>OX451741.1:1340341413-1341541413 GCA_948472305.1 Vicia faba | reverse complement strand
TGACTTCTTACCCTCAGTGGGTTGCCAATGTGGTTCCAGTGCCGAAGAAAGATGGTAAGGTCCGAATGTGTGTTGATTACAGGGATCTGAACAGGGCCAGCCTTAAGGATGACTTCCCTCTACCTCACATCGACGTTCTGGTTAACAACACTGCTCAGCATAAGGTATTCTCCTTCATGGACGGTTTCTCCGGTTATAATCAAATCAAGATGGCTCCTGAAGACATGGAGAAGACCACTTTCGTTACTCAGTGGGGCACCTTTTGCTACAAGGTCATGCCTTTTGGCTTGAAGAATGCTGGGGCAACCTACCAACGCGCCATGGTTGCTCTGTTTCATGACATGATCCACCATGAGATCGAAGTATATGTCGACGATATGATTGCAAGGTCCCAAACTAAGGAGGAACACCTTGACCATCTACAGAAGCTATTTGACCGTCTGAAGTTGTACAAGCTAAGGTTGAACCCGAACAAGTGCACCTTCGGGGTGAGATCTGGAAAACTGCTAGGCTTCGTTGTGAGCGACAAAGGTATTCAAGTGGACCCTGCCAAGGTAAAAGCCATACAAGAGATTCCAGCTCCCAAGACAGAGAAAGAAGTCAGAGGCTTTCTAGGACGGCTGAACTACATTGCCAGATTCATCTCACATTTAACTGCTACCTGTGAACCAATCTTCAAGATGCTGAAGAAAGATCAAGTAGTACGTTGGAACGATGAATGTCAGGCCGCTTTCGACAGAATCAAAGAGTATTTCCAAGAACCACCCATTCTTATGCCATCCGTTGAAGGGAGACCTCTAATCTTATACTTAACAGTACTTGACAGCTCAATGAGGTGTGTGCTGGGGCAACATGACGAGTCTAGCCGAAAAGAGCATGCCATTTATTACTTTAGCAAAAAGTTTACCGACTGTGAGACTTGATACTCATTGCTCGAGAAAACTTGCTGCGCTTTGGTATGGGCTGCTCGTCGGCTGAGACAGTATATGTTGACTCACACCACTCTGGTGATTTCAAAGATGGATCCGATCAAGTACATATTCGAAAAGCTTGCTCTGTCCGGAAGAATAGCAAGATGGCAGATGATCTTGACAGAATACGACATCCAGTACACGACTCAGAAAGCAATCAAGGGAAGTGTATTGGCAGACCATTTGGCACACCAAGCAGTGGACGACTACCAATCTATGAACTTTGAATTTCCAGACGAGAATATCATGGTAGTGATTGATTGTGAAGTACCTGGACCGGATGAAGGACCTGAGGAAGGATCCCGATGGTCTATGCACTTTGACGGAGCCTCAAACGCTTTGGGTAATGGCATTGGCGCTGTGATCATATCCCCTACAGGCACTCATACTCCACTCACTGCCCGGCTATGTTTCAACTGCACCAACAACATGGCGGAGTATGAGGCATGCATCATGGGTCTTCAAGCTGCAATTGACTTAAGGATTAAGTTTTTGAGTGTCTTCGGAGATTCCGCTCTCGTGATCAATTAGATCAAAGGCGAGTGGGATACGAAACACCCGAATCTTATTCCTTACAAGGAGTGTGTATTGGCATTGATCCCCCATTTCGAAGAGATAACCTTTGAGCACTTCCCAAGAGAGGAGAATCAGTTGGCGGACGCGCTAGCTACGATGTCTTCTATGTTCAAAGTCAATTGGGACAACGAGGCTCCCCGGATCATTATTTGGAAATTGAATGAACCTGCACATTGCTATGATCTTGAGGCTGAAGAGGTAACTGAAAAACCTTGGTATCATGAAGTGAAGAGGTACTTGGAAGCTCGAGAATACCCCGAGGGTGCATCTATTAATGACAAGAAGTTCCTGAGAAGGTTTGCGGCAAAGTTCTTCCTCAGGAATGGCATTCTGTACAAGCGAAACCATGATTCAACCTTACTGTGTTGTGTGGATAAGACTGAAGCAGAAAAGATCATGGAAGAGCTACATGAGAGTACCTTCGGAACACATTCCAGTGGATATACCATAGCAAAGAAAATCCTTCGGGCAGGATATTTCTGGTCCACAATGGAAGCCGACTGTTATCAACATTCTCGGACGTGTCATAAATGCTGGATCTATGCTGATAAGGTGCACGTTCCTCTAGTTCCTCTGAATGTCTTGACAACACCTTGGCCTTTTGCAATGTGGGGCATTGATATGATCGGCGAGATCAGACCTACGGCATCCAACGGGCATCGCTTCATCCTGGTAGCGATTGATTACTTCACAAAGTGGGTTGAAGCAGCTTCTTATGCTACCGTAACCAAGAATGTCGTGGCACTATTCATTCGGCACAACCTGATCTGTCGATACGGTGTACCCGAGAGGATCATTACGGACAATGGTACCAATCTCAACAACAAGATGATCACTGAGCTCTGCGAGCAGTTCAAGATACAGCATCATAACTCTTCTCCCTACCGGCCGAAGATGAATGGGGCTGTCGAAGCGGCAAATAAGAATATCAAAAAGATTGTGCAGAAGATGACAGTGACCTACAAAGATTGGCACGAGATGTTACCGTTTGCTCTTCATGGGTACCGTACCTCAGCACGGACATCAACAGGGGCAACTCCCTTTTCCTTGGTCTATGGCATGGAGGCAGTCTTGCCTATTGAAGTCCAGATACCCTCTCTCCGGATAATGAAGGATGCAGGTTTGAACGAAGATGACTGGATCCAGACTCGACTTGATCAATTGAGCCTAATTGATGAAAAGAGACTCACTGCTATTTGTCATGGTCAGACGTACCAAAAACGGATGATCAGGGCATTTAACAAGAAAGTCAGACGACAAGATTATCAAGTCGGAGACCTGGTAATCAAGCGCATCATTCTTCCTCAAAGTGATCCCAGGGTAAAATGGACCCCTACGTATGAAGGGCCATTTGTGGTTAAACATATCTTCTCAGGAGGAGCTATGATTCTAACCACCATGGACGATGACGACCTTCCTCACCCCGCCAATGCAGACATAGTAAAAAGATACTACGCATGATAAAAGACCCGCTAGGTTGACACACCTAGGCAAAAATAAGGGCTTCCCGGCGAACCAAAAGGGTTCGGGCAAAAATAAGGGATGAAATGAAAAAAAATCTGTACACCCGGCAAGTCGAAAACCTGAAAAGGCGGCTTGGGCAAAAATGGGTATCCCGGTGGACTGAAAACCCGAAAGGGCGGTCCAGGAAAAAGTTAGGGATATAAGCGTAATACTATGTCTCATTGGATCACTTTGCATCCAGAATTCGGTATCAACTATCAGGTTCAGACGGCATCGATCAATCAGCTTCATCTTCAACTAAGCAGCAAAGTGATGAGATGCTTGAAGACATAAAGGCGATAGCAGAGTTGGAACCCATTTGGATTTTTCACATAGCTGTTTTGTTTTTCTTTTCAAAAATTGTATAAACTCTATGTTGTTCGGCGGCGTTCTCTTACTAGGACGTCAGCCTCTTGTACATAAACACCTATTTACAGGCAAATTCAAAAATCAATACAAATTCACTTTTCAGACCAATTGCCAATTGTTTTACCTTTTTCTGTTTTGTTTAGTAAAGAACGTCCAATGTTCAATTTTTGATATATGCATTTGACACTAATTGCTAACTCATACATACTCGCATGCGAAACAAAGGATTAATTATAGGTGACATCAGAAACAGGGGCAATAATGAGTTGTCTAAGCAATCTAGTTGCTCTGTCCACCAAGGTACCAAGGTAAGTTCGACTGAAGAATATGACCAAGATACCTTCACTCCCCGCAGAGCAGGACAAGATTCAACAATTCTCCCCGAGCAGAGTTGATCCCCCATAAGCCCTGAAAAGGCACAATATCTCTAGCAAGTCAGCAACACTCTCCCCAAGCAGAGTTAGTCTACTACCAGCCTTAAGGAAGTTGGGTATCCCCAAAAGATCTCAATATTCCCTAGCGGAGTATGCAGATGTTCCTAAGCAAGCATCCCCGGCAGTCTTGGTATAAGATTGTTCCCCGGCGGAATACCAGACACCCCAGTGGAGCCACTCCCCAGTACAGTTCAAAAGTTTCCCCAGGAGAGTTGATCAATCTCCCCAATAGGTTTTGGAAGCTTATCCCCAATAGATTCTGTAAGCTTATCCCCTGCAGAGCACGAGCGCGTCTCCCCGGCTTTATTCAAAGATTATTCCCCACCAGAGCTTATAACTGGGTTATCCTCAGCTAATTACCACGGAAAGATCGTCCTCGGCGAAGTTCTTCCTATCCCCCAGTGGAGTTCATCAAATTCCCCAACAAAGCTTATCAACGGTATCCCCAGCGGAGTTCATCAAATTCCCCAACAAAGCTTATCAACGGTATCCCCAGCGGAGTTATCATCAATTCTCAGTGAAGTATCTCTTCCCACAGAGTATTCCCCGCAGAGTAATCTCTTCAACAAGTTTATTCCTCAACTGAGTCATCTTCTCCTACCGGATTATTCTTGCAATCAACATCCCCAGTAGAAATGAAGAGCTTCACTCTTCAACATCAGCCTAGGATTCAGTTTCCTGGCATTCGTCAAGGATTTATTTTCCTAGACGAAAATACATTCATAAACATTACATCATCATACACCACAATGCATGCACATACGCATCATATCACGCAATCTCGGCTATTTTTGAGAACATCATGACATCATGCACTTCATACATCATGACTTTGCATACAACTGATGTTTTACCTTTTCAGGAAAAAGGTCAATCCAAAGATAATTACTATCAACTGTCGCAATTCCATATTCGATACCTGTATCTAGCCAGGGCATATCTGTGAGCGATCAATTCCATATTCGATTCCTGTATCCAGCCAGGGCATATCTGTTGACAACTAATTCCAGATTCGATTCCTGTATCTAGCCAGGGAACGTCTGAAGAGTTTGAAGATTCGATTCCTGTATCCAGCCATGGCATATCTGTTGACAACTAATTCCAGATTCGATTCCTGTATCCAGCCAGGGCACGTCTGAAGAGTTTGAAGATTCGATTCCTGTATCCAGCCAGGGCATATCTGTTGACGACTATTTCCAGATTCGATTCCTGTATCCAACCAGGGCACGTCTGAAGAGTTTGATGATTCGATTCCTGTATCCAGCCAGGGCATATTTGTTGACGACTAATTGAAGATTCGATTCTTGTATCCAGCCAGGGCATATCTGTTGACGAATAATTGAAGATTCGATTCCTGTATCCAGCCAGGGCGTATCTGTTGACAACTAATTCAAGATTTGATTCCTGTATCCAGCCAGGGCACGTCTGAAGAGTTTGAAGATTCGATTCCTGTATCCAGCCAGGGCATATCTGTTGACGACTATTTCCAGATTCGATTCCTGTATCCAGCTAGGGCACGTCTGAAGAGATTGAAGATTTGATTCCTGTATCCAGCTAGAGCATATCTGTTGACGACTATTTCCAGATTCGATTCCTATATCCAGCCAGGGCACGTCTGAAGAGTTTGAAGATTCGATTCTTGTATCCAGCCAGGGCATATCTGTTGACGACTAATTGAAGATTCGATTCCTGTATCCAGCCAGGGCATATCTGTTGACGACTAATTGAAGATTCGATTCTTGTATCCAGCCAGGGCGTATCTGTTGACGACTAATTCCAGATTCGATTCCTGTATCCAGCCAGGGCACGTCTGAAGAGTTTGAAGATTCGATTCCTGTATCCAGCCAGGGCATATCTATTGACGACTATTTCCAGATTCGATTCCTGTATCCAACCAGGGCACGTCTGAAGAGTTTGAAGATTCGATTCATGTATCCAGCCAGGGCATATCTGTTGACGACTAGTTCCAGATTCGATTCCTGTATCCAGCCAGGGCACGTCTGAAGAGTTTGAAGATTTGATTCCTGTATCCAGCCAGGGCATATCTGTTGACAACTAATTCCAGATTCGATTCCTGTATCCAGACAGGGCACGTCTGAAGAGTTTGAAGATTCGATTCTTGTATCCAGCCAGGGCATATCTGTTGACGACTAATTCCAGATTCGATTCCTGTATCCAGCCAGGGCACGTCTGAAGAGTTTGAAGATTCGATTCCTGTATCCAGCCAGGGAACGTTTGAAGAGTTTGAATATTCGATTCCTGTATCTAGCCAGAGCATACTTGTTGACGACTATTTCCATATTCGATTCCTGTATCCAGCCAGGGCATATCTGTTGACGACTATTTCCAGATTTGATTCCTGTATCCAGCCAGGGAACGTCTGAAGAATTCCAGATTCGATTCCTGTATCCAGCCAGGGCACGTCTGAAGAGTTTGAAGATTCGATTCCTGTATCCAGCCAGGGCATATCTGTTGACGACTATTTCCAGATTTAATTCCTGTATCCAGCCAGGGCACGTCTGAAGAGTTTAAAGATTTGATTCCTGTATCCAGCCAGGGCATATCTATTGACGACTAATTGAAGATTCGATTCCTGTATCCATCCAGGGCATATCTGTTAACGACTAATTAAAGATTCGATTCCTGTATCCAGCCAGGGCGTATCTGTTGACGACTAATTCCAGATTCGATTCCTGTATCCAGCCAGGGCATATCTGTTGACGACTATTTCCAAATTCGATTCCTGTATCCAGCCAGGGCACGTCTGAAGAGTTTGAAGATTCGATTCCTGTATCCAGCCAGGGCATATCTGTTGACGACTAATTCCAGATTCGATTCCTGTATCCAGCCAGGTCACATCTGTGAGCAACCAATTGTAGATTCGACACCTGTATCCAGCCAGGGCATATCTGCATGAAGAGTTTGAAGATCAACCCCTGTAACAGGCCAGATAATTATCTTTCTTTCTCAGGTACGCAAGTTCTCGCTAAGGAATCTCTTACGCGATCGACACCTAGATGGCATCTATAAGCCCATCCACTTACCAACAGTTCCAAATGGCATCTATAAGCCCATTCCCGAAAAGGTTCTGTCACACCGCCAGATGGCATCTATAAGCCCATCTTCCTATCCACCATATTTCCAAATGGCATCTGTAAGCCCATTCCTGCTGTCACACTGCTAATACTCTACTATGTGAGTGCAAATTTCTAGGCACTCTAGTGTTCAATCATCTTCCACCTTCGGATCACGAAAGGCACGCTAGCCAATCTACATCCTCAGGTCTAAGAAGATTGAACAGGGGCAACTGTTGTACCCCAAAATTTGCCCTCCCATATTCTTCAAAGTTTTGACAAGCATCACCTCAAAGGGTTCAAAGTCTGCTCAAGGGCTACACAGTCAAGCACCCTCCTAAGCCAGTCAAATTAGGGTTTTGGTTCTTGCAAGAAAGTTGAGGGTTTTAAGGGCTCAATCAAGTCCCATATTCTCATATACATTGTCAAGCACCTACATGTCAAGTTTCAAGGCTCACAGCATCAAGTTACACAGTCAAAAACCCTGATTGCTTCACAATCAATTGTAGGGGAAAAATGGTCATTTGGCAGTCAAAAGTCAAAACTTTTGGTCAACATCTTATTTTGAAGCCACAATCATCATTTGATCAAGTCTTGATCATGATTCCACAAGCATGGCTCAAAAATCATCAAGGTGTCAAAAGTTTCTATTTTTGGACAGCTGAAAAGTCAACTGTAACTTGACCAAGGCATAACTTTTTCATGGTTCATCAGAAAAATCCCATCCAATGCTCATTTTGAAGGGGATGACATTTCCTACAACTCATCTTCACATTCCAAGTCCAAGAAATGCTCTCACAAAAAGTTATCAATTTCAACATTATAGGTCATTTTCAAAAGTCAACAAAAAGGCATTTTAAGTCAAAGACCATAACGTGAGATTGGTAAATTCAAATGACATGGGACCAAAGTCATTGGTTAGAGGACTTAAAGACCTTTCCAAAATGTCCAAGAACATATTCATATGATCAAAATTGAGCAAGATATGCTTTGGAAAAGTTGGGAAATTTTGTGAAATGGCCAAAGTCAACTATCCTTGAAACTTCAATTTTTGACAAAAGGGCCCACTTTTTCCACTTGATTCAGCTTTGCCATGCTACCCACGTGTCCCATGATTTATTTCAAGATTAAAAATTAATTTTTCTATTTTTATTTAATTTTATTGATTTAATTCATTTTAAATCCTTAAAATTCAAATAAAAATCAAAAAATTTAATCAAAGGATATCTTGTGGTTTGAATGGCCTTGATACATCATAATTCACATACCAAATTCGTGTAAAGGTCCATTTCAAGCATGAAATTCAAAATTGAACAAAAATGGCAAGTGCTTCAATGGTGATTGTGGAAAAATCTCAAACATCATTGCATTGGTTTTAAGGCTCCTAAAGGCATTTGATTACATTCAGAGACATATATGCAAGCCTCTCATACATGATTCACGACCTAGAACTCTCTAAAACAGCAAAACCAAATTCAAAATTTCCAAAGAAAAGTGTGAAACTGAAACCTCACTTGCAGCATAATTCAAACCTTCCTTTTGATCCAAACATACTCCCAACACTCCCAGGAACGATTTGCAGTCATAAACCAATCCCAACACTCAAGGAAACGGCCAAACAGAACCACGGTTTGAGCAAACTTTTCCATAATCGATACTCCATTTTTACACATCATTAATACATTTTGATCACTGTTTTGCATTTCTGACATTCATACGAAGCTTTCTATATAATTTAATTTGATTATGATGCTCTAACATGAAAGTTGCCATTGTTAAGTTCTAGGTTTTCAAAGCTTGTGATTTGGGGGTTTTCCCATACTGTAAAATTAAGCCTCCAAACATACATGGTTGAAATCAGCATGACAAGACGAATCTAAAACATACCTCGCGCCCTTTTTATATGCACTGAGCGCCTAGTCGCTATTTTCTGCAGTTTTGTTTTGTGGGGGTTTAAAACCCCCGTTATTTGTCTGTGTTTTTGTTTCAGGAACGAAGACGATGCTGAGGTGTCCTTGCCTGGCTGGTTAATTCAAATCACGCGCGCTCTTTTTTATTTTCCAGCATATAATGCATTCTTTTTATATAATATTTAGTTCTCATTTTACTAACAAATGTGCAGGATTGGTGTAGTGGTTGGCAACGTGTTTGGTGATCTTTGGGACCTGGGTTCGATTCCCAGGTCCCCCCATAATTCCATGTTATTTTTTTCAATACATTCTTGTGCAGGTTCCCAAACGTTGAACACCATACACCTCACAGATCCAAGCGCCAAGTGGCCTCTCTCATAGATCTGAAGGCCAGGAGTTGGTCCTCACCATGCGCCCAGTCAACCAACAAGCACTGGATTCTAGAAAGTCAACAGGCTTGGAAGTTTAATGTGCTGGAATTTCTGAATACACACCCCAATCTGGCCCAAAACCCCCCTTGGGTTTGCTTTTCCTTTTTTATCATTTTGTCATTTGCCTTATTTTTTTTTCTTATTCCTTTTTTATTAACCATTAACATAATTTATATTTTCATAAAAAATCAAAAAATAGAATTAATATTATTATTATTATTAATTTCATATTATTTTTGTAAATAAAATATTAACAACTAAAATAGTTTAGTTAGGTCAACTTTAATTTCTTTTTCTTCACAATCAATAAAAATAATTTAGAATTAGGTTAACTTAGAATTTTAATTCTTTTATTTTATTTCATTAAAAAAAACATAAAAACACAAAAAATATTTTCTTTTAATAAATTAATTAATTAGTAATTAGGCTTTATTTAATTAATTGCATTTAATTCAAAAAAGACAAAAAAATTCATTTCTTTTCTTAAAAGGGTCAAAACCCTTAAGGCATTCCCGATTAATTTTTATTCGCGCGCATTTATGTAACTGCTTCAAGTATGTAATAGCAATTAGGTTTATTGCTTTCTTTACTTTCCGCACTTTATCAAAACGGGTCTTTGTATTTTTGGCGATGTATAGACCCGCGCCTTGTAATAGCGTAGAATTTATATTTCCGCAATTTACTTTCCGCACCCCTAACTGTTAAATGCATGAAAGAATGTATGTAAATAAAATTAATCTGTAGCTCACAAATAACATGTACAAAAACATTAACTGAAAAACAACACACAAAGCACATGCCATTCCTAGGGTACGCTTCACTCGTTGCCTCGAAACGTGGTCATCAAGTATAGGATGTCTTAGAGGTCGCCCTTTGTCTAAAGATCCAGTTGCCTCGAAACGGTTGCCTCGGATAAAAGGATCTAGGACATTAGGGTTACTTCTAAGGTGTCCTACCATTGCTTCGGTGACCACACACATGTCCCTAATAATCGAATTGACCCGAACACCTCCAACGATGGTGCTACCTACCTCTCAATGGTGGGATAGCACTATCTAAAGGACTCTTACACAGCTTAATTCCTTAGGGTAGGTAGATGACTCATGGGTACTTGCTCTTTTCAAAACAAACAAAAATACTTTTCACACCTTACACTTTCAAAAGGTTTTCAAACAATACTTCATACAATCTTGAGGACTGATACAAGAGTTACTTAGAAGTTTTCTAAACGAACTTTTTTCAAAACCCACACATACTTGAAAAGCAAACAGATTTTGAAAACATAAGAGCAAGTACCTAAGAGCCCGTGGATAACCACGGATAGAAAGGGTGTTAACACCTTCCCTTTCTATAATCTACCTCCCGAACCGAGAAACATCTCGAAAAGGAATTTTGTTGTGCTTTTGTCTTTTCCTAGTTGGAGAAAATAAAAGACGATGGCGACTCTTGCTTACCGCGACATTTCACGAAACCAGCTAAAAACAGTCAGTTCTATTTCCACCAATCACACTAGATATTTGATTCATCATGACCTGCATCACAAACCCTTGAGATCCTTGAAATGGATTAGTCCTTGTGTAGGTTGTATGCAATGGTATGATGGTATAATGTTATGCTATGCATGGAGTGATGTAAGTAAACCCTGTTATGAGCCCAGATTAAGGACTGTAAATAAAACCTGCAAGGAACTCATGTGTCAGATAACAAGAACATGCAAGTAGTTAGGTTTGAAGGCATGCAAGTCACATAAAAGAGCCCTTAGATTTCAGGCCAGCATGAAGTTTAGGTACTACCCTCTTTCAGTTTCGTTGGTTAAGACCTGTCCTAGGAAATAGTAACCGGGTTCTAGAGGATCTCAATATCACTGACTACCCTCAATCGGTCATAACTCCAGCATCACAATCTTTTCTTGCGGCCAGAACCATCGCGAGAGTTTAGCCTCAATGAGTGTAGCATACTGCTACTGTTCTATGGCCAAGTTGGGTCAATTTAGGGTTCTAAGGTCGGTTGGTGCTTAATGACTCCTCAGAAGACCCATATTCTCCTCGTTGCAACACAAGGGATATCGGTACAGACCAAGGTGTCACACCAATGTAGCCACTGCTTCACCCGTGTCGGTCTACGCCGGACAGGTCCCTCACAGCTTATGCTACCTAAAAGGGTATTCCCCGGATCCGGGTTAGGATCTATGAAACTCCGATGCAAGCCCACAATATTAAAGCAAACAAATCAATCAATTGAAAACATAAGAGTGGTCTAATCCTAAGGTACACCTCACTTATAAAATATCCCCAGCAGAGTCGCCAGTTCTGTGATCGGTGGAAATAAAACTGACTGTTTTTTAAGCTGGTTCGTGAAATGTCGCGGTAAGCAAGAGTCGCCACCATCTTTTATGTTCTCCAACATGGAAAGGACAAAAGCACAGCAAAATTCCTTATTCGAGAATGTTTCTCGGTTCGGGAGGTAGATTTATAGAAAGGGAAGGTGTTAGCACCCTTTCTATCCGTGGTTATCCACGGGCTCTTAGGTATTTGCTCTTATGTTTTCAAAAATTGTTTGCTTTTCAAGTGTGTGTGGGTTTTGAAAAAAGTTTCGTTTGAAAAATTTCTAGGTAACTCTTGTATCTGTCCTCAAGAATGTATGAAAAATTTGTTTGGAAACTTTTGAAAGTGTCAGTGCGAAAAGATGTTTTTTGTTTTTGAGAGAGCAAGTACCCATGAGATCTACCTACCCTAAGGAATTAGGATGTATAAAAGTCCTTTAAACAGTGATATCCCACTATTGAGAAGTAGGTAGCATCGTCGTTGGAGGTGTTCGGGTCAATTCGATTATAGGGACAGTGTGGTCACCGAAGCAATAGTAGGACACCTTAGAAGTAACCCTAATGTCCTAGATCCTTTTATCCGAGGCAACCGTTTAGAGGCAACTGGATCTTAGACAGGAGGGCGACCTCTAAAACACCATATACTTGACGACCACGTTCGAGGCAACCAGTGAGGCGTACCCTAGGAGTGGCATGTGCATGTGTGTTGTTTTTTAGTTAAATTATCTTTGAACATGCATTTGTGAGCTACGGATTGTTTTTATTTGTCATACAGTCTTGCAGGCATTTTTAACAGTTAAGAGTGCGGAAAATAAAGTGCGGAAATATGAATCTACGCTATTACAAGGCTCGGGTCTATACATCGCCAAAAACAAAAACCCGTTTTGGAAAATAAATGCGGAAAGTAAAGAAAGCGGTAAATCCTAATTAACTATTACATCCTCTGAGCAGTTACATAAATATGATTAAAAATTAAAGCGCGAAGAAATTAAATCGGAACGTCCTTAGAGTTTTGACCCTTTTTGAGAAAAGAATTTAAGTTTTGTCCTTTTTTGCAATTAATTCAAATTAACCTAATTTACTAATTAATTATTTAATTAAAAGAAAAAAATGTTTTTGTGTTTTTTATGTCTTTAATAAAATAGAAAGAAAAGAAATTAAAAGTCAAAAGAAAACCCTAATTCTAGATTTATTTTATTTATTTATGAAAAGAGATTAAAGTTAACCTAATTAACTAATTTAATTAATTTACATTTTTGTTTACAAAATAATAATTATAATAAGAAAATATGATTGAAAATTGTCAAACCCTAATTCTACATGATTTTTATTTATTTATGAAAAGAATATTAAAGTTGCCCTAATTAAACAAATAAACTAATTAATTATAATTTATTTACAAAATAACTAATAGTGAAAATAATAATATTTACATTTTTTATTCTCTGAATTTATTATAAAAAAATATTAAGTTGTTAATTAATCAAATAATAATAAATAATAATTATTAAAGAAAATAAAAGGAAAAAGAAAATAAATAAAGAAAAAGATAGTAAACCAGGGGGGTTTGATGGACCCAATGGAGGTTTTTGTGAGCAATCTGAGGCCCATTAAGAAGCAAGCATGTTTGACTTTTGGAATTATCTGCACGTTGCATTGACTGGGAACACCATGGTCCACGCATCATGGCCATCAGATTGGCATTAGTGGCCACTTGGCAAGCTGCAGCATGAGGTTTATGGTGGACACCATTCATCATCCTGCACATGAACGCATTGGAAAACAAAAGAAATAATTATTTGGGGGGGACCTGGGAATCGAACCCAGGTCCCATGGTTATTGGACGCGCTTTCCACCAACTCAACCGCCTGCTTGCTTTGTTAGTAAGATAAGTAATCAAAATAATATATGAAAACAAACTATTAGGCTGGACAAAACAAAAAATCGCGCGCGCCATTTGAATGAGCCACCCCTGCGTTGACACCTCATCATCCTCTCCAATGAATGCCTGCAAAACAAATCAAGTAGCGGGGGTTTTTAACCCCCACTAAACAGGATGGCGAAAAATAACGAATAGAGCTATGCTCTATATAAATTGGGCGTGATGGTTGGATTCAGTTCGTATTGATCTCCTGAGTTCAACCATGGGTGTCATGAAGCGTGATTTTTCCTATTCTGAAAAGCCCCAAATCAAGAACTCGAAAACCCTAGAATTCGTTAATGGTAGTTTATGATTTAGGGCTCCATAATCAAATTAACCTGTACCATTAGCTTCAGGGAGGTTCTAGCAATGCAAATCACATAACAAATCACATTAATAATGCATGAATTATGATTTACGATTATGAAAAAATAACCAAACTGTGTGACTTGTTTTGGCGTGTTCTTGGAGTGTTAAGGCTTTTTTGTGATTGCTATGCGTTCCTGAGTGTCCCAGCAAGGTGTTGGAATCAAGAAAAGGGTTTGAATTGGCCTGGAAGGTTGAATTCAGTTTTGACTTTGTTCTTGATTTTTTGGAATTTGGCTATGGTTCTTGCAGCAGTTTTGCACCTTCTAGGCTTTAGGGTTTGCTTCAGTATTTGTATTGGAATGGAATTAGGGTGCAAACTAGGTCAAAGATCCATGGAATAATGTTTTGCATCTTTGATTTTCAATCAAATATTTTTCAATCTTTTTGATTGAAAAACCTTGCCAAATTGGGTGATTCTTGTCTCTTTGATTGGCAAACGAAATCTCCAGCATGTGTTGAGTGTATTTTCTCCACAAAAGATTTGAAAAACATATCTTTTGAATTTTCCTACAATTAAATAAATTAAATGAATTAATATTAATAAAAATTCAATTAATTAATTAAAAATAAGAAAATAAATCAATTTAAGCTCAATGGGTCGTGCATAGGCCTTGGACAAGGTTTCAAGAAAGAATTTGAGGCCCATTAGCAAAAACAAGGTGTTTTAGGCAAAGTTGACTTTTGTAAACTCCCAAATATTTCCCAACTTCTCCAATGCATATCTTGCTCAATTTGGATCCTATGAACATGTTCTTGGACATTTTGGAAAGGTCTTGAAGTCCTCTAACCAATGACTTTGGTCCCATGTCATTTGGATTTATCAATCTCAAGTTATGGTCTTTGACTTAAAGTGCATTTTTGTTGACTTTTGAAATTGACCTATAATGTAGAAATTGATAACTTTTTGTGAGAGCATTTCTTGGACTTTGAATGTGAAGATGAGTTGTAGGAAATGTCATCCCCTTCAAAATGAGAATTGGATGGGATTTTTCTGATGAACCATGAAAAAGTTATGCCTTGGTCAAGTTACAGTTGTCTTTTCAGCTGTCCAAAAATAGCAAGTTTTGCATCTTTGATGATTTTTGAGCCATGTTTGTGGAATCATGATCAAGACTTGATCAAATGATGATTGTGGCTTCAAAATAAGATGTTGACCCAAAATTTTTACTTTTGACTGCCAAATGACCATTTTACCCCTGCAGTTGATTGTGAAGCAAATGGGCTTTTGACTGTACAATTTGATGCTGTGAACCTTGAAACTTGGCATGTGGATGCTTGACAATATATATAGGCATATGGGACTTGATTGGACCACTGAAAATCCCAAATTCATTGAAGGAACCAAAACCCTAATTTTGACTGGCTTAGGAGGCAGTTGGGTTGTGCAATCCTTGAGAAATCTTGAACCATTTAAAGATGATTCTTGATAAACCTTGAAGAATATGGGAGGGCAAATTTTGGGGTATAACACTCTCTAATCAGACCTTCTTATAGTCACTTATAAAAAGACGCGCATTGCGTTAAAGTAATAAACCTATTTTTAAGAAATAAAGTACTTGACCAAGTTGAAAAGTATTTTGATCTGGAATTTCTAATAAAAAGGGGGCCTAACTTGAACCCTATAAACGCGTCCGAAAATAGTTTCAAAATTGATTTCTTTGATAATAAAAATCCCTAACTAACCGGACAAAGTGATTTCGCTTCCTTTGACCAGTTAGAACTAACCGAGTTTAACAAAGGGTTGGACGGCTTTGGATCTTACCCAACAACAATAAAGTACAGAAAACTCGTATTAAAAACCAAAATAGCCCATAAGCATTTATATTGACACATTATTTGGAATATCGATCTAACTAGATTCCTTACATTCTAGCCCATTAAGGTTCAACCTGACATGGGAATGTAAACAGACATGTTAAAATAAATCATGCATGAAAGTAAATAATTTAAAGTGCGGTGCGGAAAATAGACAAAGTAAAAGCAGGTGCGGGAAATAAACAAAGTAAAAGCAGGTGCGGGAAATAAATAAAGTAAAATTAGGTGCGGGAAATAAACAAAGTAAAAGCATGTGCGGGAAATAAACAAAGTAAAGGAAGGTGCGAGAAATATAAATAGAAACCTGCTCCAAACGGGAAGGTTTTAAATCTGGTACAAACTGGAAGTAAAATGCGACTGGAAATAGACAGCAGTTGAAAATAAATGTGGCAGGATAAACTTCTGCCGAAGTGCTCCAAACTCGATTACAGACTCAATCTACGAACTTGATCATAGACTCAATCAACAGTGCAATAATTCCCCGATGTGAAGAATTATCGCTTTACAATGGTGAAATTATATGGCTTAAGTTCGCAACTATAGTTGGATCAAGTTTGCAACTAAGATTGGGTGAATTGAAATGAAATCAGGAACTTCTATTTATAGAGGATGAAGAATGCGAGAAATCATAGGAATGCCCCCCAACTCCTTTTGGGGGGGGGGGGGGGGGGGAAACATCGTCCAAAGGTGGCGCCCGCCATGAGTGTAAATGAAAGGAAGTTTGGAACGTGGCAGTTGAGGTCAGCAGGAGGTGGTCCACGTCATGGCCTACCCTATGGTTGGCTCCATGGTGTACGCCATGAGTGCAAATTTGACCTAAACTCCTGTTTTTCAGCCTGTTTTCCTTCATTTCTTCAGGGGAGCTCTAGATAATTGAAATACCTGAAAAGGAAACAAAAGATAGGCATAATACGAGAAAACAATAATAAAAAACCTAAATAACATGTGAAATCAGAGTCAAAAAACAAGTGTAAAGTAAGTGTTATCAAATTCTCCCACACTTAAACGTTTGCTTGTCCTCAAGCAAAAACTCTAAATAGATTAAGAAGAAAAACGGTGTTAGTGAACAAGTTGGGCTGCAAGTGGCCTCTAGAATTAAAACAGGGATGTATTGATAGGTACTGACTGATTCAAACCAAGGATATTGTAGTGACACTCTTCCGTAAAATGGACATAAGCTTCGTTCTTTTACGAACCAATCCATATCATGCCACTATGCTTAGGCCTATATTTTTCCTTTTTTCAATTCCTTTTTCATTCAGGCGCAATCACATTAAGCTTGTTATTCGTACATGCTCATAGTAAAGTGACCGGGTAGTGATTCTGATCATAAAACGCAGGGCTCTGGTACCAAAAGTTGGTGTAACCCCTTTTATTGACCCATTTATAGTTGCATGGGATCGGATTGTAATCCGCCCTACCAAGTTTAGCACCAGATACCTCTGAACCAAGTAAAGATGGGTAAAAAAAATTTCTTTTTCTTTTTCTTATTTTTCTTTTGCTTTATTTTTCAACATACAAGTTTTGTTGAGTTAAATGAATTTGTGAGGGTCACCTATCTCGGGGTTGTAGTTTATAATAATAACATAGCATATGGATCATTCACTTCTCTTCGGTCCCCTACGTAGAGCATGCTTAGACCGGAGCTGACTGCTAGGATAAACTATTCAAGGCTTTAAGAATGAAAATTTTAAGGCCACGGCATAGGGGGTGTCGGGATCGAATTCCTAAATTTACGAAGCTTGAGGTGTAAAAACGATGCCGATGCTTCAAAAGGGATTTCCCAAGTCATACCATATCCTATCTCAACCAGGTCTTATAGCCCAACTAAGTTCAAAACACAGTGTTTTTCTTAGAAAAAAATTTCGGTTAGGCTCAAGAGATGGGGGAGTGGACATACACTATACCATACAGATATAGATGACTCGTCAAACATATGTATTATTTTGAAAAGAAAGCAAACAAGCAAACTAAAGCAATTAAAGAAGTAAAATAATGAGAAGGAAAATGCAGGAAAGGAAAAATAAAGCGAGAAAAATAAAGCGAGTAGATCTCCTCCCACACTTAAATCAAACATTGTCCCCAATGTTACGAAATAAGATAAGGCTGGCTAGATCCCTCGCCATCCTGCGGTGAATGTCTAGGATGACGGGATTGGCTGCGATGACGACTGCTCAGAGAAGCCTCGAACTGGTCAAATCTGGCGGACAAGGCAATCTGTGAACTCTGAATCTTGCGAAGGTTGCTTAAAAGGGAACCTTGAGTGGCCTCCATGAGGGCGGAATGCCTATGAAACTGGGCTTGTTGCCTATGTTACTCACGGGATATCTTCAATTGAGATTCCATAAGACTTTGAAAAGAGCGGTTTGTCTGCTATCGTGACGCCTCCATAAAACTCATGTTATCTGCCAGTTGTTGTTGGATGGAAGAAAGTAAACCATCTCTTCTCTCCTCCCGGGATAGATGGTCATGCCACATCTCTTCAGTGATGTAGAAGCCAGGAGCCGTACTTGAAAAAGTGTTAGAAGTAGAAGGTGCAGTGTGTGCAGGTGAAGCATGGTGGGGGGACAAAGGTGGGGCATGAGGTTCATCCCTCTGCTCGTATTCTTCATCAGTCTCGTGTCCGTCCCCAAGTGGAACATTAGGAGGTAATTGGCCCGTAAAAGGTGGAGCATCTAGATCGTAGGTCCAGTTCCTTGCAATTCGTACATCAATACCTCTAGTGCAAGGCAGAACGACTGATGTGATAGCGACACCCCAAACCATAAGTTCAAAGCCACCCGCTCTCCTCACCTTGCATAATTTCATATCTTTTAGAAATTTCAAATTAATTGTGCGGGGAGGCAGGGGTGCTAGGGTAGCTATCTCAGTGTCGAGGTGCAGAGCTCTAGCAATAGATGTAACTAGTCCTCCAAAAGCTATGGTCCCTGTGTGTCTCAGGACAGCAATCATGTGAGCAATCATAAACGGGACTAAATTAATTCTTCTATTAGTGAGACTACCTTGCAAAAATAGAAGTTCTCTAGCATTTACCTTGTTTGGATTCTCCCGGCCAAAAATAGTACAGGCGAGCATATATCGAAAAATTCGAATAGTTGGGTTATGGATCAATGATGCTAAAATTCCTTCAAAAGAATTTATAGCAGAGTTTGACAATTCACGCCAGATGGAAAATGCATCAGTGGACCATTCAGAATCCAAAGGGGTCTCACAAATAGCGCCATCACCATGAGGAATACCCAACATAGCTGCTAGTTCGTCGGTGCTATATTCATATTCAACATTAAACAGACGGAATTTAACCGTATTGATGGTACTAGTAGTGTCGGGGTGAACCAAATAAATTAGGGAACTTAAGAATTCATGAGTTAGCCTCTCAAAGGTGGGCTCTTTTCTAGTAAAAATCTCATGCAATCCTAGTATGTCAGCTAAATGAAAAAAACTATGATAAAGTCCTAAAGTATACAGACAGTCTTCATCGACATACCTGGTTGAGACAATTTCTCGTCCTTGCAATTTTTCAAGGATTTTCCATTGTCGGTCTCCGGGTTTGCCTTCACGAAGAACGTATCTGCTAAACTCCATTTTTTCTCCTTTGGAAGAAAATTGAAAGAAAAAAAATGGGTTTCAAAATGGGTGTTGGAGATTGGGAGGAGGAAGTTTGAATTTTAATGAAGGTTAGAAAAATGGATGTTGGAGTGGTTAATGGGGTAGTAGGTGGTTGATAAATGAGAGTTTTTGGGTGGTTTTGGGGTTGAAAATGGAGAAAGTGGGAGGTTTTTGAAAATCTACCCATTATAGTCCCAGACCCCATGGCGGGCGCCATGGTCTTGGTGGCGGGCGCCATGCTTGGAATTTGGGCTGGGCTCAAATTTCTTTGTTTTGTTGGTTTGGGCTTCTTATTCCAATTTCTTCTCGTAGGTGCAAACAGCAATTCTTCATTTGGTGCTTCCAAGGATTGGTGTATTGAATTTTTTTCTTTTATGTTTATAAATTGAAAATAATAAACTCATAAAAATAAAATAAACAATTAATTAAAGAGAAATATACTTAATTATGGTAAGTCACGAAAAATAAAAATAAAAAGAAAGTAGAATGCAAGAGTTAGGCATAAAAATAAATAAGTCTAAAAAAGGAAACAACATGATAAAAGAAATAAAAAAACAGCAAAACAGTGCAGATATGAATCAAGATCATCAAGGAGTAGTAGGGTCCTTGGTCGACTCAGAACTATGAGTTGCAGCTAACTTACTGCGAAGATCATCAATTTCCTGTTGTAGGAGGTCTTCCTCAGTAGAGTGAGTAGCATCAGAAACCATAACCTGAAGAGAGAGGTTTTCATATGTCTGACGAAGTTGGGCTACCTCTCTATGTAGCTCAGCAACCTGTGCATAGATGTCGGGTTGCTGCAAAGAGAAATTTTTAGAGAACACAGTGGTCCTTTCTGGCGATGGACATGGATGATACTCAGGTATCGGGGGTGATTTTCGCTCGTCCACGGTCTCTCCAAGACCTTCTAAGGAATATGTCCAATTGGCAGGGTTATGGACATTGGTCATCATGGGATCAGGCAAGGTAAAATAGTGAACAGTTTCATTATCAATCAGGAGTCTATATTGGTTGGGATTAAAGTAGACTCTTCTCATCAGCCCACGATCCAAACAGAAATCAATGTCCATTATAGTATATCCACAGTAGGAGGTAAGGTGAGATTACTTACTTGTATGACCCAAAGCAGAAGCAATCTGAGTCATTGTCCCTCCCACATGGAGGATACCTTCAGCAGACTTAGAAGTCATCATGAGATTCCATAGAAGAAAATTTCCACAGGCTACAGGGCGAGACTGGGTCGCACAGTAGAGGAAAAAGATCTCCTCCTCACTATCATGGGTATTAGTGTCGACCTTCCCTAGGAAAGTATGAGCAATAACCATCTAAAAATACCTGAAAGTGGGGTTATGAGTAACAGGGGATAGCTGAGTGGAAGGATCAAGGCTCCCTCAAGCAGTAATATCTCTCCAGAATTTCTCTATGTCCCTAGTCATGAAATAGCCAACTAGTAGCTCAAGTATAGCATCGGGTGTGGTCTGGAATCCTAGCAAGTCGCTAAACTACCTCTGGGTAAAACAATATTCTATCCCGAATAGTCTAAAAGTGAGATATCCATCCTGGCCATTATAGGGCTCAAACTCGAATGAACTGAGGAATTCTAAGGTGAGGTTCCTGTAGGTCACATTTAGGTCATCTGCATACTCATCCCACTTTAGCTGGTTGCATAGATACTTGATACTGGCTTCAAAGCCAAGAGCTTCCATGCAAATCTGGTCTGGATATCTGGTCGGTGCCATGGGCCGCTGTGAAAGGACCGCATAGCGTTGTCTCGGAGTTTCATCTCGAAAGGAAACATGCATGTCATCGAAATGCTCCATCCTGAAAAATGTAGTTTGCAAAGACGGCTAGCAGGTGATGCCTGAAATCATAAAATTTGCAACTGTTAGTATAAAGATAAAAATAAAAATTTTATAAAGTAAAAATTAAATAAATGCAAAAAAAAAACCATGGGTTGCCTCCCATGCAGCGCTTGTTTAACGTCGTTAGCTTGACGAGTAAACTTCATATATCGGAAACTGGTACTGGTGGATCAATTAGAGTGTGGCTAGAGTAGTTGATGGGAATGTCACCTCCTTCGTAGTGCTTCAACCTCTGCCCACTGATGATGAATGGGCTACAAGAATTGTTCTTGATCTTGACTGCTCCAGATCTTAGGATTCTAGAGACCTCAAAAGGACCAGTCCATCTTGAACGTAGCTTGCCAGGAAAAAGTCGCAACCTGGAATTGAAAAGGAGAACAAGGTCGCCTATATTGAAATCTTTCTTTACAATTCTTCTAGCATGACAAGTTTTGGTTCTTTCTTTATATATTATAGCATTCTCATAGGCATACTGGCTGAATTCCTCCAATTTATGAATGTCAAGGATGCGCTTTTCACCAGCAGTCAAATATTCCAAATTCAGGGTCTTAATGGCCCAATAGGCTTTATGCTCTAACTCGAAGGGTAAATGACAATATTTTCCATAGACTAATTGGTAAGGGTTTGTTCCAATAGGGGTTTTAAAAAATGTTTTGTAGGCCCATAATGCTTCATGTAGCTTCTGAGACCAATCTTTTCTAGAAATTGAAACGTTTTTTTCTAAGATTTGTTTAATCTCCCTGTTAGACACTTCTACTTGGACGTTAGTCTGTGGATGATAAGGTGTTGCTACTCTGTGCTTTACTCCATACTTACTCAAGAGCTTATCAAAGATTCTGGATATGAAATGTGATCCTCCATCACTTATAACGAGACGGGGTGTTCCAAACTTCGGAAAAATGATATTCTTAAATAACTTGACTACCACTCTTGTGTCGTTTGTGGGTGATGCAATAGCCTCAATCCATTTAGACACGTAGTCCACGGCTACCAAAATTTACCTATTTCCCATTAAAGGTGGAAATGATCCCATAAAGTCTATACCCCAAACATCAAAGAGTTCAACTTCCTGGATATTCCTCATTGGCATCTCGTCACGTCTTGATATGTTCCCGGTGTGTTGGCATCGGTCGCACTTGACAATGTAGGCATGAACATCGCGCCATAAAGTTGGCCAATAGAGGCCTGCTTGAAGAATCTTGGCGTGCGTTTTAGATATACTTGCATGTCCATCATAAGGTGCAGAATGACAGTGTCTGATGATGTCTTTTATTTCCTCTTCTGGGATGCAACGCCTGAAAATATTATATATTCCTCTCTTGAATAGGAGTGGTTCATCCCAGTAGAAATGTTTAACATCTTTGAAGAACTTCTTTTTCTGTTGGTAATTTAGATCAGGGGGTATGATATCTGCAGCTAGGTAGTTTACAAAATCAGCATACCAAGGTACGCTCTTCATTATTGAAAATTTTTCAAAATCTTTATCTCTGTAAGGCTCGAAATCATCAGTCTTAGCTATAAGTCTGTCATAGGTGAAATCATCATTTATAGGCAATAAGTCAGGTTTTAAGTGTTCTAATCTAGATAGGTGGTCAGCGACAACATTCTCTATTCCTTTATTATCCTTAATGTCTAGATCAAACTCTTGGAGTAACAGGATCCATCTAAGTAATATAGGTTTAGCGTCCTTTTTATTTAATAGATAATGTATGGCAGCATGATCAGTGTAAACAATGATCTTTGCTCCAACTAGGTAGGACCTAAACTTATCTATCGCAAAAATTACTGCCAGTAATTCTTTCTCTGTTGTTGCATAGTCTGATCAGAAGTTCCGCATAAATGTAACTTGGATTAAGAACAAATGTCCAACTTCTGATCTTTGAATCGCCCTGCTCCAGCATGATCTGAAGGAGTTCTCAAACTTTTCAGAAAGCTTGTGACATGCTTTGCAACCTCTCTTTGAATCATCTTAGCAAACTCTGATTGAACCTACGTGTAAACTAGCCCATAAGTTCTAACCAAATTCTAACTTGGAAATGCTCAGAATTTACTAAGTGTTTTAATTTCATGGACGTGTCTTCAAGAATTTATAACTTGAAATTGCAGCATTTCTAGGAGAAGCTCTGTTCTGCAATGTTTTAGATCTCATTGAGATCTATAATTATTGTGTCATAAGTTCTTCCTGAATCAATTTGCATCATGATGAAAATCTTGCCAGAAGTTCTAAACTTAACATATTTTCTTAACACTTAGAAAATTTCCTAAGTTTTTAGAACTTTGACCTTTCCAAAGTAATTTTGAATTTTGATTTTCTTGATGAACCAACTTCAAATTTTAACATGTCTTGATGAAATGTGATCCTTGAAACTTGATTTTGATTCAAAAGTCAAGGTTTGACTTTTCAATGTGCATTTTGACCATTTTCCCTTGTGCCAATTCCAACCCTAAATTGATGTATCAGTGCTGCAAACTTGAGCCACTGAAGATCTTGTGAGAAAATTCTTGAGAAATGAGAGGGAAAATTTTGGGGTACAACAAAAGTTAACAAGGGAGGTTACCCTAGAGGTGCGAGTGTGCAAGTGTGTTGTGATTCAGTTATTTTAGTCTTTGATTAGGGTTAACTATCGATTTGTTTTAATCTTAACCCTAAAAACCTAATTAATTTTTAATTAAAAAAAACAAAGTTGATTAATTAAAAAAAACTAATTTGATTAATAAAATTAAAAAACCTATAAAAAAACTAATTTGATTAAGGTTTGTAAAAAGGGTTTTTTTGAAGAAAAAAAAACTATGGTTTGTTTTAAGGGAAAAGAGTGAAAGAGTAAGAAGAATAGAAAAATAGTGAGAAAAAACCAACATTGCTAGGGGTGGGTGTTGAACCCACGCCCTTAGCACTTTTATCCAACATGCTCACCACCAGGCCAGGCGCATCCTTGTGTTAGGAAAAGGAAGCTAACGCGTTTAGCATGCTATCTTGCAAAACATGGAAAAAATATGAAAAACATCAAAATGCCAAAAGCAGGGATCGAACCTGTGCCCTTGCATAGTAAAGAATTTAGTGCACGTGTTTAACCACTAGGGTGGTGATACATCCATTGTTTAAACTGAAATGAAATAAATAAATAAATAATAAATAAAACGCATGAACTGGAGAGGCGCTGGAGCCCTAGCTCCGATCGTCTTCTCTGGTAGCTTCTTTTTATCTTCCTGCGAAACAACAAATATTAGCAATCCAAGGGACCTTACCCCCATAAATCAGGGTCTACAAATTCAATGGAATGGTTAGTTTAGGCTG
Organism: Vicia faba; assembly: GCA_948472305.1. Classification (NCBI taxonomy): domain Eukaryota; kingdom Viridiplantae; phylum Streptophyta; class Magnoliopsida; order Fabales; family Fabaceae; genus Vicia; species Vicia faba. The sequence continues at coordinate 1,341,516,951 of OX451741.1, read as the reverse complement.
AATCGCATTGTAATAAGAGATATGGCGAGAATATATGGAATCAGTGCAATCATGGTGATGCACGATTCGGGCAGCATGGGACGCTTGCGATGGTCCAGGCCTGCACTAATGAATCTCAGAAATTCATCAATAATGTTAGCTTCAATAATAACAACAATAAAATTGAAATATGAATTTATGAGATAACAATAAGATAATGATGCATGCAGAGGTGTTTCGAGCCTGTTGGATCGTTACAAACGATCCAAACTTACTTTGTGATCTTCCTGGAAACAGCTGCAAGCTAGGATTTCAAATTGCCCTAGTTTGAATGATGTTTTGTAATTTTTTTGAAGTGGTTTCTTGCACAAGGTTTTGTGGTTAGGTTTTGTATGAATGAAGAGAATATATAGAAGTGAATTAGGTCAACATATGGTGGGCTCCGACTTGTATGAAAAAGCCTTGTCTTATTTTATTTTATTTTGACTTTTAAAATAATAAAATTCAAAATAAATAAAATAAACCAAAGGGAGGTGTATGCATAAGTATTGAGGTTTATATGAAGTGTAGAACATGTTTGGGCTTTGAAGTAATAGCCCAATAGCCCAAAATTCTAAGTTTGATCACTTTTGGTTTCATGCATTTGCTTAAAATTTCCCAACTTGCACTAGTTATAGCTTTCTCAATTTTTGTCATTTGAAGGTGATATTGGACTTTTAGGAAAGGTCAAGGTGTCCTCTACAATCTCTCTTTTTATCATTTTTGAATTTGAATACTTTATCTTGATGTAAGTTGCCTTGGAAAAAAAGTGTCTTTTTGTTGACTTTTGAAATAACGTATAATGTATTGGCCCATATCTCTCCAATGAAGCATTTTTGGACTTGAGCTTAGAGAGACAAAGTTGTAGAGAATTGACTTTTCTTCAAAATGTTCTTTGGTGGGTAAGATCTTATGAATTATGTGAAAGTTATGTTTGGTCAAAGTTCAGTTGACTTCTCCTAAGGAAAACCCTAATTTGGCAACTTTTGACTTTTGATAATTTGAGTTTTTCTTGATGAATCATGATCAACCCTTGATAAAATGATGAATATGACTTCAAAATCTGCATGTTGACCAAAAATCTTGAAGTTTAGTTGTATGTTGACCATAATTGACTTTTTGTCCAATACAATTAATTTTCAGTCATCTGAGCCATTGACTGAGCAAACTTGTGATGCAAGGTTTGAAACTTGGTATGACCATTCTTGGAGGCATATGAGGAATCATGGAACCCACTTGAGACATTAGAAACCCAATATTCCTTGAGAAAAGTGAAACCCTAGTTATAGGTCCATGGCTTAGGAGGAGAATTTGTCAGATCAATTCTTGAGCAACCTTGAGCATTTGAGAACCCTAGAAGAATGTCTTGAATAAAATGAGAGGGAAAATTTTAGGGTACAACGGCTGCTCCTGTTCAGTCTTCTTAAACCTAAGGAGTTAGATTGGCATGCCCATCATTCGTGACCTGAAGGTAGAAGATGATTGAACACTTAAGTGCTCAGAAAGTTGGACTCGCATGTGCAGGAGGTAACGATGTTGGTTGATAATATTGCTTGAATTAGCTTAAAGTTGTCACTCAGAGAGGTGACGGAATATCATCGGATATGGGATTATAGATGTCATCCAAGTAACTATTGATAGGAGTATCAGAATGAGTCTACGCTTGACTGTATCTGAGGAGTGCTTATCAGAATGAATCTCTGAGGAAGGTTCTTAGTAGCTACTTGTCTGATTTAGTCTCTGAGGGAAGTGCTTGTCAGATATAGTCTCTGAGAAATGTTTGTCATGTAGATAGTCTCCATGTCCTGTTTCGGGAATTGATTTTCAGTCTGTTTTTATTGGTAAACTTGTCCTGCTTTAGGAATTCATACCACTCGGGTCATTTCGATAGTTTCCTCATCCTGTTTCGGGAGTTAATCTTTTCCTGGTAATAAAGATAATTTCCTCGTCCTGTTTCGGGAGTTAATCTTTGACCTACTTTCTGTTGGCGAACCCATCCTATTTCAGGAATTCATATCATATGGTTGTATAGATAGCTTCCATGTCTTGTTTCGGGAATAAATCTGCGACTAGATCATATAGATAGTTGCCATGTATGATTTCAGGAATTAATCCTTGACCTGTTTGAAAATTGCTAATGATATTCGTCTGTTGGTTGACTTTTACCTTAAAAGAGAAAGTTAATCTTTATGCAATGTCATGGTGTATGTAGTGCATTGTGTAATGATGTTCTCAAAGTAAATAAGAGTGTGTTATATGTGTTTCGTATGCATATGTTATGATATTTGAAAATGATGTATGAATATGAGATGTCGTTGTAGCATATTGGTAGCTTTGTATAACATCTTTGACTGGGGAAAATAAATCTCGGATTGTCATTGGGGATGAAGAATGTGAATCTTCAATCTTGTTTAGAATGTCTCCGCTGGGGATTTCTGCTTTTTGCTTGAAGATACTCCACTAGGAATGTTTGACTTCTGCTTGGGGATAGAAGAATTCAGGAACATTGGTCGTTCATCGCTTTACTGGGAAATTTCAGTTCTTATTTATTCTGACTGGGGATAAAAGAGATGGATAAACTTATGAGGTGTTGTCTGACCGAGTTTCAAATATGGATGTTGTGATACGGTGAGAGAACTGACTTGGGTGTTTTTTGTTTTATCGCAATTGTTGCGGATAGCAAGAGTCGCCACTGACTTTTCTTTTATCCAATAAAGGAAAGGGTGAAAAGAACAGGAAAGACCTTTTCAGATATTTTCTTGAGTTCGGGGGGTAGGTTATGAAAAGGGAAGGTGTTAGCACCCTTTTCATCTGTAGTTATCTACGGGCTCTTAGTTGCTTGATCACTTTGAAATGCTTTGTTTGAAATGTTTTTGTGATTGTTTTTTAAAGTATTTTTGAAAAGTGCCTTTGTTTAGGCGAACTTTGTAATGATTCTCGTCTCTATAAGAATGCATACAAAGTGTTGACTTTTGAAAATATTTCATGGAAAAATGTTGGTGTATTTGAAAGATGTTTTGAAATGTTGTGAGCAAGCAACTACGAGCGCTCTACCTACTCAAAAAGTCTTTGTTCATTTCCTCCTCCTTTAGATATTTCTATCTTACCATAGATTGATAAGAAGCCTTATCATTGGATGTGAAGTGACGGGCATGGGTCCTCGTGTAGTCATAGAAGGCAACATTATAGGATACCTTAAAAATTTCTTGTAAGGGTCTATGATCATTTACCGAAGGCAAAATAGAAGGGTCATCGAGGGACTATGATCTTGTACTCGAGGGTCTTTGCTAAAGTATCTCACGTTCGAGGGACATGACTATTTTTATCCGAGGCAACAAGTGTGGGTTACCCTAGAGGTGCGAGTGTGAAAAGTGTTTTGTTTTCATGTATTTTTGTCTTGAATTAGGGTTAGTTAGTTGTTGATTTTAAGTCTTGCCATACAAACCCTAATTACCAGCAATTATATTGAACGCGATAAATTGCGGAATGTAAAGATTCTACGCTATTACATCATTTGGGGATGGGGGTACAAATTTACAAATGGGGGGATGAAAGCAAATAAATCCTAATTTATTATTAAAACCATATTGAATTGAATGATAATGTACAAGAAATTTAAATATAATGTACAAAGAATAAAATGATATGAAAAGAAACAAAATTTTTTTTGTTATGAAGAAAGGGTTTTGACCTAATTAATTAAAAGAAAATAAATTAATTAAACTAAGAAAATTAAAATTAATTTAATTAATAAAGTTAATTTGATTGAAGAAATAAGTTTAGGATTTTTGTGAAAAGGTTTTAATTAAATTAAAACAGTATAAATATTAAATTAATTTTAAGAAAAGAAATTGATTTTAATAAAAAAAATGTTTTTTTTGCTTTTGGTTTAGAAAGAAATAACAATAGGAATATATTAAATTTATAAATGATAAATAAAATATTTTGGAGGCTTGCATTGGCTCATTTTTCAGTTTTGCATCCACACATATCTGCTTTGCATCGACACATGTCATTTTCTTTCTCCTGGAAGTCAAAAACAGCTCAGTATGAGTCGATACATAATAGTATATGTCGACTCATTTCTTGTTTGTGTCGACACATTCGTGTTTTGTGTCGACTCATACACCTTTTTTTCTCTCTGTATTATGCCTGGATAACAATATGCATCGATGCATAAGGCCTTGTATCGACTCGTACCTTGTTCTGTAACTAAAATGAGTCGACTCATGTAAGTATGCATCGACACGTGCTGCAGTTTTTTACCTCTAACATTGTTCTATTGCATGTATAAGTCAGTTCTCAACATATAATTGATAAAAATGAAAATCAAGCATATGGTTAGCTTCAAGGAAATGATATCTATATTTTATCTTCACAAAGGAACCACTAATGATGTTTGTATGAAGAGTTCAAAGTCAATAAAACTTACCTTGAAACTGAAATTTGTGCTTTGAGTTTTAGTTGGAGAAGTCAAGTTGTAGGTGGCTGCTTTTTGAGTTTGGAAAATAGTGATGTTATAGGAGTTGCTCTTGAGTTTGAACAACTTCTATATGATGTATGTGGAGTGTTTGGATGGTTTGTTTGGACAAGACTTACAAGGTGTGAGAGGTTCAAAGATTTGGACTCCGAAGCTCAAGAGTGGAGGTTTTGTGAACAGTTATGGCTTTTTGAGAGTATGAGATTTTGAAGTATTATCTACACACAGGAATCTCTCTATAGGAGTTGCTCTTGAGTTTGAACAACTTCTATATGATGTATGTGGAGTGTTTGGATGGTTTGTTTGGACAAGACTTGCAAGGTGTGAGAGGTTCAAAGATATGGACTTCGAAGCTCAAGAGTGGAGGTTTTGTGAACAGTTATGGCTTTTTGAGAGTATGAGATTTTGAAGTATTATCTACACACAGGAATCTCTCTATTTTTTCCGACCTCTTTCTTTTGTAAATGTTCCCTCTATTTATAGTAAGAGGTTTGGGAACAAGAGCTTATTAGGTTTGCAAGACAACATGTTATGGTTTGGGTGGGATACAAATATCAAACTATGTTAATTCTCCATAGTCCCAAGATGAAGTACCAAAGTTGTTGGTATAGAGGGGCTACTTTCCATGATTTATGGTGTTGTAAAATCAGAAGAAAACAAGGTATGGGCTCAAGACAAATTTTGTACCAAAAGCTAGCTTTTTAAGAATAGGAATGGTGCCTTTATGCCATAAATGGAAAGATATTTTGGACAATGGCTCAAACACTTGGGTAATAGCTCAAGAGTAGGTAAAAGAATTAAATTATGGTAAGATTGGCAAGTTATAAGGCCTGCAACACAAGATTATGCAGCATAGCATAAGGATTTTGTTATGTGTTCTTCAACAAAAGGAGTTGCAATTCAAGATGGATGCCCAACTTCATGCCCTTGAATCTCCTAGCTCAAGTATGATAAATTCATGCTCTCAGAGGTTTTGGAAAGCTTGAAACATCCTCTATAACTTTCATGTTGGCCATTTTGACAAAATCATCTTAGAACTATGTGAAAAATGCCAAGAAGATGGGATAAAATCCTGACCAAAATCTGTTGAAAATTTCTCTAAGTGTTAGATGAAAATGTCATGACTTCATGGGCTTATATCTTCAAATTTAAGCATTTTTTGGACATCAACCCTCTAATACAAAGTTGTAGATTTCATCAAGATCTACAACTTCCATGTTGAAAATTTTTCTTTGAACCATTTTGCCTCATGGTGAAAAATTGGTATGAAGTTATGAAATAAACATGTGCAAAACACTTAGAAAAATTTCTAAGTCTTGAAAAGTTTGAATTTTCAAATTAACTTTTGACTTTCTTGACTTTTTGATGCTCAAGCTTGATATTCTTGACTTTTTGATGAATTTTGATCTTTGAGACTTAATGTTGACCAAAAAGTCAAAGTTTTACTTTTGATGTATCAGTTGACTTTTCATTAGTACAGCTGATTTTTGGTCATCTAGTCAATTGACTGAGAAGAATATGTGATACAAGATTTGAAACTTGACATGAGCCTTCTTGAATTTCCATAATGATCCATGAAATCCATTTGGAGTATTAGAATTCCAATTGTCCTTGTGCAAGCTTAAACCTTAATTTTGAGGTATTAGTGTTGAGGAGATGGCTTGACCTAGTCAATACTTGTGCAAGCTTGAGCTTTTGAAGATCTTTGTGAGAAATGTCTTGAGAAAAGAGAGAGAAATTTTTAGGGTACAACAGTTTCCCCTGTTCAATCTTCTTAAACCTGAAGAGTTAGATTGGTGGGCCCATCGTTTGTGACTTGAAGGTGCAAGATAATTGAACACTAGGGTGCCCAGAAATTTGCACTCACTGATGCACAAAGTAATATGTTAGTTGATTGCATCGGAAATAAGCTTAACAGATTCCATTTGGAAAGGTGATGAAGAGTTGTCAGAGATGGGCTTATAGATTCCATCCAAGGTGACTGTTGATAGAGATTGGAAGAAGCACCAGAATAAATATTTATTCAATTTATACTAAAACACCAGGTGTCAGAGAAGTATCAGAATAAATCTTTGGTTGATTAAATCTGAATGATATTCTAGAAAAGACCCGTGTTAAGCCGCGTCCAGAAATGTATTAGAAGGAACTCGTGATGAGCCCTTGTGAAGTTGCATTTGTAAATATATGAAAAGGAGCCTGGGTAGGGCTGCTTTGGGATTAGTCAGTGTGAAACTGCATCTAGAAATATTTGAGAATGAGCCTGGGTAGGGCTGCTTCGGGATGAGTCTGTGTGAAACTGCATCTAGAAATGTATGAGGAGGAGCCTAGGTAGGGCTTCTTCGGGATGAGTCCATGTGAAACTGCATCTTGAAATTTATGAGAAGGAGCCTGGGTAGGGATGCTTCAGGATGAGTTTGTGTGAAACTGCATCTGGAAATATATGAGAAGAAGCCTGGGTAGGGTTGCTTTAGGATGAGTCTGTGTAAAACTGCATCTGGAAATATATGAGAAGGAGCCTCGGTAGGGCTACTTCGGGATGAGTCAATGTGAAATTTTATCTGGAAATATATGAGAAGGAGCCTGGGTAGGGCTGCTTCGGGATGAGCCCGTGCGAAACTGCATCTGGAAGTAAATGAGAAGGAGTCTGGGTAGGGTTGTTTCGGGATGAGTCCGTGTGAAACTTCATCTGGAAATTTATGAGAAAGAGCCTGGGTAAGGATGCTTCGAGATGAGTCAGTGTGAAACTGCATCTGGAAATTTTTGAGAATGAGCCTGGGTAGGGCTGCTTCGGGATAAGTCCATATGAAACATCATATGGAAATATATGAGAAGGAGTTTGGGTAGGGTTGTTTCGGGATGAGTCTGTGTGAAACTGCATCTGGAAATATATGAGAAGGAGCCTGGGTAGAGCTGCTTCGGGATGAGTCTGTGTGAAACTGCATCTGGAAATATATGAGAAGGATCTCAGGTAGGGCTGCTTCGAGATGAGCTCGTGTGAAACTGCATCTAGAAATTTATGAGAAGGAGTGTGGGTGGGGCTGCTTTTGGATGAGTCTGTGTAAAATTGCATCTAGAAATATATGAGAATGAGCCTGGGTAGGGCTGCTTTGAGATGAGTCCATGTGAAACTGTATTTGGAAATGTACGAGAAGGAATCCATGTAATATTTTTCAGTATGAGCCTGTGTGAAGCTGCATCTGGATATATATATATATATATATATATATATATATATATATATATATATATATATATATATATATATATATATATATATATACACACACTAACACACACACACACACACACATATATATATATATATATATATATATATATATATATATATATATATATATATATATATATATATATATATATATATGTGTGTGTGTGTGTGTGTGTTAGTGTGTGTATATATATATATATATATATATATATATATATATATATATATATATATATATATATATATATATATATATATATATATATATATATATATAAGAAGGAACCTGTGTAAGATTGCCTCATCTGGTCGTGTATGAGAAGGAACTTGTGTAAGATTGCTTCGTCTGGTCGTGTAGATAGTTGCTCTGTCTTATTTCAGGAACTAATCTTGGACTTGTTGTTCATAGATAATTGCCCTGTCTTGTTTCAGGAATCATTCTGGGACTTGTCAAAAATTGTTTATGATAATTATTTGTTTATTGATTTTTCCTGAAAAGGTAAAGAGTTAGTTGTATTCCAGGCTTCACAACAACTTTCTGGAGATAGTATCAACTCTGCTGGGGAAAAGGAATTTTGTCAGTTGATTTGTAGTAGCCTGGGGAAAAGACTCCAGTTGGGGAGATTGTAATCTGTTGGGGAAATAAACCTTATTGAGGAAAGTATCCTGACGATCTTACTGGGGAAATGAATTCGTCTGGGGATGAATTTTTACAAGGTTTCATTTCCAGTTTTGAAAGACCAAAATTGGCTGGGGAATGTCAGAATAAATCTAAAACTTGATTGTATCTGAGGATGGATTGAATGAGTATTAGAATGACATCCATATCTAGATCGTATCTGAATTGTTTCTGCAGGAGAGTCTAGAATGATTGTCAGAATAAATTTGTATTTAGATTGTATCTGCATCGTATCTAGAAGATGATAAACTGCCGACAATTTCCATTCATTTGGGAACTGGCATGATGTGTGCGTTCGTTGTGAGAATATCAAACTCCTCTATCCGCTAGTGAGTTTGACTATGTCATCGGCTGGAGGATGCCCCAATTTAGTTTGAAGATGTTTCTATGCTTCTCGGGGATAGCCTTGTGGGAGATTATACCCTTATCCGTGAAGATTATTCTGTGGGGATAAGCTTATAGAGGTGGCTCTGGAAACTTCAATAGGGATCACCTTATGAGAGGGACTTTGTAGGGATTTGTCACTGTCCATAGTAGTAAGTAGTACCGCCAGAAAATGTTTGCTTGGTCATACGTGACCCTTTACTGGAATTCATGTTCAATACCCTAAGTGATTCCGGTGGAGACCTGCCCCTGGCTATTCAGGACTTTATGAGAGATTTCTTTGAATCTTGAATTGACTATCACTGATGAGTTGGACAATAACCTATCATTCCCCCTTGATTATGGGAGATTTTTCATTGTAAGTGTCTTCCCATTTGAAGTGATTGTGTTTCTTGAGAGAATTTTCGTTCATTGGATATTCGTCGTGCGAATTTCTCTGTTGTCGACCAATTGGCCGTATGCAAACATCGGTATTCAAACAATGCAAAGTTTATATTTTTCTTGAAGTTTTTGAAAATGTGTTTTTATCAAATCAAAGAATTTTGTAAGAATATGAATTCAACTCGGGATTTACAGTAAGCATTACAAGAGTCAGGATACCTTTTGTAACAATATGCTTTCGAACTAACATATGCTTCAATTAGGACTTTTAAAGGGTTGTATCATGGATTGGTTCACGATATAAGAAACAAAGGATAAGGCTCAAAGTTTATTTGTACCCAACCCGTTCTCCATGATGTTCTCCAGTCCTATACTCAGTTAATTTCCCGTTTGGATTCCAATTGAATCTGGAATGATATTTTGGTGATGGTTCGGATATTGGAAGTTCATTTGGAAGGGCATTCATTTTTGTAACACTTTTCATGTTGTTGAGTATTTGAAACGACCTCTTTTATTATCCCTAATTTTTTTCCTAACTGTTTTTGTTTTCAGACTATAGTCAGCGGGATTCCCAAGTTTTTTTAAGTCTCCTTCATCGTAGGTTTTGACTCCATGGGCTTTTATTTTGAGAGATAATGACTGCCTATTTTATGGAGAACCATCGCCATCTTTTGATTCAGAAGGATGTTTTTGATATCATTTGTTGTGTACGAAGTGAAAGCTTGCGACTGAATGCGCATTTGAATTAGCTGAGAAACTACCTTGTCCCAGGTTATGATTAAAGGTTTCTATTTGTGCAAAAAATGAAAACTCCTACTTCTTAGGCTCAAAGGGGTTGAATAGGGATTATCTTCCTTATCACTCCACTGTCTAGGAATTGAAATAATGCTTGTACATCGTTAGCAAGGTCTGTCTAAAAGAATATTGTATGAGATTATGGTATTGTTTTCGTCATCCTCCCTCTAAAGGATTACGGCTTGTAGCCGAGAGTTGAATATCATACAAAAAGAGGTAAAATCATAATCTCAATATAGTGAAAATGAATGGATTAACTCAAGACAAACATAGGCATTGCATTAGTGAGAACAACCAAAGTCTGACATAAAGATAAATGTTTAAGCAAACAAATAAATTACAACTGAAAATTTGAATGAACAAAAAAATTTTCCGCTTGAACTTGTCACTTCAGATGGTGTGTCTTTTAAGGGTGATAGAAAAACTCAATTTGACCATCTTGTGTGAGTTCCAACGCTCCTTCTTTGATCAGGTCTTGAATCTTATATTTCAACATCCAACAACTATCAGTATCATGCCCCGGACTGTTGGAGTGATATGCACACCATGCATCAGGATTATAGTTAGGAGCGGAAGTATTAGGATTTCGAGGAGGATCCTTCAATGTGACCAAATTCATCTTCAACGTATGTTGCAAGGCTTGAAACATCGGCATGTTGAGTTTGGTATATTTCCTATTGGATGTGTCCTACTTACGCCGACTCCCCTGTCGTTGTTGGCGAGGTTGTTGTTGGGTTCATGATGTAGCGGTAATTTGGAAAGACCTACTATCCACCAAGCCAACTTCTTGTCTCATTGGGGGCTAATTAATGACTTGATCCTCAATATTAACTATTTATTTCATACAGTTGCATCCATCTTGATGAAGCTTGTTGACGAGAATTCTCAACTCTTCTTGTCCCTGAGCTAAGTTTTGGATAAGAGTCATCTCTCCCAACATCTGAATTATCATTGTTGCTATCTCCAATTGCAATTGTATTATATGTCCCTCCTTGTCATCTTCAGGATTGTTATTGGTCATGCTCTCAATGAAAAATGCTTTCACTTCTTCTTGCCCCTTGGATAGATTCAAGAACAACTCTTGAAGTTGATCATTTTGGGTCTGAAGATCTTGGACAGTCTGTTCGGGATCCATTTTTTTTACTAAATTAAACAGTAAGCGGATGAGAAAACCTGTATGGGGAAAACTTATTATGACATGATGCATGATATGTGGATGAAATATTTTCAAGGATCTCGTGGGGTAAACACCAGGAAATGTCAGAAGTTGAACTTTGATTATAGCTTTGAATAACTTTGTATCGTTGAATGTCTTTTTACGAGAATCAATCCCACCATGTCAAGTGGGTTATAGCCCTTGACTCTTTGGCTTTTTTGACAACATTTGGTTAGAGTAAAATAAATCCTCTTTCCCCTTGATAGACATTTGGTTCAGTATAACCCTGCATAACAGGCCCTTGAGACCCTTGAAATGGTTATTTAAAATGTTATGGCATGATTCATGATGTTATGTACAAATACAAGCACACAAACAATTCCTTAGGTTTAGGCTTGCATGGGGTTTATAGGTAAGTACCCTCTTGAAGTTTAGCCGGTTCAACCTGTCCTAGAAAGTAACCGGGTTCTAGGGTATCTCAATATCACTGATCTTTCTTCATCGGGAATTCTTTCAGCACAAGCCTCTTTATTATCAACCGGAATATCCCGAAAGTCCGATCTCAATGAGCGTAGCATTGAGTATCAACCAAATTTGGACTGCACCAAAGCCAGCTATCTCACTACTCCCTAATGGCCAAGTTGTTCAATTAAAGGTTCTACGGTCAGTTAGTACTTCATGACACCACACAGCGGCCCCGTATTCTCCTTGACTGGACTCAAGGGATATTGGTACCAACAAATGTGTCACACTAACATAGCCATCGCTTCAACCATATGGGTATACCCCGCATAGTCCACATGATCTATTACTACTTACCTAATAATTCCCCCAGATCCGGGTAGAGGATCTATACAAAATCCAAACACCCTTTAAAGAGTAAAACAAGCAAATCAGATAATGAAAGCATTTAAATGTGAAATAGTCTCTAAGGTAACCCCACTTATAAGTTAATCCCCAATAGAGTCGCCATTTTTGTGATACAGTGGGAGAACTGACTTGGGTGTTTTACGTTTTATCACAATTGTTGCGGATAGCAAGATTCGCCATTGACTTTTCTTTTATCCAATAAAGGAAAGGGTGAAAAGAATAGGAAATGCCTTTTTAGATATTTTCTTGAGTTCGGGGGGTAGGTTATGAAAAGGGAAGGTGTTAGCACCCTTTTTATCCGTAGTCATCTACGGGCTCTTAGTTTCTTGATCACTTTGAAATGCTTTGTTTGAAATGTGTTTGTGATTGTTTTTTAAAGTATTTTTGAAAAGTGCCTTCGTTTAGGAGAACTTTGTAATGATTCTCGTCTCTATAAGAATGCATACAAATTGTTGACTTTTGAAAATATTTCATGGAAAAGTGTTGGTGTATTTGAAAGATGTTTTGAAATGTTGTGAGCAAGCAACTACGAGCATTCTACCTACTCAAAAAGTCTTTGTTCATTTCCTCCTCCTTTAGATATTGCTATCTTACCATTGATTGATAAGAAGCCTTATCATTGGATGTGAAGGGACGGGTGTGGGTCATCGTGTAGTCATAGAAGGCAACATTGTAGGATACCTTAGCAATTTTTGTAAGGGTCTAAGATCATTCACCTAAGGCAACATCAAAGGGTCATCGAGGGACTACGATCTTGTATTCGAGGGTCTTTGTTAAAATATCTCACGTTCGAGGACATGACTATTTTTATCCGAGGCAACAAGTGTGGGTTACCCTAGAGGTGCGAGTGTGCAAAGTGTTTTGTTTTCATGCATTTTTGTCTTGAATTAGGGTTATCTAGTTGTTGATTTTAAGTTTTGCCATACAAACACTAATTACTAGAAATTATATTGAAAGCGACAAATTGTGGAATGTAAAGATTCTACGTTATTACATCATTTGGGAATGGGGGAACAAATTTATAAATGGGGGGGGGGGGGGGGGGGGGGGTGAAAGTAGATAAATCTTAATTTACTATTACAACCATATTGAATTGAACGATAATGTACAAGTAATGTAAATATAATGTACAAAGAATAAAATGATATGAAAAGAAATGAAAATGTTTTTGTTATGTAGAAAGGGTTTTGACCTAATTAATTAAAAGAAAATAAATTAATTAAACTAATAAAATCAAACTTAAGTTAATTAAGAAAATTAATTTGATTGAAGAAACAAGTTTAGGATTTTTGTGAAAAGGTTTTAATTAAATTAAATTAGTATATATATTAAATTAATTTTAAGAAAAGAAATTGATTTTAATAAAAAAAATTGCTTTTGGTTTAGAAAGAAATTACAATAGGAATATATTAAAGTTATAAATGATAAATAAAATATTTTGGAGGCTTGCATTGGCTCATTTTTCTGTTTTGCATCGACATGTCATTTTCTTACTCCTGGAAGTCAAAACCAGCTCAGTATGAGTCGATACATAATGGTATTTGTCGACTCATTTCTTGTTTGTGTCGACACATTCGTGTTTTGTGTCGACTCATACAGCTTTTGTATCTATGTATTATGTCTGGATAACAGTATGCATCAATGCATAAAGCCTTGTATCGACTCATACCCTATTCTGTAACTAAAATGAGTCGACTCATGTGAGTATGCGTCGACTCATGCTGCAGTTTTTTACCTCTAACATTGTTCTATTGCATGTACAAGTTAGTTCTCAATATATAATTGATAAAAATGAAAAGCAAGCATATGGTTAGCTTTAAGGCAATGATATCTACATTTTATCTTCACAAATGAACAACTAATGATGTTTGTATGAAGAGTTCGAAGTCAAGAAAACTTACCTTGAAACTGAAATTTGTGCTTTGAGTTTGAGTTGGAGAAGTCAAGTTGCATGTGGCTGTTTTTTGAGTTTGGAAAATAGTGATGTTACAGGAGTTGTTCTTGAGTTTGAACAACTTCTATATGATGTATGTGGAGTGTTTGGATAGTTTGTTTGGACAGAACTTGCAAGGTGTGAGAGGTTCAAAGATTTGGACTTTGAAGCTCAATAGTGGAGGTTTTGTGGACAGTTATGGCTTTTTGAGAGTATGAGATTTTGAGGGCTTGTCTACACACAAGAATCTCCCTATTTTTATGACCTCTTTTTATTGCAAATTCTCCCTCTATTTATAGGCAAGAGGTTTGGGAACAAGAGCTTATTAGGTTTGCAAGACAGCATGTTATGGTTTGGTTGGGATACAAGTAGCAAACTATGTCAATTCTCCATAGTCCCAAGATGAAGTACCAAAGTTACTGGTATAAAGGGGCTACTTTCCATGATTTATGGTGGAGTAAAATCATAAGCAAACAAGGTATGGGCTCAAGACATATTTTGTACCAAAAGTTTGCTTTTCAAGAATAGCAATGGTGCCTTTATGCTATAAATGGAAAGCTCTTTTGGAAATGGCTCAAACACTTAGGTAATAGCTCAAGAGTAGGTGTAAGAATTAAATTATGGTGAGATTGGAAATTTAGAAGGCCTGCAACACAATATTATGCACCATAGCATAAGGATTTTGTTATGTGTTCTTCAACAAAAGGACTTGCAATTCAAGGATGGATGCCCAACATCATACCATTGAATCTCCTAGCTCAAGTATGATAAATTCATGCACTTGGAGGTTTTGGATAGCTTGAAATATCCTCTATAACTTTCATGTTGGCCATTTTGACAAAATTATCTTGGAACTATGTGAAAAAATGCTAAGAAGTTGGGATAAAATCCTGACCAAAATCTGTTAAAAATTTCTCTAAGTGTTAGATGAAAATGTCATGACTCCATGGGCTTATATCTTCAAATTTAAGCATTTTTTGGATATCAACCCGCTAATACGAATTATAGAATTCAACTAGATCTACAACTTCCATGTTGAAAGTTTTCTTTGAATCATTTTTCCTCATGGTGAAAATTTGGTATGAAGTTATGAAATAAACATGTGCAAAACACAGAAAATTTCTAAGTCTTGGAAAGTTTGACTTTTCAAATTGACTTTTGACTTTCTTGACTTTTTGATGATCAAGCTTTCTATTCTTGACTTTTTGATGAATTTTGATCTTTGAGACTTAATGTTGACCAAAAAAGTTTGACTTTTGGCGTATCAGTTGACTTTTCATCAGTACATGTGATTTTTGGTCATCTGGTCAATTGACTGAGCAGAATCTGAGATACAAGATTTGAAACTTGACATGGGCATTCTTGAAGGTCCATAATGATCCATGAAAGTAATTTGGAGTATTAGAAGTCCAATTGTCCTTGTGCAAGCTCAAACCCTAATTTTGAGGTATCAGTGTTGAGGAGATGGCTTGACCTAGTCAATACTTGTGCAAGCTTAAGCTTTTGAAGATCTTTGTGAGAAGTGTCTTAAGAAAGGAGAGAGCAAAATTTAGGGTACAACAGCTGCCCATGTTAAATCTTCTTAAACTTGAAGAGCTAGATTGGCGGGTGCGTCATTCATGACTTAAAGGTGGAAGATGATTGAAGACTAGAGTGCCAAGAAATTTGCACTCACTGATGCACAAAGTAATGTGTTAGTTGATTGCGTTGGAAATGGGCTTAACAGTTTCCATTTGGAGAGGTGATGAAGAGTTAATGGAGATGTGCTTATAGATACCATCCAAGGTGACTGTTGATAGAGATTGGAAGAAGCATCAGAATAAATCTTTGGTCGATTTATACTGAAACAACAGGTGTCAGAGAAGTATCAGAATAAAACTTTGATCGATTGAATCTGAATGATATGCTGGAATGGACCCGTGTTAAGCCGCATCTGAAATGTATTAGAAGGAACCCGTGATGAGCCCGTGTGACGTTGCATTTGGAAATATATGAGAAGGAGCCTAGGTAGGGATGCTTCGGGATGAGTCAGTGTGAAACTACATCTGGAAATATATGAGAAGGAGCCTGGGTAGGGATACTTCGGGATGAGTCCATGTGAAACTGTATCTGGAAATGTATGAGAAGGAGCCTGGGTAGGGCTTCTTTGGGATGAGTCCGTGTGAAACTGCATCTGGAAATTTATGAGAAGGAGCATGGGTAGGGCTGCTTCAAGATAAGTCTATGTGAAACTGAATCTGGAAATATACGAGAAGGAGCTTGGGTAGGGATGCTTCGGGATGAGTCCGTGTGAAGCTGCATCTGGAAATATATGAGAATGAGCCTAGGTAGGGCTGCTTCGGGATGAGTTCGTGTGAAACTGCATCTTGAAATTTTTGAGAAGGAGCCTGGGTAGGGCTGCTTCGGGATGAGTACGTGTGAAACTCCATCTGGAAGTATATGAGAAGGAGCCTGGGTAGGAATGCTTCGGGATAAGTCTGTGTGAAACTGCATCTGGAAATGTACGAAAAGGAATCCATGTAAGATTTCTTCAGGATGAGCCTATGTGAAGCTGCATCTGGAAATATATATGAGAAGGAACCCGTGTAAGATTTCCTCGTCTGGTCATGTATGAGAAGAAACTCGTGTAAGATTGCTTTGTTTGGTCGTGTAAATAGTTGCTCTGTCTTAGTTCAGGAACTAATCTTAGACCTGTTGTTCATAGATAATTACCATGTCTTATATCAGGAATCAATCTGGGACTTGTTGAAAATTGTTGATGATAATTATCTGTTGATTGACTTTTCCTGAAAAGGTAAAGAGTTAGCTGTATGCAATGTCGTGATATATGAAATGCATTACGTAATGATGTTCTCAAAAATGAGGTTGTGCTATATGCGCTTCGTATGCATATGTTATGATGTATGAATGTGAAATGCTATTGAAGTGTATCTTTGTTTGGGAAAATAAATTCCTGACTACTGTTGTGGATGAAGAGCATGTGTATCTTCAATTTTGTCTTGAATACTTTCGTTGGGGATTCCTGTTTGCTTTAAGGAAACTCTGCAGGAGATGTTGATTTCTGCTTGGGAAGTAGGTGAAGATGTGAAAAACACAAGAAGGTGGGGTTGAATTGTAAAACTTAAAACAAATGGCTTGACAACACAGTATTTTTATCCTGGTTCGTTTGATCTCAAACTACTCCAGTCCACCCGTCAAGGTGATTTCGCCTCTCTCCAACGAGGTCTTAATCCACTATTTTTAAAGGATTACAACAGCTACTTTAACACCTGTTAAAGTCTTCTTGAGTACAACCACAATCCGGTTAATCTCAAGGAACTTCTTTTACAAATGAATTGAACTAGTGTGTATGTTGTTTTCTTACAAAACTATATATCGCAACTGTGATAATTACACAAACTAAGATTGGAATAAAATGACTTTGCTAAAGCTTTGAATGAGCGTGGTTTGAATAGCTTAGCAGAATTAGGTGCGTACGTACGTGCTTCTTTTCACAAGCAGTCCTGTTTATATAGGAAAGCAAAGATACATTGTCCATAAAGCAGGTTTAATGATAATAATGCACTTTCCTTTTGTAGAAGATCTTTGTCTGAAGAAAGCCGTTAGCATTTAATTCAGTCTTGAATGACCAGTAACGCTTCAGAATCTTCTTTGTTGTATCTGCTGATAATGCTTCAGAGTGTTGATGACTTGGTAAAGATGTCTTTGATCAGAGTCAGAGTGTATTTGTTAAGGCGCAGATTCCGGTCATCAAACTTTAGTGTTTCAGCGTGTAACATAGGTTGCTGATCTTCTGATGCTGATTCTCTTCTGATGCTGATTCCATCAGAACTTCTGCATATACAAAGCATAATTTTAAGGAGCATAATTGTTCTTTGAATATACATTAGAAATAATATTATTCTATGTATTTTGTTATCATCAAAACTTTAACCAAGGGTTGTAGAATCAAACTATGTTCTAACAATCTCCCCCTTTTTGATGATGACAAAAACCAGATTTTTCAATAAAGAATAAATAACAAAAGGTATAGAGTTAAGTAGAAAAGCTCCCCCTGAGTTGATTGCTTCCTTTTAATTCCATGAGTCTTTGAGCATCAGAATCTTACTGTATCTTTCAGCAGAGTTTTGTACCTGTTCAAGCTTTTTAGAATAGAGAATTTAAGTAGATTAGAATGTTTGAGACTTATGTCTCAGTGATCCGTTATTGAAAATATCTTTTTCTTTCTCCCCCTTTTTGTCAGTTATCAAAAATAACACATAATCAGAGCCAAAATAAGTTGATATTAAAACAGAATCAATGATAAGTTCATAGCTATGTAGAGAATATTACAGAAAAACAAAATTTTTAAACAGGGAAATCTAAGAGGGAGGAGAAAGACGCGTGAACAAAGCTTCCAACAAGCCCTTGATTTGAATGTTGGTTTCCTCTTGCTTGGTTAACATGTTCTTGATTTCTGAAATTTTGTCATCCTGTTTATCCATTCTTTCCTGCATCAAAATATCAAATCTCTTCAGGTCTTCTAAAGTCTTCCTTTCATAGGAGGAAGCTTGAGGATCTTCAACAACTGGATGCTTCTCAGAGCATTCTGCAATGTCCTCTTTTTGACTCAGTTCTTCAGCAGGAATCATCTACTCTGGAGTGTCAATCAGATTGAGATCTTCTGACTCTGGTTGAACTTTATCTGTTGGACGGTGTTCAGACCAGGGAGCATTGTCCAGAGGGAGGACTTCTCCCTTGAGTAGATAGCTCAGAACTTGATCTTCAAAGACTTTTACAGGTTGCTGAAGTTCTTTTGAACTTGTTCGTAGCTTTGTTCTTGCATTTTATGAGTTTCAGAACATACCCATTTTCTGAAACTTGTCCAAAGATAATCTGATGCAGCAGGATCAATCAGCGCAAGACTAGCTTGCTTCAGTAAAGTTATCCACTTCTACATTTCTGTTTCAAATATCAATAAACTGGTACCAACATCTGGTGTAGGTTCAGATGGTTTTGGTTTTGGAATGGCTGTTTTGTTGGTTATGGCAGCCAGGCGTTCAAAAATAGTTAAGTCAATGATAGTTTTGGCATGGTCATTTGGATTGATATTTGATGAGGAAGTGGGAGAGTCTGGGATGATTATTGGACTTGTTGGGGTGTTTGGTGGAGTTGATTCTAGTGAAGAGGGAATTTGGGGAATACTGATGGTCAGGGGTATACTGATCTTCAGAGGTTCAGTGATTCCAAGAATGGGAATGGGATCAGAATCAATAGTTTGGTTGGATTGATGGTGATGAAGTTCTGGTTTGCAGGATTCAGGGGGTTGGACCTCAGAAGTTTGTACTTCTGGTTGTAATGGTTCATGTTATGGAGAAGATGGATGAGTTTCTGGTAGTGGAGAGAGTGGAATTTCTGGATGAGGTGCTTCTGAAATGGTTTCAGAGTTTGGATTTACTGGTATGGGAGCAGATATATGCTGGTCAAAGGTTTCAATATCTGATAGAACTTTTTCAAGTTCTTGTTGTGTTACTTCATTATTTGGATTTGTAGATAGGGAGTGAGATCCTCTAAGAGTTAAAATTTCTGAGGGGTCAAATTCAATGTCAAAGTCATCAAGTGTTTGTGGAGTAGGGTTTTCTGATTGAGTGGGGATTGGTACAGATGTTGATACAGATATTGAATCTAAAACAGTTACAGAAGAAGGATTACCTCTCTTTTTAGGAGTCTGCTGGGATGATCCTTCTGCTACAGCCTTCCTTTTCTTGTTTTTCTTCAGCACAACTTCTGGAGCCTTCTGCTGCAGATCCTGAATGTTTAGATCTGGTACTATACCGTCAGCTTTGCATGCATCCAGATATCTGACTATTATCTCAGGTTTAGAATCAATCTCTGAGAACATGGGAAAGTTATCCAGAGGGATTCTTCTGCTGGAGATTGTTGCAAAAGAAGTGACACTGGGTTCCTTCTTGATGTTCTCAATTAACTTCATCTTCTTCAGATTCTTTGCATTCAACTGTTTGCCAACAGTAGCTTTTAAAGAGCTGATTTCCTGAGCTTCTGTTAGATGATCAATCAGCTTATTCTTTGTTAGAATATCTGATATGAGCCTTCCTAGGGGTATCCAGTCCCTTTTTATGCGCTCCTCTTCTCTGGTCTCCTTAACACTAGTCCTTAGATGGTTGAATAGCAGATGGGCCAGATTCACCTTAATCTTCTGGGAGATGAAGTAGATCAGAAACTGCTGATCAATATTGATGTAGTCAGGAGAGCTGGTTGGCTTCCTGTGGTTTATGCATCCCAGAATAATCTTAGCCCATATTCTGTGATGGTCTTTTAGATCCCTTATCTTGTTGGAGGGAAGACCCAGAGTGAAGATTTCTCTAGCAATTAGGGCGACATCAGCACATCTTTCAGCCATGTCTATGCATCTTACGCCACCACCACTGTAGCCTATCAACCTTGCAATAAGGTCTTCAGTTATCACTATCTTCTTCCCCATTATGTATGAAGTAACTTGATGGTTGGAAGATGAAGCATGAATCCAAAATTCCTTCACAAGGATTGGGAATGTTGGACCTACCAGACGGTCAAAATATCTGTTCTATCCTTGAGCCTTTACTTCTTCAGAGAGATTGAACCTATTCTCCTGAAGACTGTTAAAGTCCACAATCAATTCTGAGAGTACTTCTAGATTTTTGATGGGCGTGAGAAGAGTTCTGAAGGGTTCTTCATATTTTTCTGAGGAATCTGTTCTCTGAGCACTGGTAGTTGGGTTGCTTGAGGAAGCCATGTTCACACAGAAGGTTTTGAGAAGAAATTGAAAGGGTTTTTGAGAAAGATGCGAACTGAAATCAATTAGTTTGTAGATAAAGTGAAAGTGAGAGTGTGTAAAGAATGAGAAATGTGTTTAAATAGATTTTGAAAAATATTTTAAAAACGTAAACGGCAAGAGAGAGAAATAAATTATAATGATTATGAGCATTTAATGACAGCTGATTTTGGGGGATTCAGAAAGATATTGGAACGGTTAGCCATGACATGTGTCCCAATGCATCCAATCAGCGCTTTTGACCTTTCAGAAAAGTGAACGCGTGTTCAGCCTCAGAAAGTAGCTGATGAGTGGATGACAACTGTTTGCTTGAGTGAACAGCACATTCCTATCCTTGAAATGAAGCGCTCAGATCTTCATGGATAGATTCTGATACAATCTGTACTTCTAAAGATCTGAAGGAAGATTGATCAGTAGTTCACAGAAAATAACCAAAATTCTGAAGGTTAAGATATGGAAATAAAACTGTTTTATTCTGGGCAAGGCTTCATGCTGAGATGTTTTAGAATGAAGTTAAACCTATCTTCAGAAAGAGGTTTTGTAAAGACATCAGCCCATTGATGGTATGTGTTAATAAATTTTAAATTGAGAATCCCTTTCTGAATATAGTCCCTAATAAAATGATGTTTTATTTCTATATGCTTAGCCCTAGAATGTAAGACAGGATTTTTACTGAGGCAAATAGAAGAAGTGCTATCACAGAGGATAGGGATGTTACTCTCAAATATATTGAAGTCCTCAATTTGAATTTTCATCCAGAGCATTTGCGTGCTACATCCAGCTGCTGCTATGTATTCAGCTTCAGCTATTGATAGAGTTATAGTGGATTGTCTTTTACTGGACAATGAGATCAGATTTTCTCCCAGAAACTGACAGCTTCCAGAAGTGCTTTTACGTTCTAATCTGTCTCCAGCAAAATCAGCATCACAATATCCTACTAAGCTGTAATCACTTGATTTTCTATAAAACAGACCCAGATTAGTAGTACCTTTCAGATACTTGAAAATTCACTTAACTGCTGTTAAGTGAGATTCTCTAGGATTTGATTGGAATCTAGCACAAATGCAAACACTGAATAGAATGTCAGGTCTTGAAGCCGTTAGATAGAGAAGAGAACCAATCATACCTCTGTAGATCTTCTGTTCTACCTTGTTACTTACCTCTTCTTTTTCCATAATGCATGTGGGATGCATTGGAATTCTTGAGGGCTTACATTCTGAGAGATCAAATTTCTTCAGAATTTCTCTGACATATTTGCTCTGATGAATGTAGGTTTCTTCTGGAGTTTCATTAATCTGAATGCCCAAAAAGAACTTTAGTTCCCCCATTAGGCTCATCTCAAATTCTGCCTGCATACATTTAGCAAACTCTCTTCCCAGAGAGGTTTTAGTGGATCCAAATATAATGTCATCAACACAAATTTGACATACTAAGATGTCATTCTTAATTGTCTTACTAAACAGGGTTGTGTCCACTTTCCCTCTGGTGAATTCCTTTTCTAACAGGAAGTTACTTAGTCTTTCATACCAAGCTCTGGGAGCTTGTTTCAGACCATAGAGTGACTTCTTTAGTTTGAAAACATATTCTGAATTTTTGGAACTTTCAAAACCAGGGGGTTGGTGCACATAAACCTCTTCTTCTATATAGCCATTTAAGAATGCACTCTTGACATCCATCTGATATAGAGTGATGCCTTTATTAATAGCAAATGAAATTAAAAGTCTTATAGATTCTAACCTGGCGACTGGAGAAAAGGTATCTGTATAGTCTATCCCTTCTTGCTGACTATAACCTTGTGCTACCAGTTGTGCTTTGTTTTTTATGACTTCACCTTGTTCGTTCAGTTTTTTTCTGAACACCCATTTTGTGCCTATGACGTTGAATCCTTTTGGTTTGGGAACCAGATCCCATACGTCGTTTCTTGTGAACTGATTTAGCTCCTCCTGCATTGCCAGAATCCAGACATTGTCCAGAAGTGCTTCATCAATTGTTGTTGTTTCAATCAGAGAAACAAGTCCCATGAGGGATTCTTTAGAGTTTCTAAAGGTAGATCTTGTTCTGATTGGATCTTCCTTCCTTCCTAAGATTGTTTCTTCTGGGTGATCAATTCTGCTTCTGGATGGTCTTTTCTGAAGTTGATCAACAGAAGGTGTTGGGTTGCTTGTAGTGACTCTTTCTGATGTTGAGGGAGTGTCTCTGTTGAGAGACTATGAGTTGTCTGCAGTACCTGTGAGTTCAACTTCCATACCTGCAAGGAGTTCATTCTGCTTTGACTTTTGAGAGTCAAGCTTATCATCAAACCGAACACTGATTGACTCTTCAACAATCTGTGTTTCTGTATTGTATACTCTGTACCCTCTTGAGCGTTCAGAGTATCCTAACATTATGCACTTTTGTGCCTTAGAGTCAAACTTGTTCAAATAATTTTTTGTATTCAAAATAAAACATATACATCCAAATGGGTGAAAATAGGAAATGTTGAGTTTTCTGTTCTTCCACAATTCATATGGAGTCTTTTCCAGAATAGGTCTGATGGAGATTCTATTTTGAATGTAACATGTTGTGTTTATTGCTTCTGCCCAAAAGATCTTAGCAACGTTAGTCTCGTTGATCATGGTTTTGGCCATTTCTTGCAATGTTATGTTCTTTCATTCTACAACTCCATTTTGCTGGGGAGTTCTAGGACAAGAGAAGTCATGCAGAATGCCTTTTTCATTAAAGAATAATTCAAAGTCTTTATTTTCAATTCTCCACCATGATCACTTCTGACTTTATGATTCTAAGATTTTTTTCGTTCTGAACTTGGTTGCAGAAGGTAACAAACACAGAGTGTGACTCGTCCTTGTGCCTTAAGAACTTTACCCATGTCCATCTGCTATAGTCATCTACGATTACTAACCCATACTTCTTGCCACTGACTGAGGCAGTTTTTACTGGACCAAATAAGTCAATGTGCAGAAGTTCTAATGGCTTAGAAGTGGAAACAACGTTTTTGGATTTGAAAGAAGGTTTTGCAAACTTGCCTTTCTGACATGCTTCACACAGAGCATCTGAATTGAACTTCAAGTTAGGAAGTCCTCTGACCAGATTGAGTTTGTTAATCTGAGATATTCTTCTCATACTAACATGTCCCAATCTTATGTGTCAGATCCATTGCTCGTTGTTAACAGACAGAAGACATTTTACATTCTGACTTTTCAGTTCAGAAAGTTTGATTTATAAATGTTGTTTTTCCTCTTTCCATTAAATAGGATATTCCTATCTTTCTGACTAACAGCTTTGCATGAATTTTGATTGAAGATTATATCATAACCGTTATCACTTAATTGACTTATGGATAACAGGTTATGCATTAATCCATCAACTAATAAAACATTACCAATAGAGGGAAGATTTCCATTACCTACTGTTCCAGAGCCAATGATCTTTCCCCTCTGATTGCCTCCAAAACCTACGTGGCCTCCAGGCTTAAGTTCCAGGCTTTGGAACATATGCCTTCTTCCCGTCATGTGTCGTGAGCAGCCATAGTCCAGGTACCATGACTGGTGTCTTTGCTTTGCTGGTAAAGATATCATCCACATGTATTATTTTATCCTTAGGTACCCACATTTTCTTGGGTCCTGATTTGTTAGTTCTACCAAAACTCTTGTTGAATTTTGGTTTGACAGAGTAATCACTACTTGCATATTTTATGTCATGTGTGTGCCCATACATAAAGTGTGAATTAAGTGGAGTACGTTTTATAACTAAATCCATGGAATTTTTTGGTGTAGGAACCTTACCTTGATATCATATCCCTTTTCTGCCATTTCTGCTAACTCCATAGATCATTGAAGCCATTTTGCTTCTGTCTATGTTTTTAGCTAGAAACTTCTGAAACATGTGATCATACTCTTTGATGATCTCATCAGCATTGTTGGGAGTTTCAGGGATTGTTTCCTTCTGAGAGTTTTGCATTTGATTTTCTAATTTTGAAATTTTATCTTTTAACTCATAATTCTCCAATTTGAGACTCTCAGTCTTATCAGAGTCAGAAGCAAGATTCCTTTTGAGGTTTCTGAATTTGACTCTGATCTGTTGATACCTTTCCAGAATTTCATTAAGGCTTTCAACTAACTCAGCCTTAGTAAAATTAATAGTAAAGTCAGGGAATACCTCTTCTGTATCTAATTATGAATCTGAACCAGAAGCTTCACTGTCTTCAGAGACGTTTGCCATGAGAGCTATGTTTTCTCTTTCATCATCTGATTCTGAGTCAGCTTCAGATGTATCAGAATCATCCCAAGTAGCCATGATACTTTTCTTCTTTTCTTTTCCAAGCTTATTTTTGGGCTTCTCCTTCTGAAGCTTTGGGCAATCACTTTTGTAGTTCCCTTGCTCATTACACTCATAGCAGATGATGTCTTTGTAGTTTGTCTTTTTGTATCCTGAAGAACCTTCAGATCTTTTATGTCCAGAGGAGGATTCTGTCCTTCTGTATCTGGAGGAAGATTCATTCTGATTTTCTGATCTTCTGGGATTCTTGAACTTCCTCTACCTCTGCTTCCACAGCTGGTTCACTCTTCTGGAGAGAAGAGATAATTCATCTTCTTCTGATGAGGATCCGTCAGAGGTTTCTTCCACAGCCTGCAAAACTTTGGAGTCAGATTTTCTATTAGATTTTAATGCTAATGGCTTACCTTGCTTTTGAGGTTCATCTGCTTCTAGCTCTATCTCGTGACTTCTGAGGGAGCTGATAAGTTCCTCCAGAGAGATTTTGTTGAGATCCTTGGCTAGCTTAAGAGATGTGACCATTGGCCTCCACTTTTTTGGCAAGCTTCTGATGATCTTCTTGACATGATCAGCAGTGGAATATCCTTTGTCAAGAACTTTTAGACCAGCAACAAGAATTTGAAATCTTGAAAACATAGCTTCTATTGATTCACTATCTTCCATCTTGAATGCCTCATACTTCTGAATGAGCGCAAGGGCTTTTGTTTCTTTGACTTGAATGTTGCCTTCATGCGTCATTCTCAGAGAATCAAACATATTCTTAGCAGTTTCTCTGTTTGATATTTTCTCATACTCTGAATATGAGATAGCGCTGAGAAGAATTATTTTGGCCTTGTGATTATTTTTGAACTCGCGCTTTTGCTGATCAGACATCATTTTCCTGTCAATCTTCTGACCACGTCCATCCACTGGGTGCGTGTATCCATCAGTTACCATGTCCCACAGATCAGCATCATGGGCCAGAAAGAAACTCTCAATTCTGTCTTTCCAGTAGTCAAAGTTTTCTCCATCAAAGACTGGAGGTTTGCCACTCAATCTGTCCCTTTCTTCATTGTTGTCATTGCTGATGTTTTGACTTGGTCCTGCCATTGTGTTTTTCTGACGCTGGATCTTGTACTGACACGGTTAAGTGTTAAAGCTCAGAACCAGGCGCTCTTATGCCAATTGAAGATGTGAAAAACATAAGAAGGGGGGTTGAATTGTAAAACTTAAAACAAATGGCTTGACAACACAATATTTTTATCCTGGTTTGTTTGATCTCAAACTACTCCAGTCCACCCGTCATGGTGATTTCGCCTCTCTCCAACGAGGTCTTAATCCATTATTTTTAAAGGATTACAACAGCTACTTTAACACCTGTTAAATTCTTCTTGAGTACAACCACAATCCGGTTAATCTCAAGGAACTTCTTTTACAAATGAATTGAACTAGTGTGTATGTTGTTTTCTTACAAAACTGTATATCACAACTGTGATAATTACACAAACTAAGATTGGAATAAAATGACTTTTCTAAAGCTTTGAATGAGCGTGGTTTGAATAGCTTAGCAAAATTGGGTGCGTACGTACGTGCTTCTTTTCACAAGCAGTCCTGTTTATATAGGCAAGCAAATATATGTTGTCCATAAAGCAGGTTTAATGATAATAATGCACTTTCCTTTTGTAGAAGATCTTTTTCTGAAGAAAGCCGTTAGCATTTAATTCAGTCTTGAATGACCAGTAACGCTTCAGAATCTTTTTTGCTGTATCTGTTGATAATGCTTCAGAGTGTTGATGACTTGGTAAAGATGTCTTTGATTAGAGTCAGATTGTATTTGTTAAGGCGCAGATTCTGGTCATCAAACTTCAGTGTTTCAGCGTGTAACATAGGTTGCTGATCTTCTGATGCTAATTATCTTCTGATGTTGATTCCATCAGAACTTCTGCATATACAAAGCATAATTTTAAGGAGCATAATTTTTCTTAGAATATACATTAGAAATAATATTATTCTATGTATTTTGTTATCATCAAAACTTTAACCAAGGGTTGTAGAATCAAACTATGTTCTAACAGTAGGGTCCAGGAACATTGGTTGTTCATTGCTCTACTGAGGAATTTGATTCTTATATACCCTGACTAGGGATAAAAGAGATGACTAATCTTTCGACTTGTCTGTGGGAGGATGAAGTTAACTGTTATATGGTCGGATTCCAGGCTTTACAACAACTTTCTAGAGATAGTATCATTTCCACTGGGGAAAAGGAATTTTGTCAGTTGATCTGTAGTAGTCTGAGGAAAAGACCCTGTTGAGGAAAGTATCATGACGATCTTACTGGGGAAATGAATTCTTCTGGGGAAGAATTTTTACAAGGATTCTTTTCCATTTTGAAAGACCAAACTCGGATGGGGTATTTCAAAATAAATAAACCTTGTTGTATATGAGGATGTATTGAATGAGTATTATAATGACATTCATATCTGGATCGTATCTGAACTATTTCAACATAAGAGTCTGTAATGATTGTCAGAATAAATTTGTATATAGATTGTATCTGATCGTATCTAGAAGATGATAAACTGCCAACAATTTCCATCTGTTTGGGAACTGGCATGATGTGTGCGTTCGTTGGGAGAAGATCAAACTCCTCTATCCATGGTGAGTTTGACTATGTCATCGGCTGGAGGATGACCCACTTTTGTTTGAAGATGTTTCTATTTTGTCGGGGATAGCCTCATGGGGGATTGTACCCTTATCCGTGAATATTATTCTGTGGGGATAACCTTATAGAGGTGGCTCTGGTGACTTCACTGAGGATCACCTTATGAAAGGGACTTTGTAGGGATTTGTCACTGTCCATAGTAGTAAATAGTACTTCCAGAAATGTTTGTTTGGTCATACGTGACCCTTTACTGGAATTCATGTTCAATGCCCTAAGTGATTCCGGTGGAGACCTACCCCTGGCTATTCAGGACTTTATGAGAGATTTCTTGGAATCTTGACTTGACTGTCATTGATGAGTTGGATAATAACCTGTCATGCCCTTGATAATGGGAGATTTGTCATTGAAATTGTCTTCCCATTTGAAGTGATTGTGTTTCTTGAGATAATTTCCGTTCATTGGATATTCGCCGTGCGGATTTCTCTGTTGTCGACCAATTGGCCATATGCAAACAGCAGTATTCAAACAATGCAAAGTTTATGTTTTTCTTGAAGTTTTTGAAAATGCGTTTTTATCAAATCAAAGAATTTTGTAAGAATATGAATTCAACTCATGATTTACAGTAAGTATTACAGGAGTCAGGATACCTTTTGTAACAATATGCTTTTGAACTAACATATGCTTCAATTAGGACTTTTAAAGGGTTGTAGCATGGCTTGGTTCACGGTTTAAGAAACAAAGGATAAGGCTCAAATTTTATTTGTATCCAACATGTTCTCCAGTCTTATATTCAGTTAATTGCGCGTTTGTATTCCAATTGAATCTGGAATGATATTTTGGTGATGGTTCGGATATTGGAAGTTTATTTGGGAGGGCGGTCATTTTTGTAACATTTTTCATGTTGTTGAGGATTTGTAACGACCTCTTTTATTATCCCTAATTTTTTGCCTGACTGTTTTTGTTTTGAGACTACAGTCAGCGGGACGCCCTAGTTTTTTTAAGTCTCCTTCATCGTAGGTTTTGACTCAGTGGGATTTTCTTTTGAGAGATAATGACTGCCTATTTTACGGAGAACCATCGCCATATTTTGATTCAGAAGGATGTTTTTTATATCATTCATTGTGTACAAAGTGAAAACTTGTGATTAAATGCGCATTTGAATTAGCTGAGAAACTACCCTGCCCTAGGTTATGATTAAAGGTTTCAATTTGTGCGAAAAAATAAAACTCCTACTTCTTAGGCTCAAAGGGGTTGACTAGGGATTATCTTCCTTATAACTCCATTGTTTAGGAATTGAAAGAACGCTTATACATCGTCAGCAAGGTCTGTTCAAAAGCATACTGTATGAGATTATGGTATTGTTTTCGTCATTCTCCCTCTAAAGGCTTACGGCTTATAGTCGAGAGTTAAATATAATACAAAAAGAGGTAAGAGCATAATCTTAATATAGTGAAAATGAATGGATTAACTCAAGACAAACATACGCAATGCATTAGTGAGAACAACCAAAGTCTGGCATAAAGATAAATGTTTAAGCAAACAAAGAAATTATAACTGAAAATTCAAATGAACAAAAAATTTCTCCACTTGAACTTGTCACTTCAGATGGTGTGTCTTTGAAGGGTGATAGAAAAACTCAATTTGACCATCTTGTGCGAGTTCCAACGCTCCTTCGTCGATCAGGTCTTGAATCTTATATTTCAATATCCAATAGGTATCAGTATCATGCCCCAGACTGTTGGAGTGATATGCACACCTTGTATCAGGATTGTAGTTAGAAGCGGAAGTATTAGGATTCCGCGAAGGATCCTTAAATGTGACCAAATTCATCTTCCACATGTGTTCAAAGTCTTGCAACATCGGCATGTTGAGTTTGGTACATTTCCTATTGGATGTATCCTGCTTATGCCGACTACCCTGTCGTTGTTGGCGAGGTTATTGTTTGGCTCGTGATGTAGTGGTAATTTTGAAAGGCCTACTATACATCAAGCTGACTTCTTGTCTCATTGAGGGCTGACTAATGACTTGATCACTAATCTTAACTGTTTATTTCATACGGTTGCATCCATCTTGATGAAGCTTGTTGACAAGAATTTGCAAATCTTCTTGTCCTTGAGCTAAGTTTAGGATAAGAGCCATTTGTCCCAACATTTGAATTCACATTGTTGCTATCTTCGCTTGCAATTGTCTTATCTGGACCTCCTTGTTGTCTTCAGGATTGTTATTATTTATGCTCTCAATGAGAGGTGCTTTCACTCCTTCTTGTCCCTTGGATAAATTCAGGAACAACTCTTAAAGCTGATCATTTTGGGTCTGAAGATCTTGGACAGTCTATTCGAGAGCCATTTTTTTACTAAAATAAATAGTAAGCGGATGACAAAACCTGCATGGGGAAAACCTGTTATGACATGATGCATGATATGTGGATACAATGTTGTCAAGGATCTCGTGGGGTAAACACCAGGAAATTTCAGAAGTTGAACTTTGATTATAGCTTTGAAGAATTTCGTATCATTGAATGTCCTTTTATAAGAATCGATATCACCATGTCAAGTGGGTCATAGCCCTTGACTCTTTGGCTTTTTTGACAGCATTTGGTTAGAGGAAAATAAATCCTCTTGCCCCTTGATAGACTTCTGGTTCAGTACAGCCCTGCATCACAGGCCCTTGAGACCCTTGAAATGGTTATTGAAAATGCTATGGCATGATTTCATGATGTTATGTACAAATACAAGCACACAAACAAGTCCTTAGGAATAGGCTTGCATGGGGTTTATATGTGTAGCGATAAAAAATGTAGCGGAGTAAATCGGAGATCGAATTATTGATTAATTCGTCTCACAAAAGCAAGAGTCGCCACCGTGCTTTATTGTTTCCAAAGGAAAAGGGAAAAGAGCGAAATAAAACCCTAAATATGCAATGTAAATAATACTTTTAAAAGTAATGAAAATACAAGGCATTTTTGAAAAGAGATCTTATGGTTCGGGGGTTGGTTATACAATGGGAAGGTATTAGCACCCAATGTATCTATAGTACTCTATAGGAACCTTTTGAAATATCTGTTTTAAAATTGATCGTTTGATTAAAAATAAATCGTTTTGGCCGAAAAGGGGTACGGACGGGTTTTTGAAGATACGACGACCTAACATCGAAGTTTTTGCTTAAAGGGTATAAGTTTTGAAAAGATTGAATACTTGAAGGAAAATTATCCTAAGTTTTAATGAAATGCAAATATTCGCGCGATTAGACTTGAGGACATGAAGTCAACAAATTTATCGTTTTTCCTTTGGATTTAAACGTAAACGGAATAAACAAATAAATATGAAATAAGTAAACAGAAAAATTATGCGGATAATGATTAAATAACAATAGTTAAATGATAGACTTAATGATGTGAATAATGCATTTTTTAGATTCTTGGTTTAATATTAATGAAAAGAAAATGTTTTAATAGCTTTCATTTTTTACGCATTTTTTAATATGGATAAAAAGCATGAGGATTAATTAAAGAAGACAAAATATTTTTTAGTTTTTAAGTCTCTATATATTTTTTATGTGTTTTTAATGTTATGATAAAATGGTATTTAAGAGTTATTAAATAATTGAACTAACTTAAAACTTAAAGTTATTTAACTAAACCTAATAACAAAACTAAAGTTACTAGATTAAACCTAAAGTTAGATTAATAAAATGATCCCAAAAAAAGGTTTTAATTAAATTACACCTATCATTAATTTTATTAACTAACTAATTAATAATAATTAAGAAAAAGGCTAAGGAAATCAAATGATAAAAATGTATAAAGAATTTAAAAAAAAGGAAGGGGTAAAATGATAGACAAAAACATGGGCCAAACGGAGTTTTAAGAGGCCCAAGATTAATAGTATCAGAAGCAAGATAGGGAGGTGGATAAGCAAATCATTTGGGCCTTAGGCAGAATAGTCCAATATGTTCATAACTGTTTTTTTTTAGGGGTTAAACATGCTTGGTAATTGAATTAGGGATTTAGGTTAACATGTGCACAGCAGCGGCGCTCCATCACTCTCGATTCCTCTTCTTCGTCTTGTGCCTTTGCCTGAGCTTCTCGCCTCAATGGCCACCAGCATCCCACTTTCCTCTTCCCTCCAGCCAAACGTGAGGGGCGACGGATTTTACGGTACAAATTTCGTTCTATCACTCGTTTAGGGTTTTATTGCAAATGCATGTTGTAATCTTTGATCCGTTTTGATTCTGATTTCGTTTCATTTATGGTTGTTTGAGGAATCTTTGAAAGAAAGAGAAGAAAATGTTACCTTAGGGAGATGGAGGAGGAACGGTTGGGTGCGTAGGAGGTCGGGCGGCGAGGAAAGGTGGTGCGTCGCGAGCTTGCTTCAGTGGCCGGTACTCTGTATTTAGCTTCCTTCTTCTTGCCTTGGTACTGTGTATTTCAATGTTGCCTTGATGCTTTTGTTGAAACGAAATTTGACTAGCTTGCCTTCTTCTTCTTTCTGACTTTGCTACTGCTACTGTATGCCTTCCGTTGCTTTGAACGTTTTTGAATGCTATGTTGAAATAACCATTTTGACTAGCTTGATGCCATTGACGCTTTTTCTCTTCTTCTTTCTGATTTCTGTATGCTTTGCTTTTGGCCAATGATGAACGTATTGAGGCCTTACTGTATGCTTGGGTTTTGAAATTGGTTTAGGCCATGGTTTTGACAGTTTTAGTTCTTAGGCCATAGTGAATGATGGTTTGAAAAATGGTTTTGAGGGCTTCACGCAGGTTTTACTGTTTCTTTGAAATGGTTCTAGTTTCGGTAATGCAGTAGGTGTTTTTGGTATGTTTATTGGTTTAGACAGTAGGCAGGTTTTTTGGCAATGCAGATAGCAGGTTTGTGGTTTATGTTGATCAGGTTGTATTGGTTTTTTAGGCCATAAGTTTTACTGGTTTTTTAGTGCAGTAGGTTATGGCAATGCAGGCTAATGGTTTATGACAGTAGGAATTTTTATGGTATTGGTTTGATGGCTCAATCAGGTTAATGAGGTTTTGGCCATGGTTCAGGACATATTGGTTTTTGACAGGTTTGTGGTTCTGATATGGTTTATGCAGTAGCAGGTTTGGGGGACTTGAGGAAAATGGCTTTTTGATATTTTTTGTTCTGTTTTTGAATGCTTGGAGATAGATAGATGATAATATGTGTGTAGTGATTTTTGTTATGTTATAACAGTTTTTGGCCCTTCAGGTTTACGTTGAAGGCTTGGTATATTTTTAATATTCCTTTACTTTGGCCTCTGCATCCCATACTGTTGCATCAGTTGTTTGATATCTTATTTCATGCTTTCTGCCTTCTTACTGACTGTGTTACTGCAGTTTGTCTTGTATCTATTTCCTGCCTAAGTCAAAACCTGTAAAACCACACTTCCTCCTCTCTTCTCTCTCTCAGTACATTGATACATCAAAATGATATACTGTACTTTCTTGTTCTGAAAAGGCATAGGCTGGAACATGATGAAAATGGAATACATATTGCTTGCAAAATGGTTTTTTAGACTGCACATTTCTTTGACTTCCAATGCAATAGTGGAGCCTATGTTTTGGCTTCTTCTATGTGGCTGCATAGGTTTACGTTGGCTTTGTTTGTGCTTGCATATGTAATGTTTATGCATATGCTGTGTACATTTTTGAAATATGCATTGGACTTTGAAAAAATGCAATTAATTTTTAATATGCAGTTTTGAAACCAAAAATGAATTTGTGCATGTTTCACAATTGTGCATTCATTTATGAAAATAAAAATTCCTCCCTTTTTTGTGAACCGGGAGAAATCCCGTGATTTGCAAAAAAGGGTAAACTGATTCCGGCCGTTGCTTTTAATGATGAACACTAAATAATTTTTCCGCTTTAATTATTTGTTCAATTCTAATTTTCTTTTAATCGTTTTTGCAGGTAAAATCAAATGAGCAGACAAAAAGGCATTGGATAGAAGATTTAGAATTAGAAAACATTAGATTAGTTTTTATTTCATTTTAACTTTGTAAAATTATTATTGTAAATTCGTTGTAATAAATACAATATTTACACAATAATTGTACAATTAGAAGAAAATGAATAAAATTCCAATATTTGCCAATTAATTTCTTCCTTCTCTCTAATTATTTACTTTATCGTTTATAGTTCTTTAAATTGTATAATAATTGAAAATAAATCTCAATTACTTAAATTCAGAATAATAAACAAATAAATAAATAATATCATTGATCAATTAATAGTTTCAATTATTTAATTCATTATTCATAATTTTCTAAATTATAATAATTAAAAATAGAATTTCAATTATTTAACTTAGAATGATAAATAATTAAATAATCATTATTGACCAATTAATGAACTTTTTCAAATATTTGTTATATTATTCATAAATCTTTAAATTATGTAATAACTGAGAATAAATTCCAATTATTTAAATTTAAGATAGTGAATAATAAATAAACACTGTCTGCTCGATTAATATACCTCTTCTCTAATATTTATTTTATTATCTATAAATCTTTAAATTATATAACAATTCAAAACAAATTCCAATTATTTAAATTTAAGATAATAAATAATCAATAAACATTGTTTTAGCATGAATCGATTAATAAATTTAGCGTTCACCAAATAAACAACTCTCGACTCGAAAAAAGTTATGAATTTTAAAAAATCAAAACGCTTGCAATGTAATGATGCAGATAGGAGATGATATCTTAGGTCAAAATTTGGGGTACAACAGCTGCCCCTATTTAAGTTTCTTCTATCCGGAGATATGAAGCTTAAAAATCTTCGTTTCGACGAGATTGAAGGTACTTAAATACATAATTACGCAAATTTTGTCCTAAGATGTCGCCCTCATGTTTGATATGAATGCAGTGATTGAATTCACAGAGAAAGATATCGTATGAAACAAGACAATGTTGGAGGAATCGAACACCAACAAAACACAGAGACATGGATTATTCATTACTGGGGAAATAAGTTATCGACTTCGAACGACAGACTCATGACAGCGAATAAAATTGAGGGAATACGACCCCTGACCCTAACAAAGAAAGCATCTTGCATATGTAAAACAGATTATTGACCCAAAACAGTGAGTTCGCAACTCAAGGTCAATGATAGACAGAGAGTATCAAATTGCTGATAACAGATTACCGACTTCTGAAGGTAATGATTCATGACAAGCTTCTCTGCGAGATTTTCGGAGATATACTCATTAATGCTGATATAATAATATTGTAGATACGCAAGTTGTTCAAATAAAGAAACTGCCACTCGTTGTCGTCCAAAGAAAATACCGATAACATACAAGCTGCTCAAATAAAGAGGCTGCCACTTGCTATCGTCCAAACAAAATACCAATAACATACAAACTGCTCAAATAAAGAGGCCGCCGCTTGCTGTATTCCAGAAAAATAATAACATACAAGTTGCTCAAATAAAGAGACTGCCGCTTGCCGTCTTCCAAAATAATGATAACGCACAAGTTGCTCGTGAAGAGCTGCCGCTTGTCGTTTTCCGAAAATAAAAACAACGTACGAGTTGCTCGTGAAAGCTGCCGCTGCCGTTCTCCGATGTAATAATACGTACAAGTTGCTCATGAAGAGCTGCCGCTTGTCGTTTTCCAAAATCATAATAACGCGCAAGTTGCTCGTGAAGAGCTGCCGCTTGCCGTCTTCCACAAAATAATAACGTACAAGTTGCTCGTGAAGAGCTGCCGCTTGTCGTTTTCCAAAATCATAATAATAACGCGCAAGTTGCTCGTGAAGAGCTGCCGCTTGTCGTTTTCCAAAAAATAATTCAGAAGGAAATTGCGATGACACTGGAAGAGAATAACATCTTCGTCAGAAAGAAACATGAATCAATCTTTCTCGAGGAGATCATATACTTAAACGTGCAAAATAAACGCACCAATTGTCTAGGTCGCGGTTTCACTGGGGAAAATCAATGAGATAGCCTATGCAAGAGGCAACAACTTCATTCAGGAATAACCAGAGAGACAACAGTCAAACAAGACTCCACCCAATGAAAAAGAAATTCAATTGGGGAATTCATCCCATCCAGAAATGGACCAGGGTAAGCTAAATCAAAAATCATCCACGAGGATTAGCTCAGTCGGGGAATTTAGAAAGGAAGCACATTTTCTGCCTAAGCTAACCTTCTACTTGGAAAGAAACATGTACATTATTTGAATAAACAAAGTACAACCCCAAAATCGATGGCAAACGTGAATATGTATGCGTGATATAAGTGTGAATGAATAAATGAATGTTATGCTGACAAAACGAACAGATGGAATATCTTGAAGATAATAAGATGTCACAGCACAATAGATACTCGGCCAATCTTGAAAAGATGGAAGATAACCGGAATTGGAACCACACAGCAACGTCGGAGCGTAACACGCTACAAGGCTCAAGTCTTCTGAGGAGAAAAGTATCCAAATCTAAACTTCTAGCACCAATAAACCACTGGCATGAGACGAAGTGTACCGCACTTCAAAATCTCCCAAACAAAGGTAGCCAAAACAACACTTAACTGGAACAACTGGGGAGTCACCAAACTTAGCACCACCAGAACCAAGCGTGTACACAACCAACACTTCATGACGATTTTGAAAGGAAACATGCTCAACATGCAAGGATAAACTACTGTACTGTTTTGCATTTCGTGGCTTGACCATCCTTGGAACAAACTGTTAATATTCCTTTCGTTATTCACAACACTTTTTTTAAAAAAAAAATAAGAATACTTTAAGTAAATTTGTTTCAAGTATTTCCACAATAATTTAAAATTTTGCCCACAAAAGGTAAATGTTCAAATTTCATTAATAAGATGGTAGTTCGCTAACAACGCGACTCCAACGATTTACAAAAGTTTGGGAAATAGTACATGAAATAAAAAGGTTACACAAAAACAATGATCACTATTCTCCCTAACAACTTTGAATTCCAAAATGTGCTCAAACGCCAAGACTGGTCTGACCAAAAGCTTGCCTAAGCGAAATACTTCTTGACTGCATCGGCGTTCAATGGACGCGGGAGTTCTTCACCGTCCATATTGGTGAGAATCAAAGCACCTCCAGAGAAAACTTTCTTAACAACATACGGTCCTTCATAATTCGGAGCCCACTTGCCCCTTGAATCAGGTTGGAAAGATAATATTTTCTTGAGCACAAGATCACCTTCTCT
Organism: Vicia faba; assembly: GCA_948472305.1. Classification (NCBI taxonomy): domain Eukaryota; kingdom Viridiplantae; phylum Streptophyta; class Magnoliopsida; order Fabales; family Fabaceae; genus Vicia; species Vicia faba. The sequence goes on along the minus strand of OX451741.1, from coordinate 1,341,480,096 downwards.
GAACTCGCACGGTCGAACCTTCTTATCAAAAGCCTTCTTCATTCTCTGCTGATACAATTGACCGTGACACAACGCTGTCAATCTCTTCTCTTCGATTAAATTCAACTGATCATACCTACTTTGACACCATTCAGCCTTAGAAAGTTTGGCTTCCATCAACACTCTCAGAGACGGAATCTCAACCTCCACGGGGAGTACTGCTTCCATACCATAAACTTGGGAAAATGGGGTCGCGCCTGTTGAAGTTCGAACTGAAGTACGGTACCCGTGTAAAGAAAACGGAAGCATTTCATGCCAATCCTTATAAGTTACCACCATCTTCTGGACAATCTTCTTGATATTCTTGTTAGCAGCTTCAACAGCCCCATTCATCTTCGGTCTATAAGGAGAAGAATTATGATGTTCGATCTTGAACTCTTCACAAAGCTCTCTCATCATCTTGTTATTCAAATTCGAACCATTATCAGTGATGATCTTGCTCGGGATACTGTATCGACAAATGATCTGATTCTTGATAAATCTGACTACCACCTGTCTGGTTACATTAGCATAAGATGCTGCTTCCACCCATTTAGTAAAATAATCGATCGCTACCAAGATGAAACGATGACCATTTAAAGCTTTGGGTTCAATCATCCCAATCATATCAATGCCCCACATAGAGAAAGGCCAAGGTGAAGATATAACATTGAGGAGGGTCGGCGGCACGTGCATCTTGTCCGCATAAATCTGGCATTTATGATATTTCTTCACATATTTGCAACAATCAGATTCCATCGTCATCCAATAGTAACCAGCTCTCAACATCTTTCTAGCCATTGCATGTCCATTGGCATGAGTGCCAAAGGACCCTTCATGTACTTCTTGCATCAGCATGTCTGCTTCACGTCTGTCTACACATCTGAGTAAGACCATGTCGTAATTCCTCTTATATAAAACTTCTTCGTTGAGAAAGAAACTGCTTGCTAATATTCTCAACGTCTTCCTATCTTTATTGGATGCCCCAGGCGGGTACTCTTGAGTTTGAAGAACACGTTTAATGTCATAGAACCACGGTTTGTCGTCGGTGACCTCTTCTACTGAGAACACATGAGCAGGTCTGTCAAGGCGCATAACTCTGATTGTAGGCACATCGTTCCAACCATTCACTTGAAACATTGAAGACAAAGTAGCTAAAGCATCAGCCATTTGGTTCTCATCTCTAGGGATATGATGTAATTCCACCTTGTTGAAGAAAGTTAACAATCTTCTAGCATAGTCTCTGTAAGGGATCAAACCAGGATGACGAGTCTCCCATTCTCCTTTGATTTGATTAATCACCAATGTCGAATCTCCGTAAATATCAAGAATCTTAATCCTTAGATCCACTGCTTCTTCGAGACCCATAATACATGCCTCATATTCCGCCATGTTGTTCGTGCAGTCAAACTTCAATCTCGCCGTGAACGGGATGTGAGTACCTCGGGGAGTGACGATGATTGCCCCAATTCCATTTCCATAAGAATTCACAGCTCCGTCAAAAATCAAACCCCAACGCGATTCAGGATCAGGTCCTTCTTCAGGTAATGGCTCTTTACAATCTTTAGCTTTCAAGTACATAACATCTTCATCTGGGAAATCAAACTTGATGGACTGATAATCGTCAATTGGTTGGTGAGCCAAATGATCGGCTAAAATACTTCCTTTGATCGCTTTCTGAGTTTGATACTCAATGTCATATTCAGATAACAACATCTGCCAACGGGCTATCCTTCCAGATAAGGCGGGCTTCTCAAAGATATACTTGACCGGATCCATTTTGGAGATCAACCAAGTGGTGTGGTTAATCATATACTGGCGCAGACGGCGAGCAGCCCAAGCTAAAGCACAACAGGTTTTCTCAAGCAATGAGTATCGAGACTCACAGTCTGTGAATTTCTTACTCAGATAATATACGGCATGTTCCTTTCTTCCAGTCTCATCTTGTTGACCAAGCACACATCCCATGGAATCTTCCAATATAGTCAGGTACATAATCAAAGGTCTTCCTTCCACCGGAGGAATCAAAATGGGAGGTTCAAGCAAATATTCTTTGATGCTGTCAAAAGCTCTCTGACACTCTTCTGTCCACACACATCCTTGGTTCTTCCGGAGAAGCTTGAAAATCGGCCCACAGGTAGCAGTCATATGAGATATAAATCTAGAAATATAGTTCAGTCTCCCAAGGAATCCTCTTACTTGTTTTTCCGTCTTGGGTGCGGGCATTTCCCGAATGGCTTTGACTTTATCAGGATCTACCTCAATACCTTTCTGACTGACAATGAAACCCAGAAGTCTTCCAGAACGAACACCAAAAGTGCACTTGTTGGGATTCAGACGGAGATTATACTTTCTCAAACGCTGGAATAACTTCAACAAATGTTCCAAGTGATCTTCCTCAGTTTGTGATTTGGCAATCATGTCATCCACATACACTTCGATCTCCTTATGCATCATGTCATGGAACAAAGCAGTCATGGCCCTTTGGTATGTTGCGCCAGCATTCCTCAAACCAAAAGGCATAACTCGATAACAGAAAGTTCCCCAAGGCGTAATGAAAGCGGTCTTCTCCATATCTTCCGGTGCCATCTTGATTTGGTTGTAACCAGAGAAACCGTCCATGAAAGAAAAGACTTTGAACTTGGCGGTACTGTCGACCAATACGTCAATATGAGGTAATGGGAAGTCATCCTTCGGACTAGCTCTATTCAGATCTCTGTAGTCTACACACATCCGAACTTTGCCATCTTTCTTAGCAACAGGCACTATGTTGGTTAACCACTTAGGATAGACCGATGTAACAAGGAAACTTGCATTGATCTGTTTCTGAACCTCCTCTTTGATCTTGTCAGCCATGTCAGGACGAGTCCTTCTCAACTTCTGCTTGATCGGCGGACATTCAGGTCTCAACGGTAAACGATGCTCCACAATGTCATTGTCCAAACCTGGCATATCTTGGTAGGACCAAGCAAACACATCAACATACTCTTTGAGAAGCTCCAACATCTTCTCCTTAACTTCTGGGATAAGCAGTGCTCCGACTTTGACTTCCTTTCTAACTTCTTCATCACCCAAGTTGACCAACTCTAAAGGTTCTTCAAATGGTTGAATAATCTTCTCATCATGCTCAAGCAAACGGGAAATCTCAACAGGAATCTCTTCATCATCCTCTTCTTCGGCTCTGAACACAGGGAATTCAAAGTTGGGAGAGGGCATAGGATCATTGTTTTCGATGGTTAAGTCATGGATTAATCTGCACATATGATTATGCTTTATTTTAGAAATCGATTTGTGCAAATAAAACAAAAGGTTATTAATTAATTTTCATTACTATTTCCCCGAAAAAGTGAAAAATAAAACAGTAGTGGACAAAATAACATTTTTATTCATTAAAGGGAGATACTTGAAACAAAGAGCCCAGACATTTCTCTTTTGCCTTGGACAGAGCAAAAGGAATTATTTTTCATAGCCCGACACAAAATATGTTTCGCCTTGGGCAGAGCGAATTTTTTCAAAGAAGAATAAACAAAACATTACTCGGAAATGTGCATAACCACAGGAACATCAACAGCTATCCAGTTTTGGCAAGCCAATCCAGGCGTCACAAAAACGGGCAAATCTTCCTCGGAATCATCTTCTATGATAGCATCAACCTCAGGATGTATAAACCCTGCACTTCGGAAAACCTCTTGAATCGGACGAACAACCACCTCCTTTTTGACTCTTGCAGATACTGGATGAAAACCCAGACCTTCCCCAGACTTGTTCTCGGGTAACGTCAACACCTGGCCCCATCCTTCGGCCGAACCACTTTCCACCACTCGCCGCGCATCCTCAAAAGAAGAGATGGATGCCCCTTGCTTCTTCACTGTATTCTTAGCAACAGAAAGACCTTGGAACTGGGTTCCAACATCCTCGTCCGCATCAATAAAAGAGAATGATGATAAATGGCTTACCACCATAGCCTGCTCCCCCCCAATCATCACTAGCTTCCCATGCCTCACAAACTTTAGTCTCTGATGGAGCGTAGAGGTGACTGCCCCGGCATCATGGATCCAGGGACGACCCAATAAACAACTGTAGGCAGCATGGATATCCATCACTTGGAAAGTGATTTGAAAAGTATGGGGACCAATTACTATAGGAAGATCCACTTCACCAATGACTGTCTTCCTAGAACCATCAAACGCTTTAACAATTACTCCACTAGGTCTCATAGGAGCACCTGGATATGAAAGCCGAGATAAAGTAGTTTTGGGCATCACATTCAACGACGAACCTGTATCCACCAACACACTTGATAAGGTATCATTCCCACAACTTACTGAGATATGCAAAGCCATATTATGGTTTCTCCCCTCCTCCGGGAGTTCTTCATCACTGAAACCAAGATTATTACACGAAGTAATATTTCCCACAATTCCATCAAATTGGTCAACTGTCACATCATGATCCACGAACGCCTGGTCCAAGACCTTCATCAAAGCTTCTCTATGGGCACCAGAATCTCTCAGTAAAGCAAGCAAGGAAATCTTGGAAGGTGTTTGCAAAAGCTGGTCCACAATCTTATATTCACTTCTCTTGATAAGCTTCAGGATCTCATCATCCTCAGGGTGAGGGATAGGTTCACTGGATCGGCCTATCTCAACCCTTGGTTTAACATTTCTTACTGGAATCTCCGCCGGTATGGGCCTCCTGACTTGAACTTCTGGTCTCTTCAAGGGTACTGCTGCAAAGACACGTCCGCTTCTCGTAACTCTACTCACATCAGCAATGTTAACAAAAGACGGTCTCGTCGGTATAGGGACTTCTACCCCATTCTCAATCATTGTGGCATTATACTTATACGGTACAGCTTGGTCTGAGTTGTAAGGCACAGGACCGGGTGGGTAAATAATCAAAGGATCAACAGGTGCAGTCTGACTGTCGTAAGCGATCTCTACTGATTCAGGCAAATGGAATTGTGGTATGATAACATTCACTTCATCCTCTGGATTTTTGTCATACGTAATGGTGATAACTCTCTGGTCCAACAACTTCTGAATGTCCTCCTTCACGATAGGACAATCATCCTCTCTTGAACAAAACTCACAAACATCATAATCATGCTGGTGCTCACAAAGGCAAGTCTTCTCAAACTCTGATGTAACCTGATCAACGATTCTCTTATGTGTTCAACTTGAAAAACTCGAAACTTCCCCAGACAACCTTCCACCATATTCACTGAAGCTGCCCCATGTCGAGGCAAAGGATTATCTCTAACATTTGGATTAACATCCTTGAAAGACAAGAAACCATTCTTGATCAATCTCTGCACGTCCGCCTTCAGAGCAAAGCAATTCTCAAGGTTGTGCCCCGGCGACCCTTGATGATACTCACAAAACTGATTCGCCTTGTACCACGGAGAAGTATTGTTCGGTGCAACAGGAGGAGGCTTTGTCGTGATGAGATTCTTTCTGATAAGAGCAGGGAACAATTCAGTATAAGTCATAGGAATGGCATCGAACTGCGGTTTTCTGGGTGAACGGTTCTGATTGTTAAATGGATAAGCCTGTTGTCGAGGCTGCTGCTGAAATGGTCGTTGTTGAGTTGGTGGAGTTTGATGAGCTGGGGTCATCAAAGTTGGGCGGACAGCCGGAGTGACTGCCGCAACGTGAGAGTAACCTCTCCTAGGTCTACCTGGAAACAAAGCGCTGACATCCTGCTCTTTTCTTTTCGGGAAAACACTTCCAAACTTCTTCGCACTGCTAGACGGACTCCCTTCTTTAACCAAACGCCCCTCGCGAATCCCTTCCTCTAATCGCATACCCATGCTTACCATTTCGGTGAAGTCACTGGGTGCGCTGGCTATCATTCTTTCATAGTAAAGGGAACCTAAAGTCTTCAAAAATATCTTCGTCATCTCTTTCTCCTCAAGAGGTGGATAGATTTGAGCAGCGATTTCACGCCACCTCTGGGCGTATTACTTAAAAGATTCTCGATCTCTTTGTGACATTGCCCGGAGTTGATCCCTGTCTGGTGCCATGTCAACGTTGTACTTATACTGATGGACAAAGGCCTCGCTAAGGTCGTTGAAGTTGTGGATTCGAATACTGTCTAAACCCATATACCACTTCAGAGCAGCACCCGTCAGACTATCTTGAAAATAATGAATCAATAAGTCGTGATCATCGGAATACGTAGACATCTTTCTCACGTACATTGTCAAATGACTTCTAGGACACGAATCACCCTTATATCTCTCAAAGTCTGGCACTTTGAATTTCGCTGGAATCTTGACATTCGGAACTAAACAAAGGTCATGCGTGTTCTTCCCAAACAAATCTTTCCCCTTTAATGCTCTAAGCTCCTTCTGCATTTCCTGGAATTGATCCTGAAATTCTTCCATTCTATCAAAAAGACCCAAACTTTCAGCAGGCTCGGCAGGGTAAGTAGGTTCATTCAAGTATGGCACGGAGTGGACCACAGGAGCAACGGTTGTCATAATCGGTTGCGGAAAAGGTGTCACCGACGGAATTACTGGCGGCATAGCAGTTGTCTCTGGTTGAGGAAGAGACAAAGCAGGTTGAAACAAAGGTTGCACGGCAGGCTGATACCCCTCTGGCACAAAGTTGTAAGGCATTCCCCACGGAAAACCTTTCGGCATCTGATGCTGAAGCGGGGAGTTGATTTGAGTCACGGATGCAGGAACGGTGACAATCTCGGAAACCACTGGAGTTGAAGTCTGAATCTCGGCAGCCGTAGTCGATGACTGATTCTGAACAGCCACCAAACTTTCCACTAACGCAGTTAACTTTTCCATCTCGACACGAAGTGTAGCAACTTCCCCACGAAGCTCATGATTTTCCTGTTCCAGATCTTCCATTTTCCTCTGACGATTGGCCCGAGTGTCGTATCGGTGAGACAGCTTGACAACCTTCGGGAGTGGAAAAAGAACAAGGATAAGACTCTAGAAAACACGTGAAGTGAAATGTTGAATGATGCATGATGTGCGATGCAAATGATGATTCATTTTAAAAGTTTTTCAAGGAACTTTAATAATTTTGCATACATCAATGGTAAAGGAATTTGGAACAACAAAAACTCAATCCATTAACTGAAAACAGTAAATTACAACTTACAATTTGGAATATCAAAACGGTAAATTACAACCTCGGGATAACAACCCAATTACAACCTCGAAACACGGAATCCATAATAAAGCGATGAATTACAATTTTAAAACATGAAGTCTAAAATAAAGCAATAAATTACAACTTTGGAGCATGAAGCTCATAATAAAGCAATAAATTACAACTTGGGAGCGTGAAGCCCTTTTACATAGTTTTACAAAATGACATCAATAAAATAAAACTAAAAGCTAAAGATCACTCAGAATCCTCAGATGAAGGACCAAACGCCAACTGTAACCGGAGCTTCTTGATCTTCTCTTCACAAAAGTCTTCCATCTCTTTCTTCTCAGCTACCAGTCGATCAATGACTTCCTTCTGCGGATTAGGAACGAGAGCCACGCTTACCGAACCTTCCCTCTTTCTCTTCCTTTCACTAGCATACTTCTTCAGCAAGGCATCCTTTTGACGAAGCTTCTCATCATGATCAATGAACCGGTCGTCTTGAATAAACAATAACTCCTCCTTTTCCTTTAACTGTCGAGTCAGGACTCGATTCTCATATTCAGACATATGGTACTTTTCTTTCCAAGCATCCCTCTCGGACTTCATCCTAGCCAGATTTCCTTGGTACTCTCCTATATTTGCGATAGGGATAACAACAGATGATGGTGCAATGGCAGGGAATAAAGGTTTCTCAAGTTTATAGGGCATCTTGAGAGCACAAGCCCTAGCACGGACCCACTGTAGGTAAGGCTCCAAAGAAACGGCACCCCTATGTCCTAACATATCTCTCCCTTTCCTATGGATGTGGCGCCAAGCTCCTTCGATCTCCCTCTTAGCTGCCTGATGATCTTGTCCTTCCTGAAGAAAGAAACCACTCACATGGATGTTGTTTGGTTTATCTCTCATCGGGTACCCGAACTGACGGCGCGCGAGAACAGGGTTATAGTTGATTCCACCTCTCGTACCGAGAAGAGGTACGCTAGGAAAAGCACCACAGCTATCGATGATCTTCACGTCATAGTAAACTCGATTATACCAGTCAATGTCGAAATGAGTGAGAGCCATAATCTTTGGCGCCCAACGCGGTTCCTTCTCGAGATCCCAGAAAACATCAGACCCAGGTAGATGCGAAACATACCACTGATACAGCAACGGTGCACAACAAATAATCATTCCTCCTTGATAAGAGTTTCAAAGATGGATGGAGTAGTAGGTATCTCCTAGCAGCGTAGGGACTGGGTTTCCAATCAAGAAAATTCTGATGGCGTTGATATCCACAAACTTATCAACGTTAGGGAACAAGAATAGACCATAGGCGAGTAAAGCAAACACGCCTTCAAAGGCAACAGTATCCTTTGTCTCAGCAAAATGACGAGCTTTCTTTAACAAAAACTGCGCAGACAAACCCCGGATTCCCCCTTTTGTAGTCATGTTCTCCTCTATCTCTGACTTCTTCAAGCGGGTGATGGTTGCTATCTCGTGAGATTCGGGCTCCTCTTCTAATCCAGAAAAAGGAACACAGTCGGTGATCGGCAAACCAAGTATATAGGAGTACTCCTCTAAAGTGGGCATCAACTGGTAATCCGGAAAGGTGAAACATCGGTACAAGGGATCGTAGAATTGAACCAACGTATTGAGGATGCCTTCCTTCATCTTGCGCTTCATGAGAGGTACAATGGACCCATACTTCCTCTGAAAATCCGTCGGGTTCTCGATCTTCGGAATCAAACTCTTCAGGTCTTTGATCTCGGGCTCCTTAAAACTAAAGCTTCGAGTGTTTCTCCTTCCAAGTTCCATAATAACCTGAGATGTTTGCAAAAATCATTCCGAAGTTCCTTGAAAAAACAAGTTTTTTACAAAGATGCTAATGAGTGCATGAATGAATGATAATGCAACAGTCACACACAAGCTTGCAAACATGGGGTTCAAAGGTTCAACGTTCAGCATGGAGTCAAGGGTAAAGCCCACCCAAAGGTATGTACTAACGGTTCAATCGCACCTGTAAGACAAGGTTCTAAGAGTTCCCAAAGTCTACATCCCTCCTTCGGATATTACCAACGTCTTGATTACTCAATAATTAGCAATATTCTCAGGGGAAACTCGTCCGAGCGTAGCATCGCGTAACAACTACTTCCGAATTACTTCGTTATAGTCTCCGCGCTACACCTAAAAGGCCAAGATGGGTTAGGGTTCTACGGTCCTCAACTTCTCGGGCTCCTAGGTCGAAAATAATAATGTCTTCCAGATTACTCGGTAAACAAATATTAAGTTCAAGAGGGTCTTCCATTGAGTGAGGGATCTCATGCCTCCTTCTTCGGGATTACTCCCTCAAAGTTAACATGACTATATCGCCCGTCCTATTCCTTAAGTGTTACTTAATCCGGGTATAGGATTCGTCCTTTGCAAAAAACCCAAACACCCCAATTTAAACACATAATCAAGCAAATCAAATAATAATAAACAGATAAGACAAATTAGGCTTAACCCACTTAGGGATGGACCAGCAAGAAGTCAATCTGTCCCCAGCAGAGTCGCCAATTCTGTAGCGATAAAAAATGTAGCGGAGTAAATCAGAGATCGAATTATTGATTAATTCGTCTCACAAAAGCAAGAGTCGCCACCGCGCTTTATTGTTTCCAAAGGAAAAGGGAAAAGAGCGAAATAAAACCCTAAATATGCAATGTAAATAATACTTTTAAAAGTAATGAAAATACAAGGCGTTTTTGAAAAGAGATCTTATGGTTCGGGGGTTGGTTATACAATGGGAAGGTATTAGCACCCAATGTATCTATAGTACGCTATAGGAACCTTTTGAAATATTTGTTTTAAAATTGATCGTTTGATTAAAAATAAATCGTTTTGGCCGAAAAGGGGTACGGACGGGTTTTTGAAGATACGACGACCTAACGTCGAAGTTTTTTCTTAAAGGGTATAAGTTTTGAAAAGATTGAATACTTGAAGGAAAATTATCCTAAGTTTTAATGAAATGCAAATATTCGCGCGATTAGACTTGAGGACATGAAGTCAACAAATTTATCGTTTTTCCTTTGGATTTAAACGTAAACGGAATAAACAAATAAATATGAAATAAGTAAACAGAAAAATTATGCGGATAATGATTAAATAACAATAGTTAAATGATAGACTAAATGATGTGAATAATGCATTTTTTAGATTCTTGGTTTAATATTAATGAAAAGAAAATGTTTTAATAGCTTTCATTTTTTACGCATTTTTTAATATGGATAAAAAGCATGAGGATTAACTAAAGAAGACAAAATATTTTTTAGTTTTTAAGTCTCTATATATTTTTTATGTGTTTTTAATATTATGATAAAATGGTATTTAAGAGTTATTAAATAATTGAACTAACTTAAAACTTAAAGTTATTTAACTAAACCTAATAACAAAACTAAAGTTACTAGATTAAACCTAAAGTTAGATTAATAAAATCATCCCAAAAAAAGGTTTTAATTAAATTACACCTATCATTAATTTTATTAACTAACTAATTAATAATAATTAAGAAAAAGGCTAAGGAAATCAAATGATAAAAATGTATAAAGAATTTTAAAAAAAAAAGGAAGGGGTAAAATGATAGACAAAAACATGGGCCAAACGGAGTTTTAAGAGGCCCAAGATTAATAGTATCAGAAGCAAGATAGAGAGGTGGATAAGCAAATCGTCTGGGCCTTAGGCAGAATAGTCCAATATGTTCATAACTGTTTTTTTTAGGGGTTAAACATGCTTGGTAATTGAATTAGGGATTTAGGTTAACATGTGCACAGCAGCGGCGCTCCATCACTCTCGATTCCTCTTCTTCGTCTTGTGCCTTTGCCTGAGCTTCTCGCCTCAATGGCCACCAGCATCCCACTTTCCTCTTCCCTCCAGCCAAACGTGAGGGGGCGACGGATTTTACGGTACAAATTTTGTTCTATCACTCGTTTAGGGTTTTATTGCAAATGCATGTTGTAATCTTTGATCCATTTTGATTCTGATTTCGTTTCATTTATGGTTGTTTGAGGAATCTTTGAAAGAAAGAGAAGAAAATGTTACCTTAGGGAGATGGAGGAGGAACGGTTGGGTGCGTAGGAGGCCGGGCGGCGAGGAAAGGTGGTGCGTCGCGAGCTTGCTTCAGTGGCCGGTACTCTGTATTTAGCTTCCTTCTTCTTGCCTTGGTACTGTGTATTTCAATGTTGCCTTGATGCTTTTGTTGAAACGAAATTTGACTAGCTTGCCTTCTTCTTCTTTCTGACTTTGCTACTGCTACTGTATGCCTTCCGTTGCTTTGAACGTTTTTGAATGCTATGTTGAAATAACCATTTTGACTAGCTTGATGCCATTGACGCTTTTTCTCTTCTTCTTTCTGATTTCTGTATGCTTTGCTTTTGGCCAATGATGAACATATTGAGGCCTTACTGTATGCTTGGGTTTGGAAATTGGTTTAGGCCATGGTTTTGACAGTTTTAGTTCTTAGGCCATAGTGAATGATGGTTTGAAAAATGGTTTTGAGGGCTTCACGCAGGTTTTACTGTTTCTTTGAAATGGTTCTAGTTTCGGTAATGCAGTAGGTGTTTTTGGTATGTTTATTGGTTTAGACAGTAGGCAGGTTTTTTGGCAATGCAGATAGCAGGTTTGTGGTTTATGTTGATCAGGTTGTATTGGTTTTTTAGGCCATAAGTTTTACTGGTGTTTTAGTGCAGTAGGTTATGGCAATGCAGGCTAATGGTTTATAACAGTAGGAATTTTTATGGTATTGGTTTGATGGCTCAATCAGGTTAATGAGGTTTTGGCCATGGTTCAGGACATATTGGTTTTTGACAGGTTTGTGGTTCTGATATGGTTTATGCAGTAGCAGGTTTGGGGGACTTGAGGAAAATGGCTTTTTGATATTTTTTTGTTCTGTTTTTGAATGCTTGGAGATAGATAGATGATAATATGTGTGTAGTGATTTTTGTTATGTTATAACAGTTTTTGGCCCTTCAGGTTTACGTTGAAGGCTTGGTATATTTTTAATATTCCTTTACTTTGGCCTCTGCATCCCATACTGTTGCATCAGTTGTTTGATATCTTATTTCATGCTTTTTGCCTTCTTACTGACTGTGTTACTGCAGTTTGTCTTGTATCTATTTCCTGCCTAAGTCAAAACCTGTAAAACCACACTTCCTCCTCTCTTCTCTCTCTCAGTACATTGATACATCAAAATGATATACTGTACTTTCTTGTTCTAAAAAGGCATAGGCTAGAACATGATGAAAATGGAATACATATTGCTTGCAAAATGGTTTTTTAGACTGCACATTTCTTTGACTTCCAATGCAACAGTGGAGCCTATGTTTTGGCTTCTTCTATGTGGCTGCATAGGTTTACGTTGGCTTTGTTTGTGCTTGCATATGTAATGTTTATGCATATGCTGTGTACATTTTTGAAATATGCATTGGACTTTGAAAAAATGCAATTAATTTTTAATATGCAGTTTTGAAACCAAAAATGAATTTGTGCATGTTTCACAATTGTGCATTCATTTATGAAAATAAAAATTCCTCCCTTTTTTGTGAACCGGGAGAAATCCTGTGATTTGCAAAAAAGGGTAAACTGATTCCGGCCGTTGCTTTTAATGATGAACACTAAATAATTTTTCCGCTTTAATTATTTGTTCAATTCTAATTTTCTTTTAATCGTTTTTGCAGGTAAAATCAAATGAGCAGACAAAAAGGCATTGGATAGAAGATTTAGAATTAGAAAACATTAGATTAGTTTTTATTTCATTTTAACTTTGTAAAATTATTATTGTAAATTAGTGGTAATAAATACAATATTTACACAATAATTGTACAATTAGAAGAAAATGAATAAAATTCCAATATTTGCCAATTAATTTCTTCCTTCTCTCTAATTATTTACTTTATCGTTTATAATTCTTTAAATTGTATAATAATTGAAAATAAATCTCAATTACTTAAATTCAGAATAATAAACAAATAAATAAATAATATCATTGATCAATTAATAGTTTCAATTATTTAATTCATTATTCATAATTTTCTAAATTATAATAATTAAAAATAGAATTTCAATTATTTAACTTAGAATGATAAATAATTAAATAATCATTATTGACCAATTAATGAACTTTTTCAAATATTTGTTATATTATTCATAAATCTTTAAATTATGTAATAACTGAGAATAAATTCCAATTATTTAAATTTAAGATAGTGAATAATAAATAAACACTATCTGCTCGATTAATATACCTCTTCTCTAATATTTATTTTATTATCTATAAATCTTTAAATTATATAACAATTGAAAACAAATTCCAATTATTTAAATTTAAGATAATAAATAATCAATAAACATTGTTTTAGCATGAATCGATTAATAAATTTAGCGTTCACCAAATAAACAACTCTCGACTCGAAAAAAGTTATGAATTTTAAAAAATCAAAATGCTTGCAATGTAATGATGCAGATAGGAGATGATATCTTAGGTCAAAATTTGGGGTACAACAATATGTAAGTACTATCTTGAAGTTTAGTTGGTTCAACCTGTCCTAGAAAGTAACTGGGTTCTAGGGAATCTCAATATCATTGATCTTTCTTCATCGGGCAATGTTTCAGCGCAAGCCTCTTTATTGGCGACCGAAACATCCCGAAAGTCCAATCTCAATGAGCGTAGCATCGAATATCCACCATTTTCGGACTGCACCAAAGCCAGCTATCTCACTACTTCCTAATGGACAAGTTGTTCAATTAAAGGTTCTACGGTCAGTTATTGCTTCATGACACCACACAGCGGCCATGTATTCTCCTTGACTGGACTCAAGGGGTACCGGTACCAATAAATGTGTCAGACTAACATAGCCATCGCTTCAACCATGTCGATATACCCCGCACAATCCCCACGATCTATTGCTACTTACCTAATAATGCCCCCAGATTCAGGTAGAGGATATATACAAAACCCAAACACCCTTTTAAGAGTAAAGCAAGCAAACCAAATAATGAAAGCATTTAAATGTGAACTAGTCTCTAAGGTAACCCCACTTTTAAGTTAGTCCCAAGCAGAGTCGCCAGTTCTATGATATGGTGGGAGAACTGACTTGGGTGTTTTGCATTTTATCGCAATTGTTGTGGATAGCAAGAGTCACCACCGATTTTTTTATCCAATGAAGAAAAGGGTGAAAAGAACAAAAAAGACCTTTTGAGATATTTTCTTAAGTTCGGGGGGTAGGTTATGAAAAGGGAAGGTGTTAGCACCCTTTTCATCTGTAGTTATCTACGGGCTCTTAGTTGCTTGATCACTTTGAAACGCTTTGTTTGAAATGTGTTTGTGATTGTTTTTTATACTATTTTTGAAAAGTGCCTTCGTTTAGGCGAACTTTGTAATGATTCTTGTCTATATAAGAATGCATACAAAGTATTGATTTTTGAAAATATTTCATGGAAAAGTGTTGGTGTATTTGAAAGATGTTTTGAAATGTTGTGATCAAGCAACTACGAGCATTCTACCTACTCAAAAAGTCTTTGTTCATTTCCTCCTCCTTTAGATATTGCTATCTTACCATTGATTGATAATAAGCCTTATTATTGGATGTGAAGGTATGGGCGTGGGTCGTCATGTAGTCATAGAAGGCAAAATTGTAGGATACCTTAGAAATTTTTTGTAAGGGTCTAAGATCGTTTACCGAAGGCAACATCGGAGGGTCATCGAGGGACTAAGATCTTGTATTCGAGGGTCTTTTCTAAAGTATCTCACGTATGGGGGACATGACTATTTTTATCCGAGGCAACAAGTGTGGATTATCCTATACGTGCGAGTGTGCAAAGTATTTTGTTTTCATGCATTTTTGTCTTGAATTAGGGTTATCTAGTTGTTGATTTTAAGTCTTGTCATATAAACCCTAATTACTATCAATCATATTGAAAGCGATAAATTGCGGAATGTAAAGATTCTACGCTATTATATCATTTGGGGATGGGGGTACAAATTTACAAATGGGGGGATGAAAGCAAATAAATCATAATTTACTATTACAACCATATTGAATTGAATGATAATATACAAGAAATGAAAATATAATGTACAAAGAATATAATGATATGAAAAGAAACGAAAATATTTTTGTTATGAAGAAAGGGTTTTGACCTAATTAATTAAAAGAAAATAAATTAATTAAACTAAGAAAATTAAACTTAAGTTAATCAAGAAAATTAATTTGATTGAAGAAACAAGTTTAGAATTTTTGTGAAAAGGTTTTAATTAAACTTAGTATATATATATATATATATATATATATATATATATATATATATATATATATATATATATATATATATATATATATATATATATATATATATATATATATATATATATATATATATATATATATATATATATATATATATATATATATATATATATATATATATATATATATATATATATATATATATATATATATATATATATATATATATATATATATATATATATATATATATATATATATATATATATATATATATATATATATATATATATATATATATATATATATATATATATATATATATATATATATATATATATATATATATTAAATTAATTTTAAGAAAAGAAATTGATTTTAATAAATAAAAAAATATTTGGCTTTTGGTTTAGAAAGAAATAACAATAGGAATATACTAAATTAAGTGATAAAGTTAAGTGATATCTGATCCGGTTTTAGATTCCGTAGCAACTCTCTGGGGATAGTCACCTGGAGTACACTTTGCTGGAGAAGAGAATTTTGCCGGTAATTTTGCAGTAGTCGGAGAAACGAACTTTGCTTGGGAAATTAAATTTCTTTGGGGAAACAAACCCTGCTGGGGAAATAAACCTTGGTGGATAAGTCAATTATGTAGGGGATTTCAAAGTGTTGAAGGAATAAACTCAGTTAGGGAATTAAATTCATGTGAGTTGTGTTGAGGAAATCATTTCTGATGAGGAATTGGATTTTCGTAAGCTGTGCGGAGGAAGTTTCCACTATGTGCTGGAGAAATGATCAAACTCCTTTATCCGCTAGAGGGATCTGCTGGGGAGTATGATCATGTTAATAGCTAGAAAACGCCCCAATTTCTGTCTTAAAGGCACATTAGACTTGCAAGGAATGTATCTTTATTGGTGATGAGCTTGTGAAGGTAGCTCTATGGAGATTTTTCTGTGGGGATTTGTGGATGACTTGAATATTATCCTAATTGCTAGAGTCTTTAGTAAATTCTTATTCTTGTTTTTATGCATATATTCGTTAACAGTAATCATATTCATATGCATATGTTCATTCAATTTAGTCATTGGACGTTTTTGTGAACAAAATAGAGAAAGTAAAACAAGCTTGAATTTTGAAATGATATCCGTATTGATAAGGTGCCTATAAACAGTCGGTTTTGTACAAAGGAGACAGAGAATCTAGTAAGAGGAAATCTTCGTAAAATGAAAAGAGTACAAAGTAAAACAAAACATGTAGCTACGTGTAAATGATCCCATCAAGTTTCAACTCTGTTATTCCCCCTATGTATTTGAGCATCTCATCCCTTACTGTCGAAAGAAGTTGACTGAATCGATTTGTACCATTCAAACTTGACATTGGTAACCAATTTGGTCGTAAGTAGGTGGTCCAACGGGACATAGTCTTACGCTTTAATCCCTAATTTTTTCCTGGACCACCCTTTCAGGTTTTCAGTCCAACGAGATACCCTTTTTTTCCCAAGCCGCCTTTTCAGGTTTTCGACTTGCCGGGTGTACAATCCTTATATATATCCCTAAGTTTTTCCCGAACTGTTTTGGTTCGCCAGGATGCCCTTATTTTTTCCTAGGCCAGTCAACCTAGCGGGTCTCTTTCATGCGTAGTATCTTTTAAATATGTCTGCGTTCACAAGGTGTGAAAAATTTTCATCGTCCATAGTGGTAAGTATCATAGCACCGTCAGAAAATATATTCTTAACTAGAAATGGCCCTTCGTAGGTGGGAGTCCATTTTCCATTAGGATCAACTTGCGGTAGGATAATGCGCTTAATTATCGAGTCACCAACCTGATATACCCGATGCTTGACTTTCTTGTTGAAGGCTTTGATTATACGCTTATGGTACATCTGACCATGACAAACAGCCGCAAGCCTTTTCTCATCAATCAAGCTTATCTGGTCTAGCCTATTCTGAATTCATTCGTCTTTGTCTAAATCAGCATATTTCATAATCCTTAGAGAAGGAATCTGGACTTCGACAGGTAGGACAACTTCCATATCATAGACTAGAGAGAATGAGGTTGCCCCAGTTGATGTCTGTATGAAGTGTGGTAGCCATGAAGAGCAAATGGTAACATATCGTGCCAATCTTTATACATCATCGTCATCTTCTATATAATCTTCTTGATGTTCTTATTGGCGGCTTCCACTGCACCATTCATCTTTGGTTGATACAAAGAAGAATTATGATGTTTAACTTTGAACTGCGTGCAAAGTTCAATGATCATAGTGTTATTGAGATTGATACCATTGTTTGTGATCATCCTCTCGGGGATGCCATACCGACAGATGAGGTTATGCTTAATGAATCGAGCGGCAATGTTCTTGGTAACGGAGGAAAACGAGGTTGCTTCAACCCACTTCATGAAGTAATCAATGGCGATGAGGATGAAATAATGTCCATTGGAAGTCATGGGCTTAATCTCTCTAATCATATTAATGCCCCCACATTGCAAATGGCCAAGGAACAGTCAATACATTCAGAGGAAGTTGAGGCATATGTACTTTGTCAACATAAATCTGGAATTTGTAACAGGTTCTGGAATGGTGATGGCAATCAGTTTCCATAGTAGACCAATAATAACCCGCTCTCAGAATCTTCTTAGCCATTTTATGCCCACTGGAGTGAGTACCAAAGATATCTTCGTGCATATCTTCCATAATTTTCTCCGCTTCCTTCTTGTTGCTCAGGAAGAACTTAGCAGAGAATCTCTGTAGGAATTTCTTATCATTTATAGATGCTCCCTTAGGGTATTCTTGAGCCTCAAGGTACCTTTTCACCTCATGAAACCAAGGTTTTTCCTCTACTCCGTCAGTGTCAACTTCGTAATAATGTGTCGGTTCATCTAATCTTTCGATAGTAATTCGAGGAGCTTCATTATCCCATCTGACTTTGAACATAGATGACATGGTAGCCAATGCATCTTCCAAGTGATTCTCTTCTCGTGGTATGTGCTCAAAAGTGATTTCCTCGAAGTATGGGATTAAGGTCAACACATGTTCCCGATAAGGAATGAGATTTGGGTGCTTTGTGTCCTATTCTTCCTTAATCTGACTGATCATTACGGCTGAGTCCCCATATACATCCAAGAACTTGATTATTAGGTCAATAGAAGCTTTGATACCCACGATGCATGCTTCGTATTCGGCCATGTTTTTGGTACAGTCAAAGCATAATCTGGCGGTGAAAGGTGTATGGCAACCCTTGGTAGAGATAATCACAACACCAATTATCTTACCAAGTGGGTTAGAAGCTCCATCAAAAACCATAGTCCATCGGGATCCTGGCTCAGGTCCTTCATACGGTCTAGGTTCTTCGCAATCTGTAACTAGCATAATGTTCTCTTCCGGGAAATCGAAATTCATAGACTGATAATCATCTACGGCTATGTGAGCCAAATGATTTGCCAGTACACTTCCTTTGATTGCTTTCTGAGTAGTGTATTGAATGTCGTATTCTGTTAAGACCATTTTCCATCTTGTTATTCTTCCGGAGAGAGCATGCTTCTCGAATATGTATTTTATAGGATCCATTTTAGAGATCAAGAAAGTAGTATGGGTCAACATATACTGTCTTAGTCGGAGAGCATCCCATGCCAAAGCGCAACAAGTTTTCTCGAGCAGTGAGTATCTTGTTTCACAGTCGGTAAACTTTTTGCTAAGGTAGTATATTGCATGCTCTTTTCGATCAGACTCGTCATGTTGCCCCAGTACACACCCCATTGAGTTCTCCAACACTGTTAGGTACATGATCATAGGTATTCCTTCAACTAGTGGCATCAGAAACGGGGGTTCTTGGAGGTACTCCTTGATTTTGTCAAAGGTTGGCTGGAAATCGTCGTTCCACTTTATTACTTGATCTTTCTTCAGCAACTTGAAGATTGGCTCACAAGTAGCGGTCAAATGAAAAATAAACCTGGAAATATAGTTCAGTCGCCCCAAGAAACCTCTGACTTCCTTCTCAGTACGGGGAGCAGGAATTTCTTGAATGGATTTGACCACTGACAACGAAACCTAGGAGTTTACCGGACCTCACCCCAAAGGTGTGCTTGTTCAGATTCAACCTCAGTTTGTACTTCTTCAGTCTCTCAAACAGCTTATGTAGATGGTCAAGGTATTCTTCTTTAGTCCTAGACCTGGCTATCATGTCATCAACATAAACCTCTATCTCTTGGTGAATGATGTCATGGAACATAGCTACCATGGCACACTGATATGTTGTGCTGGAGTTCTTCAACCCGAAAGGCATAACCTTGTAACAGAAAGTTCCCCACTGTGTGATGAAGGTAGTTTTCTCCATGTCTTCAGGTGCCATCTTGATCTGATTATAACCCGAGAAACCGTCCATGAAGGAGAATACCTTGTGTTGAGCGGTGTTGTCAACCAGAACATCAATATGTGGAAGCAGAAAGTCATCTTTGGGGCTCGCTCTGTTTAGATCCTTATAGTCTACACACATACGTACTTTTTCATTCTTTTTAGGTACTAGCACCACATTTTCAACCCATTGAGGATATGATGTAACAGCCAAGAAACCTGCATTGAATTGTTTCATAACCTCAACCTTTATCTTCTCTGACATCTCGGGACGCATGCGACAGCCTTTTTGTTTTATTGGAGAACAACCTTCTTTCATTGGCAGACAGTGAACCACAATATCAGTATCAATCCCTGGCATGTCTTTGTACGATCAAGCAAAAATCTCAACATACTCATGCAACATATGGATTACCTTGTTCTTGAAATTGTCTTCTAGGTTGGGACCTATCTTGACTTCTTTCCTGTATGCTTCAGTAGCCAAGTTTACAACCTCGACTGGATCTTCATGTGGTTGGACAACCTTTTCCTCTTGCACTAATAGTCTGGCAAGTTCTCCAAGTATTTCAAAATCTTCCTCACCTTCGTCCTCGGCTTGGTAGATCGGATTTTCAAATTCATAAGTGGCAATAGCAGAATTGTTGTCAACAGAATCCAGAGTGGATGTAGATCTGTAACTTATTGTGTGGGTGTTTGTAATAACACATAGCTATTTGAAAGTGATAAAAATAAAATAAAGACAAATAGAACAAAATTTGAATGCAAAACGTCCAATGCTTTATTAAATGAAAATGTGTTTATGAAATGACAATCCTTAACAGATGGACCATTGTGCCCCGGGTAAGGCACAAGGTTTAAAGTCATTGTTTAAAATTACATAACCAAAACTTTGAAAGAAATAAAACAGAAAGTAGCAATTACTCCTGACTAAAGGAGATTGAGATAATGTCTTGAGTCTTCCAGTTGCTGAGCCTGTTGTCGATGGTAGGAAATATCCAGCTGTCAAGGTCGTAGTCACTGTCAGCATCTCCTATAGCGTTAACTCCATTGTTGCTGACGTGAAATGGTGGTATTCCAGCACGAGCGCGATGAACAGTCCTCTGAGCCTTCACAGTGAAACCCATACCAAATTTTTCAGATGTATATGGAATGTCAGAAAGTTGACCCCAAGTGGCACAACCAGCTTCTTCTAGAGCAGCTATAGAATCCCTCAAAGAAGCCATTCTAGGTGGAACCCTGGTAGCCTTGGGAATAGCATAAACTTCTTTAGTAGCGGTAGGAGGGATAACTTTAAAAGTCTGACAGGGAGTCTCGATGAATTCTCCATCCATATCAACATACCTAAATGAGTTCAAGTGACTAACCATATACTATTATTCACCTCAGACTGTGACAACCTTCCCTTTCACAGGGTACTTAAGCTTTTGGTGTAAGGTTGAAGTAACAGCACCTGCCCTATGAATTCAGAGGCGTCAGAGTAAACAAGAATAAGCTAGTCAAATATCCATCACATAGAAGGTAGATTCGAATACTTGCAAACCCACCTTGATCGGAAGCTCCACTTCTCCGTATACCATCCTCTTCGAACCGTCAAAGGCTTTCACCATAATATCACTAGGTTTCAGTATAACCACTTTGCAATCAAGTCTGTCAAGAGAACCCTTTGGTAGAACATTCAGTGAAGAACCAGTATCAACCAACACATGAGCCAAAGTAGTACCCTTGCATTCAATAGAGACATACAGGGCCTTGTTGTGATTTCTTCCTTCAGGAGTCAAATCGGTATCAGAAAATCCTAACCCATTGTCAATCGTTAGTCTAGCAACATAATTATCAAATTGGTCGGCAGAAATTTCCTGTGGAAAGTAGGCAGGCTTTAAGAACTTTACTAAAGCCTGCACATGGGCTTCGGAACACAGTAACAGGGATAACATGGAGATTTTAGAGGGAGTTTGTCCCAACTGTTCAACAATCTTGTAGTCACTCTTGTGTATAATATTTAACACCTCCTCCAACTCTTGCCTGGAGGTGCCTTCAACTGCAACTTCTTTAGGTGCCTCCGTCTGGGCGGGCTCAGTTATTTTCTCTTTGCCCTGAGTCTCAATAGTTGACTCGGTAGCGGTAACTCTAACTGGTGTAGTAGTAGTCTTCGGAGAGATTTCCAGAGAGAAAACCCTTCTGCTTCTAGTAACCTTGTTGGTCCCAACAATATTGTCAATATCGGGATCAGCAACTCCAATACCTTCATTCTCAGTAATCGGTAGTTCTTGCTTGACGCCATGGTAGTAGACGTCGGCTTCATAGTTCCAAGGGATAGCTTTATCCGAAGAATATAAAATTGGTCCAGGTGTGGTGATTATAAGAGGAGCAACTTTAGGTTTGGCAGTGATCCTTAAAGGATCTTTGGAAGTGATTCTGATAGGAGTGTCGGATATTAGAAATATCTCCTCCAGCTCTAATTCTTGCAATAAATTCTCAACAGACGGAATCTTCTCAACTAGAATTAGGTGATTGTCCATTAGAAGCTGAATACCTTCTTCCAACAACTTGCAGCCATTGGTTTGGGTTGCGCAGCAGTAACATCTTTCAATACAACCCAGAAATAAATCGGCCGGCAACAGATTCTTCTTGGTAATTGGGAGGGAAGTAGCCAATTCACTTACAACAGAAATATAAAGAACATCATCAATAGCACTTATGCCTTTGTCGTGCTTCAGCATTGGTGCAGTAATTACATTGGGGGTCTCGGGCGGATCAAATTTAATTTCTTTGTTGTCAATCATATCTTGAATTTTATTTTTCAGCGCCCAGTAGCTATTGGTGTTGTGCCCAGTGCTATTGGAATGGTAAGCACACTTCACATTTGGATTGTAACAAGGAGAGAAGGTGTTGGTATTCTGAGGAGGATCCCTTAACATTATCAAGTTTGTTTTTAGTAAGTACTATAATTCCTGAGACAGTGGCATACTGATCTTTGTAAATTGCCTTCTAGGTGCATCTGACCTACATTGGTTTCTCTGTTGTTGTTGTTGTTGTTGTAGAGGCGCAGGATTAGAAATTTACACCGCTCCTACAGATTGATGACGATCATTCCTAGTACGACCCTTATGGCCATAAAAATCATTAGTTTCCTTCTTACCGCTAAATTTCTTCTTTACAACACTCGAAGACACGGCCACTTGAATCTTTCCACTTCGAATTCCACCTTCGACATGTTCCTCAGTTGGAATCAGCTCAGTAAAACCAGATGAGTAGCTTCCAATCAGATGGTTAAAGAAAGGACCTGTCAGAGTTCCCATGAACATATTAACTAGCTCCCTATTAGATAAAAGAGGTTGCACTCTTCCAGCCAGATCTCTCCACTTTTGGGCATACTCTTTAAAACCTTCATTCGGGCCCATATTCATACTTTGTAGTTTCACACGAGTTGGTGCAAGGTCAGCATTGTATTGATACCTGCTTGAAAAAGCAACAGTCAGGTCTTCCCAAGTACGTATATTGGTTCAGCTAATAGAATCATTGCAGTTGTGTCCTAGATAAACTCTCTTGAAAGAAGTGAACCCATAACTTTATGTCAACAGTACGGGGTTGGATTTTTCGGATATAATACCTCAGGTGAAGCTTAGGACAAGAAAAACCATCACAGTATGGCACATTCTTTGGAGTATTCTTAAGGTCAAGTCGTTACTCGTACCTTCACTCGGTCACCCAATGTTTCAATAACGTGCCAATGGGTTTTGGTTTAAAAAGGCATTGTTTCAGTTTGATTGAGACCAGTCGTTACTGGTATTTTGGGAAGTCTGGTCATTACTAGTCTTCCCTTGTAAGGTCGTTATTCTTTCTCAGAATGCAGTTTTCTGGCATTCTGTAAAGTCTAGTCGTTACTAGTATCTTTTGGTCCTTACCTTTTTTCAGAATACAGCGTTCTGGAATTCTGTAAAGTCTAGTTGTTACTAGCATCTTTTGGTCCTTACTTTTTTTGGAATGCAGCGTTCTAGAATTCTATAAAGTCTAGTCATTACTAGCGCCTTTTGGCAGTTACTTTTCTTCCTCAGAATGCAGCGTTCTGGAATTCTGTGGAGTCGCATCTTTCGATCTTTACCTTTTTCTTAGAATGCAACATTGTGTTCTGGAATTCTGTGAAGTCTAGTCATTGCTAGCGATTTTGGATCAAGTTCCACGGTTTTTGATCCCTATCTCCTATTTACAAACTTGTTCTTTAGTCCAGTGCCAAGAGGCTATCAAAATTATACCCTGTGTTGATATACATTATCTCAATTCAGAGTATAATTTTTTAGTTCATTTTTGTATTCAATCTCCTTCCACCTTATCGCTCGAAAGGAGGTTGTTGCCAATCTCGCTTTAGGTTTAAGAAGATTGAATAGGGGCAGTTGTTGTACCCCAAAATTTGCCCTCCTATTTCCCGCTATCTGGCTTAGGCTTTTGCATTCATCTGCATATATTCCATTAGGTCATCTGCACTAACATAGCATACATTTGCATTTCAATAAAGCACATGAGGTTCAAAAGATCAGTGGTTGTGCAAGTTAGGGTTTCACAGTGGTTTTGAGATGTATATATAAAATAAGACTAATTTCCCGGGTTCTTCTTTATACATTGGACTGTGGAATTAGGGTTTTGGTTTATGGTCAACATGGCTCTCTCTCTCTCTATCTATCTATCTATCTATCTCCCTCTCAAGCTATTGTGCTCCACCTGAAGTTCTAGAGGAATCATCAAGCATGAGTTTGGGTTTTTCTCTTTATGCTTGAGGCTACTTCAACTAAGGTGTAAGGGTTGTGCATGATTCTTCAATCAATGGTTGCTTCAAGTGCAAGGCATAGGGTGCTTGAGTTTCAAACTTGGGATTAAAGTTTCTTCAAGATGCAAACATGGTTTATACATTGGTTTGGATCCATTTTCTTATGAAAATCATGAACTGGTCAAAACATTATTCAAAATTCATCATGCTTATTCAAGTTCCTTCAAGTTCTCAAGAGTTTCGTTCATAACTCATCAAAGTGATTATTTTGGTTCAATTCGTCAAATGGATTCATATTTTAAAGATGGAAGGTTTGTTCATTCGAAACAAGTAGCAAGACTTATTCTAAGATTATTCATTCATCCAAAGTTTTATTCAAAATCCATATAAGTGACTATTTTGATTCAAGTTTGACAAGTCGATCCATATTCTAAGTTTGGAAGATTTGTTCACTTGGGAGTAATAAATTACAAGACAAGATTCAAGGTTTAGTTCAAGTTTCTCACCCAAGTTCACTTGATGCATCTTTATTCATCACTCAATGCTATTCAAAATTTCCAACAAAATTCTTCATTCACCATTACGAAATATACCAAGAAATGATTCAAGTTTCTATTCATTCAAGTTTCATTCAAGATTCATTGGTTGAGAGACTTGGAATTTCAAAATTACAATGGAAAAGTGTGTTCTAAATTTAAGTTTATCGTTGGAATTCGAAGAATTAAAAAGTTTGATCCTTAACTCTAATGTTATTCTTGATCGACTTTTCATAAGTTATCTTCGTCTGTCTTGTTCATCATGTGCCTTCATGTTTATGCCAAGGAATACTTTCAAGCGGACTTGCCGTTTATTTCCAAATCGTGCCCTGTTCATTCAATTAAACCCAAATCAATTAGTCCATCCAAGACCATGGTCCTGCAAAACCCAAACCTAAACCAATTCATCAGCCTGCCTTATTATCCAAACATATTTGCTATTTACACCAGCTCTGCACAAGATAAATTGTGACCTTGCATTAATTTCCAGCTCAGCATATCTAAATCAGAAAAGGCAATAGAAGAAAACAGAAAATAGAAACCGTGGAAAAATAGAGAATTAAGTTAGAATTTGGCAGCTCATAGCAGAAGGTACATGGGATTAAATAAAAAAGAACTGATATTTAAAGCTCAGCAAAACTTACTATCTCAGCCACATTTCAGATTAATCCTAACCATCAATTCTCTAACAGAAATTCACATCTAACAGTTTTAACTCAGCCTATAACTAACTCTATTAAATCCAACAGATTGAACTAACTCTAACAAACTTGCTAACTGTTTTCAACCAATCTCTAACAGTCCTAACCAACTTTCTATCCAGGGCTAGGATTGATTCAATCTGCAACAAACTTGTGGAGATATATAACAGAAAATCATAATAGATTCAGGGGGGGAGGATTCATTCACCAGAAAAGATAGAAAAATCACAAAAATACCCACCTTTCGACTCTCTCTCTCTCTCTCTCTCTGCAATTCCTCAGGATCCTTCATCATCTTCAATCTTCAAGCTTCAACCTTCTTCAATTCTTCAATCTGAGAAGAATCACAAAAAACCAGAAAAAAGATTCTTTGTACTCTCTCTGAATCAGCGCAGCATCATTAACTTCCATCTTCATCCATCTTATGAACCTCTGCACCTTCTCTTCTCCCTTCAACCGCAACATTGTTGCATCATAACTTTCACGCTTCAAATAACAGCACATCAGAAAGTAGAAAAATAGAGGTCGAAAAGGAAAAAGATTGGATCTGAGAAAGCAAATTGAGAACAGAAACGTATACCTGAGTCACTGATTTTCCTTCATCTCTATCGAAGAGGCGCTAGAATATTCTCCGGTAGGTAGTCCTCGATGCTCCTTTCCTCTTTATCATACACATTGCTTGGTTCTTACAGGTATTGAAAAGAAGCCAATCTGCGAATGATGGGAGCAATTCGGAGTGAAGATGCTGAGACAAAATCGCGAAGAAGAGATGAAGAGAGTGAGCGTAGGGTTTGTTTCGGTGCAGATCAGAGAAGAAATGAGGGCATCGGAGATTGAATGAAGGAGTACAGTGACGGAAGAACAAGTTCATGGTGCAGCTCTACGAAGAAGAAAGAGTTGAATCCATGGTTGATTCGAAGGAGAGTTTGAGTTTGTGAACGGTGATGGATTAGAAGAAGGCGAGTTGAGTTTGAAATTGGAACAGACTGTACCGGAGCTTAATGATCCCCAGGCCCATCATCGAAATTTTTTGGGTAGCTTTTCGATTGTGATTAACAAAAAGTGCTCCTGGGTCTTTCAGCCTGGGCTTAGCGCCCTGGTTCTAGCCACACTCCCTGTTTCCAGCGTGCACCACCCTTTCCCTTTTGAATTTTAATATTGTTTTTTAAATTTTTAGCAATTAATTTTGTTGGTTTCTCTTATGATTTATGTAAGTTGTAGGTGACTTATCAAATATTACTGAATTTTTAAAGTAAAATAGTTTTTGTAACTATGAATATATCCATGAAGACTGTTCTTTTATTTTTCTTAGTTTTGAACTACTTCATCAGTGAGTTATGAAGTTCTATTTACCAATTACTTATTTATCATTGTTTTATTGTTGTTTTGGCCCTAAAATAAATTTTTCGATTACAGGCTTGTCTGGTTTCTACTTTTTTGTTATTTCTTGTGTTCCACTTTATCACTTCTTTCTATTATTCTCGTCTTATCTATTTATGAACTTTTCTTTAATGCTTAGTGCTTTGAAAAAGCCGATGCTGAAATTGTGTATGCTCTTACATTCACCCTTATGATCTACCACTGAATGTACAATGTAAAGTTTATGTTAACTGTATTTGAATGTTGAAAAGTATAACTGGTGCTTTATATGTTTATTAGTTTCTTAGCTGTAAAAATTTATTCTTTCTTGGGTTTTGAACACACAAAATAATGATTCGTTTTGTTTTTCCATCTCTTATTCTTTTTTGTTGAACACACTTATAATTTGATGATTAAGTTTTATCTTTTCCTCTTATATCAAACTTTAT
Organism: Vicia faba; assembly: GCA_948472305.1. Classification (NCBI taxonomy): domain Eukaryota; kingdom Viridiplantae; phylum Streptophyta; class Magnoliopsida; order Fabales; family Fabaceae; genus Vicia; species Vicia faba. The sequence continues at coordinate 1,341,452,547 of OX451741.1, read as the reverse complement.
TATAATACCCAAGCATATCAATTATTTTCGTTTTATTCCAATATGCAAACACTTATCAGTGAAGTTTCATTTTTTGTTTTGAATAGATATACATGTTTCATATAATATATTTGTTATTTCATCAATGAATTTTCTTTTAGTCCCAATTACTATGTGATGAGGCTAAATTTTTTGCAGTTGCCATGTGATGCTTAAATTGTATTCTCTGGCATGCGCCTAATCTTTTATAGTTGCATTGGGTTAATTTGAAAGTTTACTTAGTTGAATCTTGTTATTTCATATTTTGTTTGAACAAATACATGTTTTCCTATGATGAATGAAATACTTCTTGGATTGTTTTTCTAGAAAAGTAGACTCAGTTTATTTTTTTGTAAAATATTTTATCTGTGCAAAGCTGACTTACAAATTAAAAAACTAATTTTAGAATACAATATTATTCTAAATATGCATTATTGAGGATTTAAAAGTTGAAATCAAAGTTATTTCAAAAATATTTACATTATCAATTATAATTAACCACTTCATTTATTATATTTTCTATTTTACTTGCTAATTGGTTTGGTTTATTATAAGGTTTCATCTTCTATACCCATGCAACTCTTTATTTAAGGTCTCTTCTAGCTAAGAGAAATTATTGTTTTCTCACCTTTATGTTACTATATGACACATTTTGATAAAAATCCCAAAACTTTGTAACAGAAGTGCTGCTGAACTATGAGATATATGTTGAATTATGATATTGTTGTTTTTGATATATGGCTATAGAATTATATGGTTTTTTGTGTGGGTAAAGTAAGGTTTACTTGTGACAGGATTGTGTGAAGGTTTTTGTATGTTTGTCAATCACCAGCTTAAATGACAATGTTGTAGTAATTAAGTGTTTACTTTTGTGAAGAAATATTTAATCAGTGTGTATAATGGTCAACATTTTGGTTAGTTTATGTGGTGATTACTTTTTAAATACCAACTTAAGCTTAATATGTGGTGATTAGTCTGTGTAAATACAAGAAGCTATTTATTAAATCAGTTTGTATTAAATCAGTTTAAATATTTTTGGACCTAAACATTGGATCAATTATTAACATGCAATAGTTGTCCGTATTAACCTAAATCCGTCTAAACCGAACCCGTCTAAATTGACTTTGAAATTGGGCTAAAATGGATTTGTAATTGCTACATGCGATTTTGGTTGGGTGTGTAGCAGTAGAAATGTGCAAGACTAAGCCATTGGATTGACTAGACTTTATACAAATCAAAATAAAAATCGCCACCGCGCTTTATTGTTTTCAAAGGAATGGGAAAAGAGCGAATAACCCAAAAAGAGGGGGAAAGATTCAAGGTAAGGGGGTTGGTTATGCAAAGGGAAGGTATTAGCATCCTAAACATCTACGGTACTCCGCAGGAACCTCTTTGAAAAATCTGTATATTTTGGCTATAAAAATGTGTTGTATATAAAATGGATGGTGAAGGTGAGAAAAAGAAATATTTTTATGATTTTTGCACCTGACGCGGTTGTGAACCTTTAGTGCCTACGTACCACCTTTCGTGCAATAGGGGATCAGGGTACACGTAGTTCCTCTTTTAAAAATTTGAAACACAGGTGTGTTGGTTGATTTTATGAGATAAGACATCATCGCAATTGTCCGTGTGAAAAAACATACTTACTACCCACAATCATGAGAAAGGAGAATTTGCATCATCTCAAAGTGGAGGATATAGCTTGGATTTTAAAATCAACAATGTCTCACTCAACACCCAAGTGGAAAATATCTCACTTCACTACATATTGTAGAAGTATAGTTGTTTGCATCACTACAAGGATTGACAAGAGTCTAATCTTTTGAGAAAAGTTTAAAGATAAAAGCCAAAGTGGCCAAATGGTTTGAAATGAGATTGATTGACTTTTAGTCTTCTCACAAAAAAGGTCAAGGTATTATTAAATTGATTGAAATTTATTTATGAAAATGTTTCGAAGATGCATGGACCTAAGTCCAAGTTTATTATGAAAATGTTTCAAGTTTCAAAACAAGAAGAGTTTTTTTTTAAAGGAGGAAGAAGATTTTTGAAATTAAAGAAAATGGGAGGAGAAGAAGAGGCTATCCTAAAGCATAAGATAAAAGCTAGGGATAAGAACCATTTAACCAACAAGAAGCCAATACTTGACATTATGAGTCAATATAGAATTCCCATTCTTTGGAGTGAAACCAAGAAAGCAAAGATACTAGACCTCTTGAGAGAACCAAACTTCAAGTGTTTTAAGTCTTTGCAAAAATTGGGCAGAGTAACGGTTGTATACGGGTGAATTCCATATTACAAACAAATATCGTAATCTCAATAACCTGCACACAAAACAAACAAACAACCCAATGTCTTGAGGTAAACCTCAAGAACTCCAGACAAAATATCAAATAAAGTCACAAAGTCTCCAAGATAGGCCAAGGTCTCTAATCCTAAGTCCAAGAAGTCCATCACTCAATAATGCAAAGGATAGTAACCATGTAGTCCAAGTATCATTAATGATTTTTATGGTTCATGTTGATTATTAGGTGTCTTTAAAAAGAAAGAAAAGCTCAAGTGAGCAAAATAAAAATGACATAGAAGTAAATGCTCAAGTGAGCAAAGATGAAAATAGCATGAAATGTAAAATGCTAAAAGTAAATGGTACATAAAGCATGAAAATAAAAGCGTAAAGTAAAGTTAATTGTTAGTAATTAGTGGTTAGTTGGATGACCATCTTGAAACTTGCATTTGGAACTCATTAGGGGATTGGTAGAACCAAAGCCTCCACACAACAAGTTGCATTTGATTTTTTTCAAGTATATCATCCATTTTGGAATTCTCACAAGGCAACATGTAATGATCAACGATGTTTAAGTGATCCGCATTGACCAAAGGTGTTATAGATCCATTAGAGGATTGGTAGAAACAAAGCCTCCACACAATGAATCTCAAGGTTATTGGATCAAAGATATCAAATTAACATACTTGGGCTTGCAATCATAAGTTTGGGCCACGAATGATCATTTATTCGAATCGGGACAAAATTTAGCGCTATGTTAAGCAATCGTAAGTGGACTTATGTAGAAGTCACACCTATTCTAAGGTCGGTCAATAGCAATCCATGTACTTCATGTTTGGATAAATGATATAGAGATCACCATCCCTTAACATGTAGCACAATTAAAAAAAGAAAGAGATAAGATGAAGAGGGATGGGAATGATAAGCTAATTTGGATCACCATTTCAAAATTCTTTCATCTTTAAATTCAACCACTACTCTAGATGGATTAAAGAACTAAACATATCATTAATCCAAAGCACCAAAAATGAATTAAATAATTCACTCTTAGGTAGATTTGAATTGATGAACATTTATCCAACTTCATCTACATCACAAAGTCCATTGAGTTTAAAGACAAATTGGACATTTAAAATTGCAATCCAAACCAACAATCAAAAGGAGTGAGTAGAAAAATCATTTTGGATCAAAGATGCTCCAAAACAAGGAAAAAAATACATTCTGTCCTGGTGTAAATCGATTTAGACTACTATGTAAATCGATTTACACAGTACAGTTTTCAAAAATTCGCGTGAAATTGCTTTTGTGCAATCGATTTACACTTAGTGAAAATCGATTGCACACAATAACAATAGCAAAAACAGCATTTTAAAAGGGCAATTTCTTGTTCAAACTTTCCATCAAACACCTTATGATCATGGATCCACTTGAGTACGAAAATTCCATTAAATTATGAGAAAATAACACCATTGAAATCACAAAATAATGCTCAAAGAATCAATCCCAAAGATCACCAAGAGATCACATTGTGAAAGATGAATTATCCAACTTACCAAAGGTAGGTCTAGAGAATTATCAAAACAACTTCAAGAATTTGCTTCAATTCAACCACAAGAATCAATTGACCAAGCTTGGATGTAGAGAATTGATGGAGAAAAAGTGTTTGGATGAAGGTTTAGCTCAAAGATTAGTAAGCTTCAATGCAAAGCTTACTAACTTTTTGAAAATGGAGCTTTGAGTGAATTTGGTAGATGGAGAGAATTGAGAGATTTTTTAGCAAGGTGGATTTGGCTATCAAAAGCTTCAAATTTGAATGAAATGAGAGCTCTATTTATAGAGTTTTAGGATTGGGATTAATGGTAATTTGGTAATTGATTCTTGGAGTCAAAATTTGAATTAATGATAACTCTTTCAAAAATTAGAGCCAAAATTTGAATTAATGATAATTCTTTCAAATATTAGAGCCAAATTTTGAATTAATGATAATTCTTTTTAAAAAATGAAAGATTGGCACTAAAATTTGAATTAATGATACATCTTTCAAAAGTGAAGGAAAATTGGAGCCAAAATTTGACAAGTTTAAAATGCTGATTTTTTTTAATTTTCACACTGTGCAATCGATTGCACCATAGTACAAATCGATTTGCACAATGTATTTTTTCAAAAATGGCACAAAATGCACTATGTGCAATCGATTGCACTTTAAGAGCAATCGATTGCATCAGTGAAAAAAAATGAAAATTTGTAATTCTTTTTCTTTGCAAATAGAGATTTTAGGAAAATAATACCAGAAATCCTTATTTGTCAGATGCTTCGACTTGGTACCTACAAAACAAAAATATATAAAGACAAAGACAAATATTTTTTGTATTTTGATTAGGAGTTAGTCAACAACACATATACAAAATACACAACCAAGGTGCTTGGAGATTCCTCAAGAGCAAACTTAAAGATAGAAAAAAAGAGGAAGAACCAACCCTAATGTGATCTTGTTATGATCGAGTTGATATGATATGATAGAGGAATCTTAGGGGCAAAAATTAGGGTACAACAGGGTGGTCGTTTTGGGTCCGAACCCGCCCATCCTGGCTTGTTGTCCAGACCCAGTAACAAGAATTAAATACAATTTTGCATCGATAGCAACTTTCGGCAATACAATTTATAGGGCTGGACAGGGACCCGAAAACCGGCCCAATCACATCAACTGAAACAACAAAACTAATTGGGCCAGATGCAAACGATTTAGAGGTTTTGCATGCCTAAAACACGGTTTCGCATGGGCTATAATGGACGGGTAAGTTTCAACAAATTGAATTTGTGGGTAACCATACCCGGATGCATGTCAGTTGACACATAAGAGTACTTTCCATCTCCTTTCCTTTGAAGTTTCAACCCTTTCTTTCCCCTTTCCAAAAATTTGTTCTACCGCTTCTCTTCAATGTTACAAACCTTAAATACCACCACCAATGTTCCATTCCATTTTGCGCCTCTATCGAATACATAATCACTTCATGATTATTTGTTCTTCACACACTGGTAAATAAGGAACATTTTATTCATAAATCTTCACTACTTGACTCATTTGAACCCTAAAAATGAACCTTTCATTTTGCACCGCTGTCAATATCTTTCTAGCCATTGTGTTATCAGTCTAGTTCGTTCGACTTTTCTCCATTTTCCAGTGTAAGTATAACTTTCGTTTCATTTGTAGTTATCATGTTTTTGTTTTTGTTTTGAACTTTACTGTAGAACATAAGATTATTCATTTTTCAAGTTTTCAATCAATGTTTTAAAAATCGGACCGAACCGCCTGGTTCAAACGGTTAGATCGGGAACTGGCACTATAAGAAATATCATCTCCAGCCACGTGTTTTTGCCACGTGATTATCATGTGGCTAAAAAAAGCCAGTTGCGACGTGATAATCACGTGGCAACTTGTTTTATTAATAAAATAAAGAAGCATGATGGTTGTCTGACTTTTTTATAAAAAAAATATGTTGCGACGTGGGAATCACATCGCTAATAAAAATATAATATAAAATATTTTAATTGGTCTAACGTTCAGATGGATGGGTTTTTGAAATTTTGAAAAAGTAAGTTGTGACGTGGTATTCACTTTGCAACATTTAAGAGGGAAAATCAAATTAATACAGACTGGCATGATCAGCTTTTGCAGGCACGTGAAGAAAGAGAATATGACTGTTGGTATTGTTGCGACGTGAGAGTCACGTGGCAAAGTTGTGGCGTGATTTTCACGTTGCTAAGTGGTTTATATATTTAATTCCATCTCGTTACACCAAGCATATGTTGTCATCAAACAATCAAACACTCTTCTTCTTCATTAACCCTCTTCTCATTCCATCCCAATCTCCATTAACCCTCTTCTTCTTCATAAAACTTCTTCTTCTCCATTATAAAACCTCTTCTTTTTCATAAAATCCAACTTCAATCTCCATTAATCCTTGTTTTTTCAGGTTAATTTAATTTAATTTTGTCTCTATTTTGTTTACAAGTTTTTATTTATTGTATTATGGGATTGTAATTTATTTTAATTTTTCTTTGAATAGAAGAAGATTGATATAGTAGAAGTAGATTGCAAAAAGGTTGGACAAGAAGATTGAAGGAGTTAGAAGAGAAGAGGTATTTCTTGAATTTTTTTTTTACATTTAGTATATTTTCTGAATTTAGTTAGATTTTAGGTTGAATTTGGTTAAATTATAATATTATAATTTTCATTAAATATATATCTTGATTTATTTAATTTATAAAAACAGAATAATATATAAATAAAAACAGTTTTAATGTTAATATATATTTTATTTAAAACAAATATAATATAATATTTTATGTATTGATTAAAAACATATATAAAAAAATAGTTTTTTGTATTGAATAAAAACATATTTAAAAAACTGTTTTAATATGTATATATTTAGTAAAAACTGTTTAATTTTATTATTATAAAATTTGTTTTCTAATTAAAATATATATATATTTAATGTTATTATTTTAAAACTCTTTTATAATTATGCATATATAAAAAACAGTATAATATTATAAAAACAGTATAATATTATAAAAAAAGTATATATTTGATGTTAATATATTTTTTTAAAACAAATATAATATTATATTTTATGTAGAATGTTAATAAAAATGGTTTTATAATTTAAAAAATTATATAAAAACTGTATTATATGTTAATAAAAAATATTTATATATCATATATATATAGAATGTTAATAAAAACTGTTTTATAATTAAAAAAATTATATAAAAATTGTATTATATGTTAATTAAAAACGGTTTTATAATTAAAAAATATTATATAAAAACTATATTATATGTCAATAAAACATTAATATAGTATGTTAAAAAATATTATATGTCAATAAAACATTATATATAGTATGTTATAAAACATTATATATAAAAAACTGGTTTATGTATTTAATTATTATATATTATATGTATGTTAATAAAAACGGTTTTATAATTAAAAATTGTTTTATAAAAACTATATTATATGTCAATAAAAAATATTATATTAATTATTATATATTTAATAAACTATATTAATAGTATATTTAATAGTATATAATAAAAAACATTATATATTAAAAATAGTTAAAGTAAAAGCATATGTTTATGTTTAATAGTATATATACATAGTATATTTTTAGTAGTAATAAGAACAAGAACAATATGTTTAGGATTATTATTAAGTTGATTAATTAATATTTCTAATTAAAAAGGTTTTGATTATATAAATTTGCAGTAAATGGAATATTATAGGTATTATCGTAGTTGGATGTACGATAGACTATATCCAGGAAGACGCGCACTTAAACCCAATTTTATAGACAGATTTATGCGACACCCATCTGACGGCCATGCATGGAAGCATTTTGATGAGGTACATCCTGATTTTGCCGCGGAACCTAGAAATGTCAGGCTTGAATTATGCTATGATGGTTTTGCTCCATATGTCCAAGTGTCTGGAAGTGCGTATTCTTATTGGCCAGTTATTGTAACCCCTTACAATCTCCCTCCTGAGATGGGCATGACAAAACCATACATATTTTTGACGTGCGTCATTCCAGGACCGTCGAGTCCAAAAACCGGAATTGATGTGTACTTACAACCTTTAATTGATGATTTGAAGAGGTTATGGATTAATGGAGAATAGACTTATGATATATCCCGTAAACAAAACTTTTCTATGCGAGCTGCCTTGATGTGGACCATTAACGAATTTCCAGCATATGGCATGTTGTCTGGTTGGGGTACACATGGCAGAATAGGTTGTCCGCATTGCATGGAATGCACTAAGGCGTTTACATTGGATAAAGGGGGGAAAAGCTCGTGGTTTGACTGTCACCACAGATTCCTACCATCAAATCATCCCTTTAAAAAAAACAAGACAAATTTCAAAAAGGACGAACGGGTAACAGATTTGCCTCCGCCTCGATTGTCACCAATTGTTATATGGAACCAAGTTTGTGAACTTCCAAAGTTTACAGATACTGGAAAAGCATGTAGAATTGAAGGATATGGGGCCACACATAATTGGACAAAAAGAAGTATATTTTGGGACCTCCCGTATTGGAAAGATAATTTGTTGCGCCATAATCTTGATGTTATGCATATTGAGAAGAATTTTTTTGATAACGTATTTAACACAGTGATAGATGTTAAAGATAGAACAAAAGATAATGTGAAGGCTAGACAAGACATGGAAATTTGGTGTAATCGTAAAGAGTTGGAATTGAAGCCTCAACCAAATGGAAAATTATTTAAACCCAAAGCTTGTTTCAGTCTGACCCCCCAAGAAGCTAAAGCGGTTTGTGGATGGCTAAAAGATTTGAGAATGCCCGACGGGTATTCTTAAAATTTAGCAAGGTGTGCTGATGCTAACACTGGGAAGTTGCATGGTATGAAAAGTCATGATTGCCATGTTTTTATGGAACAATTGCTACCAATTGCGTTCGGTTCTCTACCCAAACATGTGCTTAATCCACTCACTGAAATTAGTCAATTTTTTAGAGATATTTGTGCGTCAGCTTTAAGAGTGGATGTCATCATTAAGTTGGACCAAAATATTTCAGTCATTCTCTGTAAGTTGGAACAAGTATTTCCGCCTGGTTTTTTTGACTCCATGGAACATCTACCTGTGCATCTTGCATATGAGGCTTATCTAGGAGGACTTGTTCAATATAGGTGGATGTATCCGTTTGAAAGGTTCATGGGTGATTCAAAGCGATCAGTGAAAAATAAAGCTAGAGTTGAAGGATCAATATGTGCACATTACTTGCATCGAGAAACTTCACATTTTTACAGTCACTATTTCAAGCACTTGGTGTTAACTCCAAGAATCATAAGGAATCCTGTAAATGTTATCGAAAGAAGTCAGTACGCCTTATCAGTCTTCGGGCTTCCAGGTCGTCCCTCTGGAAAGAAGGGTGAGCATTGGTTGACCCAACAAGAAATGTAATCTGCACATGTTCATGTCTTGATCAACTGCATTGAAGTTAAACCATATCTTGAGTAAGTATAATCCAACTTTTTAATTTTCTTTACAGTGTGAATATAAAATTGATTACCTTGAAACTTATAGTGTGTTTCTTTTTAGGGAATTTAACAACGCCTATTTTGATATTACTGGTGTACAATCAACATCCGGTGTCATTCATGCCCAATTTCCAACATGGTTCAAGGAGAAATTGCATAGGGTTGTTGCACCGACTCCAGAAATACTCCATTTGAGAAACTTAATGGCCCTCGTAAAAGCGCAAACAAATGGCACACATACTTCGTGAACGGATATAAATGTCACACTCATGAATGGACTGAAGGGAAAAAGACCATAAACAGTGGCATATTTGTGAAAGGAGTTACATATGGTGGTGAAGATGACTTCTATGGTTTTGTTAAACATATCTACGAGTTAGTATACAATTACTTGGACTCGGAAAATAAATTTGTCTTGTTTTATTGTGAATGGTGTGATCCAACTAGAGGCACAAAAATAGATAAGACATATGGTACTGTTGAGATTCAAATGGACCGGAGGTACAAAGAGTACGACCCTTTCATAATGTCAAATATTGTTAGGCAAGTTTATTATGTTCGTTATCCTTCATTTATGCCACGTAAATGACGGTGTTGTGTTGTAATAAAAACAAAACCATTGGGTCATATTGAAACTGACGATCTAGTGGAAGATGTTGCTTACCAAGTTGATGAAGTTGAAGTTAATGATGTGATTCCAGATGAACACACTACAAGTTTGTCTGATACAATGGTTGAGGGGAATCAAGTTGATGAGGATGAAGATCATGAAGATTTTGGATCCGAGGACAATAACACATCAGATGACGAGGATGATATGGATGACGAGCATGACGATTTAGAATAGTGAACCTATATTAATGAGAATTGTGTCTTGTAATTTTACTTAACAAACCATCTATTGAATGAGTTAATGAATATGTATTCATGAGAATTGTGTCTTGTAATTTTACTTAACGAACCATCTCTTGAATGAGTTAATGAATATGTATTAATGAGAATTGTTCTTTTCAAATATATTATATGTTAACTTTTATTTTCTATAAATAGGTAAAAATGCCACGCAAGAATAATAAGGGTAAAGGTCCTAGTGATAGTGGTAGGAAGCCCAGGCGTACAAGGGTAGTAGTATGCCAGTCACCTCACTCTACCACGTGTCCTCCCCCGTAGAGTCAGGTTCATCATATGTCCATGGACAGTACTATGCCTTTTACGCCATTACTATCCTCTCAGAGTCCTCTTCAGTTCTCATCTGGGAGTCCATCTTTTATTAGTCCATATGGGGCCTCACCTGGTTTACCGTTCTAGCAGACACAGGTGCCCTCATCCTTCCAGCATAGTTTTCCATTTCCCACACAGATACCCTCATTCGTGCAGCAGCCTGGAGGATCCAACACCCCACTTCCTACACAGATACCCTCATTTGTGCAGCAGCCTGGAGGATCCAGCACCCCACTTCCTACACAGATGCCCCCATCCGTCCAGCAGCCTGGAGGATCCACCTCTTCACGACCCACACAGACTAGTCGCACCCCACATCCCACACATGTACCTGCATCTGATGATCATGCAGAGTCAAATAATGATGATCTTGGTGTGGACGATGATCAGATAGATGGGAGAGATCTTCGATGGGATGATGATCCGAGTGAGATTCATACCATTGATGGGAGATTTTGGATTTGGCCTGAAGGGAACTCGTAAGTTTCTTATTTATTGATTTTTATTTATAAGTACACATTTCCATTTTTAATATAACTTTATATACTTAATTATGCTAATTCAATTATTGTTGTTTTAGTTTCGGGCCGAGTCGGACTGCTGCTAGGGTTATAAATTATATAATTCAGCATAATTATACAATTTTTTTGAAGAGTTTTAGAGAAGTTTCGGATAAAGATGAATGGTTTAAGCAATTTCAGGTATAATTAATTTATTTCTTAAGTTATTTTTATTTAAATGACCTTTTCATTATTGTTATAATTTATCTAATTATTTATTTTAATGTCATACAACATTGCAGGAGAAATGTGTTTGGAATCCACTGAACCATAACAAAGTTTAAAAAAATTATTTTGGCAGGAGTTCAAGACGACTTTCTGACATGCTACGATGTGTTAGAGAGAATTGACAACTTTTGGGCATTCGTCCCAAATGGATAGGCAAAGAAGTTTTTGAACAACTTCTTAAGTATTGGGAATCGGATGAATTTAAGGCTAAATATGAAATTGCAAAGAAGATGAGGGCATCGGAAAAAGAGGGTTGCCTTAATGCTGTTGGAAGTATTAGTACTGCTGAGCATGCTCGACGCATGGTAATTATTACCACTTTTTAAAGTCATATTTGGATTTATAACATATATTATTAATTTAAGTTAATTTTTTTATTTAGGCTAAGCGTTTGGGGAGACAACCATTGATGACTGAGCTGGTTACCGAAACTCAGACAAAGAAATTGGGGGAATTTATTGACGAGCGTACAAAAAAAGCCCTGGTAAGTAAATTTATGTTCATATTTTTTTTTATTTTTAAGCAATATTGTGACGTGATTTTCACGTGGCAGGTGAGATGTTGTGTCGTAAAAATTGAGTGGAAATTGATAAGTTGTGGCGTTACAATCACGTGGCTATATGTTTTTTATTATTATTTTTATTTAATTTAATTTCATTAACTTTACTTATATATTTAACTTGATTTTTTTATTGTATGTGTAGGAGGATTATCAGGCCTTGCTTGTAGAATTTCTGACCCATAATCCTCAGTATACTCCTCCTCCGGGAAAACCGGTTCATCCAGATGTGGATTTCTATATTTGGAGTCAAGTTGTTAGGGGAAAGGGGCCTAACGGGTGCTTTTTTGGTGGTGGAAATTTGGCGGGCACCTTGAGGAGTGGGGATATAACTATGTATCAGAGAGCTGCGGACGGTGAAGGAGGGTCACGTCAAACAAATTTGACACCAGATCAATTAGAAACGGTAAGACAATTGGCTAGACGCGAGTCTGAAGAACGTGAGGCCGCATTGAAGGCCCAAATGGAGGCGACATTGAAGGCCCAAATGGAGGCAATGAGGGGTGAATAAAATAAAGAAATGAAGGCAATGGCGAAGAGACAAGCTTATATGGAGGAGCAAATGCGACAATTTATGCAAGCATTTGGTGGAAATCCCAATAATGGTGGCCAAAATAATAACCACCAAAATAATGATGACTTTCTTCGCGATTTTTTCAACGACTCGAATGATCCTTCTGCTTAGTTTTATTTTTATTTTCTGTTTAGTTTTTTATTTGTGTACTAATATAAATTTATAATCATATTTTATATTTAAAAATATTACATTTAAATTTTAGTTTATTAATTTTATTATATTAAGTATATTAATTTATATATTTTGATATATTTAGTTTTATTTTTGATAATTTGATTTATAATATTGAATTTAATAAATAAATTATAATATTTAATTTATAAATTTAATGAAACAGAAAATAATATTAATTATTATATCAAAATTATTATATTTAAAACAGAAAATAATTAATATAAAAAAAAAAGTTGCGACGTGTTTTGCACGTCACAAATTAGTGACATGAAAAACACGCCGCAACACACAACGTAAAAGTGAATATAAAACCTGCTCTGATCTCTGCTCTGATTGCCTTTGACCCCATAAAGTTTGTTGCGGCGTGAATTTCACGTGGCAACGTTGTGACATATTTCACACGTCGCAACAACATTGCCACGCGCTCTCCAGCGATGTGTTTCTTCAGGTGGCAAAAATAAAGTTGTGACATGATTTTGGTGTTAGCAACGTGGGAGTCACGTGACAAAACATAATTTATTTTGTAGTGCGGGGTGATTCTGGTCCGGTCAGTCTTATAAAACCGCGGGTGGGTCAAAATGGGAGTAAAACCAGAAAAATATGGTTGAACTGCTCGAAATCATTCGAACCAAAGAATCGGAGCCAGTTTTATAAAACCGTCTGGTTCAAAAAAATGTTTGTCATTTGCCAATTTTAGTATTTTTTATGTAAAAAAATTGAAAATTATTATTATGTTAGCATGAGTGAGTAAAACATTTTCCCTTCACAAGAAAGCAACACAAATTTCTAATTTATAACACTATGTTATAGTTTTATTTTTTAAAACTTATCATTATATCGTGGAATTATGTTTATAATTAATCTCATAATATTAAGTTTGTAATGAATTTTTAAAATATTTATTTTAAAAATTTGTGAAGATATAACTATGTGATTTATCCATAAAATTTAACTTTATATTATTAATTTATTTAATAAATGGTTCGACCGTAAGTTTAACCGATTTAACCAAATAAACCTTAAACTAAAAGTCTTCCCGGTTCGACATCCAAACTGGTTTTTAAAATCTTATTTTAATTACCTTTTTTTTTCGTGTTATGTGTTATCTAAGAACATAAGATTAGATTTTAGAACTTTACTAACTCAGGGTTTTTATTTCGTGTTCTCTTTCTTTTTTCTATTGTTTTGATCAAGGGAATAATGTTTAAATTGCAGATATTTCGGTTTTCAAATACATTTTATAGAGGTGTAGTCGATCTTATATGTTTAAGTTATTCAATGCTAGTGAATTTAATCAGGTATCTTCTTTTCTAAGTATGTTTAAAAGGTGTTCTTTGTGAGTTGAAATTTCAGCATTTTATTGATTTGGAGATATACCTTTTTTATTGAATTAGCATTGTTTTTGGAATTTGACTAAATTCATGTTCCAGTTGTTCACTAGTGGAATTTAAATTATTTAAGTTCACTCGCAGGAGTATTTTAATGTGTGTGATTGGGAAGTTTTTTCATTAGTAATCCAATTTAAAAAAAAAAATTTACTTGCTAATTGATTTGGTTTATTATAATGTTTCATCTTCTATATTCATGCAACTCTTTATTTAAGGTCTCTTCGGGCTAAGAGTAATTATTGTTTTCTCACCTTTATGTTACTATATGAAACTTTTGATAAAAATCTAAAATTTTGTAACAGAAGTGCTGCTGAACTATGAGATATATGTTGAATTATGATATTGTTGTTTCTAATATATGACTATAGCATTATATGGTTTTTTGTGTGGCTAAAGTAAGATTTACCAGGATTGTGTGAAGGTTTTTGTATGTTTGTCAATCACCAGCTTAAATGACAATGTTGTAGTAATTAAGTGTTTACTTTTGTGAAGAAATATTGAATCAGTACGTATAATGGTAAACATTGTGGTTAGTTTATGTAATGATTACTTTTTAAATACCAACTTAAACTTAATATGTGGTAAATAGTCTATGTAAATACAAGAGAAGCTCTTTATTAAATCAATTTGAATTAAATAAGTTTAAATATTTTTGGACCTAAACATTGGATCAATTATTAACATACAATAGTTGTCTGTATTATCTCGAATCCGTCTAAACCGAATCCGTTTAAATTGACTTTGAAATTGGGCGAAAATGGATTTGTAATTGCTACATGCGGTTTTGGTTGGATGGTAGTTTTGGGTTCGAACCCACCCATCCTGGCCCGTTATCCAGCCCCAGTAACAAGAATTAATACAATTTTGCACCGATAGCAACTTTCGGCAATACAATTTATTAGGGCTGGACAGGGACTCGAAAACCGGCCCAATCGCATCAACTGAAACCAAAAAACTACTTGGGCCAAATGCAAACGGTTTAGAGGTTTTGTGTGCCTAAAACACGGTTTCGCATGGGATATAATGGACGGGTAAGTTTCAACAAATTGAATTTGTGGGTATCCATACCCGGATGCATGTCAATTGACACATCAGAGTACTTTCCATCTCATTTAATTTGAAGTTTCAACCCTTTCTTTCCCCTTTCCAAAAATTTGTTCTCCCTCTTCTCTTCAATGTTACGAACCTTAAATACCACCACCAATGTTCCATTCCATTTTGCGACTCTATCGAATACATAATCACTTCATGATGATTTGTTCTTCACACACGGGTAAATAAGGAACATTTTATTCATAAATCTTCACTACTTGACTCATTTGAACCCTAAAAACGAACCTTTCATTTTGCGTCGCTGTCAATATCATTCTAGCATTGTGTTATCAGTCTTGTCCGTTCGACTTTTCTCCATTTTTCAGTGTAAGTATAACTTTCATTTCATTTGCAGTTATCGTGTTTTTGTTCTCGTTTTGAACTTTACTGAAGAACATAAGATTATTCATTTTTCATGTTTTCAATCAATGTTTTAAAAACCGGATCGAACCTTCTGATTCAACCGGTTAGATCGGGAACCGGGGGTGATTTCGGTCCGGTCAGATAAAACTGCAGGTGGGTCAAAATCAGAGTAAAACCATAAAAATATGGTTGAACCGCTCAAAATCATTCGAACCAAAGAACCGGAGCCAGTTTTATAAAATCGTTCGGTTCAAAAAAATGTTTGTCATTGGCCAATTTTAGTATTTTTTATGTAAAAAATTGAAAATTATAATTATGTTAGTATCAATAAGTAAAATATTTTCCCTTCACAAGAAAGAAACACAAATTTCTAATTTATAACACTATGTTATAGTTTTACTTTTTAAAACTTATCATTAATATTGTGGAATTATGTTTATAATTAATCTCATAATATTAAGTTTGTAATGAATTTTTAAAATATTTATTTTAAAAATTTGTGAAGATATAACTATGTGACTTATCCATAAAATTTAACTTTATATTATTAATTTATTTAATAAATGGTTCGATTGTAAGTTTAACCGATTTAACCAAATGAACTTTAAACCGAAAGTCTTCCCAGTTTGACATCCAGACTGGTTTTTAAAACATTATTTTACATTTCCGTTTTTTTCTTCGTGTTATTTGTTATCTAAGAACATAAGATTAGGTTTTAGAACTTTACTAACTTAGGGTTTTTGTTTCTTGTTCTCTTTCTTTTTTCTATTGTTTTGATTAAGGGAATAATGTTTAAATTGTAGATATTTCGGTTTTCAAATACATTTTATAGAGGTGTAGTCGATCTTATATGTTGAAGTTATTCAATGCTAGTGAATTTAATCAGGTATCTTCTTTTCTAAGTATGTTTAAAATGTGTTCTTTGTGAGTTGAAATTTCAGCATTTTATTGATTTAGAGATATACCTTTTTGATTGAATTAGCTTTGTCTGCTTCTGAAATTTTGACTTAATTCATGTTCCAGTTGTCCAGATTCGTTACTCTATCTCTAACATATTTATTCTTGTATGGTGCCAATTTCAGTCAAAATGTTCTCTCTCGCAATGCTAAGGAAATTTCATTATGCTATCCCAGAACTTGGAATGCTAAAACTTGGAATGCTAAGAAAATTGGGCAGTCTGTTTTGTTTTGTTTTAAAATGATTTTTATTGTATTATATAATTTTGACTAAAAAATATTTACAAAGAAATTTTTCATAAAAGCTTCAAATGAAAATTTGGTTTGAATAGTTATTCTTAAAATGTTATTTTAGGTATTTCATCTCCTTATTAAAACTTTTTTAGATATCAAAATTTCAAAAAAAATCACTTAATTTTGAAGCTATTTCAAATAGATTGTCATAAAAATCATTTTTGAAATACAACTTTTTGAAAAAAATATGATTTTGACTATATTTTGGTCTTCAATAATGTACGTTTATGTTATAGGATGTCAAAATTAGTGTTTCAATTTAGAAAAACGAATATAAAAAAACTTGTAATATTTTGAAAAACGTTTTTGTAAAATTTATTTTCAAAAATACAAAGGAGAAATTCATTTTTTTTAAAGCTGAAACAAACTAGCCAAATATCTCTTGCCCCCAAAAGCCATCCAACAAAGACAGTCTTCTTTGGGACTTTTTCCCCATAAAAACTTCAATCAATAAGTTGGAGTAACATTGCAGGAAATCTTATGTATTATTTTATTGTCTGCGTGTGTGGCTTATAGATTTAATGAAGAGGTCTCAGATTCAAATAAGATTTTTGAGATGTTTTACTCGGAATTAAACAAGAAGAAAAAGCATGATGTGTCGGATCTTCTAGCCGAGTTCGATAAGAGGAAATTTGGAATTCCCTCAAGTTAGGAATCAAGGATTAAAATGTGGTAAGCATGTTTCCCACTTTTCTAAATCGAATGTCATAATATATATGTATGTGTACTAAAAACTACACGAGACATGACTCAGATTTAATGTTATGTAGGATGTTGTTGGGCCTTTGCAACATTGGCTTGTTTCAAATCTGCAATTTCAATTTCGACCAGTGAAATACTTTGACTTTCTCCTCAGGAGCTAATAGATTGTGACATTGGTAGTAATAGTTATGAAAGAGGATCTACAAAAAGTGAACTAAATTACATATGGAAAAAAAGAATCTCTATGGAAAAAGAGTATCCATATAAGGTCGTTAAGAAGGAAATTTGTGGTTCCAATAAAATAAAAAGTAGCATTTTCATCAACGACTATGAAAAGGATCCATTTCAAGTATTTGATGAAGGATTTTTGTTGAGAGTGGTTACCCAATGTCCGATCGTTGCTTTTATATTTGTTGGAAAGGAGTTCGAAAAGTATAGGAAGGTTTGTGTATTTATTTTAAATAAGTTATGTTTTTTGTATACCTTCTTGTTTTAAATGATAATATAAATTTCAGGGTATCATTATGGATGAATAAAATGTAATGAGAAAAGAGATGATCATGGAGTACTAGTGGTTGGATATGGCCCACGTGTGACAGTGTAGATTACTGAATTGTCTAAAATAGCCATGGGAAAAGATGGGAAAATGTCAGATTCGATTATGTAGCGGTAAAATGTTGAGACTAAGCCATTGGTTGACTTAACTCACAAAGTGAAAGTCGTCACCCCACTTTATTGTTTCCAAAAGGAAATGGGAAAAGAGCGAATAAAACCCACAAAAGAATAGAAGTCAAGGTACGGGGGCCCGTTATGCAAAGGGAGGGTATTAGCACCCTAAATATTTGTTGTACTCAACGGGATTCACTATGTTTGTTCTAATCAAAGGATGTGTTATCTAAAGCTTAAACTTTCTAAAGGGAATGCATGACTGATTTATTTACAAATAAAAAGAGAGTTTTTTATTATTGCGCTCTCCCTTGATCGTGAGAACTAGTGCCTACATACTCCCTCTTGCAATGGGAAAGTCAGAGCACTGTAGTTCTTTTGAAAAAAAATTGGTTTGTTGTGTATTTTTTAATAAATAATGTTAAACTTCACTTTCTATTGCACCTTGACCTTTGGAGACTCACGCACTTGTCGTAGAAAAAAGTTAACATGTTCTTTTTGAAAAGATTTTCAAAAGAAAAGTCTGAAGGCAAAAAGGTTTGAATTGGTTGAGTATTTTTATTGGAATAATAGCAAATGGATTCCACTGGAGGGACACTTACTACTTCTCCACTTATTTGCAAAAGGGTTTGAGATTTGAACCACATTAAAGACTATGAATAAAAGGAATCACAAGGTTCAGACTGTACCGCCTCATACTTTTTTCAATACTTAAGGCTCATGACATATGGTTCGTCTCTTTATTGTTAAGTGTTTTTGAGTTTTTAATGAGAAAAAAAGTTTTTGTTTTAAATGCAATACAAAAGAGAAAGCAAAATTTAAGGGGAAACTCAAGTCCTAATGTTGTCATGCAAAGATGGACCTATGGGTGGGGATTAAGGAAAACTACCTAAGAATTATCATGTTCGAAATAAATCCTAAGGTCTAATTAATTCAATTTAATCAAGAGATTAAAATCGAATTAATAATCCTAAGGAATCATGGTAAAATACACAAGCAATCAACAAGTCAAATACTAAAAAGACATAATCAAATACAAGACAATTCTCAAATAACAAGTGAAACAAATGAAATAAGAAGTAAATGTTTAACCAATTAATCAAGAATTGATTAAACTTAATTAATTAGATTAAGAAAAATTAATTAGCAAAACTAATTAATTTTTAATAACAAAATCAACTAACTAAATCAGTATTTGATTAATTAATTAAAAGTAACAAAGTATGCAAAAGATGAAATCAAATAATCAAAAAGAAACAATTAAATGATTAACTCACTAAATTAATTAAATTAATTGAAATTATATAATAAAACTAATTAATCAAAGGTAGTTAGATTAAATAAAAATAATTAATATAATTAATTACTAAGTTAATTATCATATAAAACTAAAGCAAAAAAATAAAACTAAAAATGAAATGAGCTAAGAAGTAAAATGGGGGGTATGAGAAGGTAATTCGGAATGGGCCACAAGTCACAAGCCCAAAACAAACTCTATTTGTTTTACTGAACTTAACAAAATATGAAAGGGGGTGTACTAATGGAATTGCGCTGGTGGGCTGGAAGTTAGGATTGCAGGGCCCAAAGGGCTTTTTAAGAAAAAATAAAAATAGATTGGGCTTAGGGTGTTGATGTTTGAAGGCCCAAAAGAAGTAACTAAAACCCTAAAACGAACTAGGAGGTCGCTCAACCAATCTTCACGCTAAAAACAAAATCTCTGCTCTCCTTCTTCTCCATTCAAAACACGCAACAACAACCTCTCTTTTCTGAACAAATGGTGAGGATGAGCTTGTGATGATGTTGTATCAATTGGAATCAAATTTGGTTTTGTGTTAGTTTGCTGTGAAGAAACCGTGAGATGCATTATTTTTTTCATGAATCGTGTGAGCAATACTTTGTGGTCCCACTTGCAATTTCAATTCTATTTTTTTCTTTTTATTTTTTATATAAAAAGGAAAATAATAAAATTAATAATAATAATAATAATAATAATAATAATAATAATAATAATAATAATAATAATAATAATAATAATAATAATAATAATAATAATAATAATAATATCAATAAGAAGAAAGAATATTTTATATTAATAAGAAGAAAAAGAAATTTGGTTAGTAACAATAGAAAAGAAATTGATAAAAATAAAAAGAAAAGATGTGAATTAAAAATTAAAAAAGATTAAAAAATAATTTTAATTTTAATTAGTAATTTAATTTAAAAAAATTTCAAATTGAATTAAGAATTAAAATCAAAATCAAAGTCAAAATTAATATTGAAGTAAAAATGATATTTACCAAAAACTTATATAAAAATAAATGAAATGACTATATATATATATATATATATATATATATATATATATATATATATATATATATATATTGGAGATTTTAGGAATCAAATGATCTTAAACTCGAAATAGAAACTCTAAATCTGAAATGGTCTTGAATCCTTGAGGAATTCCTCGAATCAAAGTTTGATGATATGTGTAGTACTCCAAAATTTGCCCTCTCATTCTTCAAGGCCTTTCTCACAAGGATTCTCAAGGTTCAAGCTTGCACAAGTACTTTGGAATTTTCCAGTACCAAAATTAAAAGGAAACTGTCAAAAAGGGAGAAAACAGATAAAAATATTATTTTGACAAAATTTGGAGAAATACAGGTGTTCTTCATTTAAGCTCCTTCGATTGGCCTTTTGGCCTCTTTTGATGCAAGCTTGGCTTGCATCCTTCGATTGGGCAGGGGCCTCTGGCACATTTTGGTTTGGATTCACAAGAAAAAAAGCCTCTTGTAATCTATTTCATTTCCAAGGCAAAAGGCTCTCTTTTAGCATCCTTCGATTTGCACTTTTTGTTCCCTATATGCCTCTTTCGAATCTGAACATTTTGTCCTCCTATATGCACCTTTCGTTTGGACATGTTGGTTCCCTTTATACAAGCTTCGTTTGAACATAGATCTTTTACATGTTGGCATGAAGTCACAAGACAGGGACCCTCTATGTACACTCTTTCGTTTGACCACATGTAACCCCTGGCATGCAAGCCTTCGATTGGACATGAGCCACCTTCACACAAAAGCTTTGATTGGAGTTTTGGTTCCCTTCGAATCAACATCTTTCAAACCCAACTCTGAATCCTTCGACGCAGTCTTCTTTAGTACATTTCTGGAACTCTTCGA
The DNA here is from genome assembly GCA_948472305.1 of Vicia faba. Lineage (NCBI taxonomy): Eukaryota > Viridiplantae > Streptophyta > Magnoliopsida > Fabales > Fabaceae > Vicia > Vicia faba. The sequence continues at coordinate 1,341,431,218 of OX451741.1, read as the reverse complement.
CACAAGTGGAAAATAGGATTTTGAAAGGACACTGATCAAATCTTTGGACCATGCTACGTGATCTTACTTTACAAGCCTTAATGCTTGTATTTCACTCTGTAATTAATTGCTTACATTTTGGATTAAGTTATTGTCCAGGTGATTAAACCTTTGTCCAGAAGATGATTTTCTTGAAAGTGAACTTGTCAGTACAAATCCTGTCCTAAGCCCATGCTTTGCTTAAATCCTATTTATACTTCACCATAAGTTAGGGGAGTCAGCCCCTTTTAACCAACAACTTCAGTACTTCACCTGGGGATCTTGGAAAATCTGACTTAGCTTAATATTCACGTTTCAGCCAAGCCACCTTTTTGTTTAAACTCCCAAACCTTTTCTCTATAAATAGAGAAACATTGACAAAGAAAAGGGCCAGATTTTTACTAGAGAGAAAAATCATAAAAATCCTCAAGCACTCAAACTCTCCCATATTCTCAAACTCTCCCATGTTCTCAAACTCTCCAACATTCTCAAACCTTCAAAACTCTAAGGTTTTTTTTCATAAAAAAGCCTCGGTGGTGTACCTTTCGATTTACTTCCCCTAAACTATAGCAACATTTGATTCACGCATCACCATCATATACTCTCTTTCGATTCAGTGACTGTCCAAACCAAGCAGTAACAGAACTAGCTTCAGGAAGATCCCAGCGAAGCTCCCTCCACCATCAAAGAAGTCACCTACAGCTCTTTCGATTAAACACTTCAAGAGGTAAGTTCTCTCTAAACTTGGAACTCTTTCATTTAAACATCATATGCACATGCCAATAAAGAAAAATGTAGATATTTCTAGACCATGTTTTAGCATTAGATTCTGACTGCCCATATGCTGGAAACTCAACCTTAATTAGTTATACTTTGGACTTTGAGACCCATTGGTTTTTGTGCTAACCCCTGGACTGTAGCTATGTTTGGATGTTGCATTTTAAGAACTTGAGACAGGTTTGTTATACCCTTCGATTGGCTAGCTGCACAAGCCTTTCGAATTACAAGTTGAGGGCCTAATATGCTTACAAGGAGTCAACAAGGAGCCTGTGGAAAAGCCAGAACCTTATTGCTTCCAGGCCTCAGACGAAAGCCATAACCTTTCCGTTTCCAAGCCTCAAACGAAAGATAGAACCTTGCTGACTCTAACCCCCAGTCGAAGGAGACAAAGGAAAATCGAAGGGCATGACTCCACTGACTCCAGACCCCAAATCGAAGGAAACCAAAGAACACAAAATCGAAGGGTGTTCCTGCCTGAATCGAAAGACCTTTTTTTCTTGCCTTTATAATTTCATGCTATTCAATATGGTTGTAATAGTGTAGGGTTTTATCTTTTTGCATTTTTTTATTTTTGTATGCTTGCTAGTAAAATAGGAAATGTATGGCAAGATAAAATCAACAAGTAGACAACCCCTAATCAAAGACTAAATGCATGTGAATCAAACACACTTGCACACAAGCATCCTTAGGGTTTCTCCACTTAGTTGCCTAAAACAATAAATGGCCATATTACCCATGCGAAGTATCTTAGCCAAAACAAACAAACGTAAAGATCATAGTCCCTTGATGACGCTATTCAAAAAGTTGCCTTACAAAATGATCTTGGTCCCTCCAAATGCTAAGATACTTTGCAAACATTGTTGATCATGGTTATACGATGACCCACGTTCATCCCGTTTACATCCAAAGATAGGGTTGCTTACCAAACCAATGGTAAGACAACAATGTCAAAAGAATAGAAAATGCATAAGAAAGACATTTGAGTAGGTAGATTACTTCTAGTTACTTGCTCTATTTCAAAACAACAATCCTTGCTATTTTTTAAAACAAACACGCACATTTCAAAAACATCTTACAAATATTGAAAACATTTTCAAAAAAGACAAACATCTTTGTATACATTCTTACGAACGAGAATCATTACAAAGATTGCCTAAACGAATGATCTCTTTTACAAAAAAACTTTCAAAACCACACCGAACACATTTTCAAACAACAAAAGCAAGTAATCTAAGCAAGTAACTAAGAGCCCATGGAAAACCATGGATGAAAAGGGTGCTAATACCTTCCCTTTTCATAATCTACCCCCCAAACTCAAGAAAATATCTCAAAGGTCTTTCCTGTGCTTTTTCACCTTTCCTTTTGGATAAAAGAAAAGTCGGTGGCGACTCTTGCTAACCGCAACATTTGCGATAAAACGCAAAAACCTCAAGTCAGTTCTCCCACTGTATCACAGAACTAGCGACTCTGCTGGGGAAGAAATAAGAAGTGGGGTTACCTTAGGGTTTAGATCACATTTACTTGCTTACATTGTTTGACTTGTTTGCTTTACATTATGGTTCTTTGTTTGGGTTTGAATCCTCCACCCAGATTTGGGAAACATTATAGGTAAATAGCAATACGTTGTGGAAACTGTGTGGGGTATACCGACATGGTTGAAGCAATAGCTATATAAGTGCGACATATTTGTGGGTATCGGTAGCCTTTGAGTTAATCAAAGAGAATACGGGGCCGCTGAGTGATGTCATAAAGCACTAATGGACTTTTAGAACATTTACTTGATCAACTTGGCCTTTTTTAGGGGTAGTGAGATGACCGGCTTTGGTGCAGTCCGAAGTTGGTAGATACTCGATACTACACTCATTGAGGTTTGGTTTCTTGGGATATTTCGGTCGCCATCAAAGAGGCTTGAGCTGAAACAATGACCAAGGAAACAATCCAGTGATATTGAGCTCCTTAGAACCCGGTTACTATTATTAGGACAGGTTGAGCCAACTAAACTTCAAGAGGGTACTTACCTATAAAACCCCATGCAAGCCTAAACTAAGAACTTGTTTGATTTGCTTGTATATGCATACTTGTACATAACATCATGGACATCATGAACACCATATGCATCCACTAACCATTTCAAGAATTTTGGAGATTCATCTTTGTTCTTGTTTTGTAGGATATGGATTCACTTCGCAGGAAAACTATCCAAATCAACCTTGTAAGAATTCCTCCACAACTCAAGGAGCTAGCTTCAAGGATCCCTGAGAACTCTCCATTCACCGAGAGGCATGGTCGTCTACTCAACTTGGTCACCTCAAACACAAAGGAGGATATGATGAAAGTGCTCTTCCAGTTCTTTGATCCTTTGCATCATTGCTTCACATTTCCTGACTATCAGCTTGTGCCCACTTTGGAAGAATTCTCTCAACTCTTGAGAATTCCTATTCTCAATCAACTACCTTTCAACGGTACGGAAAGAGATCCAAAGCCAGAAGAGATTGATCAAGCTCTGCACTTGCACTCATCTGATGTCACAACTCATTGGGAGACTAGAAGTGGTGTCAAAGGTTTCTTAGCAAAGTTTCTGTTTGAGAAAGCCCAAAGCTGTTGGAATTCCCTAGACTTGCAAGCTTTTGAGGAGATTGTGGCTCTTCTTATCTATGGGATGGTCTTGTTCCCTAATCCTGACCAACTCATAGATGTGAGTGCCGTCAAAATCTTCATGTCACGCAATCTGGTGCCTACATTGCTTGGAGATATCTTACACTCTTTTCACACTCGTACAATGAGGAAAAGAGGTGTTCTTATGTGTTGCACTCATCTCCTGCCAAGATGGTTTATTTATCATCTTCCCCAATCAGTCTTAAAGAATGAGTAAGGATTAAGGTGGTCACAAAGATTAATGACGCTCAAACATTCAGATATCCATTGGTGCTCTCGATCCAAAAAGAATGTTATCATTGTTGACCGTTATGGGGAATTCCCTAATGTTCCTCTACTTGGCATTAGGGGAGGCATCACCTACAACCCATGCTTGGCTCTAAGACAGTTTGGTTATGCTCGAAGGGATGGCCCACATGATATGCTGATTTAAAGCTTGGTATTCGACTACGACAACGACGATCAAGGTCTTCGCCAGAGATTCATCCGAGCTTGGAGGATGCTAAACAAGGTGGATAGCAAGACTTTGGGACACAAGAATTCCATCCCTCTTGAGCCTTACCTCAAGTAGGTACGAACCCGCTCCCAAAGTCTCATGATGCCTTATCCTTCCATTCTCTCGGTGATCATTGAGCCTGTTAAGGAGGGAGAAGTTCCATACACTATCCTACATCCTGAAATGCCCACATCTCTTGAAGACCTACAAAGGGATTGGATACAACTCAAAGGAGAGCGAGATACTTTCGAAGCCCAATTCTACGCAAGCGAGAAGAAGGTTTTAGAACTCACTAGGCTACTTCATGAGGAGCAGACTCTAAATTCCTACATAGCACCAAAGAGGATGTGCACTACTTTTCTATCTTAGAGTGTTGTATTATTTTGCCCAAGGGGCATTGATGTACTCAAACTCTATCTTATTAATATAACGTGTGTTTCTTTTTGTTTAAAACAAATTTGAATTTTTAAATCCTTGAAAGCATTGCATGTATACATATCATTCATCATAACATAAACATGTCTTTTGCAACGAGTTTCCTCATCTCTCTATTGTTTATTTCAGTAAGATGGATCTCGAACAGACGGTCAAAGATCTTCAAGCTCAAAACATGCAGTTTCAACAGTTACTCATGACCCTAGCCAAAGGGCAAGATGAGTTGAAGACTCTGTTAGCTGAAGAAAGAAAGAAGAAAACAAAGAAAGCCACTGGGGTTTTGAATATGGGGAGAAGATTTCAGGGACAGACTAGAAGAACCTTGAATTTTGCAACCATTTCCGGGGAAGGAGAAGGGAAAGGAAAAGAAACAGCAGTTCCGTCAGAATCTGAAGAGGAGGAAGAAGAGGAAGACTACTCTGAGGAACAATACCCTCCGGCTGATGATAAGTACAGACATCTTGAAGAGCGTTTAAGCGCTATGGAAATACAAAGGGTACCAGGTCTAGACTTTGAAGAATTGGGGCTAGTATCGGGAATTGTGGTCCCACCAAAGTTCAAAGTGCCTTCGTTTGCAAAATATGATAGAGTGTCATGTCCTAAAATGCACCTCCGATCGTACGTGAGAAAGATTCAACCGCACTCTGCCGATAAAGACCTGTGGGTGCATTTTTTCCAAGATAGTTTATCCGGAGCATAACTCGATTGGTTTTACCAATTAGAAAGGGCCGACGTCCACAACTGGGAAGATCTTGCCGCAACTTTCTATAAGCAATACCAGTATAACGCAGATTTGGCGCCTACCCGTACTCAACTTCAGAGTATGGCTATGGCTTCAAATGAGGGTTTCAAAGATTACACGCACAAATGGAGAGATCTAGCTGGGAGAGTGCAACCCCCTCTGTCTGAAAGGGAGTTGGTGGATATGTTCTTAGGAAATCTATCGGGCCCTTTATTCAACCATTTGATTGGGAGCTCATCTGCTGGGTTTACTGAGTTAATACTAACCGGAGAGATGGTGGAAGCTGGCATAAAAAATGGAAAGATTCAGAAGGATTCGTCTGCCTCTACAGTTGTGAGAAAGCCTTTCACCAGGAAGAAGGAGGTGTCTGTTGTTTACCCACAAAGGAACCAAGGGAGAGCTGAGCGCCAACCATTGGTAGGGGCTGTTATGATCCCAAAGCCTACATCTGATCAACCAAGAAGTAACCAACCAAAGGTGGAAAGGCCAGTCCGGAAATTCACCAGGATTAATATGACTCTAGCCCAGGTTTTACCACATCTTCTGAAATCTAATCTGGCAACTTTAAAAGAAGCTCCCAAAAATCCCAACACTGTGTCCCCTCATTATCACCCAAATGCCAGATGCGCATATCATTCCGAAAGTCCGGGTCACGACACTAACAACTGTTGGGCCTTGAAAAACAAAATTCAAGACCTCATAGATGCAAAATAAATTGAGTTTGATGCACCCGAGAAGCCAAATGTCATTTCCGCTCCGATGCCTAGGCATGGTCACAACGTCAATGCTATCGAAGAAGATTTGTTTGTTGCTACTGTGGATGAACTCTTGACTCCGCTCTCGATCATTAAGATAAATTTGTTGAAGGATGGTATATTTCCAGGTTGTAATGAAGACTGTCATATTTGCTTATCCTCACCAACTGATTGCCCTCTGTTGAAGACAGGCATTCAACGCCTGATAGACCACCAAGAGATTCTGTTTGAAAATACTCCTGTTTCACCTATTTCTATTGAAGACGTTTCAATCATAACCATCACCGCCAATCCTTCCAGGGCCCCCAAAAGACCCGTTAGGATTACATCGGTTCCAAAGACTACTCCTCTTATAATCACAATGCCCGGGCCAGTCCCGTATGAATCAGATAAAATAGTACCGTGGAATTACGGTGGAGAAATCTACTACCACGATATTAAACAAGGTGGGATGACCGCCGAAGAAGTGAGCTCCGAAGAAGAAGATTCCTACATTAGCAATATTCCCGGAACTAGTAAGATTACCCGTAGCGGTAGAATCTTCTCTCCAGAGATTGCCCCTCCAAAGGCAGTTTTTTGGACCCGTGGTTGTTCCGAAGATTACCTCTATACCAATAATCATACCTGCAAGTGCTCCTATCGACAAAGACAACACGACCCCTGCTATTATCCCTACCAACAATTATACTGCTGAAAATCAAGGAAAAAGTATTCAAGAAGAGCCTGTCCGGACGAAGGCTCAACCACTAGCTATCCCAGAAACCTCTAAGAAGGAAATGGAGGAGATCTTGAGGATAATAAAGAAGAGTGACTATGACGTGGTTGAAAAGTTGGGACAAACCCCCTCCAAGATCTCCATGCTAGCATTGCTGCTGTGCTCTGAGGCACATGCGAAAGCTCTGGTGAAATTTCTGAAGACAGCCCATGTGCCACAAGAGACGTCTGCTGACCAATTCCAAGATTGTATGGCCTGTTTGACAGCTGATAACGGCCTAGGCTTCTCTGATGCTGATTTGACACCGAGAGGGAGAAAGCACAACGAGGCATTACATGTCTCTGTGGAGTGTAGAGGGACGACTCTATCCCATGTCTTGGTGGACACAGGCTCATCTTTGAACGTTTTACCGAAGAAAGCTCTTGACAGATTGGATTGCGAAGGGATGACTTTGAAACCCAGTAACATAGTTGTGAGAGCTTTTGATGGCTCAAAGAGGATGGTCCACGGGGAGGTGGACATCCCCATAAAGGTGGGAACTCAGACTTTCAACTCAACCTTCTATGTAATGGACATCCGCCCCTCTTACTCCTGTCTGTTAGGACGGCCCTGGATCCATAATGCCGGTGCTGTCACCTCTACACTACACCAGATGCTGAAGTACCCGATCCATGGAAAGATTATCACTGTCCACGGAGAGGAAGAGTACATGATTATCCACCTAAATTCTTTCCGGTATGTGGAATTGGATGGCGAGTTCATTGAAACTCCTTTTCAACATTTCGAAGAAGTTTCTCAAGAGGTAGCAGTAACCAAGGCGGTATCCCAGATCCCCAAGATCACAAGACCTCCACTTTGGATGTCATCTCTAAAGGACGCCAAGGCAGTAGTAGAGGAGGGTGGATGCACCATCTGGGGACAACTTTCGGACTTTCCGTATAAATCTGACAAGTTTGGCTTAGGGTTTACTTCGAATGCTCAGAAGGTTGTGCGCCGTGCCCGTGCCGGAGGGCCACCTCTGAATATTAGCAACCAAGAAGTCAACGTAGTGGAAGATGGAAGCTTGGAGGATTGGATATTTCCTACTGTCAACTGAGGACTATGCAATTAGGAAGCCAGAGACTTTGTCCCAATAACTTTCATATCTCAGTAATTTATCTTTTACATTTCTGTTGGACTTGTAATATTCACAAACAATTCGCACATTAAAAACCTTGTGTCTTACCCGAGGCACAACGGTCCATTTGTAAGGTTTTTTTTTTATTTCATCTTCATATGACATTCAATGAATCATGGACGTTTTTTCACATACAAACCTTTTGTGCTCATTGTCTTTCTTTTACATTTTATTATTTAAAGATGGCTATACCCTTACACACACCCACACTCATAAATGCAGGTACCCCTCCATTCCGGATCCCATGGGTAACGATACTGCTATGGCCTTTAGTGACTCTGAAGATCTAATCTACCAAGCCGAATACGAAGGTGAGGAAGATTGTGAAGTACCAGGGGAATTGGCCAGACTACTACAACAAGAGGAAAGAGCTATTCAACCTCATGAGGAACCGTTGGATACAATCAACTTGGGTACCGAGGAAGATAAAAAGGAAATCAAGGTGGGTGCCAATCTAGAGCCGAGTGTCAAGGAGCGTCTAATTCAGCTATTACATGATTATGTTGAGATCTTTGCCTGGTCATACGAAGACATGCCAGTACTTGATACATACATTGTGGTACATCATCTACCCACAAGAGAAGACTGTCCACCAGTGAAACAAAAAGCCCGCCGCATGAGACCTGACATGTCAGAGAAGATCAAAGCGGAAGTCATGAAACAGTTCAATGCTGGATTTTTGGCTGTCACTTCCTATCCTCAATGGGTTGCCAACATTGTTCCCGTGCCTAAAAAGGACGGCAAAGTACGAATGTGCGTGGATTATAGAGATTTAAACAGGGCCAGCCCTAAAGATGATTTTCCACTTCCCCACATTGATATCCTGGTTGACAATACAACCCAGCATAAAGTATTTTCCTTCATGGACAAATTCTCAAGTTATAACCAAATCAAAATGGCACCTGAGGACATGGAGAAAACTACATTTGTCACACAGTGGGGCACATTCTGCTACAAAGTGATGCCATTCGGACTGAAGAATGCTGGGGAAACCTATCAACGCGCCAAGGTAGCCTTATTTCATGATATGATACATCATGAGATAGAGGTCTATGTAGATGACACGATAGCCCGATCACAAACTGAAGAGGAGCACCTTGATCACTTGCAAAAGTTGTTTGTGAGATTGAAGGAGTACAAACTAAGGTTGAATCCAAACAAGTGTACATTCGGAGTCCGGTCCGGTAAACTCTTAGGTTTTGTTGTCAGCAACAAAGGCATCGAGGTTGATCCTGCCAAGGTTAAAGCGATACAAGAAATGCCTGCTCCTCGTACTGAGAAGGAAGTCAGAGGATTCTTGGGACGCCTGAACTATATTGCCAGATTCATTTCTCACCTAACAGCTACTTGTGAGCCAATCTTTAAACTAATAAAGAAAGATCAAGTAGTCAGATGGAACGATGAATTCCAGATTGCTTTTGACAAGATCAAAGAGTACTTACAAGAGCCTTCTGTTTTGATGCCACCGGTCGAGGGAAGACCACTAATCATGTATCTGACCGTTTTAGAGAACTCAATGGGGTGTGTATTGGGGCAGCATGACGAGTCTGGCCGAAAAGAGCACGCTATTTACTACCTGAGCAAAAAGTTTACCGAATGTGAAACTAGATATTCACTGCTCGAGAAAACTTGCTACACTCTGGCATGGGCTGCTCTCCAGCTAAGACAATATATGTTGACTCATACTACTTTGTTGATATCTAAGATGGATCCGATAAAGTACATCTTCGAAAAGCCTGCTCTATTTGGGAGGATAGCTAGATGGAAGATGATCCTAACAGAATATGACATACAATACACTACCCAGAAAGCTATAAAGGGCATTGTGCTAGCTGACCATCTTGCTCATCAAGCCGTAGAAGATTATCAGTCCATGAAGTTTGAATTCCCGGATGAAGACATCATGACATTAGACAACTGTGAAGAAATCAGACCATATGACGGACCTGAACAAGGATCCCGATGGACCCTGTTCTTTGATGGGGCATCCAATGCACTCGGTAATGGTATCAGAGCTGTACTCATATCTCCGGAAGGGTGTCACACTCCCTTTACTGCCAGACTTTGCTTCAATTGTACAAACAATATGGCGGAGTATGAAGCATGCATCTTTGGTCTCAAGGCTGCGATAGACTTGGGAGTCAAATCTTTAGATGTGTTTGGAGATTCAGCTTTGGTCATCAGTCAAATCAAAGGAGAATGGGACACCAAGCACCCAAACCTTATCCCTTACAAAGAACATGTCTTGACATTGCTACCACATTTTGAGCAGATCACCTTTAAGCATTTCCCGCGAGAAGAAAGTCAGCTAGCAGATGCTCTAGCCACAATGTCATCTATGTTTAAACTTAATTGGGATAACGAGGCTCCCCAGATCACCATTGAACGAATGGACGAACCAGCACACTGTCACGAGATTAATACTGAAGAAGTAGTGGACCAACCTTGGTTTCATGAAGTCAAGAAGTATCTCGAGGCTCGGGAATATCCAAAAGGAGCTTTAATCAATGATAAAATGTTCTTAAGGAAATTCTCTGCTAAGTTCTTCCTGAGTAATGGCATCCTATACAAACGCAATCATGACTCCATTATGCTCCGGTGTGTGGATAAGATTGAAGCTGAAAAGATCATGGCTGAATTACACGAAGGTACTTTTGGCACTCACTCCAGTGGGCATACGATGGAAAATAAAATCCTACGGGCAGACTATTATTGATCTACCATGGAAGCAGACTGTTATCAACACTCTCGGACCTGTCATAAGTGTCAAATTTATGCGGACAAGGTGCACGTACCTCCGGTTCCTATAAATGTATTGACGGCTCCTTGGCCCTTTGCTACGTGGGGAATCGATATGATTGGGTAGATCAAGCCTACAACCTCCAATGGACACCATTTCATTCTAGTGGTCGTTGATTATTTCACAAAGTGGGTCAAAGCAGCTTCCTTCGCATCCGTTACTAAGAATGTTGTTGCCTGCTTCATCAAGCAGAACCTCGTTTGCCGGTACGGTATCCCAGAAAGGATCATCACTGATAATGGTACCAACCTTAACAATACTATGATCACCGCCTTGTGTGAGCAGTTCAAGATTCACCATCACAATTCATCCCCCTATCGGCCAGAGATGAATGGTGCTGTCGAAGCCGCAAATAAAAACATTAAAAAGATCATACAGAAAATGACAGTCACCTACAAGGACTGGCATGAGATGCTACCATTTGCTCTCCACGGGTATCGTACCACAGCTCGCACATCAACTGGGGCAACACCCTATTCTCTGGTTTACGGCATGGAGGTTGTCTTGCCTATTGAGGTTCAAATCCCCTCTTTGAGAATTATGAAGGAAGCAGGATTGAATGAGGACGATTGGATCCAGACTCGACTTGATCAACTAAACTTAATTGATGAAAAGAGACTTACTGCTGTTTTCCATGGTTAGATGTATGAAAAACGAATGATCAAGGCTTTCAACAAGAAAGTCAGACGCCAAATATATCAGGTTGGAGATCTAGTGATCAAGAGCATCATCTTGCCACAAAGTGATCCTAGGGGCAAATAGACTCCTACCTATGAAGGGCCATTTGTAATCAAGAACATATTCTCTGGTGGGGCAATGATCTTAACCACCATGGAAAACGACGACCTGCCACACCCTGCGAACGTGGACATAGTCAAAAGATACTACGCATAAGAGACCCGCTAGTTTGACACACCTAGGAAAAAAAGGGCATCCCGGCGAACCAAAAGGTTCGGGCAAAAATTAGGGATAAAATAAAAAAATCTGTACACCCGGCAAGTTGAAAACCCGAAAGGGCGACTTGGGCAAAAAAGGGTTTCCCGGTGGACTAAAAACCCGAAAGGGAGGTCCAGGCATAAGTTAGGGAATTAAAGCGCATGACTATGTCCCGTCGGATCACCTTAAGGACAACCTCTTGACTTCCACTGACGAACTCAGAGTTTTTGATCAATTCAATCATTTTCGGACGAAGCGACAAATAGACAAGGTGCTCAGAGATACGAAGGCTATAGCAGAATGGGAACCCCATGGGATTATTACACATAGCTATCTTTCTTTGTATAAAGTCTTTCTTGCTTTCTTATGGCAGCATTCTTTTACTAGGATGATTGTCTCCTTTGTACAAAATACTTATTCAAAGTCAATACAAAGATATCTCTTCGAAAGTACAGAAAACTATTTGTCTTTTTCTTTACACTTGTGTTTTATTTTCAAAAACATCCAATGACTCATTAATGAACATATGCATTTGAACATAATTACTGTTTACAAATAAACAAAATGAAAAAAAGACAATTACTGACAGGTTGAAAGAATAGGAAAACGTCTTTAGGATATTCCATGAGCAATCCCCATAATACGTCATTTAGATCCCCAGCAGAACTAAAACTTCAAATTATTAATCCCCAGTAGAAGTCATCAAAATTCTCTGGACTCCCTAAGCAGATTCCTCGAGTAGTATATGGCATTTCTCTCACAATAGGATTTTATCAATACTTCAATTTCAAGATATGAAGAATCCACATATCCTCAGCAGCAGTCAAGGATTTATTTTCCTCAATCATACAGCAATACAGCAAATCAGCTTACATGCGCATACATTACATCCACATATCATAAACATTGATAAAACACATATATTGCATCATACATTTCATGCAACATAATTTTATGTTCCAGCTAACATTTTACCCTTTTCAGGATGAGATTAACAACTACCATTAACAATATGCTCTCAGATACAGTTCAGATACGCTCCGGACACAGATGCCATTCTGATACTCATTCAGATTCAAACTTCAGATATAGTACAGATACGCTCCAGACACGGATGCCATTCTGATACTCATTCAGATTCAGATACAACACATATACGCTCTGGACACGAATGCCATTCTGATTCTCATTCAGACTTCAAGTTCAGATACAGTTCAGATACGCTCCGGATACGGATGCCATTCTGATACTCATTCAGATTCAGCCTTCAGATACAATACAGATACGCTCCAGACACGGACACCATTCTGATACTTATTGAGCTCTCAGATATAGTACAGATACGCTCCAGACGTGGACGCTATTCTGATACTCATTCAGTTGCAACTTTCAGATACAGTTCAGATACGCTTCAAACACGAATGCCATTCTGATACTCATTCAGTTTCTCTTTCAAATTCGACAATCACTTTTGGATGGCATCTACAAGCCCATCTCCAACAACTTTCTATCACCTCTCCAAATGGCATTTTTAAGCCCATTCCCTCTACCATCACATCACCGAGTGCAAATTTCTGGGCACTCTAGTGTCCAATCATCTTCCACCTTCGAGTCACGAATGGAAAAACTCGCCAATCTAACTCTTCAGGCTTAAGAATATTGAACAGGGCAGCTGTTGTACCCCAAAATTTGCCCTCTCATTCTTCAAGGCCTTTCTCACAAGGATTCTCAAGGTTCAAGCTTGCACAAGTACTTTGGAATTTTCCAGTACCAAAATTAAAAGGAAACTGTCAAAAAGGGAGAAAATAGATAAAAATATTATTTTGACAAAATTTGGAGAAATACAGGTGTTCTTCGTTTCAGCTCCTTCGATTGGCCTTTTGGCCTCTTTTGATGAAATCTTGGCTTGCATCCTTCGACTGGGCAGGGGCCTCTGGCATATTTTGGTTTGGATTCACAAGAAAAAAAGCCTCTTGTAATCTATTTCATTTCTAAGGCAAAAGGCTCTCTTTTAACATCCTTCGATTTGCACTTTTTGTTCCCTATATGCCTCTTTCGAATCTGAACATTTTGTCCTCCTAAATGCACCTTTCGTTTGGACATGTTGGTTCCCTTTATACAAGCTTCGTTTGAACATAGATCTTTTACATGTTGGCATGAAGTCACAAGACAGGGACCCTGTATGTACACTTTTTTGTTTGACCACATGTAACCCCTGGCATGCAAGTCTTCGATTGGATATGAGCCACCTTCACACAAAATCTACGATTGGAGTTTTGGTTCCCTTTGAATCAGCATCTTTCAAACCAAATCTGAATCCTTCGATGCAATCTTCTTTAGTACATTTCTGGAACTCTTCGACACAAGTGGAAAATAGGATTTTGAAAGGAGACTGATCAAATCTTTGGACCATGCTACGTGATCTTACTTTACAAGCCTTAATGCTTGTATTTCACTCCATAATTAATTGCTTACATTTTGGATTAAGTTATTGTCCAGGTGATTAAACCTTTGTCCAGAAGATGATTTTCTTGAAAGTGAACTTGTCAGTACAAATCCTGTCCTAAGCCCATGCTTTGCTTAAATCCTATTTGTACTTCACCATAAGTCAGGGGAGTCAGCCCCTTTTAACCAACAACTTCAGTACTTCACCTGGGGATCATGGAAAATCTGACTTAGCTTAATATTCACGTTTCAGCCAAGCCACCTTTTTGTTTAAACTCCCAAACCTTTTCTCTATAAATAGAGAAATCATTGACAAAGAAAAGGGCCAGATTTTTACTAGAGAGAAAAATCATAAAAATCCTCAAGCACTCAAACTCTCCCATATTCTCAAACTCTCCAACATTCTTAAACCTTCAAAACTCTAAGTTTTTTTTCCATAAAAAAGCCTCAGTAGTGTACCTTTCGATTTACTTCCCCTAAACTGTAGCAACCTTCGATTCACGCATCACCATCATATACTCTCTTTCGTTTCAGTGACTGCCCAAACCAAGGAGTAACAGAACTAGCTTTAGGAAGATCCCAGCGAAGCTCCCTCCACCATCAAAGAAGTCACCTACAACTCTTTCGATTAAACACTTCAAGAGGTAAGTTCTCTCTAAACTTGGAACTCTTTCATTTAAACATCATATGCACACACCAATAAAGAAAAATGTAGATATTTCTAGACCATGTTTTAGCATTAGATTCTGACTGCCCATATGCTGAAAACTCAACCTTAATTAGTTATACTTTGGACTTTGAGACCCATTGGTTTTTGTGCTAACCCCTGGACTGTAGCTATGTTTGGATGTTGCATTTTAAGAACTTGAGACAGGTTTGTTATACCCTTCGATTGGCTAGCTGCACAAGCCTTTCGAATCACAATTTGAGGGCCTAATATGCTTATAAGGAGTCAGCAAGGAGCCTGTGGAAAAGCCAAAACCTTGTTGCTTCCAGGCCTCAGACGAAAGCCATAACCTTTCAGTTTCCAAGCCTCAAACGAAAGATAGAACCTTGCTGAATCCAACCCCCAGTCGAAGGAGACAAAGGAAAATCGAAGGGCATGACTCCACTGACTCCAACCCCCAGTCGAAGGAGACAAAGGAAAATCGAAGGGCATGACTCCACTGACTCCAAACCCCAAATTGAAGGAAACCAAAGAACACAAAATCGAAGAGTGTTCCTGCCTGAATCGAAAGACCTTTTTTTCTTGCCTTTTATTTTATTTTTGCCTTTATAATTTTATGCTATTCAATATGGTTGTAATAGTGTAGGGTTTTATCTTTTTGCATTTTATTATTTTTGTATGCTTGCTAGTAAAATAGGAAATGTATGGCAAGATAAAATCAACAAGTAGACAACCCCTAATCAAAGACTAAATGCATGCGAATCAAACACACTTGCACACAAGCATCCTTAGGGTTTCTCCACTTATTTGCCTAAAACAAAAAATGGCCATATTACGCATGCGAAGTATCTTGGCAAAACAAACAAATGTAAAGATCATAGTCCCTCGATGACGCTATTCAAAAAGTTGCCTTATAAAATGATCTTGGTCCCTCCAAATGCTAAGATATTTTGCAAACATTGCTGATCATGGTTATACGATGACCCACGCCCGTCCCGTTTACATCCAAAGATAGGGTTGCTTACCAAACCAATGGTAATACAACAATGTCAAAAGAATAGAAAATGCATAAGAAAGACATTTGAGTAGGTAGATTACTTCTAGTTACTTGCTCTATTTCAAAACAACAATCCTTGCTATTTTTTAAAACAAACATGCACATTTCAAAAACATCTTACAAATATTGAAAACATTTTCAAAAAAGACAAACATCTTTGTATACATTCTTACGAACGAGAATCATTACAAAGATTGCCTAAACGAATGGCCTCTTTTACAAAAAACTTTCAAAACCACGTCGAACACATTTTCAAACAACAAAATCAAGTGATCTAAGTAAGTAACTAAGAGCCCATGGAAAACCATGGATGAAAAGGGTGCTAATACCTTCCCTTTTCATAATCTACCCCCCGAACTTAAGAAAATATCTCAAAGGTCTTTCCTGTGCTTTTTCACCTTTCCTTTTGGATAAAATAAAGTCGGTGGCGACTCTTGCTAACCGAACATTTGCGATAAAACGCGAAAAACTCAAGTCAGTTCTCCCACCGTATCACAATATGTCATCATAAATTGCAAATTGACAGTTGAGAAACTTTTAAACCAAAAAGATGACCTATAAAATTTCAAATAAATTTCATGGCCTTCTAAGCATAATCTGGTTTTGATCCTTGTACATGACCATATTTGTGATACTGTGCAAAAAAGAATCATCTCAAAATGTTGAAAATTGAAGAAGTTATGATCCTTGAAAGGTGGGCAACAGTCACTTGAAATTTGGTCACAATCCACAAAGTGACCTCTAATGTATTCAAAGTATTGATGATCTTCTACACATAATTAACTTTTGACTTGTAAAGAAAAATTAGAGAGCATGTCAAAGAGATTCATATGTCCAAATAATCGCCAAAAAATGTTGAATAATGAAGAAGTTATGAACTTCTGAACTTGGACTATAAACTGTTGACATTTAGGTCAAACTGCTTTGAATTAACTTGTAAACTTGATCTTTTCTTGCATTCGAAGGACACCGTGATAAACATCTCTTATAATTGGCCAATGAAATTGAGATTTTCATGATCATATGATGACAAATGAGCCTTTTGAGAATTAATTATTGATCAATCTTTGAGCTTGCATATCAAAATCCTGGTTGAGGAGACTTTGCTTGATTCTCTTGATTCAATCCATGTCTTGCATAAAAACAAAAGTGAAACAAAGCGTATTTTTGTGTTTTGATTAAGGGTTAGTGAAATATAAAGCATAAAAGATATACATAAGCAAATGGGTGTTTGGTGATCCCTACAAAGGCAAACTCAAAGAGAGAGAGAGAGAGAGAGAGAGAGAGAGAGAGAGAGAGAGAGAGAGAGAGAGAGAGAGAGAGAGAGAGAGAGAGAGAGAGAGAGAGAGAGAGAGAGAGAGAGAGAGAGAGAGAGAGAGAGAGAGAGAGAGAGAGAGAGAGAGAGAGAGAGAGAGAGAGAGAGAGAGAGAGAGAGAGGTAACCAAGATTTTAATCTCGATATGATGTATAATTCAAAAAATGACATGGGATCTTAGGGATAAAAATTAGGATATGACAAGTTACATTGAGAGAAACAGCAGACTAACTTATGGGCGATTGGGCATTATCATCAATGCTTGGTATACTATTATAGAGACTTCTATTGTGAAAACTTCTTCTAATTCTTCGAGATGTGGTATATTTATCTATTATATTGTGTGGTTAAAAAAATTATTGTTAATTTAGCTATTAATCTTTGTTTCTATTTGCTTTGAAGAATTGATGGAAGAACTGTTGATTGAACCTTATTTACAAGGTTGAACATGTGGTTGGTGATATCTGTTTTGCTTAAAATGCAGTTTGGTTAGGGGCTTTGTGTATAGATAGTTGTGTTAGGTGGTGTTGATATAGACTTTCAGGTTGTTGTTCTTATTTGGTTTCGTATTATGTTTTTTGATTTGATTTGTTCAGGTTGTTGTTCTAGTATATGTCTATGTAAGTTGTAGTTGACACATCAAATTTCATTGAAGTCTTAAAGTAAAATAGTTTTTGTAGCTATAGAATATATGCATGAAGAAAGTTCTTTTATTTTATTAGTTTTAAATACTTCATCAATGAGTCATGAAGTTGTATTCATCAATCTCTTGTTTCTCATTGTTTTATTGTTGTTTTTGCCCCAAAATAAATTTTTTGTTTACATGCTTCTCTGGTTGCCACTTTTTGTTGTTTCTTGTGTTCCATATTACTAGTTCTTTCCATTATTCATGTTTTTTCTATTGATGTAATTTTTTAATGTTTAGTGCTCTGAAAAAGCTGATGCTGAAATTGTGTATGCTCTGACACTCACCTGTATGATCTACTACTTAACGTGCAATGTAAAGTTTGTGTTAACTGTATTTGAACGTTGAAAAATATAACTGGTGCTTTATATGTTTATTAGTTTCTTATTGTAGAATATTATTATTTGTTGGGTTTTAAACACACAAAATAGTGATTAGTTTTATTTTTCCATCTCTTGTTCCTTTTTTTTAACACGCTTATAAATGGATGATTAAGTTTTGGCTTTTCCATTGATATCAAACTTTATTATGATATGCTAACATACCAATTCTTTCCATAGTTATGTTTTATTCCAATATGCAAACACTTATTAATGAAGTTTCATTTTTTGTTTTAAATAGATATACATGTTTCATATAATAGATTTCTTATTGCATCAATGGAGTTTTTTTTTTAGTCCTAATTACTACGTGATGAGGCTAAATTTTTTGCAGTTTCCATCTGATGCTTAAATTGTATAATATGACACGCACCTAATCTTTTATAATTGCATTGGGTTAATTTAAAAGTTTACTTAGTCGAACTTTGTTATTTCATGTTTTGTTTGAACAAATACATGTTTTCCTATGATGACTGAAATATTTCTTGGATTGTTTTTCTAGAAAAATAGGCTCAAAATTTTTTTTTTGTAAAATATTTTACCTATGTAAAACTGACTTACAAATTAAAAAACTAATTGTGGCATCCAATATTATTCTAAATATACATTATTGATGATTTAAAAGTTAAAATAAAATTTATTTCAAAAAGATTTACATATCAATTGTAATTAACCACTTCATTTATTATATTTCCAATTTCACCTGCTAATTGGTTTGTTTTATTATATGTTTCATCTTCTATGCCCATGCAACTCTCTATTCATGGTGTCTTATGGCTAAGAGAAATTACTGCTTTCTCACCTTTATGTTGTTAGTGCGTGAGACACTTTTAGTTAGGAGAGAAAGAGAGCACTTTTATGAATTCTCGAAAAGAGGAGGAGGAAACTATCGAAAGGACAAAGAAGATAAAAAAGGTGTGCAATACTATAACTATGAAGAATGGGGTCACATAGCCAAGGATTGTTTATACAGAAAAGACAAGGGACCGATATGAATTGTTTGTGCGGTTGCAGATAATCATCGAATCCAAGATCTGGTTCCTTGACTCAGGCTGCTCAAATTGCATGACTGGTCGAAATGAGTGGTTGGATGATTTTGGCGAGTCGAAGAAGAGCAAGGTATAACTTGCTAATAATAGTTCGTTGCAAGCAGAAGGTACTGGAAACATAGTCTTCCAAATAAGTAATGGAGGGAAAACTATGATCAAAGATGTGGTCTATGTACCTGGAATAAAGTGAAAATTGCTAAGTGTTGGACAACTAGTCGAAAAAGGTTTCTCAGTTCTAATGAAAGATGCAATTTTAAAATTTTTCGACACCAAGAACAATTTGGTCTTAAAATCTCCTCTATCGAAGAACATGATGTTTAAAACTATGATCAGTTCGACTGAAGTACAATGTCTAAAAACTGTTTTCGACCATAATCATAGTTGGTTGTGGCATTTGAGATTTGGACATTTGAACTTTCGATCACTCAAATAGTTGATTACTTAAGATATAATATTTGGTATCCCAAGTCTTAAGATGCCCGACAAACTCTGTGAAGGTTGTTTAGTCGGAAAGCAATCCAGAAACTCTTTTGTTTTGACTATGCCAATGAGATCATCATACATACTCTAAGTTGTACATTCATATGTATATGGTCCATTCGAAGAACATACCATTGGTGGAAACATACATTTTGTTTCGTTTGTCGATGAGTTCAGTCGAAAGTTGTGGATCTATGTGATCAAGAGAAAGGATGAAGTATTTCAAATTTTAAGAGATTCAATATACTTGTCGAAAACCAGAGTGATAAGAGAATTAAAGTTTTGCGAACAGATAGAGGTGGAAAATACACATCCAAGACGTTTGAAAAGTTCTGTGTAAAACATGGTATCAATCATGAGGTAACTACTCCTTATACACCTCAACATAATGGAATTGTAGAAAGAAGAAACAAAACCATATTGGATATGGCGAGATGCATGTTGAAGCAAAAGACTTTGCCAAAATCGTTATTGGGTGAAGTTGTTTCGACTGCAGTTTATATTTTGAACAGGTTCCCTACCAAGATATTGAAGAACAAGGTTCCTGAAGAAGTATGGAGTGGCAAACGACCATCGGTGAGTCATTTGAAGGTGTTTGTCTCTATGTGTTACAAGCATGTTCCTGATGCGAGAAGAAGGAAGCTTGATGAGAAGAGTGAACCTATGATTCTAGTTGGATATCATAAAACTAGTTCATACAGACTATTCAATCATGTTAATGAGAAGATTGTTTTGAGTTGAGACATTGTGATTGATGAAAATTCTTCCCGGGATTGGAATTCTAATGATGCAATTAATAAGCCATTGATGAGCTATGGTTCCAACGAAGAAACTGATGAAGTGGAAGTCGGAGAAATTGCTAATATTCTAACCAAAGTCGAAGAAGTTGCTGACATTCCAGAAACAGTCGAAGTCGAAGAGGTTGTGGATGAAACAAGCCAAAGACCTCAAAGAAATAGATTTCTTCCAACAAGACTTCATGATTATGAAGTGGTGGGTGATGATGAAGTCACGTCAAATGGAGAATTAGTTCATTTTGCTTTACTTGCAGGTGCTAAACCAATCAACCATAACAAAGCTTTGAAGATTAAACAGTGGAAGTTGGCTATTGTTGAAGAGTTGCAAGCAATCAAAAGAAATAATACATGGGAGTTAGTCGAATTGCCAGCACATATAAAAGCTATCGAAGTGAAATGGGTGCTCAAGTTGAAACATAATGTTGATGGGTCGATAGAAATACATAAAGAAAGATTAGTAGCTCGAGGGTTTCTTCAACGAGAAGGACTCGACTACTCTGAAGTACTTTCTCCAGTAGCAAGATTGGAGATTGTTCGACTAGTGGTAGCATTGGCATGCAACCAAGGCTGGTTGACATTTCATTTAGATGTGAAATCACCATTTATGAATGGTCCTTTAGACGAAGAGGCCTATGTTACACAACCTCCAGGGTTTGTGATTCAGAAAGAAGTGAGTAAAGTATATAAGTTACACAAAGCTCTCTATGGTCTCAATCAGGCACCTAGGGCATGGAACAAGAAGATTGACTCGTGCTTAGTCGAATTGGGATTTGTCAAATGAAAATATGAGTATGGTATCTTTGTTCAGGTGTAGCACAAGATATATCAATCATTTGCTTATATGTCGATGACTTGTTAGTAAATGGAAACAACTTAGAGAACTTGTCGATGTTCAAAGAGCTAGTGATGAAGGAATTTGAAATGTCGGATCTGGGAAAATTTTCTTATTTCCTAGGCATTGAGTTTCAAATGTCAAATCAAAGTATGGTGCTACATCAAAGGAAGTATGTCAAAGAAATACTCAAGATATTCATAATGGATGATTTGAATCCTGCATCCTCACCTGTCGAACCAAATGTGAAGTTGTAGAAGGTATGTGTGCAATAGTCGACCTTATATAGGTTTTACAGTCAGATTAGTGAGTAGATTCATGGGTGAACCAAGATTGTCACATATGAAGGTTGCAAGAAGAATCCTGAGATATTTGAAGGGTTCGATCAACTGTGGAATACTATTTCGATGAGATTCTGAAGGCAAAGAAGAAATAGTTAATTGTTTTTCAGATGCTGATTGGTTTGGAGATAAGGAAGATCTAAGAAGTACAACTATATATTTCTTTCAAGTATTTGGTGCCCCAATTTCATGGTGTTCGAAGAAGCAACCTGTGGTTGCATTGTCATCGTGTGAAGCTGAAAATATAGCAGGATCCTATGATACATGTTAAGCAATTTAGATCATATCTTTACTTTAAGAAATGGAGGTTAAAGTGAAGAAACCTCTAGGGTTTCAAATCGACAACAAGTATGTCATAAATCTGGCGAAGAATCCAGTTCTGCATGGAAGAAGTAAACATATCAAAGCTAGGTTTCACTTCTTGAGGAAAAAGGTAAATCAAGGTGAACTTGAAGTTAGGTATTGCTCAAGTGAAGCATGGTTGGCCGATATTTTCACCAAAGGATTGAAGATTGACGGATTCTTGAATTTAAGAAAGAAATTAGGAATAGTTCATGTCGATTATGATTAGCATAGGTTCGATAACTTGGATTATGGGGGTGTGTTGAAATATTAGATTAGATTTAATTAGATTTAATAGTTAAATATAATCCAAGTTATGTTAGCCCAAGCCCAATTAGGGTGTATATAAATAGTCATAGTCTGTATCATTATTTGTAACAAGTGAATAATACAATCCTTATTTCAACATATGTTACTATATGACACTTTTGATAAAAATTCAAAAACTTTGTAACATAAGGGTTGATGAACTCTGTGATATATGATGAATTCTGATATTGTTGTTTCTGATATATGATTATAGCATTATATGGTTTTTGTGTGTCTAAAATAAGGTTTACTTGTTACAGGATTTGGAAACAACTTTTGTGAAGGTTATTGTATGTTTGTCAAATACCAGCTTAAATGATAATATTGTAGTAATTAAGTGTTAAGTCTTGTGAAGAAATATTGAATCAGTATGTATAATGGTCAACATCGTGGTTAGTTTATATGGTGATTAATTTTTAAATACCAACTTAAACTTAATATGTGGTGATTAGTCTATGTAAATATAAGAGGCTCTTTATTAAATCGGTATGTATCAAATCAATTTAAATATTTTTAGATCTAAACATTGGATAAATTATTAACCTGTAATACCCGTATGTATTAAACTGAACCCATCTAAACCGAACCCGTCTAAATCGACTTTGATATTGGACGAAAATGGGTCTATAATTGCTACATGCAGTTTGGGTTGGGTGGTGGTTTTTGTCCTGAACCCACCCATCTTAGCCTGTTGTCCATCCCTAGTAACAAGAATTAACTACAATTCTGCACTGATAGTAACTTTCAGCAATACATTTATTAGGGTTGTACAGGGACCCGAAAACCGGCCCAACCTGCATCAACTAAAACCAAAAAACAAATTGGGCCAGATGCAAACGTTTTGGAGGTTTTGCAAGCCCTAAACACGGTTTTGCATGTGCTATAATGGGTGGGTACATTTAAACAAAATGAATTTAGGGGTAACCATACCCGCCTGCATGTCAATTGACACATCAAAGTACTTTCCATCTCATTTAATTTAAAGTTTCAACCATTTCTTTGCCCTTTCCAAAAATTTATTCTCCCTCTTCTCTTCAATTTTACGAACCCTAAATACCACCACCAACGTTTCATTCCATTTTTCACCTCCATCGGATACATAATCAATTCATGATGATTCGTTCTTCCCACACAGGAAAATAAGGAATATTTTCTTCATGAACCTTCACTACTTGACTCATTTGAACCCTAAAAAGGAACCTTTAATTTTTCTCCGCTATAAATATTCGTCTAGTCATTCTGTGTTATTCGTATAGTTCATTCGACTATTCTCCATTTTCCAGTGTAAGTATAACTTTCGTTTCATTTGCAGTTATTGTGTTTTTGTTTTTTTTGAACTTTACTGAAGAACATAAGATTATCCATTTTTCTGTTTTCAATTACCCATTTTTGTTTTCGTGTTATGTGTTATCTGAAGAACATAAGATTAGGTTTTAGAACTTTATTGAGTTAGGGTTTTTGTTTTTTGTTCTCTTTCTCTTTTCTATTGTTTTGATCATTGGTATAATGTTTAAATTTCAAATATTTCCATTTTCAAATACATTTTATAGAGGTGTAGCCGATCTTATATGTTGAAGTTATTCAACGCTAGTGAATTTAATCAGGTATCTTCTTTTCTAAGTATGTTTAAAAGGTGTTCTCTGTGAGTTGAAATTTCAACATTTTATTGATTTGGAGATATACCATTTAGATTGAATTAGCATTGTTTGTTTTTGCAATTTGACTAAATTCATGTAGCAGCTATTCACTAATGGAATTTAGATTTTTTATGTTCACTCACAGAAGTATTTTAATGTGTGTGACTAGGATCTTTTTTCAGTTATTTTTGGTTTCATTTAAATTAAATGAATTATTATCTGTATTTCCAAATTTTCCTTGTATCTAAATTTTAGATGATGGATGAGCCTCTATTTGTTGTTGTTTTAATCATTCATGTTATACTCTTACTTTCTTTGTATTTTGTGTTGTCCAGGATTTTTTATCCGACATTAACGGGCAAAAATTGTCATAGAGCAAGCATCGTGTAACTGTAATCGTTATGTTTTGTTTTTACAAGTGTTATTTATTTTGTTTAGAAACATGTTGATAGATTACATTTAGTATAATTATGTGTTTTATTTCTTTAAGTGTTGTGTTTGTGTAAGAGTTTTAATTGAGATTAGTCGATTAATTAACTTTGATTAACCATGGTAAAAGAGATAAGTTCAGGATTGATGAGAATGGTGTGATGAGGTCTGGCGATAGAATGTGTGTTCCAGAGCTTAAGAAGAGTATTCTTGAAGAAGGACATAGAAGTGGGTTGAGTATTCATCTCGTTGCTACAAAGATGTATCAGGACTTGAAGAAGTTATTCTGGTGGCCTGGTATGAAGAAAGAAGTTGCCAAATTTGTCTATGCTTGCTTGACTTGTCAGAAGTCGAAGGTTGAGCATCAGAATCCTATGGGTTTTATGCAAACATTGAGTATTCTAGAATGAAAGTGTGGAAATGTTTCCATGGATTTTGCGTCGGGTTTGCTGGAGACCTCTAAAGGCAATGATTCAATTTGGGTGATTATGAATAGGTTGACTAAGTCGGCTCATTTCTTACCATTGAAGATCAATCATCTAATGGAGAAATTAGATGAGATGTATATTGGAGAAATTGTGAAATTGTAGGGGATAACTTCGAGTATCGTGTCAGATAGAGATCTGAGGTTTACGCCAATGTTTGGATAGGTTTGCAAAATGCCTTTGGTACTAAGTTGAGGTTGAGTTCCGCGTATCATTCTCAGACGGATGGTCAGACGGAAAGAACTATTTGGTCCTTGGAAGATTTGCTGAGGGCTTGTATGCTAGAACAAGGAGGAGCATGGGATAATGACTTTCCATTGGTTGATTTTAGTTATAATAACAGTTTCCATTCTAGTATTGGGATGGCGCCGTATGAAGCATTGTATGGAAGGAGGTGTAGAACTTCATTGTGTTTGTATGAGTCGGGCAAAAGAGCTATACTCGGACCTGAGTTTGTACAAGAGACGACTGGAAAGATAAATATGATCCAAGAGAATATGAAATCTTCTCAGAGTCTTTAGAAAATCTATCATGATAAGAGGAGAAAGGATCTCGAGTTTCAATTAGATGAGCATGTGTTCTTTAAAGTTACTCCGATAAACGAGGTAGGTAGAGTGTTGAAGTCGAGAAAACTTACACCGCATTTTGTTGGTCTATATCAGATATCAGAGAAGATAGGTGAGGTGGCTTATCATATTACTTTACCGTAGTCACTCGTGAATGTACATGACGTGTTTCATGTGTCTCAATTGAGAAAGTAAATTCCATACCCTTTGTATGTGATTCAAATGGATTATGTACAAGTGAGAGAGGATCTAACTGTTGAAGCATTACCATTGCGATTGGAAGGTCGGGAAGTTAAGAAATTACGAGGCAAGGACATCACCTTAATGAAGTTATTATGGGGAGGACCAACCGGCAAGAGTTGAACTTGGGAACGCGGGGATCAGATGAGAGAGTCTTATCCGAATTTGTTTCCACCAGGTAATTTTTGAGGGCGAAAATTCTTTTAAGTGGGGGAGAGTTGTAACACCCTAAATTCTAGATTAATTATTATTTAATTAA
The DNA here is from genome assembly GCA_948472305.1 of Vicia faba. Lineage (NCBI taxonomy): Eukaryota > Viridiplantae > Streptophyta > Magnoliopsida > Fabales > Fabaceae > Vicia > Vicia faba. The sequence continues at coordinate 1,341,405,394 of OX451741.1, read as the reverse complement.
TTTAGAGTGATTATATTAGTCATTGTGAAGTGCTTGGTATGTATGATGTTTTGGTGTTTTGTGTGAGTCCTTGTGACAATTTATGATCTGTACTCGTGATGCATTTTTGATGCAATAGTGATGACTTGATGAGTATGATGTTTATAATTATGATTTGTGTGGTATTTGATGGGATAGAGGTGAATGATGGGATAACAAGAGGTGTTTATGATTTAGATAAATATTTCAGAATTATTTAGTTGTTAATAGTAATTATTTAGAATTTTTTGGATTTAAATAAATAGAATGGTGGTGTAGAGAAAACAGGGGCAAGATGGTCATTAGTGAAGGAAAAGTGAGGACGTGATGGAAAGTTCATTATTAGAGGTATAAGAGGGCAAGTTTGGTATAAGGAAAGTTTGGAGAGTTTAAACGATCATTCTGTGCGATCGTAGAATTGGAAGAACGTTGTGGGGAAAGAGACATAGGGCACAAAGAGGCAAGGAGAAGCATAGGAATCTCAGTAGAGCATGAGGAGGATTGGATTTCTAGCAATAATCTCAAGGTAAGAGGTGTTATCTTGATTATTATAATCGATTTAATATTTAGATAGATGTAGATTATGATGGGTTTTGGTTGTGATGAATATGTGATGATAAGATGAATTAGACGATGTTTTATGGTCTTAGATTATAAACAAATTGTACCCATAATGTAGAATGCATTGGATTGTTGTTATCTGGTGAAAACCATGTGATTGGATGATGTTTTAGGACCTATAATATGCAGAAATCGCAAGATTGATACTGGTTTTTATGTAGGAAATCGCAATAGGAAAACTTTGTTCGCGCTGTGTCGTTGGGCGATGGAGAAGTGTCGTCGGACGATGGTGTTGTTGCTAGGAGAAAATGGGAGCGATGAAGGGCATAAAATAGTTACTCTACTAGAGTGCATCACTCCAAGCATCATCGGGTGAAGCAAGTGGCGGTGGAAGCGTCGCCAGGCGATGGAAGTATGTCGTCGGGCGATGGTGTCCAAATTTGATTGGTTGTGTTGGATTTTCTTGAAAGAGTCGTAACTCGAGTTTTATGACTCAGATTGAGGTTTCGTTCGAAACATTGGATAGATAACACAATGAAATTTAGTTAGATTGAACAAAATTATATAAAATAAGTATTTACTTAATATCTAAACTTGGATAAAGTTAGGTTCCCCGTGTTAGATTATAATGATGCGTTGTTTATTTGAGAAGATATGATGATGATGTTTGTTTATTTAAGATGATATGATGATGATGCTTGTTTTGTTTAAGATGATATGATGATATTATGTTGATGATTGTTTACTTGAGATGATATGATGCTATTATGATGAAATCATGAATGATGACGCGTTTTGACTAGTCGTGGTTGTTTTTATTATGCTGTTGTGCATCATGCATTCATGGCATAGTTTAGGACTTCGGTCCAGTGATGTTATTAGGACTACGGTCCAGTGAAGATGATAGGATAATATTCCAATTAAGGCATCAATCCTATTGTGTGGATTGAGTGCAATATTATGAATTGCTTTGGTTCCAAACGAGAATTGATCCTATTGGTGGGGATCTTTGAAGATAACGATGAATGAGTCATCAGTGAATTTTGGTACCACATACATGAGCCTACAGTGATGCATTTCATTTTATGTGACATTGGATAATAATGTTATTAAATGGTATTTGTTGATAAATTTTATTTTGATAATATGTTATTATGAATTGATGACGTTTGTGAAGGTGTGAGTAAAACATGAAGTTCTTAGGATGTTTGGTGCCTTGCCTATGTGTATGTCTATTATATTTACCCCTTATGTCTTTTATGATGATTATGATTTACCCACCCTTCCTGTTTGAATATTTCCTCAACACGGGTAACGTGCAGGTGACTGAGAATAGTCCGTAGAAGCATTAGAGGATAGCTTTGGAGTGCGTTAATTTGCTTTTGTTGAATAAAGGGAGTCTTGCCATGATATGTAATATCGGGGTTGGGATCAATTGGTTACGAACTTTGCATATTTTTTTATTTTGAGTTTTTGTATTTTTATCATGACTTTTACTGTGTTTTAGGCTATGATGTTATAAACATGAAGTGTGATGATGTTATAGATATTTGAACTACCTTTCTTGGTATTTGAGATTATTTGATGTAGAAGATATTGTAAGAACAAGATTTGGTTCTGCAATATTATCTGAGTTTTGATGATAACTGTTGTACCCCAAAATTTTCCCTTCCATTTTCCTTCAATACATTCTCATGAGATCCTCATTTCCTCAAGGTGGCTCAAGAATTGATCAGACAAATTCTCCTCATAAGTAATGGGTCCACAACTAGGGTTTTGTGTTTCTCAAGGAATATTGGGTTTCCAATGTCTCAAGTTGTTTTCATGGTTCTCCATAGATCTTTAAGATTTCTCATGTCAATTTTCAAGTCTTGCATCACAAGTTTGCTCAGTCAATGGCTCAAATGACTAAAAATCAACTGTATTGGGCAAAAAGTCAAATATGGTCAACATACAATCAAACTTCAAAAATTTTGGTCAACATCAAGATTTTGAAGTCATATTCATCATTTGGTCAGGAATTGATCATGATTCCTCAAGAAAAGCCCTCAAATCATCAAAAGTCAAAAGTTGCCAAATTAGGGTTTCCTTAAGAGAAGTCAACTGAACTTTGACCAAGCATAACTTTCACATGCTTCATCAGCTTTTCCCCAACTAAAGCTCATTTTGAAGGGATTTCAATTCTCTACAACTTTGTATCTCTATGCTCAAGTCCAAAAAATGCATCATTTGAGAGATATAAGCCAATACATTACAGGTCATTTCAAAAAGTTAACAAAAAGACACTTTTTGTCAAGGAAACTTACATCAAGATAAAGTCTTCAAAAGCGAAAATGATCAACATAGAGGTTGTGTAGGACATTTTGAGCTTTCCAAAAAGTCCAAGATCACCTTTTAAAAGGTAAAAATTGAGTGAGTTATGGCCATTGCAAGTTGGGAAATTCTGAGCAAGTGCATGAAGACCAAATTGAGTAAGCTTGATATTTTGGACTATTGGGCCATGGTTTGGAGGTCCAAACGTGTGTTATGCTCTTCATATACCTCAGACTTCATTCACACACTCTTTGGCCTTGTTTTATTTTAATTATTTTAATTATTTTTTATTTAATTCATTACTAATATAAAATAATATAAGATAAAATTATGTCATACTACAAGGTCCAATCCCATTAGTTTTTGCCCTAAAAATTCTTTATATATTCAGACATCAAGACAAGAACAAAACACACGAACCCTTGCCTCTCAATATTGTCAAAAATAGCAAATTTTTCTCAAGAACCCTAAGTCTTGAAAACCCTATTTTCAAGACTTCTTACCACCAAACCTCCATTCCATTCGCTTCTAAGAACATTGAAGGGTAAGATTGGATTGGTTACCATGATCCAGAGGGCCTGAAAAATGCATATAGGCTATGACCGGTTCTTGATTTTTTATCATTCATATATTTTTAATTCCATGCATTGTTGAACGTTTCTAACCATTCAAATCAGTTTATATGTATGTTCAGAACAACTTGCAATCGTTACATGGGGTTTTTGACGTCCAGATCTTGACTTGCCATTCTTGAACCGAGTTAGGGTTCTTGCTTCGAAATTCATGATCCAAGGACTTTTATCCAAAACTAAGCCCATATTTGGTTTCAGGAGGGTTGAATTAGGTGCGATAGGATATTTTGGATCACTAACTGTTTGAATTTGCAGGCTTTGGATAACACAGGTCACCGGAGAAGACGACCGGAGCTAGGGCTCTGGCCCTTCTCCGACCAATGCATTTGTTTATATATTATATTTATTTTGATTGATTATATGAGCGGATGAAACAGCCACCCCAGTGGCAAGAGCACACACGATAAATCATTGGTACTGAAGGGCCTGAGTTCGATCCAACCTTTTGACACTTTTTTTCTCTAATATTTCATATGTTTTCCAAGTTGATTATAAAACATGTTGGACGCGTATCTTAGCATAGGCACGCGCTTGGCCTGGTGGTATGCATGCTGCTTACTGGCCTTGAGGGCGTGAGTTCAACTCCCACCCCTACTCATTTGTTTATTTCTTCCAATTCTATGTCTCTCACTCTTTTACAAACCCTTTCTTTAAAACAAAACCCTAATTTTTTAGGTTAATTAATTTTTATGTTACTTAATTTTTAGGTTTTAATTAATTTTAGGTATTAACCAATAAACCCTAATTTGATTTTTTTTAGGTTTTCTCAATTAACTTAAAATCGACTTAGATTTTAGGGTTTGCCTAGTTTAATTACCTAACTATTTTTAATCAATTAAAATTAATTAGACGTTAGGTTAATTATCAAGTCTTTTTCATCAAACAATTTTCCTCTTATTTTATAATCTTTGCGCGCTTTATTATTTTCACATTAATTTTTCCTATTATGTAATTTCTACAGAATGTAATAGTTTAACTAGGGTTTTATTTGCTTTCTATCTCCCAAATTTTTGTGGTTTGTACCCCCCTTCCCCGAAGCCTTGTAATAGTTTAGGTTTATTTTCTGCACTTTTAATTTCTGTAATTTATTGCTTTCCTTATGACTGCTAGTAATAAGGGATTGCATGGCAAGACAAAAAAATCTAGAAAACCCTAATCACAAGATAAAGTAACTGAATTTAATACACTATTAACACTCACCTCTAGGGTAATCCAACTTTTTGCCTTCAGATAAAAATAATCATGTCCCTTAAACGTGGGGACGCTTTAGCAAAGACCCTCGATACAAAATATCAATAGTCCCTCAATTACCCTTTGATGTTGACTTCAGTAAACGATCTTAGTCCCTTACGATAGAACCGCTAAAGCACCCTACAAGTTGCCTTTATGACTGTACGATGACCCGCGCCTGTCCCTTCACATCCAACGATAGGGCTTCCAACTAACTAATGGTAGGGTAGCACTATCTAATGAGGAGGAAAATAACACGAAAGACTTATGAGTAGGTAGAATACTGTTGTACCCCAATTTTTGCCCCTAAGATTCCCCTATCATATCATGTCAACTTGATCATAACAAGATCAAATGAGGGTTGGTTCTCCTTTTTTTTTTCTATCTCCTATCTTTAAGTTTGCTCTTGAGGAATTTCCAAGCACCTTGGTTGTGTATTTTGTATATGTGTTGTTGACTAACTTCTAATCAAAATACAAAAAAATATTTTTCTTTGTCTTTGCAAAATTGTGTTTTGTAAGTACCAAGTCAAAGCATCCGACAAACAAGGTTTTCCAGGCAAAGAAATCAGTTCTGTATTGTGTCGAAAGACAACATGCATCGACCCATAAAGGTATGCATCGACTCATTCAGTTGTGTATAACTGGCATGTGTAGACACATGCATGTATGTATTGACTCATCCTGTTTGTATAACTAGCATGTGTCGACACATACATGTTATGTATCGACTCATGCAGTTTGTGTGATTCTGTAATGTGTTGAAATAACAGTATGTATCGACACATAGAGGCATGTATCGACACATGATGTGTTATACAACTAGGATGTATCGACGCATACCACCCATGTATCGACTCATAATAGCAAAATGCACGTGTTTCTTTGAAAAAGCCAGCAATTTCAAACTGTTATCATTTTGGCTCCAATTTTTCTGCATAATTTGAAAATTATATCATTAATTCAAATTTAGCTCCAAGAATCAATTACCAAATTACCACTAATCCCAATCCTAAACTCTATAAATAGAGACCTCATTTCATTCAAATCACAAGCTTTTGATAGCCAAATCCACCTTGCTAAAAAATCTCTCAATTCTCTCCATCTACCAAATTCACTCAAAGCTCCATTTTCAAAAAGTTAGTAAGCTTTGCATTGAAGCTTACTAATCTTTGAGCTAAACTTTCATCCAAACACTTTTTCTCCATCAATTCTCTACATCCAAGCTTTGGTAATTGATTCTTGTGGTCGAATTGCGGCAAATTCTGGAAGTTGTTTGATATTTCTCTAATTCTACCTTTGGTAAGTTGGATCATCATCTTTCACAATGTGATCTCTTGTGAATTTCTGGTTTTGATTCATTGAGCACTGTTTTATGATTCCATTGGTGCTATTTTCTCATAATTTGATGGCATTTTCATGCTCAATTGGATCCATGATCATAAGGTGTTTGATGAAAAGTTGGAACAAGAATTTGATCTTTAAAATGCTATTTTTACTGATTTTTAACAGGTTGCAATCAATTGTTGATATATTGCAATTGATTGTCACAGAAAATTGATTTGATAAAAAACTGCACTGATGCAATAGGTTGCGGTCTAAACACAATTGATTGTAACAGTGCCAAAAATACTTTTTCAGCCTTATTTTGGGGCTGTTTTGACACAAATATTTTTCTGCTTATTCTATTTGATGGATAATTTGGATTGCAATTTTAAATGTCCAATTTGTCTTTAAACTCAATGGACTTTGTGATGTAGATGAAGTTGGATAAATGTTCATCAATTCAAATCTACCTAAGAATGAATTATTTAATTCATTTTTGGTGCTTTGGGTTAATGATATGTTTAGTGCTTTAATCCATCTAGAGGAGTGGCTGAATTTAAAGAAGAAAGAATTTTGAAATGGTGATCCAAATTAGCTTATCATTCCCCTCCCTCTTCATCTTATCCTTTTTCGTTTTTAATTGTGCTACATGTTAAGGGATGGTGGTCTCTATATCATTTATCTAAACATGAAGTACATAGATTGCTATTGACCAGCCTCAAAATAGGTGCGACTTTTACATAAGTCCACTTACGATTGGTTAACATAGTGCTAAATTTTGTCCCGATTTGAATAAATGATCATTCGTGGCCCAAACTTATGATTGCAAGCCCAAGTATGTTAATTTCATCTCTTTGATCCAATAACCTTGAGATTCATTGTGTGGAGGCTTTGGTTCTACCAATCCTCTAATGGATCTACAAAACCTTTGGTCAACGCGGATCACTTAAACATCGTTGATCATTAAAATTTACTTTTGAGGATTCCAAAATGGATGATATACTTGACAAAAAGAAAATGCAACTTGTTGTGTGGAGGTTTTGGTTCTATCAATCCTCTAATGAGTTCCAAATGCAAGTTTCAAGATGGTCATCCAACTAACCACTAATTTCTAACAATTGACTTTACTTTATGCTTTTATTTTTTATGCTTTATGTACCATTTACTTTTTTGCATTTACATTTCATGTTATTTTCATCTTTGCTCACTTGAGCATTTATTTTTATGTCATTTTTATTTTTGCTCACTTGAGGTTTTCTTTTCCTTTTAAAGACACCTAATAATCAAGATGAATCATAAAAATCTTTAACGATACTTGGACTATTTGGTTACTATCCTTGGCATTATGGAGCATTGGACTTCTTGGACTTAATATTAGAAACTTTGGCCTATCTTGGAGACTTTGTGACTTTATTTGATATTTTGTCTAGAGTTCTTGAGGTTTACCTCAAGACATTGGGTTGTTTGCTTGTTTTGTGTGCATGTTATTGTGATTACATACTTTTTTTGTAATTTGGAATTCACCCGTATACAGCCGTTACTCTGCCCGATTTTTGCGAAGATTTAATACACTTGAAGTTTGGTTCTCTCAAGAGGTCTAGTATCTTTGCTTGCTTGGTTTCGATCCGAAGAATAGGAATTCTATATTGACACATAATGTCAAGTATTGGCTTCTTTTTGGTTAGATGATTCTTCTCCCTAGCTTTTACCTTATGCTTTAGGATAGTCTCTTCATCTCCTCCCATCTTCTTTAATTTCAAAAATCTTCTCCCTCCTTTTAAAAAAAAAACTTCTTATTTCTAAACTTGAAACACTTTCATAATAAACATGGACTTAGGTCCATGCATTTTCAAAACATTTTCATAAACAAATTTCAATCAATTTAATAATACCTTGACATTTTTTTGTGAGAAAACTAAAAGTCAATTAATCTCATTTCAAACCTTTTTGCCACTTTGGCTTTTATCTTTAAACTTTTCTTAAAAGATTAGACTCTTGTCAATCCTTGTAGTGATGCAAACAACTATACTTCTACAATATATAGTGAAGTGAGATATTTTCCACTTGGGTGTTGAGTGAGGCATTGTTGATTTTAAAATCCAATCCATATCCTCCACTTTGAGATGATGCAAATTCTCCTTTCTCATGATTATGGGTAGTAAGTATGTTTTCCACACGAACAATGACAATGATGTCTTATCTCATAAAATTAACCAACACACTTGTATTTCAATTTTTAAAAGAGGAACTACGTTTACCCTGATCCCCTATTGCACGAAAGTTGGTACGTAGGCACTAAAGGTTCGCAACCGCGGCGGGTGCAAAAATCATAAAAAAAATATATTTCTTTTCTCACCTCCACCATCCATTTTATATACAACACATTTTTATAGCCAAAACATACAGATTTTTCAAAGAGGTTCATGCGGAGTACCATAGATGTTTAGGGTGCTAATACCTTCCATTTGCATAACCAACCCCCTTACCTTGAATCTTTCCCCCCTTTTTGGGTTATTCGCTCTTTTCCCATTCCTTTGGAAACAATAAAGCGCGGTGGCGATTTTTATTTTGATTTGTATAAAGTCTAGTCAATCCAATGGCTTAGTCTTGAGCATTTCTACCGGTACAGAAAAATGGTGACTTCACTGGGGACAAATTGACCTCTTGCTGGTTGTGATACGGTGGGATAACTGACTATGGTTTTGCGTTTGTTTTCGCAAATGTTTTGGTTGAGCAAGAGTCGCCACCGACTTTTTATTTTATCCTAAGGAAAGGTTCAAAAAGCACAGCAAATAACCTTTGAGATTTTTCTTGGGTTCGGGGAGTAGATTATAGAAAGGGAAGGTATTAGCACCCTTTCTATCCATGGTTATCCATGGGCTCTTAGGTACTTGCTTAGATCAACTTGCCTTGGTTTTCAATTGTTTGAAATGGTGCTTGGTGTGTGGTTTTGAAAATGTTTTGAAAAAGAGGCCTTGTATAGGCTACCCTTGTAATAATTCTTTACTCGAATGTTTTACAAAAGGTGTTTGTCTTTTTGAAAAGATATTCCAAGGTTTTTGAAAGTTTGTTTTGAAAGTGTTTGTGAAGTGTGGTTTGAAAATAGGCAAGTGTTTTGTTTTGCAAGTTGACAAGTACTTAAGAGCTATCTACCCTAAAGTTCTCAAAGATTTTTGTTACGTTTTAACCCTTTTAACAATTTTGTTCCACCATTGCATTTGGTGGACAATCTTGTATTAGGAGGTGAAAGGGACGGGCGCGGGTCATCGTTTAGACCATAATTGCAATGGTGCTAAGTATCTTTGGGAAATTTCTCTGTGAAAGGGACTTGATCATTTTAGGCAACTTTTCGAAAGCGTCATCGAGGGACTATGATCATTTGATTGTTTCTTTTACCCAAAGAAACCTAACATACAATAGGGTCCATTTATTTGAAGGCAACAAGTGGAATACCCTAGGGGTGCAAGTGTGATATGTGTAGTCCATTTTCATGCTTGATTATCTTGAAATTAGGTCAAACTATTTTTGTTCGTTTTATTTGCATACAAACCCTAATTCTAGCATGGTATATTTAGAAAGCGTTAAAGTACGAAAAGTAAAATTCCTACACTATTACAACACAATATGGGAAGGGGGGTACAAATGTTCAAATGGGGGGGTATTTAGACAAGGAATTTAAACCTAGCTATTACATCAATTTTGGAATATTTACAAGATAATTAATTGCATAAATTAAATGGAAAATAAAATAAAGATGCAAAATGCAAAAAGGGTTTTTATATGTATGAAAAAAAAAGATATTTTTTATGTCAAGTAAACAAAAAATGAATAAAATAAAAAAGTAACATTTTTGGAGTTTTTATGTTTTAAAGGGTAAAACCCTAATTTCATTAAATAAGTATATTAACTATTTAATATGTATAATATTTAATAATTATATACAAAAATAAAATAAAATGGAGTATATTCATAAAAAGTATTTTTCATGTTAAATATTAATAAAATAAAAAATGTATGTATTTTGGTATTTTTGCCCTAAGTATATATATATATATATATATATATATATATATATATATATATATATATATATATATATATATATATATATATATATATATATATATATATATATATATATATATATATATATATATATATATATATATATATATATATATATATATATATATATATCTTTGTTATTTACTAAATAAATATTATATATACAAAAATAATAATTTTTAATGTTTATAAAAAAAGTATTTTTGATACAAAATATTATCAAAAGAGAAAATGAAATAAAAATCAGAAGTAAGCTATATTTGCATTGTTTTCTAGTTTTTTTCTAAATAATAGTATATATATATATTTATGTACAAATGTCCATATAATCAAATAAATACCTAACAAATATAAAAATGGTGTAAAAAATATTTTTCATGTTTTTAATATTATTAGCAAAAATAAATAAGTCAAAATGAAAAAAGAAAAGTCAACAAATCAAGCAAATAAATAAAATGGGCTCAGGGGGTGCAAAACCAAAAATATGGTGTGAACAGAAATAACACAAAAGGCCCAGCCCATGAAGCTTCTTCTTCAACCTTCAGACAAAAAGATGTCAAAAACGCGCGCCTGTGACCAAGTTCAAACATCTGGATTCTTTGACTTTTTGCACAAACTTTCAACATAAGAAATGTTAAGCATTGAATCACGATTCTAAATACATAAAGAACTCATCCTAACTCTCAGAAATGAGAGAGAATTTTGACATTCCCAAATCCTGACCTAACTTTTCTTCCATATTCAAACCTTAAATTCTCACAGCTCAAGCAAAATAAATGAAAAGTAAAAGCATGTACAGATTCAGGGGCATGAGTAGAACACTTCTTATTCACAAACTTAGAGCTAATGATGCCTAGACTAAGAGTTAGAAGTTCAAGAAGATACCTGTTCAGTTGAAGTTCTATCTGGCAATGGGGGATCTTTCAGAGCAAGATGATGATCTGTATAGCTTACCTGAAGTGTGGTGATGCTATTCCAATGCTTACTTTGCTTTGAAACACCTTGAATCGAGCTATGTACCTCCAACTGTAAAACAAGAAAGTGAAAATGGTGGAACTGGTTAGAGGAATTACAGGTCGTGTTTTGTGTTTTGGTTAGCTTCAAGTGATGCTAGGGAATGTGTTTTATGAGCTTTGGACAAGAAATCATGAAATGAATGAGAGATGGGATCCAATCTGCAGACCCTGCCCTGTTTCTGCAGTTTGAGAGTGATTCTGGGAATGGGAATGTTTGAGACCTTGTTTGCTCGTGTTCTAGCTTGTGCTTGATGATTAGAAAGTGTATACAATATTTGCTTAGGCTTGCTTATGCTCAGATCAAAGTTATGTTGTGTTATGCTAAGTTTCTTAACCCTTAAGCAAACAAAGGCCACTTGAGTTTCTAGGCAGGTAGAGGCCCCCTAAACATGCTGCTAACCTTGTCTTGATCAATGTGTTTTGCTCATAATCTTGTGCCAAAGTGATTTGATCTGTACTTGTGGATTTGCAACTTTGACATAAAGCTTGCTTTTGCAAAAATGGCCATTTCACTTTTTCCATTTATGGCCTAATCCAACATGTAATGCATAAACTCATGAAACAAGGCCTTAGCACAATGAACATGCATTAAATTATTGAGTGTTGGATGGTTTAAGGGCCTGTAATCAAGTGGCATGCTGGTTTGAGAAATTTGCACAAGTTATGAACATGTACATGGCCATGAATCAAAGTGACTTTTTGCCATATTGCAAAATTCGATTCTCTCAAGTTATGAGGTTGTTTGATGAGTTCTTGGACATTTTGGAAAGCTTGGAATGTGTACTACAATACATCTTTGAAATGCAAAATGAAATTCCAAGTGGAAGTATATGGAAAATGGCCTTGAAGTTAGGTGGAAAACCTTGCCAAAATAGGTTAAAATTTCACTAAGTTAAGAATGGTTTAGTACCCTTATTCCAAAAATTGTAACTTGAGATACAAGCCTCTTTTGGGAAAACTTTGTGAATCAAAGTTGTAGATTATGCAACAAGCTACAACTTTCATGTTTTGACTTTTGCTTGAATCAAAATGAATCTTGGTGAGAAAGTGAGGCAAAGTTAGGAAAAAATTAGGGTTTTTCATAACTTAGAAAAATTCTAAGTTATGAAAAATCTTCATTTCAAACCCTAATTCTGCAATTCTTGATTTCTTGATGAACAAGTTTCATGATTTGGCATGTTTTGATGAAAAATGAATCTTGACTCTTGATTTTGACCAAAAAGTCAAAGTTTGACTTTTCAGTATACAGTCAAAATTGATCAATTGACTGGGAAATTCAACTGTCAATTTTGTGCATTTGGGATCTTTTGAACTTGTTGAGCATGTAAAGATAATTCCATGGGGTCCTTGAATCAATATGTGAGCTTGGTTTGCCATTGGCTAGGTCAAACAGTCAAAAATTGCCTTTGTGCAGTCAAAACCCTAAAAATGACCATTTTGCCCTTTTGGTGATCTGATCAAATTTCTTGTGGAATTGTGATCCAAACTTGATCAAATGGTCCATGTGAGTTCATGATGTTGATGTGGGTCAATTTTCATGAGATTTGACTGTCAATTGGCCATAGTTGACTTTTTCCCCAATACAGCTGATTTCTAGGTCAACTGTCCAATTGACTGGGCAAAACTTGGAATCAGGACTTGAAACCTGGTGTGGATAAACTTGGGAGTCCAATATGATGCAAGAAAATCATCTTAGGCATTTTAGGTCAAAACATCTTTGTGCAAACACAAACCCTAATTTGGGTGAACAGTGCAAGGAGAAGTCTTGAGCAGATGAAACCCTAACTGGATCTTGATCTCCAAGGGCTTTGTGGTGAGAAATCAATGAGAAATGGGAGGGAAAATTTTGGGGTACAACAGTTGCCCCTGTTCAATCTTCTTGAATCCGAAGAGTTAGATTGGCAAGTTTGCCTTTCGTGACTCGAGGGTAAAAGGAGATTGGACACTAAAGTGCCCTTAAATTTGCACTCGTCAAAGCAAGGGATGCGGGAATGGGCTTAGAGATGCCATTTGGAGATGGGCTTAATGATGCCATCCGGAGAAATGACAGAAACTTGTCAGAGATGGGCTTAAAGATGCCATCTGGAGAGTATCAGGAAGGTGTCCATGCTTTGGGCCATCTTCGAACTGGGGGTCTGAATAAACAATAGATTGACATCCGTTGTTGGGAGGAATCCGTAAACTGTTTTCAAAAGTTGCATCTGAACAAGTTGATAGATTAACATCCGTTGTTGGGAAGAATCCATAACTATTTTCAGAAGTCTTGAGAAGAAACTGAACAAGCGATAGGTTAACATCCGTTACTTGGAGAACCCGTAAACTGTTTTCAGAAGTTGAGAAGAGTCTGAACAAGCGATAGATTAACATCCGTTGTTGGGAAGAATCCGTAAACTGTTTTCAGAAGTCTGGAGGAGAATCTGAACAAGCGATAGGTTAACATCCGTTACTTGGAGAAATCGTGAATTGTTTTCAGAAATCTTGAAGTTGAATAAGCAATAGAGCAGCATCCGTTGTTGGGAAGCGTCCGTAAACTGTTTTCAAAGGTTGCATTTGAACAAGTGATAGATTAACATCCGTTGTTGGGGGGAATCCATAAACTGTTTTCAGAAGTCTTGAGAAGAAACTGAACAAGCGATAGGTTAACATCCATTACTTGGAGAACCCGTAAACTGTTTTCAGAAGTCTTGGATTTGGAAGAAGAACCGGTGTAGGGTTCCCTGATGATGAGCTCGTGTAAAACTGCATCTGGATAAATATGGAATAAGCATTAGAATGTTGCCATGTCTGGGTCACATCTGAACTATTCCTGGAAAGAATCTCGGAAGATAATGATTTTAGTCCTTCGACTGATCTTACCTGAAAGGTAAAGAGTTGTTACATGCAATGTTATGATGCATGATACAATGTATGTTATGTAATATGAATGTAAATGAATGCGCATGTAAGCTGGAGAGCTGTCTTGCAAAGGATAGATGAATCCGAGATGGCCGAAGATGACAGTATCTTGACTGCTGCCGGGAAGAATAATTCCTGGTCGTTGCTGGAGAAAAAGGAGCTTGGGTTGTATACCACTCTTCTGGGGAATTCCCGATGACTTCTACTGGGGAGTTCCAAACTAATAGACTCATGCTGGAGATGTAAGACCGAGAATCTTCAGTTTGGCGGGAAATATCTCTGGCGACTTCACTGGGAAACTCAAGATTTGCCCTCCTCAAAACTCTGTGGGGAGAAGGTTCATTAGTCTGGCTTTGCTGGGGAGTGATAACTTGAAACCTTAGCTCGGCTGGGGATATTGAAACTTAAACTCTGAGGGGAATTGAATTCCGGAGGATCCTCTGGCTAGGGGATTATAAAGATAAGTTACGCTGGGGAACTCTGATGAACTCCGCTGGAGGTAGGAAGAATTTTGGCGAGTGCGATCTTCCGTGGCAATAAGCTGAGGATAACCCAGTTATAAGCCCTTGTGAGGAATAACTTTGAATAAAACTCGGGAGAGACGTCCGTACTCTGCAGGGGATAAGCCTCGAGAATCTACTGGAGATAAGCTTCAGGGTTTGCTGGGATATGGATTCCAAATCTACTGGGGGTTTCCTTTGAGGGGTATCAAGATATCCAACTGTACTCTCGACCTATCAGTAATCCTCTTTCTGGATTCATAAGGAAATGATTATGTTCAAATGCATATGCCTATTTAACAAAACATTGGACGTTTCTCAAAATAAAACAAATAGTGCAAGAGAAAAAGTGAAAGGAAATGACACAAATTTCTGGGAAAAGTATTTGTATTGACTTTTTATGAGTATATTTGTACAAAGGAGACAATCATCCTAGTAAGAGGATTCTGTTGTAAATATTGAAATATTTATACAAAATAAAGGATGGCTATGTGAAATAATTCCATGGGATTCCATTCCGCTATAGCTTTCACAACTCTGAATATCTGTCCATTCAATGCTTCGTTTGCCGATGACTGGATTAATCAGAAGCCTGGAACTGGTTGATGAAGAGATTGTCTTTGAAGTGATCCGACGAGACATAGTCATACACTTTAATTCCCTAACTTTTGCCTGAATCGCCCTTTCGGGTTTTCGATCCACCGGGAAACCCCTTTTTGCCCAAGCCGCCCTTTCGGGTTTTCAACTTGCCGGGTGTACAGATTTTTTTGTTTTTATCCCTAATTTTTGCCTTAACCGCCCTTTCGGGTTTTCGATCCACCGGGATGCCCATTTTTGCCCAAGCCGCCCTTTCGGGTTTTCGACTTGTCGGGTTACTTTATGCGTAGTATCTTTTGACTATGTCTGCGTTCGCAGGGTGCGGCAAATCGTCGCCGTCCATGGTGGTCAGAATCATTGCACCACCAGAAAATATGCTCTTGATCACAAATGGTCCTTCATATGTAGGAGTCCATTTGCCCCTGGGATCACTTTGCGGCAAGATAATCCGCTTGATTACGAGATCTCCGACTTGATACACTTGGCGTCTGACTTTCTTATTGAAGGCCTTGATCATCCGTTTTTGATACGCCTGACCATGGCATATAGCAGCAAGTCGCTTTTCGTCGATCAGATTGAGTTGATCAAGTCGGGTCTGCATCCAATCATCTTCATTCAAACCTGCATCCTTCATAATCCTTAGAGAAGGAATCTGGACTTCCATAGGCAAAACAGCTTCCATGCCATAAACCAAAGAAAATGGGGTTGACCCAGTTGAAGTACGTGCCGTCGTACGGTATCCATGCAGAGCAAACAGTAACATCTCATGCCAGTCTTTGTAAGTGACTGTCATTTTCTGAATGATCTTCTTAATGTTTTTGTTCGCAGCTTCAACAGCACCATTCATCTTCGGCCGATAGGGAGATGAATTGTGATGATAAATCTTGAACTGTTCGCATAATGCAGTGATCATCGTGTTATTCAGATTTGTACCGTTGTCTGTGATGATCCGGTCTGGAACACCATACCGACATATGAGATTTTGCTTAATGAAGCGGGCAACCGCATTTTTAGTAACAAAGGCGAAGGAGGCTGCTTCGACCCACTTGGTGAAGTAGTCAATGGCAACCAGGATGAAGCGATGTCCGTTGGAAGCCGTGGGCTTGATCTCTCCAATCATGTCAATGCCCCACATTGCAAATGGCCAAGGAGCAGTCAGAACGTTGAGAGGAACCAGAGGGATATGAACTTTATCGGCATAGACTTGGCATTTGTGGCAAGTACGGGAATGTTGATGGCAGTCAGCTTCCATGGTAGACCAATAATAACCTGCCCTTAGGATCTTCTTAGCCATTGTATGCCCGCTCAAGTGAGTGCCAAATATGCCGCTGTGTATATCGGTCATAATCAACTCTGCTTCAGTTTTGTCTACGCATCGGAGTAATACACAATCATGGCTTCGTTTGTAAAGGATGCCGTTGCTCAGGAAGAATTTAGCAGCGAATTTCCTTAAGAACTTCTTGTCATTTACGGAAGCTCTTTCGGGATAATCTCTAGTCTCGAGATACCTTTTGATTTCATGGAACCAAGGTTGTTCCACTACTTCTTCGGTATTAATCTCGTGACAATGCGCAGGTTCATCCATTCGCTCGATGGTGATTTGGGGAGCCTCGTTATCCCAGTTGAGTTTAAACATGGAGGACATTGTGGCTAGAGCATCTGCTAGCTGATTCTCTTCTCGCGGGAAATGCTCGAAGGTAATTTGCTCGAAATGAGGCAACAACGTCAAGACATGTTCTTTGTATGGGATAAGATTAGGATGCTTGGTATCCCACTCTCCTTTGATTTGATTGATAACCAAAGCCGAGTCCCCAAATACGATCAAAGATTTGATCCCCAAGTCTATAGCGGCCTTGAGACCAAAGATGCAAGCTTCGTACTCAGCCATGTTGTTTGTGCAGCTGAAGCAAAGTCGGGCCGTGAAAGGTGTGTGACAACCTTCTGGAGAAATGAGTACTGCGCCAATACCGTTTCCAAGTGCATTTGAAGCACCATCAAAGTACAGGGTCCATCGGGATCCCTTTTCGGGTCCGTCATACGGTCCGTTACTTTCAATGTTGTCCAAATTCATGATGTCCTCGTCTGGGAAGTCAAATCTCATGGGTTGATAATCTTCGATAGCTTGATGAGCCAGATGGTCAGCTAGTACACTCCCTTTTATAGCTTTTTGGGTGGTGTACTGGATGTCATACTCAGTTAGAATCATTTGCCATCTAGCTATCCTTCCAGATAAAGCGGGCTTTTCGAAGATATACTTGATAGGGTCCATTTTGGAAATCAACAAGGTAGTATGAGTCAACATATACTGTCTTAGTCGGCGAGCAGCCCATACCAAAGCGCAGCAAGTTTTCTCGAGCAGTGAGTAGCGAGTCTCACAGTCGGTAAACTTTTTACTAAGGTAATAAATAGCATGCTCTTTTCGACCGGACTCGTCATGCTGGCCCAAAACACACCCCATTGAGTTATCCAAGACGGTCAAATACATGATCAATGGTCTTCCTTCGACGAGTGGCATCAGAATAGGAGGTTCTAGCAAATACTCCTTGATCCTATCAAAAGCAGCTTGACAATCGTCGTTCCATTCAACTACCTGATCTTTCTTTAAGAGTTTGAAAATTGGCTCACAGGTAGAAGTCAGATGCGAGATGAATCTGGCAATATAGTTCAAGCGCCCCAAGAATCCTCTAACCTCCTTTTCAGTACGGGGAGCAGGCATCTCTTGTATTGCTTTTACTTTTGCTGGATCGACTTCAATGCCTTTGTTGCTTACAATGAATCCCAGGAGTTTACCAGACCTAACTCCAAAAGTGCATTTACTTGGATTCAGCCTGAGCTTGTATTCTTTCAACCTGGAAAACAACTTCTCCAGATGTTCAAGGTGCTCTTCCTCTGTTTGTGACCGAGCTATCATATCGTCTACGTAAACTTCAATCTCATGATGTATCATATCATGAAATAAAGCTACCATGGCGCGTTGATAAGTTGCCCCCGCGTTCTTCAGCCCGAACGGCATCACCTTGTAACAGAAAGTGCCCCATTGTGTGACAAAAGTTGTTTTCTCCATATCCTCGGGGGCCATTTTGATTTGATTGTAGCCCGAGAATCCATCCATGAAGGAAAACACTTTATGCTGAGCTGTATTGTCGATCAAAATGTCAATGTGTGGCAGCGGAAAATCATCTTTGGGGCTGGCCCTATTCAAATCCCGGTAGTCCACACACATCCTGACTTTTCCATCTTTCTTAGGTACTGGCACGATGTTAGCGACCCATTGAGGATAGGACGTAACAGCCAGAAAGCCAGCATCGAATTGCTTCATTACTTCTGCCTTGATCTTTTCAGACATGTCAGGCCTCATTCGGCGAACTTTTTGCTTGATCGGTGGACAATCCTCTCTTGTGGGGAGACGATGAACCACGATGTCTGTGTCTAAACCCGGCATGTCTTCATAAGACCAAGCGAAGATTTCAACATACTCATTCAACAACTGTATCAGGCGCTCCTTGACTCTTGGTTCCAGATTGGCACCCACTTGCACCTCCTTCCGGTCTTCCTCGGTTCCCAAGTTGACAGTTTCCAATGACTCTTCATGAGGTAAGATGGCCCTTTCCTCTTGCTGTAGAAGTCTGGCTAGTTTCCCTGGTACTTCACAACCTTCGTCATCTTCATACTCGGCTTGATTGACCAGATCTTCAGAGTTATTGAAAGGTATAGCTGAATAGTCACCCATGGAATCCGGAGTGGATGGGTACCTGCATTGGTGAGTGTGGGTGTGTGTAAGGGATAGCCATCCTTAAACGAAAATGCAAAAGGAAAGAAAATGAACACAAGCAGTTTATCAAATGAAAAACGTCCAATGAATCATTAAACATGGCATATGGATATGAAAAATAATCAAAACCCTTACAAATGGACCTATATGCCCCGGGCAAGGCATGAGGTGAAAAGATAGTGTACGGATTGTTTGACAGTAAATATTACAGACCAAATAGAAAATGTTTAACAGATAAATTACTGATGAATAAAATTGATGGGGACAAAGTCTTTTGCCTCCCAGTTGCTCAATCCTCCTTTGACAGTTGGGTAAATCCACTCTTCGATGTTGCTCTCCTTGTCTTCATCCTCCAAGGCGTTGATTCCGTAGGGAGAAATTTTGACTGGCGCTCTTTCAATCTTCGAACGACGCATAGCTTTCTGGCCAGCGGCTGTGAACCCTAATCCGAATTTGTCTGTCTTATGTGGAATATCAGGCAACTTCCCCCATGCTGAATTCTTCCCTTCCTTTATTGCGGCCCTTGCATCCTCCAGAGATGCCATCCGGGCCATCTGCCTCGGTGTCTCAGCTGCCAACTTTGCTACAGCTATTTCAGGAAGGACTTCTTCGAAATGCTGAAAAGGCGTTTCAATGAATTCCCCTTCAACCTCCACATATCGGAAAGAGTTCAAGTGGCTAATCATGTACTCCTCTTCACCGTGGACAGTAATGATCTTTCCCTTGACAGGATACTTCAACATCTGATGTAAGGAGGAGGTGACTGCCCCAGCATGGTGTATCCAAGGCCTACCCAGCAAGCAAGAGTATGACAGACAGATGTCCATCACATAGAAAGTAGATTTAAACACCTCGGTGCCTATCTTGATGGGAATTTCAACCTCTCCATGGACCATTCTCTTCGAACCATCGAAAGCTCTGACAACAATATCACTCGGCTTCAACTCCAACCCTTCACAATCTAGTCGGTCCAAGGCCTTTTTAGGCAAAACATTCAGCGATGAACCAGTGTCGACCAAGACATGCGCGAGAGTGGTTCCTCGACATTCGACTGAAATATGCAAAGCATAATTGTGGTTTCTACCTTTAGGAGTTAGGTCGGCATCAGAGAACCCTAATCCATTATCCGCAGTCAGGCTAGCCACGCAATTTTTAAATTGATCTGCAGAGGTTTCCTGGGGCACATGGGCTGCCTTCAGGAATTTTATCAGAGCTTTAGCGTGCGCTTCCGAGCAAAGTAGCAGTGCCAGCATGGAGATCTTTGAGGGGGTTTGCCCCAGCTGTTCTACCACATCGTAATCACTCCTTTTGATTATCCTCAAGATCTCATCCATTTCCTTCTTGGAGGTTTCCGGGATGACCAAGGGTTGAGCCCTCGTCCTGACGAGCTCATCTTGGATTCCCTTACCTTTGTCAGCAGTGGTAGGAGGGACAGTACTAGGAACAACAACGTCTTCAATCAATGGAGTTCTAGCCGAGAGTTTTATTGGTGCAGGGATGACCTTGTCAGCTGATGAGGGGTCCAAAGATTGCTCTTGGAGGGGCAACCTCTGGAGAAAATATTCTCCCGCTCCTGGTGATTTTACTCGTGCCTGCAATGTTACCAATGCTGGCTTCTTCATCATCCGAACTTTCTTCAGTTATTTCGATTCGCTTAATACCATGGTAATAGACGTCACCGCCATAGTTCCATGGTATCGACTTCTCAGAGACATAGGGAACAGGCCCTGGCATTGTTATCTTCAAAGGAACAGATTTCGTAGCTGGTGTAATCTTAACAGGCTTTTTGACGGCCTTGGAAAGATTGGCGTGAATGGTTATGATTGAGACATCTTCAGTATAAGTTGGAACAGCAGAAACTTTTTCAAACAAAATTTGTCGACTATCCATAAGGCCTTGGATGCCTTTCTTCAATAACGGACAATCAAACGGCAAAGAGTAACAACAATAGCAGTCTTCTTTACATCCCGGGAAGATCCCGACCCTTAACAGATTCAACTTAATGGTTAGCAATGGAGTAGTCAGATCATTGACATCAGCAACATACAAATCTTCTTCAATGGCATTGACATTTCGACCGTGCTTCGGCATGGGTGCAGATATCACATTAGGCTTCTCCGGAGCGTCAAACTCCACCTCCTTCGCCTCTATCAGGTCTTGGATTTTATGCTTGAGTGCCCAACAATCATTGGTGTCGTGCCCAACACTGTCTGAATGGTAGGCGCATTTAGCATTAGCATGATAATGCGGAGAGGACGTATTCACATTCTTTGGTGCCTCCTTGATGGTGGCGAGATTCAACTTTAACAGATGAGGAAGCACTTGCGCTGGAGTCATATTAATGCGGGTGAACTGCCGTTGTGGCCGTTCCACCTGTTGTTGATTTGGTCTGGATTGGTTATAGCGAGGCTGCTCACTTGAAGTGTTTTGAATCATTACGGCCCCCACAGTTGGCCGGCGTTCAGTCTTCCCTGTTCTTCTCTGAGAATATACCACAGCTGTTTCCTTCTTAAAAGGTTTTTTCTCAATACTTGCAGCAACACCCTTCTGAATCTTTCCTGACTTGATGCCAGCTTCTATTCTTTCGCCTGTTAAGATCAAATCGGTAAACCCCGCGGAAGAGTTACCAATCAGATGATTGAAAAATGGCCCAGATAGGGTCCCTAGAAACATATCAACGAGTTCACGATCGGTTAAAGGAGGCTGCACCCTGCCAGCAAATCCCTCCATTTTTGTGCGTATTCTTTGAACCCTTCGCCTGTTCCTAACGACATACCCTGAAGTTGGGTACGAGTAGGAGCAAGGTCAGAATTATACTGGTATTGTTTGTAGAAAGCGGTGGCCAAATCTTCCCAATTTCGAACGCTGGTTTCCTCTAGCTGATAAAACCACTCCAATTGAGCTCTAGAAAGGCTGTCTTGAAAGAAATGAATCCAAAGGTTTTTATCTGCCGTATAGGGTTGAATCTTTCTCACGTAGGACCTGAGATGCATTTTTGGACATGACAACCCATCATACCTCACAAACACTGGCACCTTGAACTTTGGCGGAATCACAATCCCGGCAACCAAACCCAAGTCTTCAAAGTCCAAACCCGGTACTCTTTGTAGCTCCATGGCGGCTAACCTGTCTTCTAGCCCTTTGTATTTATCATCAGCTGGAGGGTATTGCTGACCAGAGTAGTCTTCATCCTCTTCGACCTCTTCTTCTTCCGCATCAGACTCGGAAGGTACCGCAGCTCCACCTCCTTTGCTGGTTCCTTCATCAGAAGTAGGAGGAAATTCAAGCACTCTCCGAGCTTCTCCGTCAAATCTTCTCCCTAAAGTAGCTACTCCGAGTCTATTTTTCTTCTTCTTCACTGGGTCTTTATTCCCCAATTGGGTCTTGATATCCTCCTGACCCTTAGCCAAGGTCATCAGGAGTTGCTGGAACTGTGCATTCTGAGCTTGTAGGTCTTTGACTGTTTGCTCGAGATCCATCCTACTGAAATAAACAGCAGACAGGTAAGGAAACCTGGCGTGAGACCTGCTTATGCACATGATGAATGGTATGCTTATGTATGCAATGCATTCAAGGATTTAGGACATTCAAAATTGTTTCAGACAAAGAAGAACGCACGTCATATTAATAAGAAGAAATTTGTTAGTACATAAATGCCCCATGGGCCAAATATTACAAAATAACTTCTCAAGGCAAAAAGACATTGCGCATCCTCTTTGGTGCGATGTAGGTGTTGAGGGCCTCTTGCTCATGGAGTCGGCGGGTAAGGTCTAGAACCTTCTTCTCACTGGCGTAGAAGCTAGCTTCAAAAGTATTCCGTTCCTCCTTGAGCTGAATCCAACTTTTCTGCATTTCCTCCCACGATGTAGGCATGTCTGGATGTAGGACGGTGTAGGGAACCTCTCCTTCCTTGACGGGCTCTTTAATCACAGGGAGAACATGAGGATAAGGCATCATCAGACTTTGGGCTCGGGCTCGTACCCACTTGAGATAAGGCTCAAGAGGGATGGAGTTCTTGTGTCCCAGAGTCTTGCTATCAACCTTGTTGGGTCTCCCCCAAGCTCTGATGAATCTCTGGCGAAGTCCTTGCGCATCGTTGTCGAAGTCAAAAACTAGGTCAGGAATCAACATGTCATGAGGGACATCCCTCCGTGCATATCCAAATTGCCTCAAAGCTAGGCAAGGGTTGTAGGTGATACCTCCTCTAATTCCAAGTAAAGGAACATTAGGAAATTCTCCGCAACGATCGATGATGATGACATTTTCCCTGGACCGAGAACACCAATGTACATCAGAGTGAGTAAGAGTCATCAACCGTTGGGACCACCTTGAGCCTTGGTCATTCTTCAAGACAGATTGTGGAAGGTGCGAAATAAACCACCTTGCAAGGAGAGGAGTACAACACATGAGAACACCCCTCTTTCTCATTGTTCGTGTGTAAAATGAGTGAAGAATGTCCCCAAGCAATGTTGGTATTGGATTTCTGGACAAGAAGATTTTGACGGCGTTGACATCTACCAATTGGTCAGGATTTGGGAACAAGACCAACCCATAGATAAGGAGTGCCACAATTTCTTCAAAGGCTTGTAGGTCCAATGAGTTCCAACATTCTTGTGCCTTCTCAAACAAGAATTTTGCTAAGAATCCCTTGACTCCGCTTCTGGTTTCCCAATGCCCCTTGATGTCGGATGGTTGTAGATGTAATGCTCGAGCAACATCTTCCGGCTTTGGTTCCTTTTCCGTACCGTTGAAGGGTAGTTGATTAAGGATAGGAATTCTCAGGAGTTGAGAAAACTCCTCCAAAGTGGGCACCAACTGGTAATCAGGGAAAGTGAAACAGTGGTGAAGAGGGTCAAAGAACTGAAATAGCACTTTCATCATGTCTTCTTCAATGTTGGTGTTGACTAGGCTGAGCAGTCTGCCATGTCTTTCACTGAAGGATGTGTTTTCCGGAATTCTTGAGGTGAGCTCATTGAGTTGAGGAGAGATTCTCACAAGGTTGACTTGAATGGTGTTTCTGCGAGGAATTTCCATGACCTACAAAACAAAAACAAAGATGAAGATCCAAACCCTTGAAATGGTTAGTGAATGCATATGATGTTTTATGATGTTTATGATGTATGCACAAAACATATGTACAAGCAAATCACACCAAACCCTAGTTTCAGGCTTGCATGGGGTTTCATAGGTAAGTACCCTCTTGAGTGTAGTTGGCTTAAAAACCCGTCCTATAAATAGTAACCGGGTTCTAAGGAGCTCAATATCATTGGATTGTTTTCATTGTTCATTGTTTTGGTTTAGCCACTTAACTAGCGACCAAAATATTCCAAGAAAATAACCCTCAATGAGTGTAGTATCGAGTATCTACCAACTTCGGACTGCACCAAAGCCGGTCATCTCACTACCCCTAATAAAAGGCCAAGATGGTCAAGTAAGGTTCTAGGTCATTAGTGCTTAGTGACATCACTCAGCGGCCCCGTACTCTCCTTGATTGAACTCAAGGGTTACCGGTACTCACAAATATGTCGCACTAATATAGCTATTGCTTCGACAGTGTCGGTATACCCCGCACAGTTTCCACAACGTATTGCTATCTATGAATGTTTCCCAAAATCCGGGTGTAGGATTGCAAACCCAAACAATAGAGCCAAGATATAAAGCAATCAATTCAAACAATTAGTCATGCAAGAGAGTGATCTAAGCCCTAAGGTTACCCCACTTTTAAAATTTTCCCCAGCTGAGTCGCCAGTTCTGTGATACGGTGGGAGAACTGACTATCGTTTTGCGTTTATTTTCGCAAATGTTTCGTTTGAGCAAGAGTCGCCACCGAATTTTTATTTTATCCTAAGGAAAGGTTCAAAAAGCACAGCAAAAAACCTTTGAGATTTTTCTTGGGTTCGGGGTGCAGATTATAGAAAGGGAAGGTATTAGCACCCTTTCTATCCATGGTTATCCATGGGCTCTTAGGTACTTGCTTAGATCAACTTGCCTTGGTTTTCAATTGTTTGAAATGGTGCTTGGTGTGTGGTTTTGAAAATGTTTTGAAAAAGAGGCCTTGTATAGGCTACCCTTGTAATAATTCTTTACTCGAATGTTTTACAAAAGGTGTTTGTCTTTTAGAAAAGATATTCCAAGGTTTTTGAAAGTTTGTTTTGAAAGTGTTTGTGAAGTGTGGTTTGAAAATAGGCAAGTGTTTTGTTTTGCAAGTTGACAAGTACTTAAGAGCTATCTACCCTAAAGTTCTCAAAGATTTTTGTTACGTTTTAACCCTTTTAACAATTTTGTTCCACCATTGCATTTGGTGGACAATCTTGTATTAGGAGGTGAAAGGGACGGGCGCGGGTCATCGTTTAGACCATAATTGCAATGGTGCTAAGTATCTTTGGGCAATTTCTCTTTGAAAGGGACTTGATCATTTTAGGCAACTTTTCGAAAGCGTCATCGAGGGACTATGATCATTTGATTGTTTGTTTTACCCAAAGAAACCTAACATACAATAGGGCCCATTTATTTGAAGGCAACAAGTGGAATACCCTAGGGGTGCAAGTGTGATATGTGTAGTCCATTTTCATGCTTGATTATCTTGAAATTAGGTCAAACTATTTTTGTTCGTTTTATTTGCATACAAACCCTAATTCTAGCATGGTATATTTAGAAAGCGTTAAAGTGCGAAAAGTAAAATTCCTACACTATTACAACACAATATGGGAAGGGGGGTACAAATGTTCAAATGGGGGGGTATTTAGACAAGGAATTTAAACCTAGCTATTACATCAATTTTGGAATATTTATAAGATAATTAATTGCATAAATTAAATGGAAAATAAAATAAAGATGCAAAATGCAAAAAGGGTTTTTATATGTATGAAAAAAAAAGATATTTTTTATGTCAAGTAAACAAAAAATGAATAAAATAAAAAAGTAACATTTTTGGAGTTTTTATGTTTTAAAGGGTAAAACCCTAATTTCATTAAATAAGTATATTAACTATTTAATATGTATAATATTTAATAATTATATACAAAAATAAAATAAAATGGAGTATATTCATAAAAAGTATTTTTCATGTTAAATATTAATAAAATAAAAAATGTATGTATTTTGGTATTTTTGCCCGAAGTATATTAATATATATATATATATATATATATATATATATATATATATATATATATATATATATATATATATATATATATATATATATATATATATATATATATATATATATATATATATATATATATATATATATATATATATATATATATATATATATATATATATATATATATATATATATATATATATCTTTGTTATTTACTAAATAAATATTATATATACAAAAATAATAATTTTTAATGTTTATAAAAAAAGTATTTTTGATACAAAATATTATCAAAAGAGAAAATGAAATAAAAATCAGAAGTAAGCTATATTTGCATTGTTTTCTAGTTTTTTTTCTAAATAATAGTATATATATATATATTTATGTACAAATGTCCATATAATCAAATAAATACCTAACAAATATAAAAATGGTGTAAAAAATATTTTTCATGTTTTTAATATTATTAGCAAAAATAAATAAGTCAAAATGAAAAAAGAAAAGTCAACAAATCAAGCAAATAAATAAAATGGGCTCAGGGGGTGCAAAACCAAAAATATGGTGTGAACAGAAATAACACAAAAGGCCCAGCCCATGAAGCTTCTTCTTCAACCTTCAGACAAAAAGATGTCAAAAACGCGCGCCTGTGACCAAGTTCAAACATCTGGATTCTTTGACTTTTTGCACAAACTTTCAACATAAGAAATGTTAAGCATTGAATCACGATTCTAAATACATAAAGAACTCATCCTAACTCTCAGAAATGAGAGATAATTTTGACATTCCCAAATCCTGACCTAACTTTTCTTCCATATTCAAACCTTAAATTCTCACAGCTCAAGCAAAATAAATGAAAAGTAAAAGCATGTACAGATTCAGGGGCATGAGTAGAACACTTCTTATTCACAAACTTAGAGCTAATGATGCCTAGACTAAGAGTTAGAAGTTCAAGAAGATACCTGTTCAGTTGAAGTTCTATCTGGCAATGGGGGATCTTTCAGAGCAAGATGATGATCTGTATAGCTTGCCTGAAGTGTGGTGATGCTATTCCAATGCTTACTTTGCTTTGAAACACCTTGAATCGAGCTATGTACCTCCAACTGTAAAACAAGAAAGTGAAAATGGTGGAACTGGTTAGAGGAATTACAGGTCGTGTTTTGTGTTTTGGTTAGCTTCAAGTGATGCTAGGGAATGTGTTTTATGAGCTTTGGACAAGAAATCATGAAATGAATGAGAGATGGGATCCAATCTGCAGACCCTGCCCTGTTTCTGCAGTTTGAGAGTGATTCTGGGAATGGGAATGTTTGAGACCTTGTTTGCTCGTGTTCTAGCTTGTGCTTGATGATTAGAAAGTGTATACAATATTTGCTTAGGCTTGCTTATGCTCAGATCAAAGTTATGTTGTGTTATGCTAAGTTTCTTAACCCTTAAGCAAACAAAGGCCACTTGAGTTTCTAGGAAGGTAGAGGCCCCCTAAACATGCTGCTAACCTTGTCTTGATCAATGTGTTTTGCTCATAATCTTGTGCCAAAGTGATTTGATCTGTACTTGTGGATTTGCAACTTTGACATAAAGCTTGCTTTTGCAAAAATGGCCATTTCACTTTTTCCATTTATGGCCTAATCCAACATGTAATGCATAAACTCATGAAACAAGGCCTTAGCACAATGAACATGCATTAAATTATTGAGTGTTGGATGGTTTAAGGGCCTGTAATCAAGTGGCATGCTGGTTTGAGAAATTTGCACAAGTTATGAACATGTACATGGCCATGAATCAAAGTGACTTTTTGCCATATTGCAAAATTCGATTCTCTCAAGTTATGAGGTTGTTTGATGAGTTCTTGGACATTTTGGAAATCTTGGAATGTGTACTACAATCCATATTTGAAATTCAAAATGAAATTCCAAGTGGAAGTATATGGAAAATGGTCTTGAAGTTAGGTGGAAAACCTTGCCAAAATAGGTTAAAATTTCACTAAGTTAAGAATGGTTTAGTACCCTTATTCCAAAAATTGTAACTTGAGATACAAGCCTCTTTTTTGAAAACTTTGTGAATCAAAGTTGTAGATTATGCAACAAGCTACAACTTTCATGTTTTGACTTTTGCTTGAATCCAAATGAATCTTGGTGAGAAAGTGAGGCAAAGTTAGGAAAAAATTAGGGTTTTTCATAACTTAGAAAAATTCTAAGTTATGAAAAATCTTCATTTCAAACCCTAATTCTGCAATTCTTGATTTCTTGATGAACAAGTTTCATGATTTGGCATGTTTTGATAAAAAATGAATCTTGACTCTTGATTTTGACCAAAAAGTCAAAGTTTGACTTTTTAGTATACAGTCAAAATTGATCAATTGACTGGGAAATTCAACTGTCAATTTTGTGCATTTGGGATCTTTTGAACTTGTTGAGAATGTCAAGATAATTCCATGGGGTCCTTGAATCCATATGTGAGCTTGGTTTGCCATTGGCTAGGTCAAACAGTCAAAAATTGCCTTTGTGCAGTCAAAACCTTAAAAATGACCATTTTGCCCTTTTGGTGATCTGATCAAATTTCTTGTGGAATTGTGATCCAAACTTGATCAAATGGTCCATGTGAGTTCATGATGTTGATGTGGGTCAATTTTCATGAGATTTGACTTTCAATTGGCCATAGTTGACTTTTTCCCCAATACAGCTGATTTCTAGGTCAACTGTCTAATTGACTGGGCAAAACTTAGAATCAGGACTTGAAACCTGGTGTGGATAAACTTGGGAGTCCAATATGAAGCAAGAAAATCATCTTAGGCATTTTAGGTCAAAACATCTTTGTGCAAACACAAACCCTAATTTAGGTCAACAGTGCAAGGAGAAGTCTTGAGCAGATGAAACCCTAACTGGATCTTGATCTCCAAGGGCTTTGTGGTGAGAAATCAATGAGAAATGGGAGGGAAAATTTTGGGGTACAACACTGGTCCATCCCTAAGTGAGTTAAACCTCTCTTTGTTTATATCTGTATATATGTTATTGTGTTTATGTGTTATATTTTGTATATATGTTTATCTGGATTTTCCTGGTTTTCAGGGTGCTTGGTGATTACTCATAAGTCCTATGCCCAGACTTGGGAAAACTTTAAGATAGGACGGGCGGTATGGTCATGTTAACTTTAAGGGAGTAATCCCAAAAAAGGAGGCATGAGATCCCCCACTCAGTGGAGTCCCCTTTGACTGTAGTGTCGTTTATCGAGTAATCGGGAAGACGTACTGCTTTCGACCTGGGAGCCTGCTGAAGCTGAGGACCGTAGATTACCTAACCCATCTTGGCCTTTTAGGTGTAGTGCGGAAGCTATGACGGAGTAATCCGGAAATAGTTGTCACGCGATACTGCACTCAGACGAGTCTTTCTTGAGAATATTACTAATTACCAAGTTAATCGAGAAGTTGGTAATATCCGAAGGAAGGATGTAGACTCTGGGAACCTCTTAGAACCTTTTTCGGCAGGTGATAACTTTTTAGACCAACACCTTATGGGTAGTACCTTCGACCTCATGCTCGTGACGTTGAACCTATGAACCCTATATGTATGATCTTGTGTGTGATTGTTGCATCATGCATCCATGCACTCATAAGCATCTTTTGAAGAAAACAATATTTCAAGGGATTTAAAGGTTGACTATTTGTGAATATCTCAGGTACTATTAACCATGGATTCTGGAAAGAGAAAGACCGGGAAATACAGTTTCGAGGATCCCAAGATAGATGAGTTGATCAGTCTAATTCCCGAGATCGAGTGTTCTTCATACTTTCGGAAGAAGTATGGATCCATTATTCCTCTCATGAAGCTGAAGATGAAGGAGGGTATTCTCTCAACTTTGGTCCAATTCTATGATCCGGTGTATCACTTCTTTACTTTTCCCGATTATCAGTTGATGCCAACACTGGAGGAGTATTCTTATCTATTAGATTTACCTGTTACCGATCGTGTTCCTTTTACTGGTTTGGAGGGTGATCCAAAACCACATGAGATTGCTGTTGATTCATCTGGGGAAGTCTAAGGTGGAAGCCCATATGACTACCAAAGGAGGGATTAGAGGATTACCAGCTCAGTTCTTATTGGAGAAAGCTCGTTACTTTGACAGGATGAAGAGTACAATTGCTTTTGAGGCCATCTTTGCTTTACTCGCCTATGGATTATTCTTATTTCCTAATGTGGACAAGTTTGTCGACATTAACGCTATCAGGATTTTCATGATTGGAAACCCAATTCCTACACTGTTGGGTGATGATTATTACTCTGTTCATCTTCAGAGTTCCTATCATGGGGGAATTATTATCTGTTGCACGCCTTTGTTATACCGGTGGTTTATCTCTCATATGCCTCAGTCTGATGCTTTTTGGGATGTCAAGAAGGAACCCCGTTGGGCTCCTAAGATCATGGCACTTACGCACTCGGATATTGATTGGTATCATATAGCTTACCAGGATGTGGAGATTATTGACATTTATGGTAGTTTCCCCAATGTGCCTCTTCTTGGCACAAAGGGAGGAATTAACTATAACCCTGTTCTTGCATGGCGAAAGCTTGGTTACCCGATGAGGGATAAACCGAATAGTATTCATTTGAGTAGTTTCTTTCTGAAAGAAGGAGAAGACCACAGGGAAGCTAGGGAGCAGATTGCGAAGGCCTGGCATCACATTCATAAGAAGAGTAGGAAGGATTTGGGACCTAGAGGTGCTGTTTCTTTGGAGCCATATCTTCAGTGGGTTCGATCGAGAGACATTCAGTTGAAGATGCTGTATACTCGGGAGACACCCATGCCTGATTTGTTTGTGAAGACCACTCCTCCTTTGTTAGATGATCTAGAAGAGATGCTCTTGCTTTGGTTAGGATGCAACAGGAAAGGGATGCTTGGAAGAACAAGTTCCAGACTTTAGAGAGTTCCTACAGAGCAGACCTGAAGGAGAAAGACGATTTGATCGAGATCCTTGAGAGTCGAGCGGTGGAGTCTGTGGAGAGGCAAGGGGATTTATTTTCTCCTAAGCCTCAAGCAGGTGCTGATTACTCACTTCCTACTTCCGATGATTGGAAGGAGATTGCCATCAGACATGTGGAAGGAAACCAGAGGTTGAGGGCTCAGATTGCCAGGCTCACAGGGAAGCGCCAGCATACAGATTGATCTCCATCAGTTCTTTTTCTCAGGATTTTAGATTGTATTTTCATCTTGTACTTGGGATCATTGAAACTTGTAATCCATTTTGAAATTATTATAATAAAATTTTCAGTATTTCAAAAGCTTTATTACCTTGATGTTTGCAATATGTCTATAAACCATGAATCCCTTGAAATATTAAATGATAAAGTAAAAATAATCATATGCATATCATGCATCATATTGCACATATTTCTTGCATTTGTTATGCATATCCAGGTGTCTTACCCAACTTCTTTACTTCACTCAACAAGCTGACTCATCACTACAACACTCGGGCTAATTTCAAAAAGAAGATGGACAACTTAGAACAGGAGAATCGCGAGTTGCGCGAAGAAGTTTCCGCTTTGAAGGCTGGCTTGGCCAACTTGACTGCTCTGATGGAAGTTCTGGTGGTTGCTCAGAATCAACCACCGAGTGTTCAACCTCAACCAACAAGGGAAAATGCTGAAGTTCCGACTGTTCCTGTATCCGTTACTCCGACTGTTGTTCAAAACCGTATGCCTCAGGGTTATCCATGGGGAATGCCAGACAATTTTGCACCTGAAGGTTTCAATCTTGGCCCTCAAGATGCTCCAGTGGTCCAAAATGTTGTTACTCCTGCACCTCATGTGGTGCATACTGTTCCTGCTGCACCTCCTTCGGGGAATTTGGTTTTGTTTGTTAGTGAAGATATGTGTCGTCCTTTCCCTCCGCCGAGTGAAGACTTGGGTCTTTATGACAGAATGGATGATTTCCAAGAGCAGTTTGATAGAATGCAAAGAGAGATGAAGGCTCTTAGGGGAAAAGAGCTATTTGGGCAGAATGTGAATGAGTTGTGTTTGGTCCCGAATGTTAAAGTGCCTGCTAAGTTCAAGGTCCCAGAATTTGAGAAGTACAAGGGCAACACTTGCCCTCGTGCTCATTTGGTGATGTATGTAAGAAGAATGTCTACCCACACTGATGATCAATGTCTGCTGATTCACTTTTTCCAGGATAGTCTGACCGGCGTAGTGTTGAAATGGTACATGAGTTTAGACAGCGCCAACATCCATACTTTTAATGATTTGGGAGAAGCATTCATTAAACAATACAAGTACAATATGGACATGGCGCCTGACCGTGACCAGCTTAGGGCCATGGTTTAGAAAGACAAAGAATCATTCAAAGAGTATGCACAGAGATGACACGAAGTGGATGCACAAGTGATTCCTCCCATGGAAGAAAAGGAAATGACTAAGATTTTTCTAAAGACGCTGGGAGCTTTCTACTACGAAAGAATGGTAGCAAGCGCACCAAGTGATTTCACAGAGATGGTATGAATGGGTCTCCGCCTAGAAGAGGCAGTAAGAGAAGGCCGTTTTACAAAGAGTGAAGGATCCAGAGGTATGAAGAAGCCAACTTATGGGTTTACCAAGAAGAAAGAGCGGGATATAAATGTTGTTATGCAATAGAGAAGGGTAAACGCTCATAGAAGGAATTATCAGCGTCATCAACAAGTCGCCTCAGTTACTCCTGTTATGAATGCCGCTCTGACTACCGTTGCTTATCAGAGACCGTCCCAGCAGGGGAATCAAGGGTATAATCAGAGAAGGGAGAACTATGATCCTATTCCCATGAGCTATGCAAAGCTACTACCAGCATTGATTCAGAAGAAGTTGGTCCAGACACGACCACCTCCAGCCGTACCATCACCATTGCCTTGGTATTACAAAGTATACCAGACGTGTGCCTTTCATCAGGGAGCACCAGGGCATAGTGTTGAGAATTGTTATCCTTTGAAGACTGAAGTGTAAAGGTTGGTGAAGTCTGGAATTTTATCTTTCAAAGACATGGGATCTAATGTGAAAGACAATCCTCTACCCAAGCACGGGGTAGTAAATGCTGTAAATATGGTGGCCGGTTGTCCAAGCGACTTTCGAATTTTTGATATTAATTTGGTTAGAGGAGATTTGGTGAAGATGCACGCAGACCTCTGTGAATTCAGTTATTATACGCATGACCATTCCGGTTGTGCTATTTGTAGTACAGAAATACAAGGTTGCGAGAAGATAAAGGCTGATTTACAGGAGACGATGGATGAAGGTTTAATCCATATAATCAGGCCTAGGGAAGAATATGAAGAGGAAGTGAATATGGTTTCTGGATGTCCGGGTGAATTCAGAATTTTTGATGTGGATCATTTGAATGAGGATCTCGTGCAGTTGCATGCTACCTTTTGTCTTACTGCTGGTCAGGTGGAACACCAATATGGGTCTTGCGTAGTTTGTTGTCGAAATCCCCGAGGGTGTTCAATTGTGAGGGAAGGTGTTCAATTGCTGTTAGACAATGGAACTATCAGGATCACAGGTCAGAGAGATGATTATCATGAGATTGATATGGTTGAAGTTTGTTTGACGGAAGAAGAGTCAGAGGAAGAGTATGCCTCCGCAGATGAGTATTTCTCTTTGGACGAAGATTTGTTTGCCGGAAATGACCTTTTGATGGCTGATTGTGTTGAGGAAGGTGTAAATGTCATTGTGCCTTGTTTTGGTGCGCCCGTTCACCTTGAGGTGGAGTACCATAGCAAACCAGCTGTTACCCCACTGGTAATTAATCTGCCAGGTCCGGTTCCCTACGAGTCAGATAAGGTTGTGCCTTACAAATACAACGCTACAATCTTAGAAGACGGGATAGAGGTTCCCATCCAGCCAATGCAAGACGTTGGAAATATAGCTGATAATAGCAGGGTGACCCGTAGTGGTCGTATGTTTGCGCCGGTTATTCGAAGAGATGTTGATGCTGGAAAGAAAATTGCTGAGAACGATGAGCCTAAGAAGGCTACAGGGGAGACTAGTGAAGCTACATTAGAGAAAGAAGTGGATGATATTTTGAAGATAATTAAGATGAGAGACTACAAAATTATAGATCAGCTATTGCAGACTCCTTCAAAGATATCCATCCTAGCTTTGTTAATGAATTCCTCTGCTCATAGAGAACCACTGATGAGAGTACTAGACCAAGCTTTTGTGGAGAATGACATGCCATTAGATCAATTCAGCAGCGTAATTGGAAACATTACGTCATGTAACAATTTGAGTTTTTGTGATAATGAGTTACCAGATGAAGGGAGGAATCACAACCTGGCCCTCCACATATCTATGAACTGCAAGAATGATTTGCTGTCCAATGTGCTAATTGATAACGGATCTGCGCTGAATGATATACCGAGGAGTACCCTCATGAAGTTAAAGTATCAAGGAGCACCTATGCGCCCGAGTGGTATCATTGTGAAGGCTTTCGATGGGTCGAGGAAATCTGTCATCGGTGAAGTAGACTTTCCCATCCATATAGGGCCACATTTGTTCTTGATAACTTTCCAGGTTATGGACATTATTCCCGCATATAGTTGTTTGCTAGGATGGCCATGGATACACGAAGCAGGGGCTGTCACTTCAACTCTGCATCAGAAGTTAAAGTTTGTGCGCAAAGGGAAGGTGGTGATCATAAATGGGGAGCAAGCGTTGTTGATATCCCATCTATCCTCTTTCAGTATTGTAGAAGCGGATGAGGCTGCTGTTGGAACCCAGTTCCAAGCCCTATCTATTGACGACATAAGGAGGTGTGGTTTCGCTGAAGGACGCGCTACAAGTGGTGCGCAATGGTCATAATGCAGTTTGGGGACGACTTGTGGATCCACCCGTGAACAAAAATAGAACTGGTTTGGGTTTCTCTTCGAAGAATGGCAAAGGCGAAAGTTTGAAGTCAAAGTCTTCTGTGAGCAGTTATCATGATGTTTTCCGCAGCGGAGGCTACCTCCATCCAATTGGTTCTGGAATTAATGATGTTGAAGAGGATAAAGCAGAGCAGGAAGTACCGAATTATGTGACGCATGGAGTCCGAGTTCAGAACTAGGTCACCATTGATGTTCCTTCTTGCATACATATTTCAAAGTAATTTGTTTTGTTAATCTGTTTCTTTCTTTTGAAAAGCTTTCACTCTGCCCAAGGTGAAAGTATTGTATGGGCTTATCTGTTTGCTTTGATTTTTAAGATCATTAATAAAAGTTGTATTTGCTTCCAAAATATGTCTTTATTTTCTGCTTTTTCTTGGGAAATGGTAATCAAATAAAAAAAACCTTTCAAAATAAATAATAAACTGAAAATTAATCTGCATGATCACTTGTTATATGTGTCAGTTTCTAAAAGCAATCATAAATCATATGTGCAGATTAATTGAAAAACCCGTTGAATACAATGACCCTGAACCCTCTCCCAACTTTGATTGTCCTGTGTTTGGAGCTGAAGAAGAAGATTATGGCGAGATTCCAGAAGAGGTCTCACGGTTTCTTGAGCACGAGGAAAATACCATTCAGCCATATAAGGAGCCTTTGGAAGTGATTAATTTAGGATCAGAAGAAGATATGAAGGAGGTTAAGATCGGAGCATCGTTGCATCCTGGTGTAAAGAATGGGTTGATTGAGCTGTTGAAAGAGTATGTGGATATTTTTGCTTGGTCTTATCAAGATATGCCTGGTCTAGATACAGACATTGTCGAGCATCATTTGCCGTTGAAGCCAGAGTGTCCGCCAGTTAAGAAAAAGTTGAGAAGAACCCACCTAGATATGGCAGTAAAGATCAAAGAGGAGGTCCTAAAGCAGATTAATGCTGGTTTTCTTGTGACGTCAGTGTATCCTCAATGGATTTCCAATATTGTCCCAGTACCGAAAAAAGACGGAAAAGTCCGCATGTGCGTAGATTACAGAGATCTAAATAAAGCTAGTCTGAAAGATGATTTTCCATTACCTCACATTGATATGTTAGTGGATAGCACAACAAAATTCAGAGTATTCTCGTTTATGGACGGATTTTACGGGTATAATCAAATAAGAATGGCTCCAGAGGACATGGAAAAAACAACGTTTATCACACCCTGAGGAACATTCTGTTACAGAGTGATGCCCTTCGGGTTGAAGAACGCTGGTGCAACGTACCTGAGGGCTATGACAACCCTATTCCATGATCTGATGCACAAGGAAATCGAAGTACATGTTGATGATATGATTTCCAAATCCAAAACAGAAGAAGGGCATATAAAAGATTTGTTGAAGTTGTTTCAGCGTTTGAGGAAGTATCGTCTCCGCTTGAATCCAAATAAATGCACCTTCGGAGTTAGATCGGGGAAATTGTTGGGTTTTATTGTTAGCCAGAAAGGAATTGAAGTTGACCCTGATAAAGTCAAAGCAATTCAAGGAATGCCAGCACCAAGAACTGAAAAGCAAGTCAGGGGTTTCCTCGGGCGTTTGAATTATATTTCCAGATTCATTTCCCACATGACTGCAAAGTGTGAACCGATCTTTAAGTTGTTAAAGAAAGATCAAGGTTGTGTGTGGACGGATGACTGCCAAAGGACATTTGAGAGTATTAAAGAGTATCTGCTTGAACCTCCTTTCTTGCTCCCTCCCGTAGAAGGAAGACCGTTGATTATGTATCTAACAGTGTTAGATAAATCCTTGGGTTGTATTCTGGGACAACAGGATGAAACAGGAAAGAAAGAGTTCGCCATTTATTATCTCAGCAAAAATTTCACTGATTGTGAGTCGCGGTATTCCATGCTGGAAAAAACGTGTTGTGCTTTGTCCTGGGCGACAAAGCGTTTGCGGCAGTATATGTTGAATCATACCACTTGGTTGATCTCCAAAATGGATCCAATCAAGTATATTTTTGAGAAGCCTGCTCTTACTAGGAGAATTGCCCGCTGGCAGATGTTGTTATCTGAATATGATATTGAGTACCGCACTTAAAAGGCTATTAAAAGTAGTGTGTTGGCAGATTACCTTGCTCACCAGCCGGTGGAAGATCATCAGTTTGCAGAATATGAATTCCCTGATGAAGATGTGATGTTCTTGAAAGTGAAAGATTGTGATGAACCATTGCCTGAGGAAGGTCCTGACCCTGAATCTCATTGGAGTATGGTATTTGATGGAGCGGTGAATGATTATGGAAAAGGAATTGGTGTTGTGATTGTTACTCCTCATGAATCACATATTCCTTTTACCGCAAGGTTAACATTTGATTGCACTAATAATATGGCGGAATATGAGGCTTGCATCATGGGTCTTGAGGAAGCTATTGATCTCAGAATCAAAATTCTAGATGTGTATGGTAATTCAGCTTTGGTAATAAATCAGATTAAAGGAGAATGGGACACTCGTCACCCTGGTTTGATCCCTTACAAAGATTATACTAGAAGATTACTACCATTCTTCAATGAAGTTGAATTCCATCACATTCCTAGAGATGAAAATCAAATGGCGGATGCTCTGGCAACTCTGGCTTCCATGTACCAAGTGAATACATGGAATGATATACCCCGAATTACAGTTCGACGGCTGGATAGGCCTGCTCATGTGTTTGCAACAGAGGAGGTAGCAGATGAAAAACCTTGGTATTATGACATCCAGCATTTTCTTCAGACTCAGGAATACTCGGTTGGTGCATTGAGGAAAGATAGAAAGACACTGAGACGATTGGCAGGCAGTTTCTTCCTCAGTGAAAATGTGTTATACAAGAGAAATTATGACATGGTCTTGCTCAGATGCGTGGATAGACACGAAGCAGACATGTTGATGCATGAGATTCATGAAGGTTCATTTGGCACTCATGCTAATGGACATTCGATGGCTAAAAAGATGCTAAGGGCAGGTTACTATTGGTTGACAATGGAATCTGATTGTTACAAATTTGCAAAGAAGTGCCATAAATGCCAGATTTATGCGGATAAGGTCCATGTGCCTCCGACACTTCTCAATGTGATTTCCTCCCCGTGGCCTTTCTCTATGTGGGGTATTGACATGATCGGGATGATAGAACCCAAAGCTTTGAATGGACACTGTTTTATCTTGGTAGCAATTGACTACTTTACCAAATGGGTAGAGGCTGCTTCATATGCCAATGTTACCAAATAGGTGGTTGTACGTTTCATCAAAAACAATCTCATATGCCGGTATGGTGTGCCGAGTAGAATCATCACTGACAATGGCTTGAATTTGAACAACAAGATTGTTGTACCCCAAAATTTCCCTCTCATATTCCTCAAAACATTGCAAGAAAATTCTCCAAGTTGCTCAAGTTTGCTCAAGAATGGGACAGACAAGCTATCTCCTAAGGCAGTCTATCCCAAATTAGGGTTTTGGGTTGCATCAAGATCTTTGAGTCCAAATGACCTCAAGTGCTCCCCAATGTCCTAATATGTTCTCAAGATAATCCATGTCAAATTTCAAGCCTTGCAGAGGAAGTTTGCTCAGTCAATTGCTCAAGGGTCCAAAAATCGACTGTGTTAGGGCAAAAGTCAACTGTGACCTATATACAGTCAAACTTCAAGATTTTTTGTCAACATTCTCATTTTGAAGGATATTTCATCATTTTATAAAGGGTTGATCATGATTCATCAAGGATTGCTCAAAATTCATCAAGATTCAAAAGTTGCTAAATTAGGGTTTTTGTAGGAAAGGTCAACCCAACTTTGACCAAGCATAACTTTCTCATACTTTATGAGAAATGACCCATCCAAAGCTCATTTTGAATAGGATGCAATTTAATACAATCCATCTTCATACCCCAAGATCAAAAAATGCACTCACAAGAAGTTATAAATTTGGACATTATAGGTCATATTTGAAAGTCAACAAAAACACCTTTTTTCCAAAGCTTATAACTTGAACATGGAATATAAAAATGCGATGAGACCAAAAGGGTTGGTTAGAGGACATATCAAGCTTTCTAAAAAGTCCAAGAACACTTCCAAAAGTTCAAAATTGAAGAAGTTATGCATTGTTGAAGTTGGACATTTTTTCCAAATTGCCAAAAGTCAACTATCCCCAAAACTTCAAATTTTGTAAAATGGGCCCATTCTTTTCCACTTGATTTGAGTTTGCATCATTTTCCACGTCCCCTAGCTTCAGCCATGTGTCCATATATCATTTCTATTATTTAATTTGATTTTTATTTGAATTTATTCATTTTAAATCAAATTAAATCATATAAAATCAAAAAAATTGATAACCAAAGATTTTTTATTGATTGTAGGCTTCAATGGACAGCTAGCATATCTCCAAACTCGTACCAAGACAAATCATGTGCAAAAAGATTGAATCAAGTCAAAATTGGCAAGTTTGTAAAGGGAGATAAAATCAAATATGCAAGCATTGATTGGAGAAGATTTGGATCAAATTTGTTACCCTAGTACACTACACATTACATAAGGAAGCAAAAGGGAACGAAATAAGGGTTGGAAATTGCAGAGAGAGGCAGAAGAAGATTTGAAAAAGTCACAAAAAGCTTGAGATCGAAATCGTGTTTAGAGGTGTTTTCAAGGGCTGAGAGCTGTCCCAATCGCTTCCTGGGCATTCACTCAAGCCAAACCAATCCAAAGCAAGCTTGTTCAGACTCCATAGCGCACTGTAAGTGTCACGAAACATACCCCTGTGCTTGATTTCGAAACTCTGAATTTAGGCACTTTCTTCATGAATCAATACCATATTTTGAACCTGCATAACATTTGCAAACGATTGGCATTATTCAATTGCGTTTATCTGGCCTGAATGAAGAACCACCATAGCTAGGGTTATTCGTTGTGTTTTTAGGGTTTTCTGTTTCAGGAAAAATTGTGACTCAAGAAGGGCATGGTGTTGATCAGGAAGCCAAGACGAGTGCAACCATGCTCGTGGAATATGTTTTCATGGCCTAGAATGAATTTTGGAACATGCCTGCGCATTTAGCTGCGGATTCAAATCTGCAGGTATTTTTACAGGTTTTGAAGGACAGGGATGAACTCGTGTCATCCGCCTGTTGGCCAGTTCAAAATTATTTCGCGCATTTTTTTGGTTTTGTTGGCACTTGTGTTGTTTTAATATATTATTATTAGTGCCTATTACATTAACAAAAAAAGCAGTTTGGCGTGGTGGCAAAGCGAGCAACGTATTATCCTTCAGGACCTGGGTTCGAATCCCAGGTCTCCCACTTTCTCTATATTTTTCCTCTTCAGGTACTCCTATGCGTGCTTGAGCCTGCAGAACACCGTGCACCATCATCCATGCAATAACCAGATGGCCAAAGGCCAGATCTGGTGGTCCAGGAGTGGATGTCCACCATAGTCCAAGTCCAAGCGTGCACATTGGATCCCAAAAAGTCAAAGAAGGCCAGCAATGTTGGGCTTCAGATTGCTAATCACACCACCTATTCAGGCCCATACTCCCCTATTCTCATTTATTTTATTTGTTTATTTAATTGTTTTATTATTTTCATTTGATTTACTAACCAATCAAAATTCAGTCTTTTATAAAATAAAATCACCAAAAAATATTCTTATTCCATTAAATTTTAACTTTTATTTTTTTATTAATAAATACTAATTAATTAATTTAGGTTTTAATTCTAGAATAATTTTAACCTATTTTGCAAATAATTAAAATT
Organism: Vicia faba; assembly: GCA_948472305.1. Classification (NCBI taxonomy): domain Eukaryota; kingdom Viridiplantae; phylum Streptophyta; class Magnoliopsida; order Fabales; family Fabaceae; genus Vicia; species Vicia faba. The sequence goes on along the minus strand of OX451741.1, from coordinate 1,341,364,744 downwards.
AACTAGATTTAATTAGGTTCTAATTATTAATTCAATTAATTTTATTTCTTTCTTAAAATAACAAAAACCCAAAAGTAATTTATTTTTATTAATTAATTTATTTAATTTAATCTAGCAATTAATTTAGGATTAATTTGTTTCTTCATTAAATAAAAAAAACAAAAAAAAAACATGTTTTCTTCAAAAGGGTCAAAACCCTAAAATTCGCATTCGATCTAATTTCTCGCGCGTTATTTATTTTTTTATCCAATAATATACCTGCTTCCGGATTGTAATAATTAATAGGACTTTTAATTATTTTCATCGCTTTATTTATTTTCAAAGGGTTTGTCTTTGGCGATGTAAATATCCAACGCCTTGTAATTTAAATTCTGCATTTTTATTTTCCCGCAAATTATAACTGTTAGATGTTTGATAATAGGGTTTGCATGACAAGACTGAATGTTTTAACCTAAAATCAAATTAGATCACCATTAACATGTACAAAGATAAAAATAACTGAAAACGAAATACTCGCACATGCGCACTCTTAGGGTATACCCCACTTGGTTGCCTTCGTACACGGTCATTGAGTATAGGTCGTTTTAGAGGTCGCCCTCTTATCTAAAAGATCATAGTCGCCTCGAAATGGTTGCCTCGGATATTGTTGCCTCAAACAAATGATCTAAGACATTAGGGTTACCGCTAAGGCATCCTAACATTGCTTTGGTGACCGTAAGTCCCTCATTCGAATTGACCCTAAAACTCCAACGACGATGCTACCTACTCATTCATAGTGGGATAGCATTGTCTAAAGGAAATTAGCATAGAACGATTCCTTTTTTCGAGTAGGTAGATGGTTCTTAGATACTTGCTCTTTCAAAACAAAACTCTTCACACTTACACTTTTCGAACAAAGTTTTCAAAAACACTTCATTACACTCTTGAGGACAGACGCAAGAGTTAAATCGAAGTTTTCAAACAAAAACTTTTTCAAACCCACAAGCATAAAGAAAACAATTTTGAAAACAATTGAGCAAGTACCTAAGAGCCCGTGGATAACCACGGATAGAAAGGGTGCTAATACCTCCCCTTTCTATAATCTACCCCCCGAACTCGAGAAACATCTCGAAAAAGGAATTTTTTTGTGCTTTTTTCCTTTCCTTGTTGGATAAAATAAAAGTCGGTGGCGACTCTTGCTTACCGCGACATTTTGCAAAAACAAACGCAAAATGCAAACCAGCATTCCAAAAACAGTCAGTTCTTCCCACTGTATCACAAAGATGATGACAGAACTGTGTGAAGAATTCCAGATTATTCATCACAATTCGTCTCCATACAGGCCAAAGATGAATGGAGCTGTTGAAGCTGCTAATAAGAATATTAAGAGAATTATCCAGAAAATGGTTGTTACTTATAAGGATTGGCATGAAATGCTCCCTTTTGCTCTGCATGGATATCGAACATTTGTCCTCACTTCAACAGGAGCAACCCTGTTCTCCCTGGTATATTGAATGGAAGCTGTACTCCCTGTTGAGGTAGAGATTCCCTCGTTGCGTGTGATAATGGAAGCTAAGTTGACAGAGGCTGAATGGGTCCCGAACAAGTTTGACTAATTGAATTTGATTGAAGAGAAGAGAATGACAACTTTATGTCATGGGCAGTTATATCAGAAAAGAATGAAGAAAACGTTTGATAAAAAGGTCAAACCTCGTGAATTCAGAGAAGGCGACCTCGTGCTTAGTAAGATCATGTCTTTTAACACTGATTCTAGGGGCAAGTGGACTCCCAATTTTGAAGGCCCGTATGTTGTCAAGAAAGCCTTCTCTGGTGGTGCATTAATTCTTGAAACTATGGACGACGAGGAATTCCCACGTCCCATGAATGCTGATGCAGTCAAGAAATACTTCGCCTAAAGAAATAAAAGAACAGCTCGCTAAGTTGAAAACCCGAAAGGGAGGCTTAGGCAAAAAGGAGCGTCTCGGTAGGCTGAAAACCCGAAAGGGCGGTCTAGGCAAAAATTAGAGACATAAACAGAATAAATTTCCCACTAAGTTGAAAACCCGCAAGGGCAGCTTAGGCAAAAGTTAGGGATTTTCCTTGGCAAGTAACTACGTCAGACAAGACTTGATCGTTGAAGCAACAATATTCTCAGATCCTCACCATACTTCAACAAAAGCTGTTGCTCAGGACTTCAAAAGTTGCTAGAGGGGACAATGGTCATTGTATCTCAATGTATCTTTTCCATTATATATTACCATTTCCCAAACTTTGTAATCATCCATGGAGTCTCGCCATTCGCAGACTACCATTCTATTAATGAAATTCGAGCTTTTACCTAATTCTTTGTGTTCTTATTTTTATTTAGCTTGCAAAGACTCCATTTATTACTGATAATAATTTTTAAAGCAAAAAGATTAAAAAGCAAAATTGACTTTTAAAAAAAAAAGGGAGATCTTCACAATTCAATTTACTTTGGGATTTGTGATGAAACAATGACAACAAAAATGGCGATCCCAGGAATGAACAAACTCCGGTTGTTTTAAGAAGATTTACATCCTTCGTGAAGGTTTTTCTCAATCATCTTGTTGGTGTGTACGCAATCTCTGTGTGTTTCTCAGATAGTAGAAGACGATACCAGTGGGTGCGAGGTACGGTATTAGGTTTGTTATCCCATTATCCCCAGCCAAGTCTTGGTTTGCTTTTGATTTTGGGTTTGCATGGTCAGAAGCCTCCGTCCCAGATTCCCCTGCGAAATTTTCCCTCATATGATGAAAGGTTTTATTCCCTTGGTGTGTTGAGATGTCGCTCTTTCTGCAGTATCAGCATTAGTGTTGACTTCTTGATTTCCTAGGAAGATTATACCAGGGCATCTTTTGTTGGAATAGGTTTACATGATATGAAGACTCAATTCAATATTCTCCAGTGAAGGCCTCGTTTAGTTGATATAAGTCCCTTCTCCCCAAAGAAGTTGGTGCAATAATTACTCTCGAAGAACGTATCTCCGGTTTCTCCAGCAAAGAACGTATCTCCGGTTCCTCCGGTGAAGAACGTATCTTGGTTTACCCTCGATGATGTGGTTCTGGCCTCCCCGTTGAAGTCAGCATGAAGTCCCCAATAGCTGTCTCGATGATGAAGCATTGTCTTCCCTTAGTGAAGTCCGTATGTTTTTCTTCCTTCAAAGCGGGCCTGAATTCCCCAGTGAATGTTTTGACAATTTGGTTTCCATCTATCTTATTCAAGATCAGTGTTGCAATATCCAGTAGAAGTACGAACCGTGAAAACTTTTTTTTCCTCATTGAAGTCTGTGTGTTATTCCCCGGTGAAGCCTGGAGAAGGATGTTATATCCCAATATCTGTACTGTTTTATCGTTATGATTCATTTACTTCTGGATTATGTCGCTATCTCTGGAGTATTGGTATTAATGTTGACTTCTTAATTCCCCGGGAAGGTTATCCCAGGGCATCTCTTGTTGGAATGAGTATTCATGATGAAAGTTTTCAATCCGCAGTTCTTTTTCTCCAGAGAAGAAGGGTTTGGTTTCCCCAGTAAGGTTTGATTGTCTCGGCATCAGTCTGCTTTATTTGAGGCTAGTCTTGCAATATCCAGTAGATATGTTACTTTTGAAAAACTGATTTCTCCGATGAAACCGGAAGAAAGATGTTTTATCCCGGTATCTGTTTGATTTAGCTACATCCGGATTACGTTTCTCCTCAGTGAAGTTAGGACGGGCAATAGGCTTGGTTTCCACATTTGCTTTTACCTTTCTTGGATTGGTCTTTCTGGTTGAAGTTTATCCCAATGTTATTGGTACCTGAGACAGTTTTTGTTTGTTTATGCTGATTATGTATCCTTTTACCAGCATATGCACAATATCACTCATACATTCATACATGCATTATGCATTGCTACAAATCATTTTTTATTGACATTATGTTCTAACCTTCCTGCAGCGCTCCTTGCTTAGATGGATCTGGTTTTCCCTCTTGAGTTTATTTCTCAAAGGATGTATCTTCGTCGGCCGTTCTGCTCTAGTTTATTTCTGAATTGGATTTGTGGTCGCATGACGATATTATTTACTTCAGATTTATGAGAACTTTGAGTTTTGTTCTGTGCATTTATTTTGCACGAGAAAATTTTATCTCCTCAGCAGGAAGTCATATCTCTTTCCCCAGGAAGTTATATCTCTTTCCCCAGGAAGTCATATCTCTTTCCCCAGGAAACCATATTTCTATCCTCAAAAAGTCATTTCTCTTTGCAGTTCCCCTTGATAATAAGTGGAAGTCTCTTTATTTGAGACAAATTACATTTTACCTTTTCCAGGCAGATTTCCTTGGTTAAGGAAGAAGTTGAGACCCGTTCTAGGTGGAACCCCATATTTTTGGAAAACTTGATATTTTCAAATCTACCTTCAGTGAACGTTGGTAGTACATCGGCAGTGAACGTCAGTGTTTCTTATCTTTTTGCTATCATCAGTGAACAGTGATAGTTCATCGTTAGTGAACGACGGTGGTATGATATTTTCAAATCTACCTTCAGTGAATGTTGGTAGTACATAGGCAGTGAACGTCGGTGTTTCTTATCTTTTTGCTATCATCAGTGAACGGTGATAGTTCATCGTCAGTGAACGGCGGTGGTATGATATTTTCAAATCTACCTTCAGTGAATGTTGGTAGTACATCGGCAGTGAACGTCAGTGTTTCTTATCTTTTTGCTATCATCAGTGAACGGTGATAGTTCATCGTCAATGAACGGCGGTGGTATGATATTATCAAATCTACCTTCAGTGAACGTTGGTAGTATATCAGCAGTGAACATCGGTGTTTCTTATCTTTTTGCTATCATCAGTGAACGGTGATAGTTCATCGTTAGTGAACGGATGTGGTATGATATTTTCAAATCTACATTCAGTGAATGTTGGTAGTACATCGGCAGTGAACGTCGGTGTTTCTTATCTTTTTGCTATCATCAGTGAATGGTGATAGTTCATCGTCAGTGAACGGCGGTGGTATGATATTTTCAAATCTACCTTCAGTGAACGTTGGTAGTACATCGGCGGTGAACGTAGGTGTTTCTTATCTTTTTGCTATCATTAGTGAACGGTGATAGTTCATCGTCAGTGAACGGCGGTGGTATGATATTTTCGAATCTACCTTCAGTGAACGTTGGTAGTACATCGGCAGTGAACGTCGGTGTTTCTTATATTTTTGCTATCATTAGTGAACGGTGATAGTTCATCGCCAGTGAATGGCGGTGGTATGACATTTTCAAATCTACCTTCAGTGAATGTTGGTAGTACATCGGCAGTGAACGTCGGTGTTTCTTATCTCTTTGCTATCATTAGTGAACGGTGATAGTTCATCGTCAGTGAACGGCGGTGGTATGATATTTTCAAATCTACCTTCAGTGAACGTTGATAGTACATCGACAGTGAACATCGGTGTTTCTTATCTTTTTGCTATCATCAGTGAACGGTGATAGTTCATCGTCAGTGAACGACGGTGGTATGATATTTTCAGATCTACCTTCAGTGAATGTTGGTAGTACATCGGCAGTGAACGTCGGTGTTTCTTATCTTTTTTCTATCATCAGTGAACGGTGATAATTCATCGTCAGTGAACGGCGGTGGTATGATATTTTCAAATCTACCTTCAGTGAATGTTGGTAGTACATCGACAGTGAACGTCGGTGTTTCTTATCTTTTTGCTATCATCAATGAACGGTGATAGTTCATCGCCAGTGAACGGCGGTGGTATGACATTTTCAAATCTACCTTCAGTGAACGTTGGTAGTACATCGGCAGTGAACGTTGGTGTTTCTTATCTCTTTGCTATCATCAGTGAACGGTGATAGTTCATCGTCAGTGAACGGCGGTGGTATGATATTTTCAAATCTACCTTCAGTGAACATTGGTAGTACATCGGTAGTGAACATCGGTGTTTCTTATCTTTTTTCTATCATCAGTGAACGGTGATAGTTCATCATCAGTGAACGACAGTGGTATGATATTTTCAGATCTACCTTCAGTGAATGTTGGTAGTACATCGGAAGTGAACGTCGGTGTTTCTTATCTTTTTTCTATCATCAGTGAACGATGATAGTTCATCGTCAGTGAATGGCGGTGGTATGATATTTTCAAATCTACCTTCAGTGAACGTTAGTAGTACATCAGTAGTGAACGTCGGTGTTTCTTATCTTTTTGCTATCATCAGTGAACGGTGATAGTTCATCGTCAATGAACGGCGGTGGTATGATATTTTCAAATCTACCTTCAGTGAACGTTGGTAGTACATCGACAGTGAACGTCAGTGTTTCTTATCTTTTTTCTATCATCAATGAACGGTGATAGTTCATCGCCAGTGAACGGCGGTGGTATGACATTTTCAAATCTACCTTCAGTGAACGTTGGTAGTGCATCGGCAGTGAACATCGATGTTTCTTATCTTTTTGCTATCATCAATGAATGGTGATAGTTCATCGTCAGTGAACGGTGATGGCATGATATATTTTCTCTTCTACCTTCAACTTTTGAGTTGGGAGTTTACCGTCATCTGTGAGCCAGTATCTTATATTTTCTTTTCTACCTTCATCTGTTGAGTTGGTAGTTCACAGTTATACGTCGATGCTTGTTATCCTCCTCTCTGATTCATTTCTTTTGGTCCACCAGTGATTTATTTTCCTGGTGGGGTTGCTCCTTTGTTTCCTCATTTTTGTGGCATCCCCAATGATACTTTGCGTCTCTTTTGTTCTTTTCATATGCATTCATAATCATAAGCATTTCATGGCATCTTAGAGACAAAAATAGGGCTTGTTTTATATTTAAGTATCTTCAATCGCGACGACACGAAGATTTTTAATCTTTGTATCTCCGGATAGAAGACACTTAAATAAGGGCAGCTGTTGTACCCCAATTTTTGCCCCTAAGATTCCCCTATCATATCATGTCAACTTGATCATAACAAGATCACATGAGGGTTGGTTCTCCTTTTTTTTCTATCTCCTATCTTTAAGTTTTCTCTTGAGGAATTTCCAAGCACCTTGGTTGTGTATTTTGTATATGTGTTGTTGACTAACTTCTAATCAAAATACAAAAAAATATTTGTCTTTGTCTTTGCAAAATTGTGTTTTGTAGGTACCGAGTCAAAGCATCCGACAAACAAGGTTTTCCAGGAAAAGCAATCAGTTCTGTATTATGTTGAAAGACAGCATGCATCGACCCATAAAGGTATGCATCGACTCATTCAGTTGTGTATAACTGGAATGTGTCGACACATGCATGTATGTATCGATTCATCCTGTTTGTATAACTAGCATGTGTCGACACATACGTGTTATGTATCGACTCATGCAGTTTGTGTGATTCTGTAATGTGTTGAAATAACAGTATGTATAGACACATAGAGGCATGTATCGACACATGCTGTGTTATACAGCTAGGATGTATCGACTCATAATAGCAAAATGCACGTGTTTCTTTGAAAAAGCCAGCAATTTCAAACTGTTATCATTTTGGCTCCAATTTTTCTGCATAATTTGAAAATTATATCATTAATTCAAATTGGCTCCAAGAATCAATTACCAAATTACCACTAATCCCAATCCTAAACTCTATAAATAGAGACCTCATTTAATTCAAATCACAAGCTTTTGATAGCCAAATCCACCTTGCTAAAAAATCTCTCAATTCTCTCCATCTACCAAATTCACTCAAAGCTCCATTTTCAAAAAGTTAGTAAGCTTTGCATTGAAGCTTACTAATCTTTTAGCTAAACTTTCATCCAAACACTTTTTCTCCATCAATTCTCTACATCCAAGCTTTGGTAATTGATTCTTGTGGTCGAATTGCGGCAAATTCTGGAAGTTGTTTGATATTTCTCTAATTCTACCTTTGGTAAGTTGGATCATCATCTTTCACAATGTGATCTCTTGTGAATTTCTGGTTTTGATTCATTGAGCACTGTTTTATGATTCCATTGGTGCTATTTTCTCATAATATGATGGCATTTTCATGCTCAATTGGATCCATGATCATAAGGTGTTTGATGAAAAGTTGGAACAAGAATTTGATCTTTAAAATGCTGTTTTCTACTGATTTTTAATAGGTTGCAATAAATTGTTGTAATATTGCAATTGATTGTCACAGAAAATTGATTTGATAAAAAACTGCACTGATGCAATAGGTTGCTGTCTAAACACAATTGATTGTAACAGTGCCAAAAATACTTTTTCTGCCTTATTTTGGGGCTTTTTTGACTCAAATATTTTTTTGCTTATTCTCTTTGATGGATAATTTGGATTGCAATTTTAAATGTCCAATTTGTCTTTAAACTCAATGGACTTTGTGATATAGATGAAGTTGGATAAATGTTCATCAATTCAAATCTACCTAAGAATGAATTATTTAATTCATTTTTGGTGCTTTGGATTAATGATATGTTTAGTGCTTTAATCCATCTAGAGGAGTGGCTGAATTTAAAGATGAAAGAATTTTGAAATGGTGATCCAAATTAGCTTATCATTCCCCTCCCTCTTCATCTTATCCCTTTCTTTTTTAATTGTGCTACATGTTAAGGGATGGTGGTCTCTATATCATTTATCCAAACATGAAGTACATAGATTGCTATTGTCCGGCCTCAAAATAGGTGCGACTTTTACATAAGTCCACTTACGAGTGCTTAACATAGCGCTAAATTTTTTCCCGATTCGAATAATGATCATTCGTGGCCCAAACTTATGATTGCAAGCCCAAGTATGTTAATTTGATCTCTTTGATCCAATAACCTTTATATTTATTGTGTGGAGGCTCTGGTTCTACCAATCCTCTAATGGATCTACAAAACCTTTGGTCAACGCGGATCACTTAAACATCGTTGATCATTAAAAGTTACTTTTGAGGATTCCAAAATGGATGATATACTTGACAAAAAGCAAATGCAACTTGTTGTGTGGAGGTTTTGGTTCTATCAATCCTCTAATGAGTTCCAAATGCAAGTTTCAAGATGGTCATCCAACTAACCACTAATTTCTAACAATTGACTTTACTTTATGCTTTTATTTTTTATGCTTTATGTACCATTTACTTTTTTGCATTTACATTTCATGTTATTTTCATCTTTGCTCACTTGAGCATTTATTTTTATGTCATTTTTATTTTTGCTCACTTGAGATTTTCTTTTCCTTTTAAAGACACCTAATAATCAACATGAATCATAAAAATCTTTAATGATACTTGGACTATTTGGTTACTATCCTTGGCATTATGGAGCATTGGACTTCTTGGACTTAGGATTAGAAACCTTGGCCTATCTTGGAGACTTTGTGACTTTATTTGATATTTTGTCTGGAGTTCTTGAGGTTTACCTCAAGACATTGGGTTGTTTGTTTGTTTTGTGTGCAGATTATTGTGACTACATACTTTGTTTGTAATTTGGAATTCACCCGTATACAGCCGTTACTCTGCCCGATTTTTGCGAAGATTTAATACACTTGAAGTTTGGTTCTCTCAAGAGGTCTAGTATCTTTGCTTGCTTGGTTTCGATCCGAAGAATGGAAATTCTATATTGACACATAATGTGAAGTATTGGCTTCTTGTTGGTTAGATGATTCTTATCCCTAGCTTTTACCTTATGCTTTAGGATAGTCTCTTCATCTCCTCCCATCTTCTTTAATTTCAAAAATCTTCTCCCTCCTTTTAAAAAAAAAATCTTCTTATTTCTAAACTTGAAACACTTTCATAATAAACCTGGACTTAGGTCCATGCATTTTCAAAACATTTTCATAAACAAATTTCAATCAATTTAATAATACCTTGACATTTTTTTGTGAAAAGACTAAAAGTCAATCAATCTCATTTCAAACCTTTTTGCCACTTTGGCTTTTATCTTTAAACTTTTCTTAAAAGATTAGACTCTTGTCAATCCTTGTAGTGATGCAAACAACTATACTTCTACAATATGTAGTGAAGTGAGATATTTTCCACTTGGGTGTTAAGTGAGGCATTGTTGATTTTAAAATCCAAGCCATATCCTCCACTTTGAGATGATGCAAATTCTCCTTTCTCATGATTATGGGTAGTAAGTATGTTTTCCACACGGACAATGACGATGATGTCTTATCTCATAAAATTAACCAACATACTTGTATTTTAAATTTTTAAAAGAGGAACTACATGTACCCTGATCCCCTATTGCACGAAAGGTGATACGTAGGTACTAAAGGTTCGCAACTGCGGCGGGTGCAAAAATCATAAAAAAAATATATTTCTTTTCTCACCTCCACCATCCATTTTATATACAACACATTTTTATAGCCAAAATATACAGATTTTCAAAGAGGTTCCTGTGGAGTACCATAGATGTTTAGGGTGCTAATACCTTCCCTTTGCATAACCAACCCCCTTACCTTGAATCTTTCCCCCCTTTTTGGGTTATTCGCTCTTTTCCCATTCCTTTGGAAACAATAAAGCGCGGTGGCGATTTTTATTTTGATTTGTATAATGTCTAGTCAATCCAATGGCTTAGTCTTGAGCATTTCTACCGCTACAAATACTGTTAATCGCTTGCTCATAAAAAACATTTTTTCACACAAACACTTTTCTTTGAAATATTTTAAAAACAAACACTTTGTATGCGTTCTCAACTAATACGAGAATCATTACAAAGTTTTCCGCACTTAGGCATTTTCAAAATATTTTTCAAATACATGACACAATAAATCATTTCAAACAAAGTGATCTAGCGATTAAGAGCCCGTAGAGATGAAAAGGGTGCTAACACATTTCCTTTTCATAACCTACCCCCCGAACTCAAATATTCTCGAAGGTCTTTCATGTTCTTTTCACCCTTTCCTTATTGGATAAAAGAAGAGTCGATGGCGACTCTTGCTATCCGCAACATTTGCGATAAAATGCAAAACCAAGTCAGTTCTCCCACCATATTATAATAAAAAATGAGTATGATTGTATGAACAATTTTATTGTACTAATGTTTGTTATTGTTGAGTACTTAACAAACAGGTTCTACTTCTGATGGATGGCGTGGCCAAGACATTAGAAGAGAAATGATTATGCATTTACACTACACAAGTTCTGCTGAATAGTAGCAAGACACTCCAGAAGGCTCTGTAGTGTAAACTCTGATATTTGTCTAAAGAAACCAGTCAAAAGATATGAAGACATAAGTTGTTACTTATGTCCAGATGCTGAAGACTAAATCTTCTAAAGACAACATGTTCTAAGGAAACCAGTCAGAAGATCTGAAGACAGAAGTTGTAACTTACGTCTAGATGTTGAAGACTTACGTTTCTAAAAGACAGTGTGTTTCAAGAAACAAAGTTAGAAGATCTGAAGACAAAGCTTCTACTGAAGTCCAGATGCTGAAAGCTTGTGTTTCTATTAATGAAGTTCTAAAGATAAGGGTTCTGAAGACCAAGTGCTAAAGACTCTAAAAGATAGAAGGTCTAAAGACTCTAAAGACTTGATGTTTTAAAGACCCAAGGTTTGAAGAGAAGATTCTCATAACCAAGTGTTGAAGACTCTAAAGACGCAGTTCTGAAGACTTGAAGTTCTAATGACCTGATGTTATGTTCTCGCTTCTAAACTCATGCTCGCAGAAGCCTCTGAAGTACAGAAGGAAAGATTATAACGTTAACATGGTACAAATAGTACATGGTACAATCAACGTTTCATTCCACTACCATGAAAGGACAGACGCGTTTCACGATCTTGTCCCCCACGTTCTTGTTCAAGCTTCCAATGTTTTTGGAAATTACAAGAGTATCCCTCAATAGATACATTATGTTAATAGCTATATAAAGGCTTGAAGACTAAGAAAGAAAGCGGCCAACTACTGAATATTCACACGAAAACGCTGTTTATTGCTTTCACATTCTTAAGGTGAAGCAACATTCTTGTAAACAAAAGTTGTATTCAAACTATTGTTTGATATTCCTTAAGGGAACGGGTAGGTCTGTAGCCTTAAGAAGTCTAGAGCTTGCAAGTTTTAGAAGTTGTTAGTCACTTGCAGGTAGGTTGTGCATTGTAATACTCAGGCTGATTATTAGTTGATATTCCTTAAGGGACTGGGTAGGTCTGAATCCTTAAGAAGTCTAGGGCTTGCGAGTCTAGAGGTTGTTAGTCACTTGCGGGTAGCTTGTGCAGATTGTAATCAGTTTAGTTATAGTGGATTAAGTCCTCGATTGAGTAAGGTGAAATCACCTTGGCGGGTGGACTAGACTAGCTTGATAATTTTCAAGTGAACTAGTATAAATATACATTGTTCTTTACTTCCTGTTCTTACTTATTGTTATTTTCAAGAGTGAATGAAAAAGCATTTTTACTTAAAGGGGAGTATTTTTAAAAGACTAGTTTTATTTTAAAAACCCAATTCAAACCCCCCCCCCCCCCCCCCCATTTCTTATGTTTTTCACACCTTCAATTGGTATCAGAGCTCCAGTTCTGAGAAGATAAAAAGTTTTAATTTTTATCAACACTTAACAATGTCCAATATTGATCCAGTGTGTGTGAAAAACCAATGGCTACATCTACTTCCACTGTTGATAATAAGGATAATGATAGAGATCACTATAGTTCAAAACCTCATATGTTTAATAGGGATAAATTTGACTATTGGAAAGATAGAATAGAAAGTTAATTTCTAGCATATAACTTGGATCTATGAGACTTGGTAGTTGATAACTACACTCGCCCAGTAGATGATAAAGGTCATAAGATTGCAAGAAGTGCAATGACTGAAGCATATAAGAAAGTATGCATAAGTCACTACAAAGCAAGAACCATTCTTCTAAGTGCTATCTCATATAATGAATATGAGAAAGTCACAGATAGAGAGACTGCAAAGTCTATTTTTGATTCTCTTCAGATGACACATGAAGGCAACACACATGTAAAAGAAACAAAGGCTCTAGCCTTAATTCAAAAGTATAAAGCCTTCAAGATGGAAGACGACGAATATGTGGAAACAATATTTTCAAGATTTCAGACTCTTGTGGCAGGACTTAAGGTTCTGAACAAAGGTTATTCCACCACAGATCACGTTAAAAAGATTATCAGAAGTCTGCCTGTTAAATGGAGACCAATGGTAACTGCCTTAAAATTAGCAAAGAGTCTGAACAACACCTCTCTTAAGGAGCTGATTAGCTCTTTAAGAAGTCATGAAATAGAGATGGAACAAGATGAACTTCAGAAGAGGGTAAAATCAGTTGGTCTAAAGTCTACTTCTGGGAAAACCAAGGCTTATCAAGCTAAGGAAGAATCAGAAGAATCTAAAGAATATTAAGATGATGATGAACTCTCATTAATATCCAGAAGAATAAGTCAAACCTGGAAGCACAAACAAAGAAAGTTCAGAGGTCAAAGAACGACACGTGGAAGAGGTGAATCCACTTCTGGTCAGAGATATGCTTCTGGAAAAGAAGTCACTTGTTTTGAATGAAACGAGCCTATACATTACAAAAAGCCTAAAAGGCTTACAAAGCTAAGAAGGGTCTCATGGCAACATGAAATGATTCAGAATCAGAAGATGAAGATTCTGATGAAAACATGCAACATGGCATTCATGGTCGGGACCAGAAGGGGAGAAACATCATCAGAAGACAAACTGGAAATTAATTATGAGTCAGACTCTGATGACGACAAAGAGGTACTTTCTTCTTTATCTCGTTCTGAACTTGAAATTGGTTTAACTGAATTAATGAAAATGTATCAATCTCTTCTAAGTAAACACAAAATCTTGAAAAAGAGTGTTGCGACTACTTCAGAGAACATGACTTTAGATGACCAAAGTAATTCTGTTTTAAATGAAAAACTATTTGTTTTACAAAAATCAAACATTGCTCTGAAAAGTAAAGTGTCTATATTAGAAGAAGAGATTCTCTCTAACACATCGTTTACTGACGAAGTAATTAAATATGATAGAGCTTTTCAACACTTCCTTGCTAAAAGCATAGATAGAAGCAAAATGGCTTTAATGATCTATGGTGTTAGTAGAAATGGAAGTAAAGGCTTAGGGTATTCAGGACCATTAAAGAAAATTTATGAGACTCTGAATGTCAAAATAAAACCTCTTTCTAAACATTTCGTGCCTGCTGGAACAAATTTAAAATGTCCAGAACAAGAAGGTTATGATACTTCTGTAGCATGAACACCGATACAGAAGAAAATTTTTAAACCAAAGTATCATGTACAAACTTCACATGATTATTCTATTGCACGAAAATCAAAAGGGGCCAAAACCTCTAGAACTTCTAACAAAAGAGGACCCATAAAGTGGGTATGTAAGGATCAGATAAACTACATTGCAGCTCTCCTTAATGGTGCCATTGAAACACCAGTCATGGTACCTGGATAATGGATGCTCGTGACATATGACAGACGAAAGGCATATGTTCCAAGATTTGGAACTTAAGTTTGGAGGCGTCGTTGGTTTCAGAGGCAATCAGAAGGGAGAGATCATCAGTTCTGAAACATTTGGTTAAATTTGGAAACATGACCAGTGTTAGAAGCAACCAAAAAAGAAAAATCATTGACTCTGAAAGTTGTATAATCCAAGATGATATTGTCAGAACAAAACCAAACCTTAAATATTCTGGAGAAACGCTTCTGAGCTTCAATGTGTTGTACCCTAATTTTTTCCCATAAGATCCCTTCATCATATCATATCAATTCAATCACAACAAGATCATATTAGGGTTTGGTTCTTTTCCCTATCTTTAGCTTTTTCTCTAGGAGGAATTACCAAGCACCTTGACTTGTATTTTAGGATCATCTATGTTTTGTATTGGTTATCCTTTAACTAATAAATACAATGAGTGTTTTCCCTAATTGTTGATGTTGTAGGTAAAAGCACAATACATTCCATCAAGATTGATCTATGGATTCATGAGTCCATTTCTGTGCCTTCCTCAACAAAGCTTCATTGAGATTCAAGATTCATCATTGAAGATTCTTTAAAGTAATTTCATGGAAAAGTATATTATGATTCATCACACTTCAAGTTGTCAAAATACAGTTCAAAGGTACAAGGGTTGATTGAAGAAGTAGACCCAATTGGACAAATCTTTGATTCATTGATCACAAGTGCCTATCTCCTTCAATTTTCAAGATTTGAAAGTGGTTTTGGTTGCTATGAATTCTCCTTATCATCCTCAACAACTTATATCACATGACAAAGTTGTTTGTGCAAGAAGGTTGGTCAAAATGGCAATGGTTTCCCAAGGCATTTCTTGCTCTAGGAGCTAGGGTTTTGAACTTCAAAGGGGTACATATTTCTCATTTTTTGGTATTTTTGAATGGTTCCAAAGAAATCCTTCTCTTCAAAGGGTTATTAACAAATCAATTCAAAAGTTTCAAAGAAATTTTGTGTGGAAGAAACTTGACGGTGAAGAAAGATTACAAGTCCTCTAGATGAACCTTCAAATTCCCTTTATGTGACTTTAAATGATCATAACTTGATCCATTTTCATCAACTTGAGCCCATTATTTTTCCATAATTATCTTGAAGATGTGAACTTTAACCTTTCTTTTATGTGCAAAGTGTGAAAATGGATGGAAGATGCCCTAAGGATGCAAAAGATTATAGGTCATTTCATGAATTTTTGCCAACTTCAACAAGTCATAACTCTCTTAATTTTTAGATATTTTGAATGGTTCAAGTTTCAAAATGCCATTTAAATAGATCTACTTCATTCCATCTTTTTTGGTCAAGAGCAAATTTCAAGTGGAAAGCCATGTTTGGATGCAAGACATTACAAGACATTTTTAAAGAAAAACTTAGAAATTCTCTAAGTATAGAAAGTCAACCTTTTTTTCTCAACTTTGACTCATTACAATTTTTAGCTCAAGCATCCATTTAATCACATTCTTTATACATTGTAAAGTTTGTAATCTCATATTTCCAATGCAATAAGAATCAAGTCTTGAGATACCCTGAATCATGCACACCATTGATTTGAATTTGGTAACTTGAAACTGAAGTTTCACCACAACTCAGAATTTGAAGTTCATGTTGTAGCTTCTAAACATCAAATTAGCACGCGTTTTTGGTCTAAACATGTTTAACTAACTTTCCAAAGTGGATTAGAGCCTTAAAACGCAAGGATTGGATGAGTTTTGATGCAAAACAGATCACACTTTGCTCGTGTATCAGGTTCACACTATTTCCCTCCAAACTTCACCATTTCACACGCTTGAGCATCCCATTTGATTCCCTATAAATAAAGGGTCATCCCTCATTCATTTCCTCAAGCTTAGAAAGCTAGAATCACCCTGCCAAACTCTCTCTTGATCTTAATTTTCTGTAACTTTGAATTTGTTCTTACAGCTTTTCTCAATAATTTTTCTTTATCAATTCACCTTCCTTAAACCTCACTGAAGCTAACAGAAGAAGAATTAAGCTCTAAAACTCCCTGAATCGTGCTAGTCAAGTCCAGTTTCAGAGCTCTGCAACTTAACTTCAATAGGTAGATTCGTTCACCAATTCTCTCAAACTTTGATACTATTGTGAAGCTCTCATCATCCTGGTCCTAGTCGCAACACTTGTTTTTAGCTGGAAGTACATTTTGACCATGAAATTTCAAATCACTTTTCAAAACTTCTCTTCCAAATTGTTTGAGCTATAATTTATATAAATTTTTCGCGAAGGTGTGGTTGTCTTCGTCTTGATGAGACAGAGTGAATGGCATAGGTCTGAGCTTCTGATGTTACAGTTTGAGGGACCTGTGTTTCACGTTGGCTGGAGGTTGAAGATGACCAACGTGTCATCTTCCAACCAATGATGGCGTGTCATTTGTTTTTTTGAAAATATAATTTTATATGTCATTCAATGTTTTATTCAACAATGACCATGATATGCACAGCACGTCTGATCCATTGGATTAACTTACTAACGCGTTTTGACTCTCATCCATTGGTCCACATTTTTTTGACTTTATTTTATTTTCTGATTTTTATATTTAAATTGTTTCAAACTTCAAAAATTCATAGAAAATTCAAATTTACTCCAAAAAATCTAAAAAATTGATGGAAATTATTTTTAATTTTTCTCTTTCTGATTCTTATTTTTTCACAATTTTATTTTGTGTTTTGATATTTTTTTAAAATAATTTTTCACTTTATTTAAGTTGTTTTAAATGTTTAAAAATATTTTTCTTCATTTTTAAATTCTAAAAAAAATAGGGAAGGATCCAATGATATTTTGACAAATATTTGGTTTATTTTACCTACTTCTTTTAATTTTAAAAATAGTTTCTGACTTTAAAAAATTACCAAAAACTTTATATAAATACTTGAACTCATTCCTGATTTTTCTATGGTCTTACTTATTTTTTCTTGATTAATTTGAATATAGTTACTATTTTTCTCTCTTATTTCCATTTTATAATCATTTTAAAAACCTATTTTCTTTTATTTTAAACATAATTTTATTTTGTATATATTCTGGATGATCTTGGATTAAAATTTTGATCATGAACTTTATTAACATCATTGGATCCATAGTGTCGAGTCTAACTCCATAAAAATGGATGAATGATTTTAATAATAGTTTGATTAAATTTTTAGTTCAAATGTGGTTTATTCATTTCCCCTTTCCTCTTCATCTTACCCCACTCTTATTGTACCAAATGTTACTGGAGCATGATTTACATATCATGTCTCAAAATATGAGGTGCATAGATTGCTATTGATCGACCTCAAAATAGGCGCGACTTCTATATAAGTCCACTTACGATTGCTTAACGTAACGCTAAATTTTATCCCGATTTGAGAAAATGATCATTTGTGGCCCAAACCTATGCTTGCAAGCCCAAGTATGTTAATTTGAACCCTTTGATCCAATAACCTTGAGATCCATTGTTAGGAGGCTTTGGTTCTACCAATCCTCTAATGGAACTTCATCAATTTTGGTCAAACTGGATCACTTAAACATCATTGATCATTAAGTGTTATCTTGAGAATTCTTAAATGGATGATATACTTGACAAAAAGCAAATTCAACTTGTTGTTGAGAGGTTTTGGTTCTACCAATCCTCTAATGAGTTTCAAAATGCAAGTTTCAAGACGGTTATCCAACTAACTACTAGTTACTAACAATTGACTTTATTTTTATGTTTTTATTTTATGCTTTTACTTTACGTACCATTTACTTTATCATTTACATTTCATGCTATTTTTATCTTTGCTCACTTGAGCCTTTATCTTCATGTCATTTTTATTTTTCTCACTTGAGTTTCTCATTTTCTTTTTGAAGATACCTAATAATCAACTTGAACCCTAAAAGCTTTAATGTTATCTGAACTACTTGGTTACTATCCTTGGCATTATGGAGTGATGGACTTCTTTGACTTAGGATTAGAGACCTTGACATACCTTGAGACCTTGTGACCTCAATTGTTATTTTGTCTGGAGCTCTTGGGGTTTACCCCAAGACATTGGGTTGTTTGTTTGCTTTGTGTGCAGGTTATTATGATTATATGCTTTATTTATGATCGGAAATTCATCTGTATACAGTCGTTACTCTGCCCAATTTTTGAAGACTTAATGAAATTGAAGCTTGGTTTTCTTAAGAGGTTTATTATCTTTGCTTGTTTGATTTCAAATCTAAAGGATGGAATTCTACATTGACTCATTGTGTCAAGTGTTGGCTTCTTGTTTGGTTAGATGGCTCTTCTCCTTAGCTTTTACCTTATGATTTAGGGTAGTCTCTTCATCTCCTCCCATCCTCTTTAATTTCAAAAATATTCTCACTCCTTTTGAAAAATCTTCTTGTTTTAAAACTTGAACCACATTCATAATAAACTTGGACTTATGTCCACGTATTTTCAAAAATATTTTCTTAATCAAATTTTAATTAACTTAACAATACCTTGACATTTTTGTGAGAAGACTAAAAGTCAATAAATTTCATTCAAACTATTTTGCCATTTTGGCTTTTACCTTTAAAAACTTTTCTCAAAAGATTGGACTCTTGTCAATCCTTGTAGTGATGCAAACAACTATACTTCTACAATATGTAGTGAAGTGAGATATATTCCACTTGGGTGTTGAGTGAGACATTGTTGATTTTAAAATCCAAGCCATATCCTCCACTTTGAGATGACGCAAATTCTTCTTTCTCATAATTGTGGATAGTAAGTATGTTTTCCACACGGACAATGACAATGATGTCTTGTCTCTTAAAATTAATCAACACACTTTTTTTTTCTTTTAAAGAGGAACTACGTGTACCCTAATCCCCTATTGCACGGAAGGTGGTACGTAGGCACTAATGGCTCGTATCTCCATAATCTATTTTTATACAATATTTTATAGCCAAAATGTACAGATTTTTCAAAAAGGTTCATGTGGAGTACCGTATATGTTTAGGGTGCTAATACCTTCCCTTTGCATAACCAACCCCATTACCTAGAATCTTTCCCCCCTCTTTTGGGTTATTCTCTCTTTTCCCATTCCTTTGGAAACAATAAAGCGCGGTGGTGATTTTTATTTTGATCTGTGCGAGTCAAGTTAACCCAATGGTTTAGTCTCAACATTTCTACCGCTACACAATGATTTCGCTTATGCCAGCTCATCTTCTGAATAAAAAATATTCTGAAGATTGTCTAAAGAATCAACTGACAGTCTATCATACTTCTATGAGTAATGTTTCTATTCTCTTTAAATCCTACTACTGCTATTTCTTTCAGAACCTCAATAATCAGAAGATGTTTAGGTCAGAAATGTCTTTGATTAGATGAAAACCTTTTTGTTTTCCAGACTCTGAGGATATCAAATGTGTCACTTAGTTAGATGTATTTATTAACATGTATAACTCTTGGTTATGCTTAATCATCACACGCTACCTAAGCTAGGCAATGAGCAGTGTGTGCATTTCTTGGAATTTGATTGACATCATAATCATTACCTTCATTTAATGCTCCTAATTATTATATCTAATTATTATTTTTACTTCTCAAACACTATAAATCACACACAGTCACTCTCACCACTTCACAAATTAGAAACCCTAAACCCCTCTTCTCCTTCAACCATCTCTTCGAGTTCTCTGTCAACAATCTTCAACATTCATTCATATTCTCCCTCAAATTAAATTCATGATGACCAATTCTCAAAAAGAAGCAGTTAAGTTTGCAAAGGAATTTGATCAAGCATGAAAACCATCAGATACTTCAGGCTCTTCATTATCATCTACCTTCGCTCCATCATCTTCATCAGTTCCTCCTGTAAAGATAACTATTGCTACTGCTTCTTCTACAGAAGTTAATGAGAATCATATCACTCAACAAACCTCTCAAGTTCACTGCATCCTTCCTCCACAAGAACTAGATGTTATTCGGGAATTTTTGGTTGATTTCAATAATTTAGCTGATAATAGGGTTAACCTAAAAGAAGAATTAGAACCTTAAGGATGGGAAAATTACTTTGACAGGCTTCATGGTCCTGTTTATGGAGATTTAGTGAAAGATTTCTGGAAGAATTCTAATTGTGATGATCTACATATTGTATCTGATGTCACTGGATTAAGGATTGTTATAACTGAAAATACATTGCTGATCTTCTAGGTTTGAAGTTTATGGAAGGCAAATTTACATACAAAATGGAGAAGAAGTTTAAAACTATAAAGAGTAAATTGAAGTTTGCAAATAAGTCACTCGATCAAGTACTATTTAAAAATTACTCTGATGAGAAGACAAATTACAAGAGCAAGGATTTTCATCCAAACCTCAGAGTTTGGCACAAGATTATTTTGGGGTGTATAAACCCTAGACCTACTTCAAACTCTTCTAATTACTTCAATTTTAGTCAGAAGTTTATGTTGTACTATTTTCTAACCAAGAAGAAAATCAATCTTCCCTATGTCTTATTCAATTACTTGAAGGATATTGTTAAGAAAACGAGAACCACTGCAAATCCTAAAAAGAATATTCCTACCTAGGTTCCTTGTGAATGTCTTCTGACTGACATTCTCGTGGAAAATGGGTTAGTAAAATATCTGGTGGAAGAAGCACATTACACTAAAGAAGCACATTTCGTGGATTTCACATGTTTTTCCAAGTTACCCCAATATAAATTGAATTCTAAAATTGTTTCCATCCGAAGCGATCATGGAGGTGAATTTGAAAACCACCTCTTTGAAGAATATTGCGATAAATTTTGTATTGAACATAACTTTTCAGTTCCTAGATCTCCACAACAAAATGGTTTTGTGGAGCGTAAAAATCGGGTTTTAGAGGAGTTGGAAAGAACAATGCTCAATAATTATAGTCTACCAAAATATTTTTGGGTCGATGCTATTAGCACGACATGTTATGTCTTTAATAGGATACTTATTCGTCATATCCTTGACAAAACTCCTTATGAACTTTTAAAAGGTAGAAAACCAAATTTATCGCATGTTCATGTCTCTGGATGTAAATGTTTTGTTTTAAATAATGGAAAGGATAACCTTGGGAAATTTGAAGCGAAATTCGATGAATGTATCTTTCTTGGATACTCACAATCTAGTAAAGCATATAGAGTTTATAACAAAAAATTACTTATTGTTGAAGAGTCTGTTCATGTTACCTTTAATGAGTCTTGCCCAAATAATGTTGGGAAAGGTAATTCTTATCATGGTGTAGGTGCATCTATGGAAGACATACTAAAGGAAATCGAAAAAGGAATTGATCAACCTAAAGCGGTGGACATTGAGAAGGAAGAAGATGACAACCAAGAAAAGAAGGATGATAAAAGTCAATAAGAAAATGATGGTCTTCCATTAGAGTGGAGAACATCCAAGGATCATCCAATTGACAACATTGTCGGTGACATCACAAAAGGGGTAACAACACGCTCTAAGATAAGTAATTTTTGTTATCACCATGCGTATGTCTAACAAGTTGAACCTAAAAACGTTAAGGATGCCTTACTTGGTGAGCATTGGCTTATGGCCATGTGTGATACGGTGGCAGAATCGACTGTTTAAATATTTTTTTTTGCAATTTTTGTTCGCAAATGTCACGGTAAGCAAGAGTCGCCACCGTCTTTTATTTTATCCAACAAAGGAAAAGGGAAAAAGAACAGAAAAAACCTTTTTCGAGATGTTTCTGAGTACGGGGGGGGGGGGGGGGGGGGGGTAGATTATAGAAAGGGAAGGTGTTAGCACCCTTTCTATCCATGGTTTTCCATGGGCTCTTGGGTACTTGCTCATTTTTAAATTGCTTTTGTGTGTGTTTTGAAAAGTTTTGAAAATGCATTAGTGCGGCGTTTCACTTTATGGTAACCCTTGTATCAGTCCTCAAGAGTGTGATAAAGTGTTTTTGAAAACTTTGTTTGAAAAGTTTGTTTAAAAGTGTATGGTGTAAAAGATTATTTTGAGCAAATACTTAAGAGTTTCTACCTACTCGAAAAAGATTGTTCCTTTTCTTATTTCCTTTAGACATCGCTATCCTACTATTAAGGAGTAGGTAGCTCCATGGTTGGAGTTTAAGGGACAATCGAAAGGGACGATTATGGTCACTTGAGGCAACAGGGCAAGATCTCTTAGTAACTGTCCTAAAAATCTAAGATCACTTTTTACCGAGGCAACGTCGAAAGGGTCATCGAGGGACTAGTGATCTTTCGAATTAGAGGACAACCACTAAAAATTCTCACATTTCGAGAATAGTGGCCGTTTTTCCGAAGGAAAATGAAGTGGGGCATACCCTAGGGGTGAGCATGTGCAAGTGTTTGATTTCAGTTTATTCATCTTTGCACAGTTATGATGTTCTACTGTTTTAAACATTTGACTTATCTTTTGCATACAATCCTATTACCCATACATCTAACAGTTAATAGTAGCAAAAAAATAAAATGCAAGAATCTAAAACCTAGCTATTACAAGGCTTTAGGGAGGGGGTTACATAACCAAACTTGGGGGAAAATGGCAAATAAATAAGAAAAGCAGTAAATAAAAACCAAATTCACCAATATTACAAACCATTGACAGTTACATTAATTTGGATAATAAAATGTAAATAAATAAGCGCGCGAGAAAATAAGACAGGGATAAAACCTAAGTCCTAAAAAAAAACTTAACAATTAAAGAGAAAATAGTTTTGTCATTTTTTTTATGTTAAAAAATAAAAATTGAAACTTAGCCTAAATCTAATTAATTTTTAATTAATAAAAATTATCAAGTTACAATAATCAAAAATAATTAATTAAATTTTTTTAAAATTAATTTTAATTATCAAACCTAATTGTATTTATTGATTTATTTTATTTTATTATTAAATAAAAAATATTTTGAAAATAAAGAAATAAAGAAAAACAAAAGAAATGGGCCAGGCTGAATAGAATGAGGGTGCAATTTAGAAAAGGGATAGGCCCAAATGGAAGCTAAGCCCAAGCCAATCGTTTGATCAGATGAGGCGAAAACCTTGAGGGCGTATGGTAGATCTCTAATCAAGACTCTTGGATCCAGATTGATTGTGATCTGATGGCCAGATCTGATGGTGCATGATGGTTAATAGGCCCTGAGGAGTATTGGATTTTGCATTAGATATTGTGAAAAATATAGGAAAACACCGGACCTGGGACTCGAACCCAGGTCCTTTCCCTCACATGCGCGCTGCTTTACCAACTGTACTGCCAACTCATTCATTATATAAAACAACACAAAAACATAATATATGAAAATTGGTCGCTATTTTAAAATAAAAAAAAACTTGCAAGAATTTGAACTGGCTAATGGAAGGTTGCCACACATCATCCCCTTCTTACCTCCGTGTTTTAGATGTTCAGACCCATAATGATAGTCTACGTTTGTAGCTATACCTCCTGCAACTCTAAAAAACCAGAATATGCAACATAAATCAAATGTGAGGCCATGGATCGATTGGCCTCACCGTCCTGAGCATGAAAATACCCTTAATTTCATCTAATTTTGCCTCTATCTAAGGTTCTCCAAATTGGGAGCTCGGAACCCTAACAATGGTGGGTCCTCATACCTGCACTCAAACTCAAAATAATACATCCAAAAACGTTCTATGCATCACCACGAATCAAAATATACAAGCGAATTGAATTAATAATGAATGAATGGAAGAAAACAGATTTGGAAAAATTTAGTACAAACCGTGACTTGGCGAGGGTGTTTCACGAAGCTATAAGCCCTGAAATTGATTGGAATAACTTCAGGGAACCTCTAGGAACGTGTTTTGACACTTGTTTGGGGTTGAAATAAGCTGGAAGTGGAAGTTCAAATTTGACAACTTAGTATTTTTTTTCCAAATCTGACAGGGGTTCTCCAGATCCTCTCACTCTGTTTGATGCTTTCCAAAATATTGCTTACATAGAGAGTAGTGAGAGAACACGAAAATGCCAAGCTTGTAACAACTAGGGACAAGTTCTTGAATGCCATGAATGGCCCTTTGAAACCTTGGCCAAAGTCATGGGATTTTGTCCCATTTTGAATTTTGAATGAGTGCAAGCATCTTGGCCTTGCTGTACACGAAAAATGGGACCCCTCCATACATTAAAGCAAGCCTTAAACATATTATTTGTAATAATCTTGATTTATTTGATTTTTAATTAAATAAAATGAAAATAAGGTCAAGACTATAAAAAATATTATTAGGAGTCCTGTATAATCTTAGAAAAATGTTTGAAGTTCAAGAATTTGAGCCATTGCCCTAAAAATTCAAATTTGCCCAATGCATATTTCTTGAAATCTCCCAAATTTTCCCAACTTGGGAAAGCCATAACTTGCTCAATTTTTACCTCATGATGATGATCTTTTACTTTTTGGAAAGCCCAATATGTCTACTTCAATCCATCTTTTTACCAATTTTTTTTTTGAAGAAGTTATCTTTGTGTTAAAGGTGTTGGCAAAAAGTGGCTTTTATTGACTTTCTAAAAATGAACTGTAATGTATGAAATTGTATCTTTCAAATGGTGCAGTTCTTTGACTTGATGGTTGAAGATAAGTTGTAGAGAATTGGATTCTCTTCAAAATGAGATTTGGGTGGAAAATTTCTGATAAATTATGAGAAAGTTATGTTTGGTCAAAGTTAAGTTGACTTTTCCTATAGAAACCCTAATTTGCTATTTTTGACTTTTGATGAATTAGGAGCAATTCTTGAGGAATCATGATCAACCCTTGATCAAATGATGGATATCACTTCAAAATGTTGATGTTGACCAAAAATCTTGAAGTTTGACTGTATATAGGTCACAGTTGACTTTTGACCTAGCATAGTTGACTTTCCAATACTTGAGCAATTGTCTGAGCAAACTTATTGAGCAAAGCATGAAACTTGGAATGGATGATATTGAGGACATGTTAGGAACATGGGAGGCATTAGAGACCATTGGAGCTCAAACATCTTGATTAAAATGGAAACCCTAGTTGGGGGCTCATTACCTTAGGAGGAGAATTTGCCTGATCAATTCTTGGGCATCCTTGGGGCAAGTTAAGGATCTCAATAGGCATGTGTTGAGTAAAATGAGGGGGCAAATTTTGGGGTACAAAATTTACCCCTGTTCAATCTTCTTACACCTGAAGATACAGATTGGCTTGTCTTCTTTTCGTGATCTGAAGGTGGAAGATGATTGAACACTAGAGCTCCCAGAAATTTGCACTCGTCTGAGATAATACCTGACTGTGTAGGTAATATCAGGGATGGGTTTATAGACGCCATTTTGAAAAGATGATAGGAGACTGTCGGAGATGGGCTCAAAGATGCCATCCAAGGAGTATTACGGAGAGTCGTCGGAGATGGGCTTAAATATGCCATCCAAAATAGATGTTGACTTCATAAGAATTATCTTTGTGGGGATTCCTGCTCCTGCTGTCTGAGGAGGAGTCCGATGGGAAATGTTTCTCAGGGGAATATAGTCTAGGAGTCTCGGTTGTCCATTACTCTACTGGGGAGTCATCTCTTGACTGAAGAGACTGAAGTGAACTGCTATCTGGTCAGGATCCAGGCTTTGCAGTGACTTGTTGAGGATGATAAGGCCGACTGCTATCTGGTCGTATTCCAGGATTTACAGTGACTTAATGGGGAAATGGGATTAAACTATTATCTGGTCGTGCTCCAGGCTTCACAGTAACTCAAACTGTTATCTGGTTGGAATCCAAGCTTCAGTGACTTGAACAAATTAAGTTGTTATCTGGTCGGGTCCAGGCTTCAACTTGAATCTGAGGCATACCATTATCTGGTCGTATCCAGGCTTCGGTAATTTGAAGAAATTAAGCTGTTATCTGGTCGGGTCAAGGCTTCAACTTGAATCTGAGGTATACTATTATCTGGTCGAGTCCAGGCTTGATAGTAATTGACAGAATAAACTGCTATCTGGTCGGATTCTAGGCTTCGCAGTGTCTGAAGAAGTTAACTGTTATCTGGTCATATTCCAGGCTTCATAGCAACTTAAATTGTTACCTGGTCGAAACCCAGGCTTCATAGTGTCTGAAGAAGTGGACTACTATCTGGTCGGATTCCAGGCTTCATAGTACCTTATACTGTTATCTGGTCAAAACCCAGGCTTCATAGTTTCTTTGAAGAAGTGGAATACTATCTGGTCGGATTCCAGGCTTCGCAGCACCTTATTCTATTATCTGGTCGAAACCTAGGATTCAGTGTCTGAAGAAGTGGACTACTATCTGGTCGGATTGCAGGCTTCGCAGGAACTTATACCGTTATCTAGTCGAAACCCAGGCTTCACAGTGTCTGAAGAAGTTGACTACTATCTGGTCGGATTCCAGGCTTCGCAGCACCTTATATTGTTATCTGGTCGAAACCCAGGCTTCACAATGTCTGAAGAAGTCTACTACTATCTGGTCGGATTCCAGGCTTCGGAGCACCTTATACTGTTATCTGGTCGAAACCCAGACTTCACAGTTTTTTAAACTGGTATGGAAATCAGAGAGATCTTAGTGTCGATCTAACTGAACCAGAGAAGGTCTTGTGCGGGCATCTTTCTGAGGAAGATCCTGAGATAACCCTTGGTTATACGTGGCTTTTGAGAAGACTATCAGGTCATATAAGTAGTCAACGGTATTTGTTGATTTGTCCTTTCCCTGAAAAAGGTAAAGAATTAGTCATATGCAATGTCATGATGTATGAAATGCATTGTGGTGATGTTCTCAAAATAAATGAGATTATGTTGTATGCGATGTGTATGCGCATGCCATGATGTATGAACAGGGGATGCTACTGAGATGCTTCCCAGTCTAGGAAAATAAATCTCGAACTACTGTTGGAGAGTACTGCAAAATTGAATTCTCGACCGTTGTGGAGAAAGTGGTTCTTCTACTTCCGTTGGGGACGATGAGTAAAGATGATTTGTCGAGGATTTCCTCTTTCTATTTGAGAATACTCGGTTGGTATTTTTTGTCTTCTGTTTGAGAATGAATCTATGGGGAGACAAGTACTTCTGCTTGCGAATATTCCACTGGGGAGAAGATGCTCTATCTGGGGAGTATTCCTCTATGGGAGAAGAATTCTTCTGTTGGAAAATTACATAGTGAGAAAAGAATTCTGTTGGAGACTCTACTGGGGAATATTCAGTAGCTAGGAAGAAGAAACTCTGTTGAGGATAATCTTCTGTTGCCAGAGAAATAAACTCTAATGGGGATGAAGATTTGAAAGCTGTCGAAGATTATAAAGCTCTATGGGGAATGAGAGGTCAAACTTTGGTCGTTTTACTCTGCGGGGACGAGGCTTCATAAACTGCTGCGGACAAAAATAAACTCAGCTGGAAATCATGAATTTTCAAAATTCGGAAGAATTCTGCTGGAGAAGGTAATTCCTGCCTGGGAAAAAAACTGTAGAGACTGGGACTGGCTTTCAGACATTGCTTAGTTCCTTAAGCCATTAGCAATTGTCTTTCTGTTCTTTATGTAAATATTTGCAAACAGTAATCATATTCAATATGCATATGCCACAAATAATTACTGGACGTTTTTACAAAACAAAACAGAAAAATAGAAAAACAAGTAGTTTTGAACTATCAAGAACTGATTTGTATTGATTTTTGAAGTTTGCCTATAAAAGGCGTTTATATACAAGGAGACAGACATTCTAGTAAGAAGATGTCGTCGCAAGAAAGATTTATACAAAGTTATATACAAAGCGAAAACAACTATGTATAACGATCCCATTGAGTTTCAATTCTGCTATTGCTCTTATGCCTTCGAGCGTCTCATCTCTTCGCTACTTGTCCGAAGTTGACTGTATTGATAGGTGCCACTTGAGTTTGATAGTCTGATACTCAATTTTGATCACAAGGTGATCCAACGGGACATAGTTATACGCCTTAAATCCCTAATTTTTGCCAAGATCGCCCTTTCGGGTTTTCAGTCCATCGGGATACCCTTTCTTGCCCAAGCCGCCCTCTCAGGTTTTCGACTTACCGGGTGTACAATTTTTTTGTTTTTATCCCTAATTTTTGCCTGAACCCTTTTGGTTCGTCGGGATGCCCCTATTTTTTCCTAGGCCAGTCGACCTAGCGGGTCTTTAATCATGCGTAGTATCTTTTCACTATGTTCGCATTCACTGGGTGGGGAAGGTCGTCACCATCCATGGTGGTTAGAATCACGGCTCCACCAAAAAATATGTTCTTGATTAAAAATGGCCCTCCGTATGTAGGGGTCCATTTTCCACTGGGATCACCTTGCGGCAGGATGATGCGCTTGATTACTAGATCACCCGCTTGATATACCCGACGTCTGACCTTTTTGTTGAAATCCTTGATCATCCGTCTTTGGTACATCTGACCATGAGAAATAGCAGTAAGCCTTTTCTCATCAATTAGATTCAATTGATCAAGTCGAGTCTGGATCCAATCGTCCTCATTTAAACCCGCATCCTTCATGATCCTCAAAGAAGGGATCTAGACCTCAATTGGTAGGACAACCTCCATACCATATACCAGAGAATAAGGTGTTGCACATGTTGACGTATGCGCTGAAGTGCGGTAACCATGAAGAGAAAATGGTAACATCTCATGCCAGTATTTGTATGTCACCGTCATTTTCTGTATGATCTTCTTAATGTTCTTATTTGCAGCTTCAACAATGCCATTCATCTTCGGTCGATAAGGGGAAGAATTATGATGTTAGACCTTGAATTGTTTACGGAGTTCGGTGATCATTGTATTGTTGAGATTTGTACCATTGTTATTGATGATTCTCTCTGGCACATCGTATCGACATATCAGGTTATGGTTGATAAACCGCGCCACAACATTCTTGGTAACAGTAGAAAAAGAGGCAGCTTCGACCCACTTCGTGAAATAATCAATGGCTACCAGGATGAAGCGATTCCCATTGGAAGCGGTAGATCTAATCTACCCGATCATGTCAATGCCCCACATTGCAAAGGGCCAAGGAGCCGTCAAGACGTTCAAAGGAACCGGGGGTACATGCACCTTATCAGCATAGATCTGGCATTTGTGACAAGTTCGTGAATGCTGATAGCAGTCTACTTCCATAATAGACCAAAAGTATCCCGCCCGTAAGATTTTTTTAGCCATGGTATGTCCACTCGAATGGGTTCTGAAGGTACCTTCATGTAATTCTGCCATAATCCTTTCTGCTTCGCTCTTTTCTACACACCGAAGTAAAGTAGAGTCATGGTTGCGCTTGTAAATGATTCCATTATTGAGGAAGAATTTCACGGCGAACCTTCTCAGAAACTTCTTATCATTGCCAGATGCCCCCTCGGGATACTCTCGAGCCTCGAGATATCTCTTTACCTTATAGAACCAAGGTTTGACTATTACTCCTTCTGTGTCGATCTCGTAGCAGTATGCTGGTTCATCCAATCTCTCAATAGTGATTCGAGGAGCCTCGTTACCCCACCTGAACTTGAACATAGAGGACATGGTAGCTAACGCGTCCGCTAATTGATTCTCTTCTCGCAGGAAATGTTCAAAGGTGACCTATTCAAAGTGTGGAAGCAATGTCAGCACGTGCTCTTTGTAAGGGATGAGATTTGGGTGCTTCATGTCCCACTCACCTTTGATTTGACTTATTACCAAAGCTGAATCCCCGAATACACTCAAGAAATTGATCCTTAGGTCAATAACAGCTTTGAGACCCATGATGCATGCTTCATACTCCGCTATGTTATTGGTACAGTTGAAACATAGTCTGGCAGTGAAAGGAGGATGGCAGCCTTCAGGGGATATGATTACAACACCAATGCCATTACCGAGTGCGTTCGAAGCTCCGTCAAAAACCATAGTCCATCGGGATCCTTCTTCAGGTCCTTCATCCGGTCCAGGTTCTTCATAGTCAGTTACTAGCATAATATTCTCGTCCGAGAACTCAAAATTCATGGACTGGTAGTCATCCACGGCCTGGTGAGCTAAATGATCAGCTAATACACTCCCCTTGATTACTTTCTGGGTCATGCATTAAATGTCGTATTCAGTTAGGATAATTTGCCATCTTGCTATTCTTCCGGATAGAGCGGGCTTCTCAAAGATGTATTTTATTGGATCCATCTTAGATATCAAAAAAGTAGTGTGGGTCAACATATACTGTCTCAGTCGGCGAGTAGCCCATGCCAAAGCGCAACAAGTTTTCTCAAGCAGTGAATATCGTGTTTCACAGTCGGTAAACTTTTTACTAAGGTAGTATATTGCATGCTCTTTTCGACCAGACTCGTCATGCTGCCCCAACACACACCCCATTGAATTATCCAATACTGTTAAGTAAATTATCAAAGGTCTTCCTTCAACCAGAGACATTAGAATTGGAGGCTCTTGAAGGTAATCTTAGATTCTTTCAAAGGCAGCTTGGCATTCGTCATTCCACTTTACCACTTGATCTTTCTTCAGAAGCTTAAAGATTGGCTCACAAGTAGCAGTTAGATGTGAAATGAACCTGGAAATGTAGTTCAAACGTCCCAAGAAACCCCTAACTTCCTTCTCAGTACGAGGAGTGGGCATATCTTGTATAGCTTTTACCTTTGTAGGGTTTACTTGAATACCTTTGTCACGGACAACGAAACCTAAGAGTTTACCAGACCTTACCCCAAAGGTGCACGTGTTCGGATTCAGTCTTAACTTGTACGTCTTCAACCTATCAAACAACTTTTGCATATGATCGAGGTGCTCTTCTTCATTTTGAGATCTGGCTATCATGTCATCAACATATACCTCTATCTCGTGATGTATCATGTCATGGAATAAAGCTACCATAACTCGTTGATAGGTTGCCCCAACATTCTTCAACCCAAATGGCATCACCTTGTAATAGAAAGTGCCCCACTGTGTCACAAAGGTTGTTTTCTCCATGTCTTCAGGAGCCATCTTGATCTGATTGTACCCAAAGAAACCATCCATGAAGGAAAATATCTTATTCTGTGCGGTGTTGTCAACCAGAACATCAATATGGGGAAGCAAGAAGTCATCCTTGGGGCTTGCCCTGTTCAAGTCTCTGTAGTCCACACACATACGTACCTTTCCATCCTTCTTAGGTACCAGCACCATGTTGGCAACCCATTGGGGGTAAGAGGTGACAGCTAAGAACCCAACCTTAAACTACTTCATAACCTCCGCTTTGAACTTCTCTGACATTTCAGGGCGCATGCGACATAACTTCTGCTTTACCGGAGGGTAATCCTATTTAGTTGGTAGCCGGTGAACCACGATATCTGTATCTAGTCCTGGCATGTGTTCATATGACTAGGAAAATATCTCGACATAGTCTTGCAACATTTGTATCAACCTCTGTTTGATATTAAGCTCCAAATTTGCACCTATCTTTACTTCTTTCCTGTCTTCCTCTCTACCCAAGTTTATTGTCTCAACTAGATCTTCATGAGGTTGTATGGCCCTTTCTTCCTGCTGTAACAGTCTAGCAAGTTCTCCAAGAACCTCACAATCTTCCTCACCTTCATCCTCAACTTGGTTGATCGGATTTTCGAAGTTATAACTAGCAATAGCAGAACTGTTAATAATGGGATCCAGAGTGGATATGGATCTGCAGTTGATACGTGAGTGTGTGTAAGAGCATAGCTGTATAGAAAAAGTAAAAGGAAGAAAGGAAAAATAGAGAGCGCAAAATTTATGTGCAAAAACGTCCAATGTTTTATTGATGACATATGATAATGACATATAATAACCCTCACAAATAAACCATTGTGCCTCGGGTAAGACACAAGGCCATAAAGTTTATATTGTTTATTACAAATCCGAAAAACAAGAAAGACAATTATTGCTGAACAAAAGTAATCGGTACAAAATCTTTGGCCGTCCAGTTATTAGGTCCACCGTTGGTAGTAGGGTAGATCCAGCTGTCAATGTCAAAATCTTCATCACGGTCTTCTATAACATTGACCCCATGATTGCTGATGCATAGGGGAGGTCCTCCAGCCCGATCACGCCGAACAACCCTTTGAGCTCATGAAGTAAAGCCCAAACCAAATTTGTCAGTTTTGTAAGGGAAATTAGGGAGCTGTCCCCAAATGGTACACCCACCTTCTTCAACTACTGCTCTGGCATCCTTTAGAGAAGCCATCTTCAAGGGAGGTCTGGTGATCTTTGGCACACTGGTAATAGTCTCGGTTGATGCCATAGTCTGGGGAACCTCTTCAAAATTTTGACAAGGGGTCTCTATGAACTTGCCGTCCATTTCCACGTACCTGAAAGAGTTCAGATGGCTTACCATGTACTCCTCTTCACCATGCACAGTGACAATCTTTCCCTTCACTGGATACTTCAACATTTGGTGCAGCATAGAAGTAACGGCTCCAGCTTCATGGATCCAAGGACGACCCAACAAACAAGAATAAGATGGCCTGATATCCATCACGTAGAAGGTGGATTTAAAGGTCTGGGAACCCACTTTGACAGGGATATCCACCTCCCCGTGCACCATTCTTTTTGAACTGTCAAAAGCCCTCACCACAATGTTACTGGGCTTTAAGGTCAAACCTTCACAATCTAACCTGTCAAGAGCCTTCTTGGGCAGAACATTCAGTGACGATCCAGTGTCAACTAGCACATGGGCCATAATAGTGATCCTGCATTCGATCGAGACATGCAGAGTATCATAATGCTTTCTCTTCTTGGGTGTCAAGTCATCATCAGAAATACCCAACCCATTATCGGCGGTCAAACTGGCCACACAGTCCTTGAATTGGTCAGCGGAGGTTTCTTGCGGCACATGCGCAGTCTTGAGAAAGGTAATCAAAGCCTTTGCATGGGCCTCATAACACAGTAGTAGAGCCAACATTGATATCTTTGAAGGGGTATGCCTCAACTGTTTGACCATATTGTAGTCGCTCTTCTTGATTATTTTTAAAATTTCCTCCATTTCTTGTTTAGAGGATTCCAAAATAACTTCTCTAGGTGCCTCCGTCCAGGCAGGCTCACCTATAGCTTCTTTGTCTCGAGTCCCAAATGACTCATCGACAGGGATAAAAACTGGAGTAAGGATGGGAGTAGTAGCAGAAGTGCTAGCAGGAACAACAAATGGAATAACAACAGGCCTAACAACAGTCTCCGGGGAGATCTCAAGAGAGAAAATCCTTCCACTTCGGGTAATTTTGCTGGTCCTGACAATGTTACTGATATCAGGATCATCCTCTTCAGCTTTTTCGTCCTTATTGATTAACAAATCCTGCTTGACGCCATGGTAGTAAACGTCAACACTGTAATTCCAAGGAACAACTTTGTCCGAGGAGTATGGTACAGGGCCAGGAAAGGTGATTATTAATGGAGCAATTCTTGGAGCAGGTGTAATCCTAACAGGTATTTTGGAGGAGACCTTGGAAGGATTGGTAGAAATGGTTATAATAGCAACATCTTCATGTAGAACAGTTGGAACCAGAGTCTTTTTAAACAAAATATCTTTGTTATCCATCAGGCATTGAACACCTGATTTCAGCAAATAACAACCAGAAGGCAGGGATAAACACATGTGGCAACCTTCACCACAACCCGGAAATAAACCGGCTAGCAACAAATTCTTCTTGACGGTCATAAGGGGAGTGGATACTTCATCAACAGAAACAACAAATAGATCAGTATCCACGACATTAACACCACGGTTGTTCTTGGGCATGGGAGCAGTTATGACATTAGGCATATCATGAGCATCAAACTCAATCTCCTTTTCTCGATCAGATCTTGTATCTTATTCTTCAGAGCCCAACAATCATTTGTATTGTGGCATGGACTCTCAAAATGGTAAGCACACCGGGCGTTTGGATTGTAATAAGGAGATATGGTGTTGGGATTCTTGGGAGCCTCCCTTAAGGTTGCCAAGTTAGATTTTAACAGATGGGGTAAAACCTCAGACAACATCATATTGATTCAGGTGAACTTCCTTTGAGGTCTTTCTACCCTTGGCTGATTTTTTCGTTTTTGAGTAACCACATGCCTAGGTATTATCACAGCCCCTGCCGTTGCATGGTGCTCAGTTCTATTATGACTTCTTTGATTGTAAATAGCATTGACCTCCTTCTTGCGCATGAATGGATTTTTCACTGTACTTGAAGAGGTGTCTTTCTGGATCTTGCCACTTCGGATCCCAGCTTCTACCCTTTCTCCAGTCAATATCAGCTCAGTAAAACCAGCTGAGGAGCTACCAATCAGGTGATTAAAGAACGGACCAGATAGCGTACCAAGAAACATGTCCACTAACTCCCTATCAGACAAAGGGGTTGGACTCTCCCTTCCAAATCTCTCCATTTCTGAGCGTAGTCCTTAAAACCTTCGCTTGCACCCATAAACATACTCTAGAGTTGAGTACGAGTAGGAGCAAGGTCAGCGTTATATTGATACTGCTTATAAAAAGCAACAGCCAGATCTTCCCAGTTACGGACATTGATTTCCTCCAACTGATAGAACCACTCAAGCTGAGTCCCGGACAAACTATCTTGAAAGGAATGGACCCACAAGTTCCTATCAGTAGTGTGAGGCTGAATCTTCCTCACATAAGAACAGAGATGAAGCTTGGGATAAGAAACCCCATCATACTTGGCGAACAACGACACCTTGAACTTTTGCGGAATGACAACCCCAGAGACCAAACCCAGCTCTTCAAAATCCAAACCGGTATCTTTCGGACCTCTATTGCATTCAAATGATCCTCCAGCTGTTTCTATTTTTCATCAGCAGGAGGATATTGTTCCTCATCATAGTCAGATTCATCATCAGATTCTTTTGAACTGGAGTCTTCCTCTCTTGTTTCCTTCTCTTGATTGTCCCCTCCCTTTAATGGAGTTGAAAATTCTAGAGTTCGGTTAGCTGGTCTTCTTCTTCCCATACTCACAACATAAACTAGCTTCTTTGCTTTCTTCTTTCTCTCTTTCAGAATAAGGGCCTTCAGATCTTCCTGCCCTTTAGCCAAAGCTACAAACATTTGCTGAAATTGGGCATTTTTTGCTTGGAGATCCTTGATACTTTGTTCAGAAGCCATTATTGCTGAAATAAACAACATAGAAGATGAGAAAACTACTTTGAAACCTGTTTATGCAGTGTCATGGATGATATGCGTATGCAATGATTTCAAGGATTCTTAAAGACTCAAATTTTCTTAAACAAAAAGAAACACACGTTAATTGTATTGATAAGTTCGAATTGTTACAAAGAGTTCCCTTTAGGCTTACAATAAAAAAAAATAAAACTTAAAGCAAAAGGAAAATTAGGTTTCCCATAAGCGTATCCTCTTTGTTGAAATGTAGGCATTTATATTCCTCTCTTCATGGAGTAGCCTAGTGAGTTCCAGGACTTTCTTCTTGCTGGCAT
The DNA here is from genome assembly GCA_948472305.1 of Vicia faba. NCBI lineage: Eukaryota > Viridiplantae > Streptophyta > Magnoliopsida > Fabales > Fabaceae > Vicia > Vicia faba. Next base: position 1,341,329,024 of record OX451741.1, on the reverse strand, counting down.
AGAATTGAGCTTCAAACGTATCCCGCTCCTCCTTAAGTTGAACCCAATATTTTTGTAATCCCTCATGATCAGTTGGCATGTCAGGATAAAGAACAAGATAAGGAGTGTCTCCTTCAGCGACCGGTTCCATAATCATAGGTAGGATGGAGGGATAAGGCATCATAAGACTTTGAGCACGGGCTCGTACCCATTTGAGATAAGGCTCAAGAGGGATGAAATTCTTGTGCCCCAATGTCTTGCTATCAACTCTATGTACCATGCCCCAAGCTCGTGTGAACCTTTTTCGGTAACCCTGAGCATCATTCTCATAGTCGAAGGCGATTCCTTGGATAAGCGTATCATGAGGACCATCCCTTCTCGCATATCCAAATTGTCGTAGTTCCAAACAAGGATTGTAAGTGATTCCTCCCCTAATTCCTAAAAGAGGGACATTAGGGGATTCTCCGCATCGATCAATGATGGTAACATTCTCCGAGGATCGAGGACACCAATGAACACCTGAATGTGTAAGAGTCATTAGCCTATGAGACCATCTCAAACCCTGTTCATTCTTCAAGACGAATTGGGGTAGGTGCGAAATAAACCACCTAGCGAAAAGAGGAGTGCAACACATAAGGGTCCCTCTTTTCTTTATAATGCGAGTATGCAGAGAATGTAGGATATCTCCAAGCAGAGTAGGTACCAGGTTGCGTGATAGGAAAACCTTAACCACATTCACGTCTATGAGCTGGTCTGAATTAGGAAATAGTACCAACCCATAGATGAGAAGGGCTAACACCTCTTCAAAAGCTTGTAAGTCTAGGGTATCCCAAAAATGATGAGCTTTCTCAAACAAGAACTTAGCCAAAAAACCCTTAACATCTCTCCTGGTTTCCCAATTTGCTACTACGTCAGACCGTTGTAAGGATAGAGCTTTAGCAATATCTTCAGGTTTAGGGTCTCTTTCCATACCATTGAAAGGTACCTTATTAAGGATGGGCACCCCTAGTAACAGAGAAAACTCCTCCATAGTAGGCACTAACTGGTAATCCGGAAAAGTGAAGCAGTGATGTAGAGGGTCAAACCATTTATTTCAATGAAATGAGAGCTTTCAGGAACCCTGGATACTAAATCCTTAAGCTGAGGAGGTCCCTTTACCAGACTGACTTGGATAGTGAATCTGCGGGCGAGGGCCATGTCCTACAAAACAAGACAGAAATAAACCCTAAGAATCCTTGAAATGGTTAGTATGATATGCTATGCTATGATGTCATGATTATGCTCAGATATAGCAGATATAGCAAACACAAGCAAATCACACAAAGAACTTAGGTTTAAGGCTTGCATGGGTTTTAAGGTAATACCCTCTTGAAGTTGGATTGATTCAACCTGTCTTAAATATAGTAACCGGCTTCTAAGGGATCTCAATATCACCGATCTTTCCCCTAAATTTCTTCCGATAGACAATTGACTTGCCACCAAACAAAACTCAAGAGTCAAACCTCAATGAGCGTAGCATCGAGTATCAACCAACTTTGGGTTTACACCAAAGACGACTATCTCACTACATCCTAAAAGCCAAGTTGGTCAATTAAGGTGCTAAGGTCAGTTGACGCTTTTATGATACCATGCAGCGGCCCCGTATTCTCCTTGATTACTCAAGGGCTACCGATACACACTAAAGTATCGCATCAACGTAGCTACTGCTTCAACCATGTCGGTATACCCTGCACAGCTCCCTCACAGTTTATTGCTACTTACCTAAAAGGACTTCCCTGATCAGGGTTTAGGATCCAAATAACCCAAACAGATAACCTCAAAAGTAAAGCAAACAAACAAGCAAACAATTTAGAAATGATCTAGACCCTAAGGTAAACCCCACTTTTAATAATGTTCCCCATCAGAGTCGCCAGTTCTGTGATACAGTGGCAGAACTGACTGTTTAATACTAGTTTTTGCGTTTGTTGTTCGCAAATTTCGTGGTAAGCAAGAGTCGCCACCGCCTTTTATTTTATCCAACAAAGGAAAAGGGAAAAAGAACAGAAAAAAACTTTTTCGAGATGTTTCTAAGTACGGGGGGTAGATTATGAAAGGGAAGGTTTTAGCACCCTTTCTATCCATGGTTTTCCATGGGCTCTTGGGTACTTGCTCATTTTTAAATTGCTTTTGTGTGTGTTTTGAAAAGTTTTGAAAATGCCTTAGTGCGACATTTCACTTTATGGTAACCCTTGTATCAGTCCTCAAGAGTGTGATAAAGTGTTTTTGAAAACTTTGTTTGAAAAGTTTGTTTGAAAGTGTATGGTGTAAAAGATTACTTTGAGCAAATACTTAAGAGTTTCTACCTACTCAAAAAAGATTGTTCGTTTTCTTATTTCCTTTAGACAACGATATCCTACTATTAAGGAGTAGGTAGCTCCATCGTTGGATTTTAAGGGACAATCTAAAGGGACGATTACGATCACTTGAGGCAACAGGGCAAGATCTCTTAGTAACTGTCCTAAAACTCTAAGATCACTTTTTACCGAGGCAACATCGAAAGTATCATCAAGGGACTAGTGGTCTTTCGAATTAGAGGACAGCCACTAAAAATTCTCACGTTTCGAGAATAGTGACCGTTTTTCCGAAGGCAACTGAAGTGGGGCATACCCTTGGGATGAGCATGTGCAAGTGTTTGATTTCAGTTGATTTATCTTTGCACAGTTATGATGTTCTACTGTTTTAAACATTTGACGTATCTTTTGCATACAATCCTATTATCCATACATCTAACAGTTAATAGTAGTGAAAAAATAAAATGCAAGAATCTAAAACCTAGCTATTACAAGGCTTTGGGGAGGGTGTTACATAACCAAACTTGGGGGAAAATGGAAAATAAATAAGAAAAGCAGTAAATAAAAACCTAATTCACCACTATTACAAACCATTGACAGTTACATTAATTTGGAAAATAAAATGTAAATAAATAAGCGCGCGAGAAAATAAGACGGGGATAAAACCTAAGTCCTAAAAAAAAACTTAACAATTAAAGAGAAAATATTTTTGTCATTTTTTTTATGTTAAAAAAGAAAAATTGAAACTTAGCCTAAATCTAATTAATTTTTAATTAATAAAAATTATCAAGTTACAATAATCAAAATTAATTAATTAATTTTTTTTTAAATTAATTTTAATTATCAAACCTAATTCTATTTATTGATTTTTTTGATTTTATTATTAAATAAAAAAATATTTTGAAAATAAAGAAATAAAGAAAAACAAAAGAAATGGGCCAGGCTGAATAGAATGAGGGTGCAATTTGGAAATGGAATAGCCCCAAATGGAAGCTAATCCCAGGCCAATCGTTGGATCAGGTGAGGCGAAAACCTTGAGGGCGTATGGTAGATCTCCAATCAAGACTCTTGGGTCCAAATTGATTGTGATCTGATGGCCAGATCTGATGGTGCATGATGGTCAATAAGCCCTGAGGAGTATTGGATTTTGCATGAGATATTGTGAAAAATATAGGAAAATGCTAGACCTGGGACTCGAACCCAGGTCCTTTCCCTCACACGCGCGCTGCTTTACCAACTGTACTGCCAACTCATTCGTTACATAACACAACACAAAAACATAATATATGAAAATTGGTCAGCTATGTTAAAATAAAATAAAAACACGCGAGAATTTGAAATGGCTAATGGAAGGTTGCCATGCATCATCCCCTTCCTCCCTCCGTTATTTTAGATGTTCATACCTATAGTGACAGTCGGCGTTTGTAGCTATACCTCCTGCAACTCAAAAAACCCAGAATATGCAACATAAATCAAATGTGAGGCCATGGATCGATTGGCCTCACCCTCCTGAGCATGACAGTGCCCTTAATTTCATCTAATTTTACCTCTATCTAAGGTTCCTCAAATTGGGAGCTCGGAACCCCAATAATGGTGGGTCCTCATACCTGCACTCAAACTCAAAATAATACATCCAAAAACGTTCTATGTATCACCACGAATCAAAATATACATGCGAATTGAATTAATAATGAATGAATGAAAGAAAACGGATTTGGAAAAGTTGAGTACAAACCATGACTTGGCGAGGGTGTTTCATGAAGCTACAAGCCCTGTAATTGATTGGAATAACTTCAGGGAACCTCCAGGAACGTGTTTTGACACTTGTTTGGGGTTGAAACAAGCTGGAAGTGGAAGTTCAAATTTGACAACTTAGTGTTTTTTTTCAAATTTGACAGGGGTTCTTCAGATCCTCTCACTCTCTTTGATGCTTTCCAAAAGCTTGCTTATATAGAGAGTAGTGAGAGAACATGAAAATGCCAAGCTTGTAATAGCTAGGAACAAGTTCTTGAATGCCATGAATGGCCCTTTGAAACCTTGGCCAAAGTCATGGGATTTTGTACCATTTTGAATTTTGAATGAGTGCAAGCATCTTGGCCTTGCTGTACACGAAAATTGGGACCCCTCCATGCATTAAAGCAAGCCTTAAACATATTATTTGTAATAATCTTGATTTATTTGATTTTTAATTAAATAAAATTAATATAAAATTCAAATAAAGTCAAGACTATTCAAAAATGTTTTTAGGAGTCCTCTATGATCTTATAAACATGTTTGAAGTTTAAGAATTTGAGCGATTTCCTTAAAAATTCAAATTTGCCCAATGCATATTTCTTGAAAATTCCCAAATTTTCCCAACTTGGGAAAGCCATAACTTGCTCAATTTTTACCTCATTATGATGATCTATTACTTTTTGGAAATCCCAAGATGTCTACTTCAATCCCTATTTTGATCAATTTTGCTTTTGAAGATGTTATCTTGATGTTAAAGGTCTTGGCAAAAAGTGGCTTTTATTGACTTTCTAAAAATGACTTGTAATGTATGAACTTGTATCTTTCAAATGGTGCATTTCTTGGACTTGAGGGATGAAGAGAAGTTGTAGGGAACTGGATTCTCTTAAAAATGAGCTTTGGCTAGAAATTTCTGATAAATTATGAGAAAGTTATGCTTGGTCAAAATTTGGTTGACTTTTCCTATAGAAACCCTAATTTTCTATTTTTGACTTTTGATGAATTAGGAGCAATTCTTGAGGAATCATGATCAACCCTTGATCAAATTATGGATATCACTTCAAAATGTTGATGTTGACCAAAAATCTTGAAGTTTGACTGTATATAGGTCACAGTTGACTTTTGACCTAACATAGTTGATTTTCCAATACTTGAGCAATTGTCTGAGCAAACTTATTGAGAAAAGCACGAAACTTGGCATGGATGATCTTGAGGACATGTTAGGACCACGGGAGGCATTGGAGACTATTGGAGCTCAAACATCTTGATGAAAATGGAAACCCTAGTTGGGGGCTCATTACCTTAGGAGGAGAATTTGCCTGATCAATTCTTGGGCATCTTTGGGGCAAGTTGAGGATCTCAATAGGCATGTGTTGAGTAAAATGAGAGGGAAAATCTTGGGGTACAATACCATGCAAGAAGAATTCAATTAAGGGTTAAATATATAAATCCCCTGCAATATTAGCGAGTTTATATTTTAGCCCCTGGTAAAGTTTTTAAAAAAAAAACCCTTATCTTATTTAGATTCCGTCAATTCTCCCCCCAAATGCCACATGTCTTAAAAGATTCACTCCAAATGCTTATTTGGTAGGGTCTAGGTGGCTTTTTTATTTTATGTTATTTATTTAATTAGTGACATGAAATTGTTGCTTTAGCTCTAAAATGAAAACAAAGAAATAATCTCAAAAATTTCAAGTTCCAATGGCTTTCGAACCCAAGAACAATTGCATTTCCATAATTCATCCATCCACTCAACCAAATGTTGTTAGTTGATAATGTTTCCCCGTTCTATCCCTAAAACTATAACCCTCATCTTCAAATCCACATTTCCATGGCAAATCCATAATTCCTCGATTTCACTACAAACACCTCCAACCCCTAAATATCAAACAATGTTCCTCTATGTCCCTACAACAATATTCATCCAACCAATTTTAAACATCAAACCAGAGCCATTAAATCACAATATAAACAACATAGTGATTAATCAACATAAATAGCAAAGCTGAAGTAATCAAAACAAAGTTGGAAAAGAAGAATGGAAGTAGAATCAAGCAGAACATCATGACTACCACACATCACGGTACCCCCGACATTCCATGTTCCACAACATTGTCAAAGCCATTTTCCAGCCTCGAACACAAGCTTTCCACTGCCACCTAATTTTGCACAAGACAAAGCTGTTGCGAATTTTCGTTGCACAAGCTGCCTTTTGCCGATTCTGTCAAAGCCAACGAAGCCCCAAATTCACGCGATTGCTCCAATCGGGTACCACCTACAGAACCTTCGTGCATAGCTCTATTCCATGCGAGCTCTGATCAAACCTCCGATTGCAACCCAATACCAACTGCAAACAGAGATAACACTGTCATGAGTGGATTCATTATGTTGGATAAATTATTGTTTTTGGAATTGATTTTGTTTAAGCGATATTTTTTTGTTAGAGAGAAGTTAACAAACAGAAGCAGCTGGTCTAGTGGTAATGAGATGTTATCATATGCTTTGATTCCTGGGTTCAAATGTCAGTTGAGAAATTTTTTTGGAGATATTTTCTATGTTTTCATATGAAAATAAAAGCAACAAATGTCATGTCACTAATTAAATAAATAAAATAAAAAATCCACATAGACCCTGCCACGTAGGTATTTGAAGGGAATCTTTGAATATATGTTCTATTTGGGGGGCATACTAAGAGAATCTAAATAAGATAAGGGGTTTTTAAAAAAAAACTTTACCAGGGGCTAAAATCTAAACTCGCTAACATTGCAAGGGGGATTTGTATATTTAACCCTTGAATTAATTTGAAAGAAATGACGTTTGGGACTTTGTCCTCCATCCATAAAATCATCAAGTTATAGGAACACGATGGATATTTAGGAATAAACTTGACGAACATCATGTGATAACAAGGAATAAATCCCAATTAGCGGCTTAAGAGTATAACCAAGAGGAAGGCATTTATTATGAGGAGACTTATGGTTCAGTTGCCCGACTCGAGGCTATACGCTTTTTATTAGCGTATGCATCCTCTAAGAACTTCAAATTATATCAAATGGACATTAAAAGTGTGTTCCTTAACGAATACATAAATGAAGAGGTGTATGTTTCACAACATCCCGGTTTTGAAAACTATGAGTTTCCTAATCATGTTTTTAAGCTAAAACGTGCTTTGTATGGTCTTAAACAAGCCCCAAGGGCATGGTATGAATGACTTAGCAAGTTCTTGCTTGATCAAGGATACTCTAGAAGGAAGGTAGGCACTACTCTCTTTATTAAAAGTCAAGGAAAGCATATTTAACTTGTTCAAATTTATGTTGATGATATCATTTTTGGATTGACTAACATACATCTCGTCAAGGAGTTCTCTAAGCTTATGCAGAGAAATTTTGAAATGAGTCTAATGGGAGAGTTAAACTACTTTCTCAAACTTCAAATTAAGCAACTCAAGGAAGGAACATTTGTATGTCAAACTAAGTATTGTCTCAAATTACTGAAATGATTCAAAATGGAATGTGCAAAGGAAATTGACACACCTATGGAAAAAAATGACAATTTGGATAGAGATGAAAATGGTAAGGATGTTGAGGTCAAGAAATATAGAGGTATGATTGAATCTCTTCTATATATTACAACATCTAGGTCTGGTATTATGTTTAGCGTCTGTCTGTGTGAACGATATCAATCGGCTCCCAAGGAATCACACTTAAAGGCGGTTAAGCATATTCATAGATACCTTATTGGTACCTCTAAGTTTGGGCTATGGTATTCCAAGGGAAGCAATTGTGGCTTTGTTGGTTACTCTGACTCCGATTTTTCCGGTTGTAAATCGGATATGAAAAGTACTAGTGGAACTTGTCACATGTTTTCAAAATCTTTGGTTAGTTGGCATAGTAAAAATCAAGTTTTCATAGCTTTGTCAATGGCCGAGGTGGAATACATGGCTACCGGTAGTTGTTGTGCCCAAATCTTGTGGCTTAAACAACAATTACTTGATTTTGACATTAAACTTTCACGTATTTCTATCATGTGTGACAACACTAGTGCCATTAATCTAACCAAGAATCTTGTACTACATTCTCCCTCTAAACATATTGATATACGTCACCATTTCCTTCGTGACCATGTTGAAAAATAGGATGTTGTATTCGAGCATGTTGATAGTAAAAATCAACTTGCCGATATTTTCACTAAACCTCTTGCAACCAAACTATTTTTCAATATTCATGGAGAATTGGGGATCATTGATATCTCCAATGTAGCTTAATTTTGCCTTGTTAACCGCACTTTATACTTTTGCTATATCTCTTTGTTTGATTATTTAACATCATGTGAGTGTAACTTCCGTTCCATCAAGAGTGAGGTAATATTGTTTCAATTTCTCTTTGAAAGTAAGACTTTTCTTAATGCATGTTATTTGTTGGTTGAAAATGTTTGATATGTGCTCAAATGATGAAAATCATGAATGTTCATTTCCAAAATTTTTGATTGATAACCATTGTGTGTTCTCAATGTATATGCTTATAATGAATTCATGTATTAATTCTTTCATATTTGTATAAGTTTGTTCTTCTTATGCAAGCATAAGTTTTTTATCTTTATTTATTGCATTCGTGCTTGAGTTAAATGTATGCGTGTTATTTACATATATGTTTCTTGTTGTAGTTGTTCACGTGTTATCACAAACATTTTCATTTTGATTGAGTAGTTACATGTTCTTGTCTCTATGCTAGGCACATGTGTGTGCGGCATCGGGAGTTCCATTATGGTGTGTCACGTGATAGTGACGCTGTAGAGGCAACTTGAAAAGTATGCTCTTGCATCACATTCTTTATTCAGGGGGAGCCTTCGATGACTATATGAAATGCATCTTCGTAAGTTTTTCCATCATCAAAAGGAAGAGTATGTGAGTACAACTTCACCATTAGATGTTTTGCATGATGTCAAAACTAGGAAAACTTATCATTTTAGTATATTGGAATGTATCTCTATGTCTTGTGGCACTCCTTCACATTAGAGGTCTTAGAAATCATTAAAAACCATTTTGAAATTTACCAAAGTCTTGAAAAATAAGTTTCTGCATATTTTTACTTGCATATGCCGACACGTACGTGTTTCAGGCCGACACATGCAACTCAATATTGAAGCCCGTGGATTATGTGTGTCATAGACCAACACATGCATTCATACAGGCCGACACATACTGTAACTTTCAATTTTTCTATTTTATGTGCCGACACATACGATTTTCAGGTCAGCACATGTACTGCAACATTTTTGCCTGTACATAAGTCAAAAACCAACTGTATGTGCCGGCCTGAAAAGGCAGATGTACTACAACTTCAATCAACAAGTTGGAGTAACATTGTAGGAAATCTTAGGTATTATTATATCATTTGAGTGTGTGGCTCGTAAGTTTAATAAGAGGTCTTGGATTCAAATAAGATTTTTGATATGTTTTACTCGGAATTAAAACAAGAAGAAGAAGCACGACGTGTCAGATCCTCCAACTGAGTTTGATTAGAGGAAATTTGGAGTTCTCCCTCCGATTAGGAATCAAGGATCTAAACGTGGTAAAAACTTTTCTCACTTTTCTAAATCGAATGTCATAATATATATATATATATATATATATATATATATATATATATATATATATATATATATATATATATATATATATATATATATATATATATATATATATATATATATATATATATATATATATGTGTGTGTGTACTAAAAACATGCACGTTATATGACTCAGATTTTATGTTATGTAGGATGTTATTGAGCCTTTGCAACAATAGCTTGTGTTTAATCTGTAATATCAATTTCGACTGGAGAAAACTTTGACTCGCTCCTCAGGAGCTAATAGATTGTGACATTGTTAGTAATGGTTATGAAGGCGGATCTACGAAAAGTGTGCGAAATTACTTATGGAAATAAGGAATGTCTATGGAAAACTGAAATACCGGTATGACTGAACTCAAATGTCTTATGACATGTTGAGACATCTGATCCGACATAAACATTGCAGTAAGGTATAAACAATTAACTACCAGTACTGAAAAACATAAACAACACATAGAAATTGTTAACCCAGTTCAGAACAGCCTTCCTATTCTAGGGGCATCAAGCTAAGGATAAGTCCACTAAAATAGTATCAATTCATAGACCCTACAATAAACCTCCAGTTTACGGTCTAATCACTTAATCACTACCCTTTCTAGACTTTTATCTAAGACTCACCTAAATATGAGCCCCTCCTCAATCCCTCTTCAATCACATACAGCGATTAAATCACCACAAACAGGAAGACACACTTCCATGACAATAAACCAGAAGACTCACTTCCATGAAAATTCCTAGCCAAGACTCTTGACTAAGAACACAAATTGGAGTTGCTTATAAGCTTCCTCCAAGAACAATACTCAACTCATTACCTACAAGTTTCTGAGTGAGAACACAATGAACATCTCACAACTCGAGTGGTTCACGTACACCAACTCTTCTAGAGAGTGACTAACAGACATTGCACTAATGGTTATATCTTTATAATTCTCGGCTGGTGCTTTTTCCTAGGTTACAAAGCTTTTATTTATAACCTATACCCAACTGGATTTGAGCCTTCAAACACAGCTCATCAGCTGTTACAAAATAGTAGAAAATTCTGCATAAAAATAGGTCTTCAAACAAATCTTCCTAAATTATCTCCATATTTAGAAAGTAAATATTCTTCAATATTCTTCTTGAATCTTCCATACCTACAAAACAGCGCGACATAGGATAATATTATATCCTTAAAGTATATTATGTTTTTGTGACTTAACAGAATATAACAGTCCAGCTTAGCTCAGGCGCGATGTCGTATGCTCCTTCATAGAGTATCTTATCCGACATATTATTCCAGTTGTTGAAACACTTCAACTCAATATGTCCTAACATAAGATAGAACTTCTTGTCCAACCTGTTCTTGTTATCAAGTTAACACATCCTAGATAATATATTGTTGTTATATTTGTTTTACAAAATTAATACCAATCCTTAACACTAAAGAACTTACAATCTCCCCCTTTGGAAAATTTTGGCTAAAACAAATAATAAAAATTACAACCCAGATTACAGCAACAAACAAAAATCAGCTTAGTCTTCAGAAGCTACTAAGCGCAGTAACATGGAGTCAGTCATCAGTTAAGATAGTCTTCTCTCTCCCTCAACCCAGGAAGCTATTCTTGTAACACCCCATTTCTACCCGGCGAATAATATTAAAAATCAGAGTTCAACATAAGTAGGATGCTACATTTACAACTTAAAATCAAACTTCATTTAATCGCATACAAACAGATACATAACACTTAACTCGGATGAACTGATAACAATCTGATTTATTCTTCAAAATCAAACAACTTCTTATTGATAAGCAACAAAATATACATACTCAACTTCAATTCACTTAACATTTTTTATTCAACTAAAACAACCTCAAGAGAACAATTATTTCATGTAATCAACTTAAAAATTCAGCAACTGAAATAATAATTAACAACTAAACATCAAGGGTTCATCCCCCCGAATGCTACGTAGCAGAGCAACGACACTGACTCAAACTAACAAGGTAACAACAATCCTTCTTGATTATCTGCACGTTACCAACAGAGGGAAACATTCAAACAAAAGGGGTGAGATATCTAACAATATAATAAAACGTATGATAAATAATATATTAGATCAGATCATATAACATCACCACTTCACAACTTACAAACAACATTAATCACAACAAAACATCAACACAACATAACTACTAAATTCACAGCTTTTAGATAATACTTGTCATAACAAGTCAACAACATAAAGCAACAACAAATCTATCTTCACCATAACTCAAGATGCAACATCAAATGCGACTCAATTACAATGCACATGCATATGGTACCATTGGAGCAGAACTCCCAACTTAAAAATGGAGCATAACTCCCATCTTAAAAATAATTGCCAATAAATAGAGGCATTCAACAAGGCATAAGCTGTCATCTCAATATTCGCCAATACAGGCTATCTTAATGAGCATCAGTCTATCTTGATATGCAATGTATGAGACACAATCATGAATGTAGTAACAACAACCACAATTAACAACATCTCAACACAAATCATCGTTGGCCAGAAGCCTACAACTTAATAGCTGCCAATTATTAGAGGCACCTCAACATCATTCATCAACATAATTCATCAATTATAGTTCATCAACATAATTCATCAACATAATTCATCAACATAATTCATCAACATAATTCATCAACATAATTCATCAACATAATTCATCAACATAATTCACCAACATAATTCATCAACATAATTCATCAACATAATTCATCAACATAATTCATCAACATAATTCATCAACGTAATTCCACAACAACTCATCCATAACAACAATACAACGACAGATCGACAATCCCTCAATGTTGGCCATAGGCGTACAACATGATAATGCCCATAATCAATTAATCATCTAATGCTTATCTCTAATTACCAAACCTCTACATATTATTATACTGTAATGTTACATCATTATTATTATTAATCTTACTGTCATGAACCATGCAATAATCTAAGATCGTCTTATCCTCATCATACTTCACGAAATCATCATAGCGATTAACACGGGAAGCTAACTCTATCCTAATTTGGGTACTAGGATTATTCTTCTTATCCTTCATTTTAATCCTTAAGAATGAAGTTCATCGCATTAGCTATCCAACACTTCAAACGACAACTCAAACAGAGTCCAGAAACTCAAGTTACAGCCTTTGGAAGAATCTGTCAAAAATTGGACTTCATGAGTCGACGCACGTCTCCTTGAGTCGACGCATACTGGGTTTTGAGTCTTGCATGAGTTGATGCGTAACCTCTTGTGTCAACTCATACTGAGTCTGAAACATTGCATGTGTCGATGCATGATCTTTTCGTATCGACTCATCCTGAGTCTTAAATCTTGTATGTGTCGACGCATGGCCTTTGAGGTTGACTCATACTGACCTGTGCTGAATATATTCTATGATTTCACTGCATTTTCGCTGCGATTTCCATGCCCTAGGTCCTAAAAACATCCTATAATCATAGGTAATCATCAATTATAATAATCCTATGTTTCTACATCAATTATACAATATTAGGACATCATTATTCATCTCTAAATCATTGATCCTCAACAAACAATAGTATATATATATTTCAATCATAAACAAAACAACTTTTCAAATCCAATCCCACATACTACTCATTATAAACCCTATTATAGAGTCAGAACCCCACCCTTACGTTGGATTGAAGGTTGCTCTACAATTTTCCGATTGAATTATATTCTGCCTCTTTTCCTTCTTTTCTGCAACTTTCACGTTCTCTTTCTCTCTTCCAACCATTATTTTCTTTTCTTCTTACTGCTACTTCTTTTTCCTTAATATTTCTAAATAACTAATATCATAACAATATAATTCTCACACCCCCTTAGTACTACATACCACCATATAAAATAGGCCCAACAACTTAATCTTATATTATTCCATTAATTCCAACATTATTATTATTAATCAAGTAATTAATTAATTAATAATAATCTAACAACTTATACCAACAATCCACAACATCTCACAACCTCAACAAATAATCCAAAAAAAAATTTAATTAAATAATTAATTAAATTAACGGGCGTTACAACTTGTCACAAATGAATAGGCCTTTCATTTGAATGGTGAAATTAGAGAACCATAAAGCACCTACCAGTCAACTTGGTTAACTCAGAACACTGATCACAATTGTGTGCACAACTCATATCACAAGTCACAAAAGCCAACTTAAACACAAGACATAATAGAACATCCTATCTGATACATTTGTGACATGTATGGAAAAACAACCTTCATCCTAAAGTGAGCACCACCTTGAGCACATAACCTTGAGCACACCACCTTGAGCACCTTTCTCCCCCTTTTTAGCCAAACATTGGCAAAGGAAGCCTTCACAGATCCATACCCAAGCACAATTTAACCAGACCCGAACAAACCCCTTAACAGAGATGAAACTACAAAATACTCACAAGGTGGAAGAGGGAAGAAGTAACCTCTATAAATAGCTGAGCATTCACTTGGGAAATAACAATACTTGAATGGTCCAAGGTCTTGGTCAAACAGAAACGTTATTTTAGGAGAACAAAACTGCACCAAATATAATTGTGTATCGTCCAAATTAGCTTTTTCTTTATTCAAATTATTTAGACCAATTCTTCTAGAGATGGAAGTTGTCACCATATGCACATGCACAGTCAGACCCTGCAAAATTTTCCTTTCTGACATGCACTTGAAACCACCACTCATAACCTCTTTTGTTGGTTATCCCAAAAAAATGTCTTGAACAAAGTTCTGAATTCTAGTCAGATAATGTCTGTTATGACCAAACCAACTTTGACCAATAGTTCTTCAACTAATACGAAGATGCTTCACAAAAATATTGTCTTCCACTGAAATCTAAGTATACTCCCTTCACTTAGGATAATTAAGACACCCCAAAGACAGGTGCAACACCATCCTTCAGAATTATCCCATGTGAGCACTGGCTTCACAAGGCTATAACTAACCATGCCTTGTCAAGATCAGAAAAAAAACTTCATAATGTCACATGTTGTCTGACATCCCACCCTCATAAGAGGAATAAGATCTCCACAAGATTTAACAACACACAAACCATATATATACCATTGTAGCAACAATCCATAGACAAATACATGAATCCCTCTATCATAAATAACCAAATGCTCTAGATGAAGATGAAAACTTGAGCATTGGATGAAAACCCATGAAAGACTTCATTCTTTCATGTTGAAGAACAACACTTACCACATATGTTGAACTCTGAATCCCTCAGTAGAGTCAAACCAGAGTCAAATACTCTCATTCCTTAAGAATACAGCCAAGTACTCTGACTTCTTCACAACACAAGGACACAATTGATTACTGTCCTTTCATAACTACACTCAGTATCAAGACCTTTTGAATAGGCAAGATGTCATGCATACTAGGTGTGAAGTCACTCACAAACTCCAAAATATCTTAGTTTTCTTAAAATATTTACTAATATCCAGATCACTAAACCTTTTCTGGAGTGAATTGTAGCAGAAGAAAAACACCTTATCAAAACACTCTACTCAGACCTCAGTATATGTCAGCAGTCTTCTGCCCTTACATCCACTAGTAGTTTCTAATACTAGTGGAGTCTTCAACAAAGTAGTCATGCATTCACCAAGCATACTACTGTAGACAGGATTAGATTCTCCATATTCTAATCCACATAGTCATAAATGCCACTTAGGACAATAATGCTTGAGCATCCAACTTCATATGCACAATCCCAAGCAAAAAAAAACACAGCCATCAACAATCACGATGTTACAACATTATTTAGGACATCAACTTCTTAATATAGAACCCAAACTAATCTAGTTCTTAAATCAATTCAAAGGACTCATTATGCATAGAAATCCTTTACGAAGCTCTCAATAGAACACACAGTTGGTGCAGCTTACTCAGGTTAAACCAAACACCTGAATGCTATAGAGAGAAATAAACTCTCACATACTCTCTGAAACACAATGCCCAGAATGTAAAATTGCATAGCTCTTCATACAAATACTTAGTCTCCCGTCAAAGTATTCACCATCAGTCTCATGCACAACCTCCTTAAAGGATATACAAATACTCAGATCCCGTCAAATTATTTATCATAAGCAAGATAAGATTACCTTCTCACACAAGGTAGGACATTTAATATAACATCCTTCTTTTGCATACGTCAGGCACCAGCTGATGATATTCATTCACACCATAATATTCCTGATTAGGTCAGTGGCTTGACCTTAAACTCCATTCTGTATAACAACTTCCTTGGCTACAAGAGTAAAACACACTTTGAGATGATGTTCCAACATCAGATCCGACATCAAAATCAAATATATGGATTTCACCATTAACTATCGTATGAAGATACCATAGTGTCCATACATAGATCTGTTTCCGGGCTAGAAGAGATAAAAGGCAAGGCATAGTTGAAAGACCGAGAAAGGAAAATAGACAATCAGTTGGTTACCACCCCAGGTCAAGATCATAAGGCCTAAATCAGATTATATGGTAGGAGGATCATGTAATCGGCCATGGAAGAAGATGAAGAGGTAGTAGTCGAGCTCATACCCTGAATCCAAAGGTTACCCTAAGCCCGGCCTCATTGGATCCATTACACAATGGCTGGTCCATTAAAGACGTAACCGCTCATTATTATACGATGGCACACGTTATAATAAAAGCCATTCATTGGTGTTGTACCCCAAAATTTTCCCTCTCACTTATTAAGATTTTGCTCACAAGATCTCCTTGGACTCAGGACTGCACTAGGGTTTGATCAACTCAGGACACCTCCTTCAGCATTGATGACCAAAATTAGGGTTTGGGTTTGCACAAGGATTTTTGAACCTCCAATGCCCCATATGACATTAATGGATCATTATGGACCCCCAAGATTACTCATGTCAAGTTTCAAGCCTTGGATCACACTTTTGCTCAATCAATTGAGCAGTTGACCTAAAAATCAATTGTATTGGGGAAAAAGTCAACTATAGCCAATTTACAGTCAAACTTCATAAATTTTGATCCACATCAACATTTTAAACCCATATGTATCATTTGATCAAGTTTGGACCACAATTCCCCAAGAAATTTGATCAAATCTCCAAAAGGGCAAAATGGTCAAAATTAGAGTTTTGACTGGGAAAGGGCAATTTCTGATTTTTGTCCTAGAAAATGATCAATTGGTTTAAGGCATGATCTCAAGAGTTCAGTTTCATCATTTTTAACTAATAACATATCCTAAAACGTTACTCAAGTTCAAAGGATTGACATATGAATTTTCAGTCAATTGATCAAAAGTCAACTGTATACTGAAAAGTCAAACTTTGAGTTTTTGGTCAAATTCAAATGCCAAAGATCACAATTCTTCAAAACATGTCAAAATATGAAACTTATTCATCAAGAAATCAAAAATTCAAGATTTCATTTTGAAAAGTCAAAATTTCTAAACTTAGAAATTTTTCTAAGTGTTGAAAATTTCTTATTTTTCATAACTTTGAGAAACTTTTTCACCATGATGTAAAGAGATTCAAGAGAAACTTCCAACATGAAAGTTGTAGATCTCCATGAAATATACAACTTTTCTTCACACAACTTCTTCCAAAAGTGCTTGGATCTCAAGTTATAATTTTAATAACATGTGGTCATGAAACAAAACACTTAGTGAAATTTTGCCCTAATTTGGTCAGGATTTTGACCCAACTTCATGGAACTTTTTCATATAGTTACAAGGGTAATATTCAAAAGCAATTCAAATATGAGTTGTAGATCATATTGCAAGCTTTCCAAAATGTCCAAGAACTCCTTGAGATCATTCATGAGTAGGGAGAATCGAAGAGATGAACTTAGGGTTTTATCACTTTAATTACAAGTCATTTTAGTGATGAACAAAATTCAAATTCAAACTATGCTGCATAAACACTACTTTGTAGGCCTCAAAATTGTTAGGCACTCCATAATTAATTGCTTACACAGCTGTTAGAGGCCTCACTTCAAGAATTCAATGCATGAACATGCTTTATATCCATTTTTGGAAGAAAGGTTACATTGCCATTTTGATAAAGTGACTTTTTGTACAAAACTTGTTCTTGAGCCTTGCACTTGTTCTCTTCTGATCAAACAGGTCCTATAGCTCATGAGAAATGTTTCAAACACTTACAATCTCCCATCCCATGCTTGTACCTCTCCTTGAAACTTGTTTCCTTCTTTTCTTCAAAATCAAGTAACCTAGCCAAAAGCTAGAAACTTGTACTTCTGATGGTCCACAGCTCTCAAACACTTTTGTTTATACATACACAAACGATTTGACACAAACACAAGAATGCTGAAGCCCTGAAATCACCTAGAACTCAGAATCACACTTCACACTTTCACTTTCACACAAACTGACCAAAAAAACTTGAAACTCATAATCTACTCTTGCGTTTCTTGGCCTTTGGGTTTCTAAAGTTTCTAAACATCATATAGAGTTGATCCCACACCCTGTTATAGAACTGTAACACCATTAACACCTTCCTCCATTTTCAAAAACAGAGCTCTGCACATTGACTTCTCCAGATCATTTCAGCCATCCATTGCTAAAGCTAATCATTGCATTAGCTTCCTGGGACCTCAAGGAAGCTAACCTGATCATCACCATCACTTGAAATAAGCTCAAACTCAAAACACGATTTCCAGTTTTGAGGTAAGTTTTCTTAACTTTGAACTCTTCATACAGGCATCATCAATGATTTATTTGTGAACAAAACATGTAGATATCATTGCCCTGAAGCTAACCATGTCCATAGTTTCCATTAATTTTACTTGAGCTTAGAGAATTTTGAAACTGAAATTTCCGAGATTTTTAGGGTTAAGATTAGGGCCATTAAAATTCATGCTTATCTTTGATCTATAGTTTTAGTGTTTTACATTTCTGAAACCGTGAGAAAATTTGCTACAAGTTTCATGTTTACAATTTTCATTTTTGATGGGAAATGAGAAAGTTACAGTTGGTCTGGCAGGAGGTTGAAGATGAAGTCATCAGGGCGTGTTTTGCCTTGTATATTTATTGATTTGCCAATGTTAACGGATGTATAACCACCCTAGTGGTAGAAGCGCGCGCCTGTAACCTTTAGGACCTAGGTTCGAGCCCCAATGGTACCCTTTTGTGTTTTTTACATGTTTTTTCTTTCATTTTTCTGATTTTGTCTTTTTTTGCAGGCGCTGGGCCCTGTTGGGCTTTTTGTTATTCTTTTTTTGTTTTTGCTAGTTAACCCCCTGTTTCCTTGTTGCGCCCCTGGCCCAAGTTATTTTATTTTCTTATTTTTATTTCATTTATATTTTCTCAAATATTTTTTCCTAATATTTAAAAATCATAAAAAATACAAAAAATTAGATTTTCATTTTAACTTAGTTTATTTTATTTTTTCTCACAAAAAAAATGTTTTTATTAAATATACTTTATTTATTTTTTATAAATCATCTTGTAAATTCTATTAAAACTAGGTTAATATTTATTTTTCTTTTACACCTATTAAAATATATTTATTCATATATAAAGAAGGCCAAAAATATTTTATAATGCTATAAATATTTTTAAGACAAAAATACCAAAAAAAATAATTTTTCTAAACTTATTTTCCTTTAATCAATTAACAAATTTAGGGTTTTATTTAAAATTTTCTCTTAATAAATTTAAGTTTGATTAATTATTTTCTTTAATTAATTAGGTTAAAACAAATTCCCTTTTTCTCATGAAAACCAAACAAATATCCATTTACTTCACATTTTGCATTTTTGTACATTTATTCATTTTATACTTTGTACTTATTTATTTCCTTGTACATTAATGACAATTCAATATGGTTGTAATAGACTAACTAGGTTTAAAATTCTTGCAATCCCCATTCAATTTGTACACCCCCTCCCCACAAATGTTGTAATAGCATAGTAACTTTAAATTCCGCAATTTATCGCTTTTATATATAACATGCTAGTAATTAGGGTTTGTATGGAAAGACTAAAACCAATACTTAGAAAACCCTAATTCAAGACAAAAAAAGCATGAAAACAATACATTTGCACACAAGCACCCCTAGGGTTATTCCACTTGGTTGCCTTATACAAAATGGCCATATTACGCATGTAAGGTATCTTAGCAAAAACAAAGCAAATACAAGATCATAGTCCATCGATGACGCTATCTAAGTTGCCTTTCAAATGATATTAGTCCCTAAAAAGAATGCTAAGATACCTTACAACATTGCTAAATCATGGTTATACGATGACCCACACCCGTCCCGTTTACATCCAAAGATAGGGTTACTTACCAAATCAATGGTAAGATAACAATGTCAAAGGAAAAGGAAAATGAACAAGAAAGACTTTTGAGTAGGTAGAATGCTCCTAATTACTTGCTCAATATCAAACAAGCATCCTTGCTATTTTCAAAATAAACACTTACACTTTCAAACATCTTACAAACTTGAAAATATTTTCAAAAGATCAAACATCTTTGTATACATTCTTACAAACAAGAATCATTACAAAGATTGCCTAAACAATGGCCTCTTTACAAAATACTTTCAAAAACCACACCAAGCACAATTTCAAACAAAAGCAAGTGATCTAGCAAGTAACTAAGAGCCCATCGAAAAACCTTGGATGAAAAGGGTGCTAATACCTTCCCTTTTCTTAATCTACCCCCCGAACTCAAGAAATAATCTCAAAGGTCTTTCATGTGCTTTTTCACCTTTCCTTTTGGATAAAAGAAAAGTCAGTGGCGAATCTTGCTAACCGCAACATTTGCAACCAAACGCAAAACCTTCAAGTCAGTTCTCCCACTGTATCACAAAACTGGTGACTCTGCTGGGGACTATTCTAAAAGTGGGTTTACCTTAGGGTTAGATCACATTTACTTGCTTGCATTGTTTGACTTGTATGGTTTACATTATGGTTCTTTGTTTGGGTTTGAATCCTCTACCCGGATTTGGGATGCATTATAGGTAATTAGCAATACATTATGGAAACTGTGCGGGGTATATCGACATGGTCTAAGCAATAGCTATGTTAGTGCGACATATTTGTGGGTACCGGTAGCCTTTGAGTTAATCAAAGAGAATACGGGGCCGCTGAGTGATGTCATGAAGCACTAATGAACTTTTAGAACCTTTACTTGACCAACTTGGCCTTTAGGATGTAGTGAGATGACCGACTTTGGTGCAGTCCGAAGTTTGTAGATACTCGATACTACACTCATTGAGGTTTGGTTTCTTGGGATATTTCGGTCGCCATTAAAGAGGCTTGTGCTGAAACAATGACCAAGGAAACAAATCGGTGATATTGAGCTCCTTAGAACCCAATTACTATTACTAGGACAGGTTGAGCCAACTAAACTTCAAGAGGGTACTTACCTATAAAACTCCATGCCAGCCTAAACCTAATGACTTCTTTGCTTTGTTTGTGTATACATACTTGTACATAACATCATGAACATCATGAACATCATAACATCATACACATTCACTAACCATTTCAAGGATTTTGGGATTCATCTTTGTTCTTGTTTTGTAGGACATGGATTCTATTCGCAGGAAAACTATTCAAGTCAACCTTGTGAGGATCCCTCCACAACTTAAGGAACTAGCTTCAAGGATTCCTGTAAACTCTCCATTCACCGAGAGACATGGCCGCCTACTCAACTTGGTCACCTCCAACACAGATGAGGACATGATGAAGGTTCTCTTTCAGTTCCTTGACCCCTTACACCATTGCTTCACATTTCCCGACTATCAACTTGTGCCTACTTTGGAAGAATTCTCCCGACTCTTGAGAATTCCCATTCTCAATCAACTACCTTTCAACGGTACGGAAAGAGACCCAAAGCCAGAAGAGATTGCTCAAGCTCTACACTTTCACTCATCTGATGTCACTACTCATTGGGAAACAAGGAGTGGTGTCAAAGGTTTCCTAGTAAAGTTCTTGTTCGAGAAAGCCCAAAACTGTTGGAACTCCTTGGATTTGCAAGCCTTTGAGGAAATTGTAGCTCTCGTCATCTATGGGATGATTTTGTTTCCAAATCTTGACCAACTCATAGATGTGAACGCCGTCAAAATCTTCATGTCCCGCAACCCGGTGCCTACTTTGCTAGGAGACATCCTACACTCTTTTCACACTCGCACTATGAGGAAAAAAGGTGTCCTTATGTGTTTCACTCCTCTCTTGGCAAGATGGTTTATTTCGCATCTTCCCCAATCTGTATTAAGGAACAAGCAAGGTTCAAGGTGGTCACAAAGGTTGATGACGCTCAAACACTCAGACATTCATTGGTGCTCCCGATCCATAGAGAATGTTACTATTGTTGACCGTTGTGGAGAGTTCCCCAATGTCCCCTTACTTAGCATTAGGGAGTTATCACCTACAACCCCTGTTTAGCTTTAAGACAATTTGGTTACGCCCAAAGGGATGGCTCGCATGAGATGCTGATTCAAGGTTTGGTATTTGACTACGACAACGACGATCAAGGTCTTCGCCAGAGATTTATCCGAGCTTGGAGGATGTTGAACAAGGTAGATAGCAAGGCTTTGGGGCATAAAAATTCCATCCCTCTTGAGCCTTACCTCAAATGGGTACGAACTCTTGCTCAGAGTCTTATGATTCCTTACCCCTCCATTCTCCCGGTAATCATTGAGCCAATCATGGAAGGAGATGTTCTATATACTATCCTAAATGCTGACATGCCCACCTCTCTTGAAGACCTACAAAGGGATTGGATACAACTCAAAGGGGAGCGAGATACTTTCGAAGCCCAATTCTACGCAAGCGAGAAGAAGGTTTTGGAACTCACTAGGCTACTTCATGAGGAGCAGACTCTGAATGCCTACGTTGCACCAAATAGGATGCGTACTACCTTTCTATCTTAGAGTTTTTGTATTTGTTTTTCCCAAGAAGGCATTGATGTACTCGAGGTTTAATCTATTAATATAACGTGTGTTTCCTTTTTGTCTAAAACAAATTTGAATTTTAAAATCCTTGAAATCATTGCATATGCATTTACCATCCATCATAACATAAGCATGTTTCTTGCCACAAGTCTCCTCATCTCTCTACTGTTTATTTCAGTAAGATGGATCTCGAGCAAACGGTGAAGGACCTCCAAGCTCAGAATGCACAGTTTCAACAGTTGTTCTTAACTCTGGCCAAAGGACAAGAAGAGTTGAAGACCTTGCTGGTTGAGGAGAAGAAAAAGAAGACGAAGAAAATAACCGGAATTCTGAACATGGGAAGAAGATTCCAAGGGTAAACAAGAAGGGCCTTAGACTTTGCAACGACATCCGGTGAGAAAGACAATCAAGATGGGAAGGGAAAGGAAACAGTTAATCAGTCTGATTCAGAAGAGGAAGAGGAAGAAGAAGACTATTCTGAAGAATAATATCCTCCAGCCGACGATAAGTATAAGCATTTATGGGTACACTTCTTCCAAGATAGTCTATCTGGAACTCAACTTGATTGGTTTTATCAGTTAGAAAGAGCCAATGTTCATAACTGGGAAGATCTTGATGTTGCCTTTTACAAACAATACCAATACAATGCTGATCTTGCGCCTACCCGTACTCAACTCCAGAGTATTGCCATGGTTTCAAGTGAAGGCTTCAAGGACTATGCACATAAATGGAGGGACTTGGCCGGAAGAGTTCAACCTCCCCTATCTGAAAGAGAGTTGGTAGACATGTTTTTGGGCACCTTGTTTGGTCCTTTCTTCAATAGCTTAATTGGGAGTTCATCGGCAGGTTTTACTGAATTGATATTGACCGGAGAAAGGGTAGAAGCAGGGATAAATAACGGAAAGATTCAAAAAGATGCATCCTCTACTGCTGTAAGGAAGCCATTCATCGGAAAGAAAGAGGTGGTTACTGTATATCCTCAGAGAAATCAAGATAGGGCCGAAAACCATCCAATGGTGGGGGCTGTTATGATTCCTAAACCTGCGCCTGATCAGCAAAGAAACAACCAATCAAGAATGGAAAGACCAGTCAGACAATTCACCAGAATTAATATGACACTATCTCAAGTATTTCCGCATTTGTTAAGATCCAACCTAGTGACCTTGAAAGAAGCTCCAAAGAACCCTAACACAACCTCTTCTCACTATCATCCCAATGCCCGCTGTGCATACCATTCTGAGAGTCCCGACCATGACACTAATAACTCCTGGGCTCTAAAGAACAAAGTACAAGACCTCCTTGAAGCCAAAGAGATTGAATTCGATGCGCCAGAAAAGCCTAATTTCATTTCTGCCCCAATGCCCAAACACGGCCACAATACTAACGCCATTGAAGAAGATATGTTTGTTACTTCAGTTGATAAGCTCGTGACCCCACTCCTGACTATCAAAAAGAACTTGTTGATTGATGTTGTATTCCCAAGCTGTGATGAAAGCTGTCATTTCTGTTTGTCCTCACCAACCAGCTGTCCTTTGTTGAAAGCAAGCTTTCAGTGCCTAATAGACAACAAGGAAATTTTGTTCGAGAACACTTCTATTCCAACTGTTTCTTATAATGATGTTTCCATCGTTACCATTTCCGCCAATTCTTCCAGGTTCTCCACCAAAATACCCGTTAGAATTATATCAGTTCCAAAAGTAGCTCCTTTGATAATTACAATGCCCGGACCAATCCCGTATTCGTCAGACAAAACCGTACCATGGAGTTATGGAGGGGATGTCTACTACCACGGTATCAAGCAAGATTTGTCAGCTACCGATGATTCAAGTTCTGAGAAATTTGACTCTGATATCAGTAATATTGCAGGGACTAGCAAGATTACCCGAAGCAGAAGGATATTCTCTCTAGAAATTGCTCCCCCAAAAGCAGTTTCTGGACCCATAATCATTCTTGTTGTTGTTGCTCCTCCAAAGGTTGTTCCCAGTCCTACAATTATCTCTACTAATACTCTAACTGACAAAGTTGTTACAATCCTTGTTATCACCCCTATTGATATTCCTGCTGCCGAATCAACTGAGACTCGAGGTAAAAGTATTCTGATTGAGCCTGTCCGGACGAAGGCACAATTATTGGCTATCCATGAGACCTCCCGGAAAGAGATGGAGGAAATTCTAAAGATCATAAAAAGAAGCGACTACAATGTAGTCGAGCAACTGGGGAAAACTCCATCTAAAATTTCCATGCTGGCTTTATTACTATGTTCTGAGGTGCATGCAAAGGCCATGGTAAAATTCCTGAAAACTGCCCATATACCTCAAGAAACATCTGCCGATCAGTTCCAAGACTACGAAGCCAGCTTGACCACAGATAATGGTTTAGGTTTCTCAGATGCTGATTTAACGCCAAGAGGGAGGAAACATAATGAAGCATTGCATGTCTCAGTGGAATGCAGGGGCACAACCTTGGCTTATGTTTTGGTGGACATCGGTTCGTCTCTGAATGTATTGCGTAAAAAGGCTCTTGATAGGCTTGACTGTGAGGGATTGACTTTGAAACCAAGAAACATAATAGTGAGGGCCTTTGACGGCTCAAAAAGGATGGTGCATGGGGAAGTGGACATCCCCATAAAGGTTGGAACCCAAACATTTGATTCAATTTTTATGTAATGGATATTCGCCCTTCATATTCCTGCTTGCTAGGCTGACCATGGATTCACAATGCCGGCGCTGTTACTTCTACGTTGCACCAAATGCTGAAATATCTGATTTAAGGGAAGATCATCACTGTTCATGGAGAAGAAGAGTATATGGTCAACCATCTAAATTCCTTCAGATATGTGGAGTTAGATGGTGAATTTATTGAAACTCCATTCTAGCACTTTGAAGAAGTCCCGCAAGATGTGGTAGTGACCAAGGCTGTATCTCAAGTTCCCAAGATCACAAGGCCTCCGCTCAGGATGTCGTCTTTAAAGGATGCCAAGGCAGTAATATAAGAAGGTGGGTGCACTATTTGGGGAAAACTTCCAGATATCCCATACAAATCTGAAAAGTTTGGTATGAGTTTCACTTCAGGTGCCCAGAAGGCTGTACGCCACGCTCGTGCCGGAGGACTACCCTTGAAGATCAGCAACCACCAAGTCAATGCAGTGGAGGATGATGAAGACATCTATGACCTAGAGGATTGGATTTTCCCAACTGTCAGTGGAGGGCTCAGCAATTGGAAGGATAGACACTTTGTCCCGATCACTTTTATCCCACAGTAATTTGTCTTTACATTTTGTTGGATCTGTAATATTAAAACAATTCAGACTCTTAAAACCTCGTGTCTTACCCGAGGCACAATGGTCCATTTGTAAGGGTTATTATCTCATTTCCATATGACATCAATGAATCATGGACGTTTTTGCATACAAACTTTGCGCTCATTGTTTTTCTTTTTTACATTTTCATTTCTTTCAAAGATAGCTATACTCTTACACACACTCACACTCACAATGCAGGTCTACATCCATTCGGGATCCCATGGGTAACCGTTCTGCTATGGCCTTTTGTAACTCTAAAAATCTAATCTACCAAGATGAAGACAAAGGTGAGGAAGATTGTGAAGTACCAGGGGAACTCACCAGATTACTACAACAAGAAGAGAGAACCATTCAGCCCCACGAGGAACCAGTGGATACAATGAATCTAGGTACCGAAGAAGACAAAAGAGAAGTCAAGATGGGTACCAATCTGGAACCCAGTGTCAAGGAGCGTCTGATTTAGTTATTACACAAGTATGTTGAGGTCTTTGCCTGGTCCTATGAAGACATGGCAGGACTTAATGCAGATATTGTGGTACATCGTCTACCTACAAAAGAGGACTGCCCACCAGTAAAACAAAAGGTCCTTCGAATGCGACCAGACATGTCAGATAAGATTAAAGCTGAATTCATGAAGCAATTCAACGCTGGATTCTTGGCCGTCACCTCTTATCTACAATGGGTTGCCAATGTTGTTCCCGTGCCCAAAAAAGACGGCAAGGTACGAATGTGCGTGGACTACAAAGATTTGAATAGGGCAAGCCCTAAGGATGATTTCCCAATTCCCCACATTGACATCCTAGTTGACAATACGGAATATCACAAAGTGTTTTCCTTCATGGACAGTTTCTCAGGTTACAACCAAATTAAAATGGCTCCTGAGGACATGGAGAAGATAACCTTTGTCACACAATGGGGGACATTCTGCTACAAGGTTATACCGTTCGGACTGAAGAATACTGGGGAAACCTATCAGCGTGACATGGTAGCTCTGTTTCACGACATGATACATCACAAAATAGAGGTCTATGTGGACGACGTGATAGCTAGATCTCAAACAGAAGAAGAGCATCTTGATCATTTACAGAAACTGTTTGAGAGACTTAAGAAATACAAGCTGAGGTTGAACCCAAATAAGTGCACATTTGGGGTAAGGTCTGGTAAACTCCTAGGCTTTATCGTCAGCAATAAAGGTATTGAAGTAGATCATGCCAAGGTGAAAGCGATACAAGAGATGCCTGCTCCTCGTACTGAAAAGGAAGTCAGAGGATTCTTGGGACGTTTAAACTACATTGCCAAATTCATTTCTCACCTGACAGCTACTTGTGAACCAATCTTCAAACTACTGAAGAAAGATCAAGTAGTCAAATGGAATGGCGAGTGCCAAACTTCTTTCGACAAGATCAAAGAGTACCTGCAAGAGCCTCCTTTTTTGATGCCACCAGTTGAGGGAAGACCATTAATCATGTATCTGACCATTTTGGAAAATTCAATGGGGTGTGTGCTGGGGCAGCATGACGAGTCTGGCCGAAAAGAACACGCTATTTATTATCTGAGCAAAAAGTTTATCGAATGTGAAACAAGATATTCACTGCTCGAGAAAACTTGTTGTGCTCTGGCATGGGCTACTCGCCAACTAAGATAGTATATGCTGACCCATACTACCTTGTTGATATCTAAAATGGATCCAATAAAATACATCTTCGAGAAACCTGCCCTCTCTAGGAGAATAGCGACATGGCAGCTGATCCTGACAGAATATGACATACAATATACTACCCAAAAAGCAACAAAGGGCAATGTACTAGCTGATCACCTTTCTCACCAAGTTGTGGAAGACTACCAGTCCATGAAGTTCGAATTCCCAGATGAGGACATCATGATGGTAAACAACTATGAAGAATTTAGGCCATATGACGGACCTGAACAAGGATCCCGGTGGACCCTGGTTTTTGATGGGGAATCTAACGCACTTGGCAACAGTATCGGTTTTGTACTCATATCTCATGAAGGGTGTCATACTCCTTTTACTGCAAGACTCTACTTAAATTGTACAAACAACATGGCAGAATATGAAGCGTGCATCTTTGGTCTCAAAGCTGCCTAGACTTGGGGATCAAATCTTTGAATGTATTCGAAGATTCAGCTTTGGTCATCAGCCAGATCAAAGGGGAATGGGACACCAAACACCCTAACCTTATCCCTTACAAAGAACATGTTTTGACATTGCTCCCACATTTTTAGAAGATTACCTTCGAGCACTTCCCGCAAGAAGAAAATCAGCTAGCAGACGCACTGGCCACAATGTCATCTATGTTTAAACTTAAATGGGATAAAGAGGCTCCTCAGATCACCATTGAAAGAAGGGATGAACCAACTCACTGTCACGAGATTAATACTGAAGAAGTAGTGGACTAGCCTTGGTCACGAAGTCAAGAGGTATCTCGAGGCTCAAGAATGTCCAGAAGGAGCTTCAGTCAATGATAAGAAGTTCTTAAGGAGATTCTCTGCTAAATTCTTCCTTAGTAATGGAATTCTTTACAAACGCAGCCATGACTCTGTGTTACTTCGGTGCGTATACAAGGTTGAAGCTGAAAGGATCATGGCTGAATTACATGAAGGCACTTTTGGCACCCATTCCAGTGGGCATACGATGGCAAAGAAAATCCTACTGGCAGGCTATTAGTGGTCTACGATGGAAGCAGATTGCTATCAACACTCTCGAACCCGTCATAAGTGTCATATCTATACTGGTAAGGTGCACGTACCTCCGGTTCCTCTGAATGTCTTGACGGCTCCTTAGCCCTTTGCTATGTGGGGCATCGATATGATTGGGGAAATCAAGCCAACAGCCTCGAATGGACATCGCTTCATCTTAGTGGCCATTGACTATTTTACAAAGTGGGTTGAGGCAGCCTCTTTCGCTTCCGTTACCAAGAATGTTGTAGCCCAGTTCATTAAGCAAAATATTATCTGTCGGTATGGTATCCCGGAGAGGATCATCACAGAAAATGGTACGAACCTGAACAATACTATGATCACCGCCCTGTGCGAGCAGTTTAATATCAAACATCACAATTCTTCCCCTTACTGGTCAAAGATGAATGGTGCTGTCGAAGCCGCAAATAAGAACATTAAAAAGATCATACAAAAAATTATAGTCACAAACAAAGACTGGCATGAGATGCTACCATTCGCTCTCCACGGGTATCGTACCACAACTCGCACATTAACCGGGGAAACACCCTACTCTCTGGTATACGGCATGGAGGCTGTCTTACCTATTGAAGTCCAGATCCCCTCTCTAAGAATTATGAAGGATGCAGGGATAAATGAAGACAATTGGATCCAGACTCGACTTAATCAACTAAAATTGATTGATGAGAAAAGGCTTACTGCTGCCGGTCATGGTCAAATGTATCAAAAACAGATGATCAAGGCTTTCAACAAAAAGGTTAGACGACAAGTGTATCAAGTCGGGGACTTTGTGATCAAATGTATCATATTGCTGCAAGGTGATCCCAGGGGCAAATGGACTCCTACATATGAAGGACCATTTGTAATAAAAAACATATTCTCTGGTGGAGCAATGATCTTTCCCACCATGGATGGCGATGACCTGCCGCATCCTGCGAACGCAGACATAGTCAAAAGGTACTACACATAAGAGACCCGCTAGGTTGACACACCTAGGCAAAACAAGGGCATCCCGGTGAACCAAAAAGGTTCGGGCAAAAGTTAGGGATAAAACAAAAAATCTATACACTCGGAAAGTTAAAAACCCAAAAGGGCGACTTGGGCAAAAAAGGGTTTCCCGGTGGACTGATAACCCGAAAGGGATGTCCAGGCAAAAGTTAGAGAATTAAAGCGTATGACTATATCCCATTGGATCACCTTATAGAAAACTTTTGGCTTCCACTGACAAACTCAAAGGTTCTGATCAATTCAATTATCTTCGGACGAGGCAACAAATAGACAAGATGATCAGAGATACGAAGGCTATAGTAGAATGGGAACCCCATGGGATTATTGCACATAGCTATCTTTTCTTTGTATCAAAATTTTCATTTTTACGATAGCATTATCTTACTAGAATGTTTGTCTCATGTACAAAAATACTTACTCAAAGTCAATACAAAGATATCCCTTTGAAAGTGCAAAACTATCTGTTTTTCTTTACTCTTGTGTTTTGTTTACAAAAAAGTCCAATGATTTATTGTTAAACATATGCATTTGAATATAATCACTGTTTACGAATAAACAAAATAGAAAGACAATCACTGATGGCTTTAAGAGGTGGGGAAATATCTTTATGCTATATCCATAAATCCCCCGCAGTGTGCAGTTTAGTTCCCAGTGGAATAAAGCTTCCAGTTGTCAATCCCCGGTAGAAGTCGCCGAGTTTCTCAGGATCTCCCAACAGGATTTTACAAGAAGTACATGATATTTCCCTTACAACAGGGTTTATTTATCTAAGAAGAAATTCATCAACACTTCAACTTCACAACATGAAGACTTACACTCCATATCCTCAGTAAGTCAGGGATTTATTTTCCCCAATCCAATAGTAGTGTAGCAAATTAGCTCACATACGCATACATCGTATCCATGTATCATAAACATAGATAACACGAATGCATGATACCATGCATTTCATACAATATGACTTTACATTTTAGCTAACATTTTACCCTTTTCAGGATAAGGTTAACAACTACCATTAACAATGTTCAAAGTTTTCAGATACAATATAGATACGCTCCAGACACGGATGCCATTCTGATACTCATTCAGATTCAATCTTCAGATATAGTATAGATACACTCCAGACACGGATGCCATTCTGGTACTCATTCAGATTCAATCTTCAGATACAGTATAGATACGCTCCAGACACGGATCCTATTCTGATACTCATTCAGATTCAATCTTCAGATACAGTATATATACGCTCCAGACACGGATGCCATTATCATACTCATTCAGATTCAATGTTCAGAGACAGTTCAGATGCACTCCAGACACGAATACCGTCTTGAAACTCATTTCAACTTCCATATACAGTATAGATACGCTCCAAACACGGATTCCATTCTAATACTCATTCAGAGTCTCTTTCAGATACAGTTCAGATACGCTTCAGACACATACGCCATTCTGATACTCATCTGGTTTCATATTACAAACACAGTTCAGCAATCACTTCTGGATGACATCTACAAGCCCATCTCCAACAACTTTCTATCATATCTCTAAATGGAATTTTTAAGCCCATTCCCTCTACCATCACATCACCGAGTGCAAATTTCTGGGCACTCTAGTGTCCAATCATCTTCCACCTTCGAGTCACGAATGGAAAAACTCGCCGGTCTAACTCTTCAGGTTTAAGAAGATTGAACAGGGGCAGCTGTTGTACCCCAAAATTTTCCCTCTCACTTATCAAGATTTTGCTCACAAGATCTCTTTGGACTCAGGACTGCACTAGGGTTTGATCAACTCAGGACACCTCCTTAAGCATTGATGACCAAAATTAGGGTTTGGGTTTGCACAAGGATTTTTGAACCTCCAATTCCCCATATGACTTTCATGGATCATTATGGACCCCTAACATTACTCATGTCAAGTTTCAAGCCTTGGATCACACTTTTGCTCAGTCAATTGAGCAGTTGACCTAAAAATCAATTGTATTGGGAAAAAAGTCAACTATGGCCAATTTATAGTCAAACTTCATAATTTTTGATCCACATCAACATTTTAAACCCATATGTATCATTTGATCAAGTTTGGACCACAATTCCCCAAGAGATTTGATCAAATCTCCAAAAGGGCAAAATGGTCAAAATAAGGGTTTTGACTAGGAAAGGGCAATTTCTGATTTTTGACCTAGCAAATGATCAATTGGTTTAAGGAATGATCTTAAGAGTTCAGTTGCATCATTTTTACCTAATAACATGGCCCAAAACATTACTCAAGTTCAAAGGATTGACAGATGAATTTTCAGTCAACTGATCAAAAGTCAATTGTATACTGAAAAGTCAAACTTTGACTTTTTGGTCCAATTCAAATGCCAAAGATCACAATTTCTCAAAACATGTCAAAATATGAAACTTATTCTTAAAGAAATCAAAAAGTCAAGATTTCATTTTGAAAATCAAAATTTCTAAATTTAGAAATTTTTCTAAGTGTTGAAAATTTCTTATTTTTTCATAACTTTGAGAAATTTTTTTACCATGATGCAAAGTTATTTAAGAGAATCTTCCAACATGAAAGTTATAGATCTCCATAAAATATACAACTTTTCTTCACACAACTTCTTCCAAAAGTGCTTGGATCTCAAGTTATAATTTTAAGAACATGTGGTCATGAAACAAAACACTTAGTGAAATTTTGCCCTAATTTGGTCAGAATTTTGACGCTATTCATGGAACTTTTTCATATAGTTCCAAGGGGAATCTTCAAAAGTAATTCAAAGATGGGTTGTATAGCATATTGCAAGCTTTCCAAAATGTCAAAGAATTACTTGAGATCATTCTTGAGTAGGGAGAATCGGAGAGATGCAATTAGGGTTTTATCACTTTAATTACAAGTCATTTTAGTGATGAACGAAATTCAAATTCAAACTATGATGCATAAACATTACTTTGCAGGCCTCAAACTTGTTAGGCACTCCATAATTAATGGTTTAAATAGCTGTTATAGGCCCTACTTCAAGCATTCAATGCATGGACATGCTTTATATCCATTTTTGGAAGAAAGGTTACATTGCCATTTTGATAAAGTGACTTTTTGTACAAAACTTGTTCTTGAGCCTTGCACTTGTTCTCTTCTGATCAAACAGATCCCATAGCTCATGAGAAATGTTTCAAACACTTACAATCACTCATCCCATGCTTGTACCTCTCCTTGAAACTTGTTTCCCTATTTTCTTCAAAATCAAGTAACCTAGCCAAAAGCTAGAAATTTGTACTTCTGATGGTCCATAGCTCTCAAACACTTTTGTTTATACATACACAAACAATTTGACACAAACACAAGAATGCTCAAGCCTTGAAAACACCTAGAACTCAGAATCACACTTCACACTTTCACTTTCACACAAACTGACCAAAAAAACTTGAAACTCATAATCTACTCGTGCGTTTCTTGGCCATTTGGTTTCTAAAGTTTCTAAACATCATATAGAGTTGATCCCATACCCTGTTATAGAACTATAACACCATTAACACCTTCCTCCATTTTCAAAAACAGAGCTCTGCATATTGACTTCTCCAGATCATTTCAGCCATCCATTTCTAAAGCTAATCATTGCATTAGCTTCCCGGGACCTCAAGGAAGCTAACCTGATCATCACCATCACATGAAATAAGCTCAAACTCAAAACACGATTTCCAGTTTTGAGGTAAGTTTTCTTAACTTTGAACTCTTCATACAGGCATCATCAATGATTTATTTGTGAACAAAACATGTAGATATCATTGCCCTGAAGCTAACCATGTCCATAGTTTCCATTAATTTTACTTGAGCTTAGAGAATTTTGAAACTGAAATTTCCAAGATTTTTAGGGTTCAGATTAGGGCCATTAAAATTCATGCTTATCTTTGATCTATAGTTTTAGTGTTTTACATTTCTGAAACCGTGAGAAAATTTGCTACAAGTTTCATGTTTACAATTTTCATTTTTGATGAGAAATGAGCAAGTTACAGTTGGTTTGGCTGGAGGTTGAAGATGAAGTCATCAGGGCGCGTTTTGCCTTGTATATTTATTGATTTGTCTATGTTAACGAATGTATAACCACCCCATTGGTAGAAGCGCGCGCCTGTAACCTTTAGGACCTAGGTTCGAGCCCCAATGGTACCCTTTTGTGTTTTTTACATGTTTTTTTTTCATTTTTCTGATTTTGTCTTTTTTTTGCAGGCGCTGGGCCCTGTTGGGCTTTTTGTTTTTTTTTTTGTTTTTGCTAGTTAACCCCCTGTTTCCTTGTTGCGCCCCTGGCCCAAGTTATTTTATTTTCTTATTTTTATTTCATTTTTATTTTCTCAAATATTTTTTCCTAACATTTAAAAATCATAAAAAATACAAAAAATTAGATTTTCATTTTAACTTAGTTTATTTTATTTTTTCTCACAAAAAATGTTTTTATTAAATATACTTTATTTATTTTTTATAAATCATCTTGTAAATTTAATTAAAACTAGGTTAATATTTATTTTTCTTTTACACCTATTAAAATATATTTATTCATATATAAAGAAGGCCAAAAATATTTTCTAATGCTATAAATATTTTTAAGACAAAGATACCAAAAAAAATATTTTTTCTAAACTTATTTTCCTTTAATCAATTAACAAATTTAGGGTTTTATTTAAAATTTTCTCTTAATAAATTTAAGTTTGATTAATTATATTCTTTAATTAATTAGGTTAAAACAAATTCCCTTTTTCTCATGAAAACCAAACAAATATCCATTTACTTCACATTTTGCATTTTTGTACATTTATTCATTTTATACTTTGTACTTATTTATTTCCTTGTACATTGATGTCAATTCAATATGTTTGTAATAGACTAACTAGGTTTAAAATTCTTGCAATCCCCATTCAATTTGTACACCCCTTCCCCACAAGTGTTGTAATAGCATAGTAACTTTAAGTTCCACAGTTTATCGCTTTTATATATAACATGCTAGTAATTAGGGTTTGTATGGAAAGACTAAAACCAATACTTAGAAAACCCTAATTAAAGACAAAAACAAGTATGAAAACAATACATTTGCACACAAGCACCCCTAGGGTTATTCCACTTGGTTGCCTTATACAAAATGGCCATATTACGCATGTAAGGTATCTTAGCAAAAACAAAGAAAATACAAGATCATAGTCCCTCGATAACGCTATCTAAGTTGCCTTTCAAATGATCTTAGTCCCTAAAAATAATGCTAAGATACCTTACAACATTGCTAAATCATGGTTATACGATGACCCACGCCCGTCCCGTTTACATCCAAAGATAGGGTTACTTACCAAATCAATGGTAAGATAACAATGTCAAAGGAAAAGGAAAATGAACAAAAAAGACTTTTGAGTAGGTAGAATGCTCCTAATTACTTTCTCAATTTCAAACAAACATCCTTGCTATTTTCAAAACAAACACTTACACTTTCAAACATCTTACAAACTTGAAAACATTTTCAAAAGATCAAACATCTTTGTATACATTCTTACAAATAAGAATCATTACAAAGATTTCCTAAACAATGGCCTCTTTACAAAATACTTTCAAAAACCACACCAAGCACAATTTCAAACGAAAGCAAGTGATCTAGCAAGTAACTAAGAGCCCATGGAAAAACCATGGATTAAAAGGGTGCTAATACCTTCCCTTTTAATAATCTACCCCCCGAAATCAAGAAATAATCTCAAAGGTCTTTCCTGTGCTTTTTCAACTTTTCTTTTGGATAAAATAAAAGTCGGTGGCGACTCTTGCTAACCGTAACATTTGCGATCAAACGCAAACCTTCAAGTCAGTTCTCCCACCGTATCACAATTGGTGATGCCGAACGTTACTTTCCTTTAAGGAAACTTAGTTACATAACAAGGAAAGCTACAATAGTTATATGCAGTAATCAGCGAGGTTCATGCACCTCTATGTATAGGGCTTCTGACTGAGGGGTAAGCAAGACACATTGCTTGGATCTCATACATATTTGTGTAAGCCTTTGAATCCCTTAATATCATAAACAACATCCTCTCACTCGTTTAAGGCTCTCCCTGTCATCCTACAAATAGCAGGGAAGTCTCACATTTGGTGTTTAGCAAGAACATTTGGCACCCACCGTGGAGCCCGATAAAACTATCCCAGGCTGCATTAACCAACCTTTGAACAATGTCTTCTAAGGGGGACCCTCCTCCAGACATGGCACAACTATTGGCCATGATAGATGATCTTCGCCAACAAAATGATACACTACAAGACAGCGTCTAGATCCTGCAAATGAAAAGCCAAGACGACACTAAATTGGGGCTCGAGCTTTTGGAGCCTCAAACATTGTCGCAAGCCATTTGGATGATCAGGTTCTATAACTTCAAGCCCCCAACGCTTGTAACTTACGACGACAAGTCCGATCCTCATGAGCATATCATTGTCCCTAATAATATAATGGCAATAGTTGGGGCTAACAATTCACTAAAGTGTAAGCTTATGGCTGACACCTTCAAGTAATCAGCCCTTAGATGGTACATGAATTTCCCCAGATACTCTATTGTGAGTTACCAAGACTTCACCAAAAATATGGTTCAGCAA
The DNA here is from genome assembly GCA_948472305.1 of Vicia faba. NCBI lineage: Eukaryota > Viridiplantae > Streptophyta > Magnoliopsida > Fabales > Fabaceae > Vicia > Vicia faba. The sequence goes on along the minus strand of OX451741.1, from coordinate 1,341,292,786 downwards.
TTCTCGGCGAGTCGACACTGGAAGGTGTCGACTACAACATTGTTTAATGTCCGTCAGCTCCCGTCAGAATCCATGAGGGATTACATGTCCCGATTCAATGAGGAAACCATAAAGGTATCTCATCCTAATCAGGAGATATTTGTGGCAGCTTTCCTGCACGGTCTCTGAGCCGGCCAATTCAACGAGTCACTAGCCCAAAAACTGACTGCCAGCATGGATGAGATAATCACTCGGGCCGAATGCTACATAAAGGGAGAAGAAAGCAATATGGAAAAAATAAATAGAGACGCTAGAGAAAAATTAAGAGCCCAGGAAGAAAGTTTCGGGTAGAAGAAGGAGCAGAGCATATCTCAGGATCGACCACCACCTCGGCGACCTTTGGTTTCGGACGAAGACCTCACTTCTCTAAATGCTAGAAGAGAGAACATCTGGAAGGATGTGAATCACCTTAACTTACTTCCCATACCACAGCGCCCCAAGGTATTAAATGCAATCTTGGGTGGTGACACCGGGGCATGGTGTGTGTATCACTGAATCCGAGGACACCACACTGAGGAATGCCAACAGCTGAAAAAGGAAATTGAAAAGCTAATCCAAAGAGGAAAGCTTCTATCTTAAGTCAAAGGTAATATCGAGCAAGCCGGAAAACGAAGCCCTCCCAAGGGGAACGACACCTCAGAGTCCCCTTCAAAGAAGAAAGGGAAGGAAACAAAGGAAGTCCGAGAAACGAGGCTTACCCGGTACACCCTCAATATAATATTTGGAGGATTTACCGGAGGAGGCTCCACCAGCTTGACACGGAAGAGATATGCCCAAAATATAATATATGTGGCTTAGGTGGAATGGGCATACAAAGGTGGAGACCTCGGGGCTGTTATCTTCTCCCGGGAATATGCAGAAGGAATCTTACCACATGAGAACAACCCCATGGTCATTAAAGTTCATATCAAGGATTGGAGTATCAAACATGTACTAATCGATCCTAGAATCTCAACAACGTGATGTACTAGGAAGCCTTCAAAGGCATGGACTTTGACCCGAAATATTTGTTTCCATTCAATGGAACCTTAGTCGGATTCTCCAGTGAGCAGGTGCAGGTACTCGAACACCTTCCAATTTTGACCATATTCAGAACAAAGGAGTACGCCAAATCAGTTAGAATAAGGTACTTAATCGTCAATTCAGTGTCTCCCTACAACATCATAATCAGTAGGACAACATTCAACACACTAGAGGCGGCACTATCGAACCTTTACCTCACTATAAAGTACCCTCTCGGTGAGTTCCAGGTAGGAACGATACGAGGAGTCCAAATCCTTGAAAGAAAGTGCTACAAAGATAACCTGAAACTGAAAAAGAAGGCTACGATTGTGGAAGAAACAGACAACCACAAAGTCAATGTGGTCGATATTGACCCTCGAAAAGACCCCAGAGAAGATAGTCTGGCTCCTCAAGAAGAAATTAAAGAAATTTATATCAGCCTCCAATCTTCAGAAATCACCCACTTGGGAACTAATCTATCACAAGAGGAGGAGGCCAAGATTGTTGACATTCTGAAGATAAATATCAACCTGTTCTCTTGGAAACCGTATGACATGCCCAGAATCGGCCCTAACATCACGTGTCATCACTTGGCGCTTGATCCCGGGGTGAAACTAGTGTCCCAGCGAAAGATAAAAGGTGGCGAAGAAAAGAGAAAAGAAATAGTCGAAGAGGTGGATAAACTGATGAAGGATGGATTCATCGGAGAAATCCAATATCCCACCTGGCTATCCAATGTGGTTATGGTTAAGAAGAAAATCAGAAAGTGGAGAATATGCATAGACTTCACTGACCTCAATAAGTCGTGCCCAAAAGATCTGTATCCACTACCTCATATTGACTAGTTCGACGGAGCTTCTGGGTCCAGGCTACTAAGCTTCATGGATGCTTATTCTAGGTATAATAAAATCTATATGAACCCGGCGGACACATCAAAAACAACATTCATGATAGACCAGAGAAACTATTACAACGAGGTTATGTCATTTGGTCTGAAGAATGTCGAACATACTTATTAGAGACTAATGGACATGGTATTTGCTCCACAAATTGGAAGGAACATGTAAGTTTATGTAGACGAAACGGTAGTCAAGACTGCCAAAAAATGAAAACACGTTCGGTACCTAGAAGAAACGTTCGCAGCAGTTCGAAGTTATAACATTCGCTTGAATCTAGATAAATGCACATTTGGAGTTCAAGCAGGAAAGTTCCTTAGGTTCATGCTGACGAACCAGGGAATAAAAGCTAACCCATACAAATTCCAAGCGATCATCGACATGAGAAGCCCGACGTCCATCCATGAAGTCCAACAACTAACCAGCCGTTTGGCTGCCTTATCTCATTTCTGTCTTGTGCAGGTGACAAATGTATTCACTTCTTCACGATAATAAAAAAGAAGGCTGATTTCGAGTGGACCGACAACTATGAAAGAGCTTTCCAAGAATTCAAGCAATTCATGTCAGCCCCTCCTCAATACTAGTCTGATCTAAAGAAAATGCATCATTGGTGTTGTCCTTAGCAGTATCAGACAAAGCCATAAGCTTGGTTCTAGTCCAAGATGGGGAGTCAGGTGAGAATCCAGTTTACTTTGACAACAAGGTACTGTGAGGAGCAGAACTCAGATATAGGAAGATCGAACGGTTAACTTTGGCATTAATCATAACAGCGAGAAAGCTAAGGCACTACTTCCAGGGCCACCCCATCCTGGTGAAAACAAATTTCCCCATAAAACAAATCTTCAAGAAACCAAACTTAGCTAGAAGAATGATAACATGGGTTGTAGAGCTTTCAGAATATGACATAGAGTTAATCTCGTGCACCAGTATAAAGCCTCAAGTGTGGGCTAATTTCGAGGTAGAACTGAGTGCTCCGATGAACGAAGAAACATCCTCAAAATGGGTTCTGTCCGTGGATGGATCATCGAGTTTGAGAGGCAGTGGGGGTGGCATTATATTAGAAGGACCCAGTGATTTGGTCTTGGAATACTTATTGTGCTTCAACTTCCAAACTAGCAGCAACTAGGCCGAGTATGAAGCATTGTTCTCCGGAATGAAAGTAGCTAAAGAAATCGGGATAACCCATCTGCTCGTTCGAACCGATTCACAATTAGTGGCCGGACAAGTCGGGGGAGAGTTTCAGACTAAAGACCTCATTCTACTAAAGTATTTACACATGCTATACAGCTCACAGAGGAGTTCCAAGAGTTCACAATATGTCATATACTAAGAGAAGAAAATACTCTAGCCGACATGTTAGCCCGACGCTAGCACAAAGGGCTCTGGTATAAACAAAATGGTGATTCAAGAACCATTAGAAGTACCAAGCATATAGAAAGGAGAAGTTCTTTTTATAGAAGAAAAATTGGGGTGGATGACTCCCATAATAAAATACTTGCTACAAAATAAATTGCCACCTGACAAAGAGGAGGCCAAATGCGTGAAAAAGATCTCAGCAAGATACCTCATGGTGGAAGATAAGCTATACAAAATGGGAAGATTAGCATCCATGTTATGTTGCGTCTCAGAAGACGACGTGAGTCTAGTAATCAAAGAAGTACATGAAGGCATATGCGAGATTCACATCGGAGGTTGGGCCTTGTCTAGCAAAATACTGAGGGCTGGGTACTATTGGCCTACCATTCTTAAAGATTGCATCTAATTTGTAAGCCAGTGTGGAGAATGTCAAATATTCTTACCATTCATCCACACCGCGACTGAATTTCTTCATTCCCTAGTATCCCTATGGACTTTTCATCAACGGGGAACATACATACTTGGACGCTTCCTGGTGGAACCAGGACAACTAAAATTCTTAATCGTCGTGGTTGATTATTTCACCAAATGGGTGGAGGCAGAAGTCGTGGCCCAGATCACAGCTGAAAGGGTGAGGCATTTTTACTGGAGGAATATCATTTGCAGATTTGAGTTACCCCGGGTTATCGTTTCAGATAACGGAACCCAGTTCGCAAGCTCATATGTAACCGAATTCTATAGAGAGCTAGGAATCATCAACCGCTTCATTTCAGTAGAACATCCTCAGGCGAACGGATAAGAAGAGTCAGCTAAAAAGTTATCCTAACCGGGATGAAAAAAAGTTAGATGAAGCAAAAGGATTATAGGCTGAGTATCTCCATGAGATATTATGGTCTTATCAAACCAAGGTTCACTCCACGACCAAAGAAACTTCATTCAAAATTGTACATGGGATTGAGTCCATGATCCCGGTAGAAATCAACACTTCATCTTGGAGAAGAGTAAGCTTTGAATATAGTACAAATAACTAACATCTAACAACCGAAGCTGGCCTACTTGATGAAATTGGAAACACAACACACATACTTGAGATTGCAGCCAAACAAAGGATAGCCAGAGATTCAACGTGAAGGAGAAACAAAGAGGCTTATGAAAAGGGGATCTGGTTCTAAAGAGAATCACATATTCAACAAAGAAGGGGAAAATCTCACCAAACTGCGAGGGACATTTTCGAGTTGTTGAGAAACTCAGCAATGGAGCTTACAAGCTAGAGACATTAGACGACATAGAAATTCATAGGACATGGCATGTATCTAGTCTTAGAATTTATTTCAGCTAAGTCATGTAAGTTAATGTAATAATAAATAAAAAACAGGTGCACTCTTTTCTCTGGAAAGGGCTAAGGTTTTTAACAAGGCAACCTTTAAAAACATCATTTATGTCAGAATACTCACTTCAAAAGGCTCTATACCTTGGTTCAAACTTAAACCTCGTCAGGTATAACCTTTCCGGGTTACACCTTGGTTCGTATCTTGAGCCACCTCAGGTGTAACCTTCTTGGCGATGAACCTTAAATCAGATTCTTCCCCTTCAAAGGTTCTATACCTTGGTTCAAACTTAAACCTCCTCAGGTATAGCCTTTCCAAGTTACACCTTGGTTCATATCTTGAGCCACCTCACGTGTAACCTTCTCGGCGATGAACCTTAAATCAGATTCCTCCCCTTCAAAGGCTCTACACAGTGGTTCAAACTTAAACCTCCTTAGGTAAAACCTTTCTAGGTTACACCTCAGTTCATATCTTGAGCCGCCTCAGGTGTAACCTTCTCAGTAATGAACCTTAAATTGGATTCTTCCCCTCGAAGGATCTAAACCTTAGTTCAAACTTAAACCTCCTCTGGTATAGCCTTTCCTGGTTACACCTTGGTTCATATCTTGAGCCGCCTCAGGTGTAACCTTCTTGGAGATGAACCTTAAATCAGACTCCGCCCATTCAAAGGCTCTATACCTTGGTTCAAACTTAAACCTCTTCAAGTATAACCTTTCCGGGTTACACCTCAGTTCATATCTTGAGTCGCCTCAGGGGTAACCTTCTTGGCAATGAACCTTAAATCGGATTCCGCCCCTTCAAAGGATCTATACCCTTGTTCAAACTTAAACCTCCTCAGGTATAACCTTTTTGAGTTACACCTTGGTTCAAATCTTGAGCCATCTCAGGTGTAACCTTATCGACGATGAACCTTAATTCAGATTCCTCCCCTTCAAAGACTCTATACCTTGGTTCAATCTTAAACCTCCTCGGGTATAACATTTCCGGGTTACACCCCACTTTATATCTTGAGTCGCCTCAGGTGTAACCTTCTCAACGATGAACCTTAAATCAGATTCCGCCCCTTTAAAGGTTCTTCACCTCAGTTCACATCTTGAGCCACCTCAGGTGCAACCTCCTCGGACATCACACCTCGGGAAAAACTGGAACCACCTAAAATGTGATCCTCCCGAGCCAACTAGGCATAACCTTATAGCCCGTATATCTCGACTTCCATAAGTAGAGAGTCCAACACCTAAAAGTTTTTAAGCATATAAAGACACCTCTCGGCCTCCACAAGCCTACACAGCTATTCAAAACAAAAAACTACGGGCGATGGCTTAAAAATACAAGCAGAACAAATGCTTAAATAAACACTCTTATGTTGCACAATGATCTTTCAAACAGAGTTACAAACTCTACGAAGATTAAGGCCAAGATGAAATCATTCCCTTAAGAATGGCCAATCTGTTACAAGACAACATCAAGCATATCAGAAAGGATTAGGGCCTTTCCTTCGAAACTAATCACTACGGTCTTTGCCAAAATCATGTGACCAGGGGGCTACCATACATCCATAATCCTCTCATGAATGGGCATACAAAATACATACAAATGAAAACCAACATAAATGGAAATTGAAAAACAAAAGCACAAGTACGATTAATGATAAAAGTCCCATAGGGAAATTGTCAGAACATGCTAAAAGAATTCAAAAGCTATTACAAAAGTACACCCACCAAAAAAGGGTGACTAAAAATCAAGTATTCAACAAGGAATCACTTGGTCACATCGGCCTGGGAAGCATCGTCGGTACACGAATCACTTGTGGTCGGGGACTCATCACCGTCTTCATCAACTTCCATGTCCACCAGCTTACCATCCATAATGCTCTTGAAAAGGTCCACTGAAGAGATGTCCAACTCTGGATAGAGGCACATCACCTGATCCTTAGCCCGGTCAAAAGCCATATCCCCAACATTAAGTACATCCATCTGAGACTTCTCCAAATATTTTTGTAGTTCGGTGCAGAACCTCTCCGCATCATTCAAACCATTGATAAGCTTGACAATTGAGGCCTTAAGATCCTCATTCTCCTTGGTCAGAAACTTGTTCTTTGAACTTTCTTCAAGAAACTTCTTCTTTAGAACTGAGCATTTATCAGCATAAGACTTCTTGCTCTCTGACAACTGTTGTACGTCCTTCTTAAGGTTTGTACACCTCTTCTCCAAGTCATCCCCAGACTCAAAAAAACCCCGAGCCAAGATAATACACCTTATCAGGTAAGAACTCAAGTTCTGGGTGAGCTTCCGAGGACCAAGGCTCTTCACCTTATTGACATCCTCGGTGGCATTGAGTTGGTCATAAAGGAACTTCATCCCATCAAAGTTGTTTAACCAGAACTTATTCTCATTTAAGACCGGAGCCGAGCCCTCACCAGTCTCCTGCATCAAAGCTAAGACTTCCCAATCAACCTGGAAGACCTCATTCGTCATTACGGTCTTCATCCACTTTGGAGATCTCTGAGAGGGATCCTCAATTTCCAGGGCATGCTTGGCCGCTGATTGAGGCACGCTGATGATAACACCCTTCTTCTGGACGGTTCCATTCTTCTTCTTTGCTACTCGAAGTTCCAAACCAGTCAAGTCACATTTGGACTCAAGAGCAGCATGAGCAGTAACCATCAACTTCTTTTTCTCTTTAACAAAGAGAACAGTTGTCTTATCTGGAAAAAAACATAAAAAAAGAGTATGTAAGTAAAGAAAAAAAAACCCTTAGGCGACGGAGAATTAAAATGAGCCTTACCTAGAAAGGCCAGAACCTCTTTATCAGGAAAGGGTAACAAGTCCTTGACCTTGACCAAACAGAAGGAGTCTAACACTTGTAGAGATTGAGTCTCAACATCACTCAACTTATCATAATCAAACCCATATATGGGTAAAGAATTCCCCGTCCAATACAAAGGAAACTTGGGATGACCATCGGTGGCATAAAAAACCTGAGGACACCTTGGTCCGCACCTAACCCGAAGGAACTGGTCCTTGAAGCCCTTGTAATTAGTGGTAAAGGCTTGAAGGAAGCTCCTGTTAGGTACACCACTAATGGTAACCCAGCTCCCAAATTCTACATTATTGACTTTAAAATAAGAAAAAAAAACAAACCAATAGTCGGAGTCACATTCAACGCTTCATAGATCATTTCAAAAGCTTTGATAAAACCCCAACTGTTAGGGAAACATTAAGAGGGGGCTACATTCACCGTGTTTAACACATCCACTTCAAAATTAGTGAAAGGGACGCGGATAAACATATCTTCCAGCACCTCGGTATAGAAATAAAACCACTCGTCTGGTACTCCTTTTGGTCGGGACATACATACCCGTTCTCCAGGGATACATGCCTCCAGGACCACATCGTCCTTATTCCCAGTCGAGGAAACCTTTCGCAGAGAGCGAAGATTCTCTATCTCCACCTCATCCATGGAGCTTTGATCGTAACCCATCACCTCCTCACTAAAAGAGCTGGAAGTTTCCATCAGGACCTCCACGAAACTTGAAGAATTGGGGTCAAAATAACTTTCAAAAGTAAAAACTTCATTGTACACTTTATTCATTACTGTGCGTACTCATATACACCTAAAGCTGCCCTCATCTCTTGCTTGCACTCCTCCATACGATTCTCCACTCCTCATTAATGTTGCTTCTTTTATTTCCAGAATCATCACACTCTCTGATAATAACTATCCCTTGAAAATAAAAATGTAAAAAAAATAAGGTAAAGGAAGAGAATAAATACTTGGTAACAGTGGTCGATTGAGAGATTTTGGAAGAAACAGACAAGAACACTTGCAAAAGGAAGTAGGAGAGTCTTTCGGAAACAGAAAATGAAAGGTTTTTATAAAAGAAAAGTTATGGGAAATGAAACGCTTAAAGAAGAGGAAGTGTGTATAAACATTCAAATTTTTCCTTAACAATGATTACGCCTAAGGGACTAGGGGACTGTTGAGAAACTAGGGCGTGAGCAACATGCACACCGAGGTATCATCGTCCAGTCTTAGAGGCTCAGCCTAGAGCATAGATCCATTTCTACATTGACCGACCATAAGGCTTCAGGTAAAATCCATATGCTCGTGGGGCTTATGTTCATACATAGATCTATTTCCCGGGCTAGAAGAGATAAAAGGCAAGGCGTGGTTAAAAGAACGAGAAAGGCAAATAGACAATCAACCGGTTACCCCCCCGGGTCGAGATAAGAAGGCCTAAACCAGATTTTATGGTTAGAGGATCATGTAATCGACCATGGAAGAAGATAAAGAGGTAGCAGTTCGGCTCATACCCTGAATCCAGAGGTTACCCTAAGCTCGGTCTTAATGGAACTGTTACACAATGGCCGGTCTATTGAAGGCATAATCGCTCAACATTATACGATGGCACACGTTATAATAATAGCCATTATTTGAGATTATGGACGTTACTTACCTTTAAGGAAACTCAGTTACGTAACAAGGAAAGTCACAACAGTTACATGCAGTAATCAACGAGGTTTATGCACCTCTATATATAGGGCTCCCGACCGAGGGGTAAGCAAGACACATCACTTAGAGCTCAGACATACTTGTGTAAGCCTCCGAATCCCTAAGTATAATAAACAACATCCTCTCACTCATTTAAGGCTCTCCCTGTCATCCTCCAAAAAACAAGGAAGTCTCATATTTGGTGTTTATTAAGAACACATAGTAATCCATAACTCTTGCAGGGGATACAAGAGGATCAACCATCAGTAGCTGATCAGCTTTCAACACGTAATCATACATACATGCAAAAACCTACATATTACACATCTCAAGAATCTTCTTCTTAAACTTTTAAAATTCAGACCTCCCGTCTGACTTTGAGATGTTGGATGCCATCATTCTGCACCTAAAGAGGAGATTCCCTCTAACAGGTATCTGGGGAAGAATTCAACAATTAGGGCAATGTATGATCTACTACACAAGGATTCCCTTCTGTCCTTGCAAAACATATATTCCATTATGTGAGGACACCACATAACTAAACTCTAGTAGAGAGAGGAACTTCCTATATAGATACCAGAGAACCATAATCCTTTGGTCCCAAAAATAATAATTCCTCCTTGCTTCAAACAGTTAAAATGCCCATCCTAGGTGATTTGGGTGACACTTCCAAAGTACAAATAATAATCAACCTTTTAACTGAGGTTGAAACAACTCCAATGCATAAAACCCTTGGATGGATTTTCCATTATAATAGAACAAGAGTTCCATGCTATCATAGACTTGACAAGAGATGTCCAGTTAGAGTAAACAACCTATATCCTATTGATGAGAAACAACACCAGTCATATTGAGAAAAATAAATTCTCAATCCAAGGATGTCATGACATTATGTTTGACATTTCTTCAAGATCTTCTAGCTTCAGATTAAGGACTCTCCCTTATTAAGTACTAAGAATTCCTTGAGAATTATATAGTAGCTACACATCCTGTGGTTAGTACATTACTTCCCTTAACCAAAATTTGTTCCATGTATATAAATAAGGTTCCATAAACCTGTCTCCTTTGATCAGTAGGATCTACCAGATGTTAGAGAGAAAGTTCTTGATACTTTAGCTTGTCCTCCACATATAAGGGATCCAGATGAGATACCTTTATCAAGCCTCCACAGGAAAATAGAGCACAATCATTGCACTCCAACTCACTTAGATCAGAAATAAACTAATCTAATGAGTATCCAATATGTTAACCATGTTTTGACAAACACACTTTATCTAAGATATGTTTCAAGCAAAGAAACTTCTTAGACACAGATGCCTCCTCATCCAGATCAGAAGTAGGTTCCAAACATAAGTGATTTAAAACACATTTGTTTAGCACCCAAGCATCTGCTATGTCCTACCTTTATCCAACAAGGTTATGCATAATCTGCTGGTTTGATGTTCCAACATCTGGTAAGATATCAATTCCCTTCATAAGGAACACACCAAGAGATCCTCTATCAAGGACTCAAGATTGGCCTTTTAGGATTGGAAGCAAAAGTAAGTTCCCTCTACCATATCTCTCTTCATCCTTTATGAGGGGACTTGGGATGAACCTCAAGCATCTTTGGCAACTCAAATAAGCTGGTTAAATTTATCCTCAAGTATCACCACACCATGGGATACACCTTCAGAGGAGAATAGAGTGTTGCAGACTCAACACACAAAACCACCAGGAGTTTTCCATCAAATATACATGCAGCGGAACACAAACCAGAAAAATCCTCAGCAACCTTCAGGCACAACATAAACCTTTACACAAACACACCATACTCCCGGTTCAACGAGTTAACATAGGTTTTAAAATGAATCAAACCCTCAACATAGTAGCTTTCCACCAAAGCTACACATATGAACACAACACGGACATATCCAATACACACCATGTCATGAACAATCTATTATCCACTTCTAGAGACTGTTCAACCAACAATATGAACTCTCCAAGTTTAAAAACATTTTCAGTAATCACCTTTTACCTTGCTCATAACCAGAAAGCATCCCCCATGAATCTCATCTAGAAATAGACATGATGCCTGCTCTGATAACAATTGAAATTCTGGTATGACAAAACTTAGATGTACTATGACATGTTGAGACATCTGATCCTACATAAACAGTGTATCAAGGTATAAACAATTAACAACCAGTACTGAAAAGCATAAACAACACACATAAATTGTTAACCCATATCGGAATAACCTTCCTACTCTAGGGGCTACCAAGCCAGAGATAAGTCCACTAAAATAGTATCAATCCGTAGACCCTACAACAAAACTCTAGTTTATGGACTAATCACTTAATAACTACCCATGCCAGACTTCTATCTAATACTCACCTAGATATGAGGACCTCCTCAGTCCCTCTTCAATCACAGACAGCCATTGGATCAACACAAACAGGAAGACACACTTCTATGACAATAAACCAGAAGACTCACTTCCATAATAATTCCTAGCCAAGACTCTTGAATAAGAACCCAACTTGGAGTTGCTTATAATCTTTCTCCAAGAATAATACTCAACTCATTACCTACAGGTTTCTGAATGAGAACATAGTGACTATCTCACAACCCGAGTGGTTCAATTACACCAACTCTCCTAGAGAGTGGCTAACAAACACAACCCTAATGATTGCATTTTTACAATTCTCGACTGGTGCTTTTTCCTAGGTTACAAAGCTTCTATTTATAACCTATGCCCAACTGGATTTAAGCCTTCAAACACAGATCATCAGCTGTTATAAGACTGTAGAAAATTCTGCATAAAAATAGGTCTTCAAACAAATCTTCCTAAATTATCTCCATATTTAGAAATACAATATTCTTCAATATTATTCTTGAATCTTCCAGACCTACAAAACAGCGCCACATAGGAAATATTATATCCTCAAAGTATATTCTATTTTTGTGATTTAACACAATATAACGGTACATTTTAGCTCAGGCGCGATGTTGTATGCTCCTTCATAGGGCATATTATGTAACATGTTGTTCTAGATGTTGAAACACTTCAACTTAACATGTCCTAACATAAGATAAGACTTCTTTCCCAACCTGTTCTTGTTAGCAAGTTAACACATCTTATCTAACATATTGCTGCTATATTTGTTTTACAAAATTAATACCAATCCTTAAAACTAAGCAAATTACAAAAAAGGAGTATCCATATAAGGCCGTTAATAAGGAAAGTTGTAGTGCCAATAAAAAATTCAATTTTTATCAACGGCTATGAAAATGTTCCATTTCAAGCATTCGATGAAGGATTTTTGTTGAGAGCGGTTACCCAACGTCTGGTCGTTTCTTGTATATTGGTTGTAAAGGAGTTTGAAAAGTATAGGAAGGATTATATACTTATTTTAAATAAGTTATGTGTTTTGTATCCCTTCTTGTTCTAAATGATAATATAATTTTTAGGGTATCGTTATGGATGAATAAAAAAAGCAATGAGAAAGGAGATGGTTGTGGAGTACTAGTAGTTGGATATGGGTCCATATATGACGGTGTAGATTATTGGATTTTTCAAAATAGCCATGGGAAAAGATGGGGAGATTCTTTGAAGAAACAACGGACTAGCTTATGGGCGACTGGGTATTATCGTCAATGCCTGGTATCCTATTATAGAGACTCCTACTGTGAATAGTTCTTCTGATTCTTAGATATGTGGTATATTTCTATATTATATTATGTTCTATTATATTGTGTGATTAAAATAAATTATTATTAATTTGGATATTAATCACTGTTTTTAATTTCTTTGAAGATACAATGGAAGAACTGTTGATTGGACGTTATTTACAAGGTTGAAGATGTGGTTGGTGATATATATTTTGCTTCAAATACATTTTGGTTAGGGGTTTTGTATATAGGTGGTTGAGTTAGAAGGTGATAATACAGATTTTTCAGGTTGATGTTCTATTTTGGTTTCGTATTATGTTTTTTCATTTGTTCAGGTTGTTGTTCTAGTATATGTTTATGTAAGTTGTAGTTGACTTCTCAAATCTTACTGAAGTTTTTAAGTAAAATAGTTTTTCGTAGTTGTAGAATATATGCATGAAGAATGTTATTTTATTTTCTTAGTTTTAAACTACTTCATCGGTGAGTCATGAAGTTGTATTCATCAATCTCTTATTTTTCATTGTTTTGCTGTTGTTTGGCCCCAAAACAAATGTTCTAATTACATGCTTCTCTAGTTGCCTCTTTTTTTTTGTTTCTTGTGTTCCACGTTATGAGTTCTTTCCATTATTGAGGTTTTATCCATTTATTAAATTTTCTTTAATGCTTAGTGCTCTGAAAAAGTTGATGTTGAAATTGTGTATGCTCTTATATTCACCCTTATGATCTACTGCTTAATATGCAATGTAAAGTTTGTGTTAATTGTATTTGAATGCTGAAAAGTATAATGGTGCTTTATATGTTTATTAGTTTCTTAGTTGTATAATTTTATTCTTTCTTGGGTTTTAAACTCACAAATTAGTGATTAGTTTTCTTTTTACATCTCTTTTTCCTTTTTATAGAACACACTTATGTCATATCCAAAATTTTCCCTACCTCGACGATTATATTTTCAAGATTTAAAGATAGAAGAAGATATCTTAATTAAGGATAGTTCAGCAATATCTGATGACTCGTTCTTAAATCCAAGACAACCAGGGGTGCATTTTAATTCAAGGGAACGAGGCTTTCTAAATCAGGAAGACACATTTATCTGTAGGTCCATTTGCGAAGCATGTTGGCCGATGGCCCATGAGATTCGAATATGGAAAATTATTTCAAAAATATTAAGTTTAATAGCTAATCCCATTTGAGTATTATTGATGTTAGTAAAGAAAGGGGGTGGAAATTATAATTAAAGGGCCATCGAATTTCATTTGGCCCATTTTTCCGTTTGGGATTGTTAAACAGTGAATAGGGGGTGCAGTTATGAATAACCGACCCATTAAATAGTTTCTAGGCTAGCCCATTTGGCATTTGTGAGCAAAATTATGTGATTTTTTTATTGATTAATTTATTTAACAAATTTTTAGTAAGAGTTTTAAATCGTTTTACTGTATAAAAAGGTTGGATCAAAACCTTAGAATTGGTTAGGCCCAATATGCTTTGAAGGGTAAAAATGTGTGGCTGGATATAGCGGTAGAAATGTTCAAGACTAAGCCATTGGATTGACTAGACTTATACAGATCAAAAATAAAAATTGCCATCGCGCTTTATTGTTTCCAAAGGAATGGGAAAAGAGGGAATAACCCAAAAAAGAAGGGGAAAGATTCAAGGTAATGGGGTTGGTTATGTAAAGAGAAAGTATTAGTACCCTAAACATCTACGGTACTCCGCAAGAACCTCTTTGTAAAATCTGTATATTTTGGCTGTAAAATGTTGTATAAAAATAGATGGTGGAGGTGAGAAAAGAAGTATTTTTTATTGATTGTTGCACCCGCCGTGGTTGCGAACCTTTAGTGCCTACATACCACCTTCCGTGCAATAGGGGATCAAGGTACATGTAGTTGCTCTTTAAAAATTTTAAAATGTAAGTGTGTTGGTTAATTTTTATGAGATAAGACATCATTGTCATTGTCCGTGTGGAAAACATACTTACTACCCACAATTATGAGGAAGGAGCATTTGCATCATCTCAAAGTGGAGGATGTGGCTTGGATTTTAAAATTAACAATGTCTCACTCAACACCTAAGTGGAAAATTTCTCACTTCACTACATATCATAGAAGTATAGTTGTTTGCATCACTACAAGGATTGACAAGAGTCTAATCTTTTGAGAAAAGTTTGAAGTAAAAGCCAAAGTGGCAAAAGTGGTTTTAAATGAGATTGATTGACTTTTAGTCTTTCGACAAAAAGATTGTCAAGGTATTATTAAGTTGATTGAAGTTTATTTATGAAAAGGTTTTGAAAATGCATGGACCTATGTCCAAGTTTATTATGAAAGTGGTTCAAGTTTAAAACAAGAATAATTTTCAAAAGGAGAGAGAAGATTTTTGAAATTAAAGAAGATGGGAGGAGAAGAAGAGACTATCCTAAAGCATAAGATAAAAGCTAGGGATAAGAACCATCTAACCCACAAGAAGCCAATGCTTGACATTATGAGTCAAGATAGAATTCCCATTCTTTGGATTTAAACCAAGCAAGCAAAGATACTAGACTTCTTGAGAGAACCAAACTTCAAGTGTATTAAGTCTTCATAAAAAATTGGGCAAAGTAACGGCTGTATACGGGTGAATTCCAGACTACAAACAAAGTATGTAATCACAATAACCTGCACACAAAATAAACAAACAACCCAATGTCTTGAGGTAAAACTCAAGAACTCCAAACAAAATATCAATTAAGGTCATAAGCTCTCCAACATAGGCCAAGGTCTCTAATCCTAAGTCCAGGAAGTCCAATACTCCATAATGCCAAGGATAGTAACCAAATAGTCCAATATCATTAAAGTTTTTATGGTTCATATTGTTTATTAGGTATCTTAGAAGAGAAAAATAA
Organism: Vicia faba; assembly: GCA_948472305.1. Classification (NCBI taxonomy): domain Eukaryota; kingdom Viridiplantae; phylum Streptophyta; class Magnoliopsida; order Fabales; family Fabaceae; genus Vicia; species Vicia faba. The sequence continues at coordinate 1,341,277,142 of OX451741.1, read as the reverse complement.
AAGGGCTCAAGTGAGCAAAAAAAAAAATGACATGAAATGTAATGCTTAAAGTAAATGGTACATTAAGCATAAAAAATAAAAAAGGCATAAAGTAAAAACAATTTAATAATTAGTGGTTAGTTGGATGATCATCTTGAAACTTGCATTTGGAACTCATTAGAGGATTGATAGATCCAAAGCCTCCACACAACAAGTTGCATTTGCTTTTTGTCAAGTATATCATCCATTTGGAATCCTCAAAAGTACCATTTAATGATCAATGATGTTTAAGTGATCCGCGTTGACCAAAAGTGTTGTAGATCCATTAGAGGTTGGTAGAACCAAAGCCTCCACACAATGAATGTTAAAGTTATTGGATCAAAGAGATCAAATTAACATACTTGGGATTGAAAACATAGGTTTGGGCCACGAATGATCATTTATTCGAATCTGGACAAAATTTAGCGCTGTGTTAAGAAATCGTAAGTGGACTTATGTAGAAGTCACACCTATTTTGAGGCTGGTCAATAGCAATCTATGCACCATTTATTTTGAGACATGATATAGAGATCATGCCCAAATAACACTTAGTGTAATAAGAAAGGGATGAGATGGAGAGGGGTGGGGAAGAATATACAAACCACATTTGAATTAAATTTTAATCAAACTATTACTAAAATCATTCATCCATTTTTGTAGAGTTAGACTCAACACCATGGATCCAATGATGTTAATAAAGTTTATGATAAAAAATTCAACCCAAGATCAGCCAGAAAATAATCACAAAATAATATTGCATTTAATATATACATTAAAAGAAGTTTTAGAAATATTTAAAATAGAAATAAGGGATAAAAATATTAACTATGTTCAAATTAATCAAGAAATAAAAAGTAAGACCATAGAAAAATCAGAAAAGGACTCAAATATTTTTTTAAATTTTTTGGTAATTTTTTTAAAGTCAGAAACTACTTTTAAAATTAAAAGAAATGAGTAAAATAAACAAAAAATAATAAAAAATACTAAAGTTAGAAATAAAAAGTAAGTGAGGTCACCAATATTTGTCACAATATCATTGGATCATTCCATATTTTTTTTCAGAATTTAAAAATGCATAAAAGTATTTTTAAACATTTAAAACAAATCAAGTAAAGTGAAAATTTTTAAAAAAATACCAAAACAAAAAATAAAATTGTGAAAAAATAAAAATCAGAAAGAGAAAAATCAAAAATATTTTTCATAATTTTTTCAGATTTTTTGGACTGAAAATGAATTTTCTATGATTTTTTGAAATTTAAAACAATTAAATATAAAAATCAGAAAAGAAAATAAAAACAAAAAAATATGGGTCATCTGATTAATGTCAAAATGCGTTAGTAAACAGATCAAGTGGACCTGGCGCGTTGTGCATGTTATGGACTTTAGTGGATAATGCATTGAATCATTAATTAAATCAGATTTCAAAAAAAAAACAAGTGGCGTTCCATCATTGGTTGGAAGATGACACGTTGGTCATCTTCAACCTCTAGCCAACGTGAATTGCAGGTCTCTCAAACTGTAAAATCAGAAGCTTAGACCTATGCCATTCGCTTCGTCTCTTCAAGACGAAGACAACCACACCTTCGCGACAAATTTATATAAACTGTAGCTCAAGCAAATTGGAAGGAAACTTTTGAAAAGGGATTTGAAATTTCGTGGTCAAAACAAGTTTCCAGATGAAAATAAGTGTTGCGACTAGAACCAGGGGAATGAGGGCATCACAATGATATCAAAGTTTTGAAGAATTGATGAAGGAATCTACCTATTGAAGTTGAGTTACAGAGCTCTGTAATTGGACTTCTATGGAACAATCTAGGACACAATTCTTGAATGTAATTATATGGTTAGCTTTAGGGAATATCAAGGAAGGCGAATTGATGGAAAAATTGGATTGAAAAAGGCTTGAAAGAAGATTTCGAAGTAGCAGAATTTTGAGTTATGGAACAAGTTTGGCAGGGTGATTCTGGCCATCCAAGCTTGAGAAAATGAAAGAGGGATGACCCTCTATTTATAGGGAATCAAATGGAATGTCCAAGCGTGTGAAATGATGAGGTTTGGAGGGAAATCATGTGAAGTTGTAAACAAGAAAAGTGTGACTTCTACTTTGATCAAAACTCATCCAAAACGCGCGTTTTGCTATTCTAATCACTTCTGGAGGTTCACAAAACATGTTTAGAACAAAAACGCCAAGAAACAAAGTGTTTAGAGGCTAAACCAATGATTTCAAACTATGACTTTTGAAGAAACTTCAATTCCAAGTTACCAAGTTCAAATCAATGGCATTGTCAGCTCAAGGGGTCTTAAGGCATAATTCTTGATGCTTTAGAAAGATGAGGTTACAAAATTAGAAATGGAAAAAGAATGGAATCAAATGGATGCTTGAGCTAAAAGTTACATGGAGTCAAAGTTGGAAAAAAAGTTGACTTTCCTTACTTAGAAATATTTCAAAGTTTTCTTCAAAAGTGACCTATAATGTTTTTCATCCAAACATGGCCTTCCACTTGAAATTTGCTTTTGACCAAACAAGATGGCATGAAATAGATCTATTGAATGACATTTTGAAACTTGAACCATTCAAAATCTCCAAAAATTGACGGAGTTATGAATTGTTGAAGTTGGCAAAAAATTATGAAATGACCTATAATCTTTTGTATCCTTAGGGCATCTTCTATCCATTTTATCCCTTTGCACATAAAATAAGGAATAAATTTCACCTCCTCAAGATCATAATGGAAAAATAATGGGCTCAAGGTGATAAAAATTGACAAAGTTATGATCATTTGAAGTCACATGTGAAAAATTAGGGGTTCATCTGGAGGACTTGTAATCTTTCTTTATCATCAAAGCTTCTTCCACATGAAAACTCCTTGAAACTTTTGAAGTTATTTGTTTATAACCATTTTAAGAGAAGGATGTATTTGGAATCACTCAAAAATACCAAAAGATGAGCAAGATATACTTCTTTGAAGTTCAAAACCCTAACTCCTAGGTCAAGAAAATTCTTTGAGGAACCTTGACAATTTTGAACAAACTTCTTGTACCAACACAAATGATTTGTAAATAGAAGTTGTTGAGGATGAAAAATGAGAATTCATAGCCACCAAAGCCACTTCCATATCTTGAGAATTTAGAGAAATATGCACTTGTGATCAATGGGAACAAGGCCTTGTCCAAACATGACAACTCCTTCAATCAACCCCTTGTACTTTTGGATCAATCTGGATATCTAGGAATTTAGTGAACCAAAACAACTTTGCCATGCCATCCCTTCCAAAATAACTTCAATGGTGAGGTTTGGACTTCTTAAGCTTTATTGACTAGGGAATGGAAATAAACTCATGAACCCATGGAGCAACTTGCTAAATCTCATTGCCTTTACCTACATAAGTAACAAGCAATACAAACCAACATTGCATTTTATTAATTAAAAGAATAAATCAAGATAAAAATATTCATGATCACAAAATAACACAAGCCAAGGTGCTTGGTGATTCCTCAAAGAGCAAAGCTAAAGATAGGAAGGGGAACCAAGAATCCTAATGTGATCTTGTTGTGATGGAATCAACATGGTCTGATGAGGGTGTGATACGGTGGGAGAACTGACTTGGGTGTTTTGCGTTTAATTGCAAATGTTGCGGTTAGAAAGAGTCGCCACCGACTTTTCTTTTATCCTAAAAGGAAAGGTGAAAAAGCACAGGAAAGACCTTTGAGATTGTTTCTTGAGTTCGGGGGTAGATTATGAAAAGGGAAGGTATTAGCACCCTTTTCATCCATGGTTATCCATAGGCTCTTAGTTACTTGCTAGATCACTTTCTTTTGTTTGAAATTGTGCTTTGTGTGGTTTTTTGAAAGTATTTTGTAAAGAGGCCATTGTTTAGGTAATCTTTGTAATGATTCTCGTTCGTAAGAATGTATGCAAAGATGTTTGATCTTTTGAAATTTTTTTCAAGTTTTGTAAAATGTTTTGAAAGTGTAGGTGTTTGTTTTGAAAATAGAAAGGATGTTTGTTTGAAATTGAGCAAGTAATTAGGAGCATTCTACCTACTCAAAAGTCTCTCTTGTTCATTTTCTTTTCCTTTGACATTGTTGTTTTACCATTGATTTGGTAAGCAACCCTATCTTTGGATGTAAACGGGACGGGCGTGGGTTATCGTATAACCATGATTAGCAATGTTGCAAGGTATCTTAGAATTCTTTTTGAGGGACTAAGATCATTTGTAAGGCAACTTAGATAGCGTCATCGAGGGACTATGATCTTGTATTTGCTTGTTTTTGCTCAGATACCTTACATGCGTAATATGGCCATTTTTGCAAGGCAACCAAGTGGAGTAACCCTAGGGGTGCTTGTGTGCAATCGTATTGTTTTCATGCATGTTTTTGTCTTGAATTAGGGTTTTCTATTTGATTGATTTTGTTCTTTCCATTTAAACCCTAATTACTAACATGTATATATGAAAGCGATAAATTGCGGAATTTTAAAGTTACTACGCTATTACAACATTTGGGAGGGGGTATACAAATTGAATCGGGATTGCAAGAATTTTAAGCCTAATTAGTCTATTACAACCATATTGAATTTATACAATAATTGAAATAAATAAATATACAAAAATAAACATGTAAGAACGTAAATGCAAAGAAAATGGATTTTTTTTGTTTTGATTTTTTATGAGAAAGGGGGAAATTGTTTTTAACATAATTAATTTAAAGAAAATAATTAATTAAGTTTAAATTTATTAAGAAAATATTTTTTAAATAAAACCCTAATTCTATTTAGTTGATTAAAAGAATATAAGTTTAGAAAAAAGTATCTTTTGGTATTTTTGTCTTGGAAATATTTATGGCATCATGAAATATTTTTAGTCTTTTTTATATCAAAAATAATATATTTTAATAGGTGTAAAAAAAACTAAATATTAACCTAGTTTTAATTAAATTTACAAGGTGATTTGTAAAAAAATAAATAAAGTATAGTTAAAAAATATTTTTTGGTGAGAAAAATAAAATAAACTAAATTAAAATGAAGATAAATTTTTTTATATATTTTTTTATGATTTTTAATAGTAGTGAAAAATAATTAAGAGAAAAAAAACAAATAAAATTAAGAAAATAAAATAAATTGGGCCAGGGGTGCATAAGCAGGCAGGGAGGTTCGTTAGTAAAAAAAACAAAAGGCCCTAAGGCCCAGGCGCCCTGCAAAAAAAGTTAGAAAAATGGAAAAATAAGTAAAAAACACAAAATGGGTGCCACTAGGGCTCGAACCCAGGTCCCAAAGGTTAACAGGCGCGCGCTTTACCACTGGGGTGGGTATACATCCGTTTATATAAACAAAACAATAAATATGTAAGGCAAATCAAGTCCTGATGACTTCATCTTCAACCTCCAGCCGGTGTACCTGTAACTTCTTCATTTCTCAACAAAAATGGAAGATGACAAAATGAAAGTTGTTGCATTCTTCCTCACGAATCTAACCATGTAAATAACTAAAGCTAAAACTCAAAGATAAATGAGAATTTCTCTGGCCCTAATTTGAAACCTAAAAATTTCAGAAACTTCAACTCTAAAATTCTCTAAGCTCAGGCCATGTAAATGCAAACTATGGATATGTACAACTTCGTGGCAATGAGGTCTACATTTTATCTTCACAAATGCAAGCCTAACAATGCCTAAGTAATGAGATAGAAGTTCAAGAAAACAAGTAATGCAATGATTAGCTTGAGTTGAAAGTGGCTGAGGAGCTCTGGAGAAGTCATGTTACAGACCCCTATTTTTGAAAATGGAACTTGATGATGGAGGTGTTACAGTTGAGCAAATGGACCTTGGATGGTTTTTATTTGATGTTTAGAAGTTTTTAGAAGTGAAAGGCCAAAGAACGCACGAGGGGATTTGGAGTTTGGTATGTAAAGTCAGAACTTGCACAACAATGGTGTTTTGAGACAATTTCTGGCTAGAGGGAGTTTGAGTGAGTTTTAGGGTCTTCCATCTCGTCCCCTAGCTCACAAATAGTGCTTCTATTTATAAGCAACAAGTTTGGAGACTTGTTGTGATCAGAATTTGAATTTGCATCCTTAAGCTAAACATGTGATTTTTTGAGAAAACAAGTTTCAATGCCTTGTGTACTTGCTAAGATAGAGTGGTTATGCTTTAAACACACTTGCTTCTGACTTTGTAGATGAAGTGTAATCATAGGGAACAAGTTAGAGGCTCAAGAGTGGACTTTATGCATAAAGCTTGCTTTTAAAGAATGGTATTGTTAACTTTCTTCCCAAAATGGCAATGTGAATTGGATAAAGCTTAAATTAATTGGATTATAGCTCAAAAGTTTGTGTAATCCATTACTTATGAAGTGACAAACAAGTTTGAGGCTTGAAAAGCAAAGATTATGCAGCCTAACATTGATTTGCATTTGTGTTCATCATGAAAATGACCTATAATTCAAGTGACAAAACACCAACTGCATCTCTTCGATTCTCCCTACTCAAGAATGATCTCAAGGAGTTCTTAGACTTTTTGGAAAGCTTGCAATATGCTATTCAACTCATCTTTGAATTTCTTTTGAAGATCCCCTTTGGAACTATGTGAAAAATTTCCATAAAGTTAGGTAAAAAATCTGCCTAACTAGGGCAAAATTTCACTAAGTCTTTTTTTAGTTCATGAGCATGTATTCATAAAATTATAACTTGAGATCCAAGCACTTTTAGGAGAAGTTTTGTGAAGAAAAGTTGTATATTTCATGGAGATCTACAACTTTCATGTTGGAAGTTTCCTTTGAATCATCATACATCATGGTTAAAATTTGGCTCAAAGTTATAAAAAAACATGAAATTTCCAACACTTAGAAAATTTCTAAGTTTAGAAATTTTGACTTTTCAAAATGAAATCTTGAATTTTTTATTTCTTGATGAATAAGTTTCATATTTTGACATGTTTTTGATGAATTATGATTTTTGGCACTTGAATTTGACCAAAAAGTCAAAGTTTGACTTTTCAGTATACAATTGACTTTTGATCAACTGACTGCAAAATTCATCTGTCAATCCAATGGATTTGCAATGTTTTGAATCATGTCATTAGGTCAAACTTATGCAATTGGACTCTTGAGATCATGCCTTAAACCAATTGACCATTTGCTAGGTCAAAAATCAGAAATTGCCATTTCCCAGTCAAAACCCTAATTTTGACCATTTTGCCCTTTTGGAGATTTTATCAAATTTCTTGAGGAATTATGGTCCAAACTTGATCAAATGATACATATGGGTTTAAAATATTTATGTGGATAAAAAATTATGAAACTTGACTGTAAATTGGCCAAGGTTGACTTTTTCCATAATACAGCTGATTTTTAGGTCACTGTTCAATTGACTGATCAAAAGTGTGATCCAAGGCTTGGAACTTGACATGAGTAATCATTGGGGTCCATAATTATCCATGAAAGTCATATTAAGCTTTGATAGTTCAAAAATACTTGTGCAAATTCAAACCCAAATTTTGGTCATCAGTGCCTAAGGAGGTGTCTTGAGCTGATCAAACCCTAGTGGAGTCTTGAGCCCAAGGAGATCTTGTGAGAAAATTCTTGATAAGTGAGAGGGCAAATTTTGGGGTACAACAGCTTCCCATGTTTTGCCAGTCGTGACTCGAAGGTGGAAGATGATTGGACACTAGAGTGCCTAGAAATTTGCACTCGGCGATGTGATGGTAGAAGGAATGGGCTTAAAGATGCCATTTGGAGAGGTGATAGAAAGTTTTCGGAGATGGGCTTGTAGATGCCATCCAATAGTTATTGTTGATATTGTAATTCGTAAGCTGAAAGAATGAGTATCAGAATGGCGTCCGTGTTTGGAGCGTATCTGAACTGTATCTGGGAGCTGATTTTGAATGATTATCAGAATGACATTTGTGTCTGGAGCGTATATTAACTGTATCTGAAAGTTAGTTTTGAATGAGTGTCATAATGGAATCCGTGTCTTGAGCGTATCCGAACTGTATCTGAGAGTTGAATTTGGGTGAGTATCAGAATGGCATCCGTGTCTGGAGCGTATCTGAGCTTTATCAAAAGGTTGAATCTGAATGAGTATAAGGGTGGCATCCGTGTCTGGAGCGTATCTGAACTGTATCTCAAAGTTAAGTCTGAATGAGTATTAGAATGGCATCCGTGTCTGGAGCGTATTTAAATCGTGTCAAAAGGTTGATTCTGAATGAGTATCAGGATGGCATCCGTGTCTGGAGCGTATCTAAACTATATCTCAAAGTTGAGTTTGAATCAGTATCAGAATGGAATCCGTGTCTGGAGCGTATCTGAATTGTATCAAAAAACTCTGAACATTGTTAATGATAGCTGTTAATCTTATCCTGAAAAGGGTAAAATGTTAGCTAAAATGCAAAGTCATGTTGTATGAAATGTATGATATAATTCTTTCGCGTTATCAATGTTTATGATATATGGATGCAATGTATGCGTATGTGAGCTAGTTTGCTGCACTGTTGTTGGATTGGGGAAAATAAATCCCTGACTGCTGGTGAGGATATGGAGTATAAGCCTTCATGTTTTGAAGTCTAAGTGTTGACGAATTCCTGCTTAGAGAAATAAACTCTATTGTAAGGGAAATGCCTTATATTGCTTGTAAAATCTATTGGGGAATCTTGAGAAATTTGACGACTCCTACTGGGGATTGATAATTGGAAGCTTGTTCTGCTGGGAATTAAACTATAAATTGTGGGGGATTTATGGAAATTGCTTAGAGAGATTTCCCTACCTCTTAAAGCCATTAGTAATTGTCTTTTACTTTGTTTATTTGTAAACAGTAATTATGTTCAAATGCATATGGTCAACAATGAATCATTGGAAGTTTTTGTAAATAAAACACAAGAGTAAAGAAAAACAGATAGTTTTGCACTTTCAAAGGAATATCTTTGCATTAAATTTGAGTAAGTATTTTTGTACAATGAGACAAACATTCTAGTAGGAGAACACCTTCGTAAGAAAAAATAAAAATTTTAATACAAAGAAAAGATAGCTATGTGCAATAATCCCATGGGGTTCCCATTCTGCTATAGCCTTTGTATTTCTGAGCAATTTGTCTATTTGTTGCCTCGTCCGAAGATGATTGAGTTGGTCGGAAATGTCGAGTTCACAAGTTGAAGCCAAAGGTTGTCCTCAAAGTGATCCAATGGGACATAGTCATACGCTTTACATTCCCTAACTTTTGCCTAGACCGCCCTTTCGGGTTTTCAGTCCACCGGGAAACCCTTTTTTACCAAAGTCACCCTTTCGGGTTTTCAACTTGCCAGGTGTACAAATTTTTTTGTTTTATCCCTAATTTTTGCCCGAACCTTTTTGGTTCGCTGGGATGCCCTTGTTTTGCCTAGGTAAGTCAACCTAGTGGGTCTCTTATGCGTAGTATCTTTTGAGTATGTCCGCGTTCGCAGGATGCGACAGCTCGTCACCATCCATGGTGGTCAATATCATTGCCCCACCAGAGAAGATGTTTTTGATTACAAATGGTCCTTCATAGGTGGGAGTCCATTTGCCCCTGGGATCACCTTGCGTCAGTATGATGCGTTTGATTACCAGATCCACAACTTGATACACTTGGCGTCTGACCTTTTTGTTGAAAGCCTTGATTATCTGTTTTTGATACATTTGACCATGACAAACAGAAGTAAGTCTCTTCTCATCAATCAAGTTCAGTTGATCAAGTCGATTCTGGATCCAATCGTCTTCGTTCAGCTTTGCATCCTTCATAATTCTCAGAGACGGGATCTGGACCTCAATAGGCAAGACAGCCTCCATGCCGTATACCAGAGAATAGGGTGTTGCCCCAATTGATGTACGAGTTATGGTATGATACACGTGGAGAGAGAATGGCAGCATCTCATGCCAGTCTTTGTATGTGACTGTCATTTTCTGTATGATCTTTTTAATGTTCTTATTTGCAGCTTCGACAACACCATTCATCTTTGGCCGGTAAGGGGAAGAATTGTGATGATGGATCTTGAATTGCTCGCACAAGGAGGTGATCATAGTGTTGTTGAGATTTGTACCATTGTCAGTGATGATCCTTTCTGGGATACCGTACCGGCAAATGAGATTCTGATTAATGAATCAGGCTACAACATTCTTGGTAATGGAAGCGAAAGAGGCTGCCTCAACCCACTTTGTAAAATAGTCAATGGCCACTAAGATGAAGCGATGTCCATTGGAGGTTGTTGGCTTGATTTCCCCAATCATATCGATGCCCCAACTAACAAAGGGCCAAGGAGCCATCAAGACATTCAGAGGAACCGGAGGTACGTGCACCTTGTCAGCATAAATCTGACACTTATGGCAAGTTCGAGAGTGTTGATAGCAATCTGCTTCCATGGTAGACCAGTAATAGCCTGCCTGTAGGATTTTCTTTGCCATCGTATACCCACTGGAATGGGTGCCAAAAATGCCTTCATGTAACTCGCTAATGATCCTTTCTGCTTCAACCTTGTCTACGCATCGAAGTAACACAGAGTCATGGTTGCGTTTGTAAAGAATGTCGTTACTAAGGAAAACTTTAGCAGAGAATCTCCTTAAGAACTTCTTGTCATTAACTGAAGCTCCTTCTGGATATTCTTGAGCCTCGAGATACTTCTTGACTTCGTGAAACCAAGGCTGGTCCACTACTTCTTCAGTATTAATCTCGTGACAGTGTGATGGTTCCTCCATTCGTTTGATGGTGATCTGGGGAGCCTCGTTATCCCAATTAAGTTTAAACATAGATGACATTGTGGCTAGAGCGTCTGCTAGCTGATTTTCTTCTCCCGGGAAATGCTCGAAGGTAATCTTCTCAAAATGTGGTAACAATGTCAAAACATGTTCTTTATAAGGGATAAGATTAGGGTGTTTGGTGTCCTATTCCCCTTTGATCTGACTGATAACCAAAGCTAAGTCTTCGAATACATTTAAGGATTTGATCCCCAAGTCTATGGCAGCTCTGAGACCAAAGATGCATGCTTCGTATTCCACCATGTTGTTTGTACAATTGAAGCAGAGTCTTGCGGTAAAGGGAGTATGACATCCTTCCGGAGATATGAGTACAACATCGATACCATTGCCAATTGCATTAGATGCCCCATCAAAGAACAGGGTCCATCGGGATCCTTGTTCAGGTCCGTCATATGGCCTGGATTCTTCACAGTTATTTACCCGTCGTGATGTCTTCATCTGGAAATTCGAACTTCATGGATTGGTAGTCTTCTACAGCTTGGTGAGCAAGGTGACCAGCTAGTACACTGCCTTTTATAGATTTCTGGGTAGTATATTGTATGTCATATTCCGTCAGGATCATCTTCCATATCGCTATTCTCCCAGAAAGAGCAGGCTTCTCAAAGATGTATTTTATCGGATCCATCTTAGATATCAACAAAGTAGTATGAGTCAGCATATACTGTCTTAGCCGGCGAGCAGCCCATGCCAGAGCGCAGCAAGTTTTCTCGAGCAGTGAATATTTGGTTTCACATTCGGTAAACTTTTTTCTCAGGTAATAAATAGCATGCTCTTTTCGGCCATACTCATCATGCTTCCCCAATACACACCCCATTGAGTTTTCTAAAACAGTCATATACATGATCAATGGTCTTCCCTCAACTGGTGGCATCAACACAAGATGCTCTTTTAGGTATTCTTTGATTTTATCAAAAGCAACTTGGCACTCGTCATTCCATTTGATTACTTGATCTTTATTCAATAGTTTGAAGATTGGTTAACAAGTAGCTGTCAGGTGAGAGATGAATCTGGCAATGTAGTACAAACGTCCCAAGAATCCTATGACTTCCTTCTCAGTACGAGGAGCAGGCATCTCTTGTATTGCTTTAACTTTGGCAGGATCGACCTTAATACCTTTGTTGCTGACGACAAATCCTAGGAGTTTATCGGACCGTACCCCAAATGTGTATTTGTTTGGATTCAACCTCAGCTTGTACTTCTACAGTCTCTCAAACAGTTTTTATAAGTGATCAAGATGCTCTTCTTCTGTTTGAGATCTGGCTATCATGTCATCCACATAGACCTCTATTTCATGATGTATCATGTCGTGAAATAGGGCTACCATGGAATGTTGATAGGTTGCCCCAACATTCTTCAGTCCGAATGGCATCACCTTATAGCAGAAAGTGCCTCACTGCGTGACAAACGTTGTTTTCTCCATGTCCTTAGGTGCCATTTTGATTTGATTGTAACCTGAGAATCCGTCCATGAAAGAAAAAACTTTGTGTTGTGTCGTATTGTCAATTAGAATATCCATGTGGGGGAGTGGAAAATCATCCTTAGGGTTTTCCCTATTCAAATCTCTGTAGTCTACACACATTCGCACTTTGCCGTCTTTTTTTGGCACGGGAACAACATTGGCAACCCATTGGGGATAAGAGGTGACAACCAAGAATCTAGCGTTGAATTGGTTCATGACTTATGCTTTAATATTTTATGACATATCAGGCCTTATGCGGCGAACCTTTTGTTTTACTGGCGGACAATCCTCTCTTGTAGGCAGACGATGTACCACAATATCTGCATCAAGTCCTGGCATGTCTTCATACGACCAGGAAAAGACTTCGACATAATCGTGTAACAACTGAATCAGACGCTCCTTGATACTGGGTTCCAGATTGGCACCCACCTTGACTTCTTTTCTGTCTTCTTCGGTACCTAGGTTGATTGTATCCACGGGTTCCTCGTGAGGCTGAATGGTTCTCTCTTCTTGTTGTAGTAGTCTGGTAAGTTCCCCTGGTACTTCACAATCGTCCTCACCTTCGTCTTCGGCTTGGTAGATAAGATTATCAGAGTCACAAAAGGCCATAGCAGTATCGTTACCCATGGGATCCCGAATGGATGTATACATGCATTGTGAGTGTGAGTGTGTGTAAGGGTATAACTATCCTTGAAAGAAATGAAAATGTAAAAAAGAAAAACAACGAGCACAAAAGTTTGTATGCGAAAACGTCCATGATTCATTGATGTCATATGAAAATGAGATAATAACCCTTACAAATGGACCATTGTGCCTCGGGTAACACACAAGGTTTTAAGAGTGCAAATTGTTTTAATATTACAGATCCAATAATATGTAAAGACAAATTACTGTGGGATAAAAGTGATCGGGACAAAATATCTAGCCTACCAATTGCTGAGCCCTCCACTGACAATTGGGAATATCCAGTCTTCCAAGTTACAGCTATCTTCATCATCTTCTACGGCGTTGACCTCGCGGTTGCTAATCTTTAGGGGTGGTCCTCCGACACGAGCGCGACGTACAACCTTCTGAGCACTTGAAGTGAAACCCATGCCAAACTTGTCAGACTTATATGGGATATCTGGGAGTTGTTCCTAGATAGTGCACCCACCTTCTTCTACCACTGCTTTGGCATCCTTCAGAGATGACATCCGGAGTGGAGGCCTTGTGATCTTGGGAACAACCTTGGTTACTGCCACATCTTGCAAGACCTTTTTAAAGTGTTAGAATGGAGTTTCAATAAATTCACCATCTAATTCCACATATCTGAAGGAATTGAGATGGCTGATCATATACTCTTCTTCTCCATGAACGGTGATAATCTTCCCTTGAATCGAATATTTCAACATTTGGTGCAACGTAGAAGTGACAGCGCTAGCATTATGAATCCATGGTCGACCTAGCAAGCAGGAATATGAGGGACGGATATCCATTACATAAAAAGTTTAATCAAAATTTTGTGTTCCCACTTTTATGGGAATGTCTACCTCCCCATGTACCATCCTTTTCGAGCCGTCAAAAGCCCTTACTACTATGTTACTTGGCTTCAATGTCAATCCCTCACAGTCAAGCCTATCAAGAGCTTTTTTAGGAAATACATTCAGAGATGAGCCAGTGTCTACCAAAACATGATCCAGGGTTGTGCCCCTACATTCAACTGAGACATGCAATGCCTCATTATGCTTCCTTCCTCTTGGTGTTAAATCAGCATCCGAAAAACCTAGACCATTATCTGCAGTTAAGCTGGCTACGCAGTCTTGAAACTGATCGACATATGTCTCTTGGGGTACATGGGCAGTTTTCAGGAATTTTAACAAGGCTTTTGCATGCGCCTCGGAACATAGTAGTAATGCCAGCATGGAAATTTTAGAGGGAGTTTGCCCCAGTTGTTCAACTACATCGTAGTCGCTTCTTTTTATGATCTTCAAAATTTCCTCCATATCTTTCCAGGAGGTCTCAGGGATAGCCAATGATTGTGTCTTCATCTTGACAGACTCAACCATAACACCTTTTCCTCGAGTCTCGGTTAACTTGGCAGCAAGAGTGTTGGTAGGAATGATAACAGGGATTGTAACAGCTTTGTCAGTTGGAGTATTAGTGGAGATGATTGTAGGACTGGGAATAGCCTTCGACGGAGTAACAACAGGAATGATTACGGGTCCAGAGACTGCTTTTGGGGGAGCAATTTCTGGAGAGAATATCCTTCCGCTTCGGGTAATATTGCTAGTTCCTACAATATTACTGATGTCAGAGTTGACTTTTTCAGAGCTTGAATCTTCGGCGGCTGGCCAATCCTAGTTGACACCGTGGTAGTAGACATCCCCTCCATAATTCCATGGTATGGTTTTATCTGACGAATATGGGACTAGTCCAGGCATTGTGATTATTAAAGGAGTTGCTTTCAGAACTGATGTAATTCTAACGGGTCTTTTGGTGGAGACCCTGGAAGAATTGGCGGAAATTGTAATTATAGAAACATATTCAAAAGGAACAGGTGGAACAAAAGTCTTTTCAAACAAAATTTCTTTGCTATCTATTAGGCACTGAACGCTTGCTTTCAACAAAGGAAAGCTGGTTGGTGAGGACAAACAGAAATGATAGCCTTCATCACAGCCCGGGAACACACCGAATTCAACAAGTTCACTATAACAGTCAGGAGTGGGGTCATAAGTTCATCAACTGAAGTAGCAAACATTTCTTCTTCAATGGAATTAGTATTATGGCCATGTTTGGGCATAGGGGCATAAATGACATTTGGCTTTTCAAGCGCATCAAATTCAATCTCTTTGGCTTTAATGAGGTCTTGTATTTTGTTCTTTAGATCCCAACAGTTATTATTGTCATGGCCGAGACTTTCAGAGTGATATGTGCAACGGGCATTGGGATGATAGTGAGGAGATGTTGTGTTGGGGTTTTTCGGAGCTTCTTTCAAGGTCACCAAATTGGATCTTAGTAGATGCGGTAATACCTGAGATGGGGTCATGTTAATTCTGGTGAACTTCCTGACTGGCCTTTCCACCCTTGGTTGGTTATTTCTTTGCTGATCAGGCGCCGATTTAGGAATCATAACAGCCCCCACCATTGGACGGCGTTCAGCCCTATCTTGATTTCTCTGAGGATAAATAGCAACCACTTCTTTCTTTCCGATAAATGGCTTCCTTATGGCAGCAGAGGAGGATGTATCTTTTTGGATCTTTCCATTCTTTATATCGACTTCTACCCTTTCTCCGGTCAATATTAGTTTAGTAAAACCTGCAGATGAACTTCTAATTAAATGATTGAAGAAGGGACCAGGTAAGGTGCCCAAGAACATGCCTACCAATTCTCTCTCAGATAGAGGGGGTTGAACTCTTCTGGCTAAATCTCACCATTTTTGCGCATAGTCCTTGAAACCTTCATTGGAAACCATGGCCATACTCTGGAGTTGAGTACGGGTAGGCGCAAGATCAATATTGTATTGGTATTGTTTGTAGAAGGCTGCAACAAGATCTTCCCAGTTGTGGACGTTGGCTCTCTCGAACTGGTAAAACCAATCAAGTTTAGTTCCAGACAGGCTGTCTGGAAGAAGTGTACCCATAAGTATTTGTCAGTGGTATGGGGATGGATTTTCCTCACATAGGACCGGAGATTCATTTTATGGCATGAGACTCCGTCATACTTGGCGAACACAGGTTCTTTGAATTTCGGAGGAATGATAATCCCCGATACTAACCCCAATTCCTCAAAGTCCAAGCCTAAAACTTTTTAGATTTCCATCACACTTAACCGCTCTTTGAGATGTTTATACTTGTCATCAGCTGAAGGGTATTGTTCTTCAGAATAGTCTTCTTCTTCCTCGTCCTCTTCTGATTCTGAATGGACAACTGTTTCCTTGCCCTTCCCATCTTGGTTATCTCTTTCACCAGATGTCGTCGCAATGTATAAGGTCCTTCTTGTCTGCCTATGAAATCTTCTTCCCATGTTTAGGACTCCGGTTACCTTTTTTATCTTCTTTTTCTTCTCCTCAGCCAGCAAAGTCTTCAACTCTTCTTGTCCTTTGGCTAGGGTCAAGAGCAACGGTTGAAACTGTGTATTCTGAGCTTGGAGGTCCTTCACTGTTTTCTTGAGATCCATCTTACTGAAATAAATAGTAGAGAGATGAGGAGACTTGTTGCAAAAGACCTTCTTATGTTATGATGAATGGTATATGCACATGTAATTATTTCAAGGATTTCAAAGATTCAAATTTGTTTTAGACAAAAAGTAAACACTCGTTATATTAATAAGTTAAAGCTTGCGTACATCAATGCCTTTTCGGGAAAAATAATACAAAAACTCTAAGATTAAAAGGTAGTTCGCATCCTCTTTGGTGCGATGTAGGCATTGAGAGTCTACTCCTCATGAAGTAGCCTAGTGAGTTCCAAAACCTTCTTCTCGCTTGCGTAGAATTGGGCTTCGAAAGTATTTCGCTCCCCCTTGAGTTGTATCCAATCTCTTTGTAGGTCTTCAATAGTGGTGGGCATATCAGGATGTAGGATAGTGTATGGAACATCTCCCTCCATGACAGGCTCAATGATTACCGGGAGAATGGAGGGATAAGGCATCATAAGGCTCTGAGCACGAGTTCGTACCCATTTGAGGTAAGGTTCAAGAGGGATGGAATTTTTATACCCCAAAGTCTTACTATCCACCTTATTCAACATCCTCCAAGCTCAGATAAATCTCTGGCGAAGTCCTTGATCGTCGTTGTCATAGTCAAATACCAAACCTTGAATTAGCATATTGTGCGGGCCATCCCTTCGGGCGTAACCAAACTTTCTTAAGGCTAAGCGTGGGTTGTAGGTGATACCTCCCCTAATGCCAAGTAAAGGGACATTAGGGAATTCTCCACAACGGTCGACAATGATAACATTCTTTTTGGATCGGGAGCACCAATGAATGTCCAAATGTTTGAGCGTCATCAACCTTTGTGACCACCTTGAACCTTTCTCATTTTTTAATACATATTGGGGAAGATGCGAAATAAACCATCT
The DNA here is from genome assembly GCA_948472305.1 of Vicia faba. Lineage (NCBI taxonomy): Eukaryota > Viridiplantae > Streptophyta > Magnoliopsida > Fabales > Fabaceae > Vicia > Vicia faba. Next base: position 1,341,259,858 of record OX451741.1, on the reverse strand, counting down.
TGCCAAGAGAGGAGTGCAACACATAAGGACACCTCTTTTCCTCATTGTGCGAGTGTGAAAAGAGTGTAGGATATCTCCTAGCAATGTAGGCACCGGGTTGCGGGATATGAAGATCTTGACGGTGTTGACATCTATGAGTTGGTCAGGATTTGGAAACAAAACCATCCCATAGATGAGGAGAGCCACAATTTCCTCAAAGGCTTGTAATTCCAAGGAATTCCAAAAATTTTGGGCTTTCTCAAATAAGAACTTTGCTAAGAAACCTTTGACACCACTCCTTGTTTCCCAATGAGTTATGATATCAGATGAGTGAAAGTGCAGAGCTTGAGCAATCTCTTCTGGCTTTGGGTCTCTTTCTGTACCGTTGAAAGGTAGTTGATTGAGAATGGGAATCCTCAAGAGTTGGGAGAATTCTTCCAAAGTTTGCAAAAGTTGATAATCGGGAAATGTGAAGCAATAGTGTAAAGGATCAAAGAACTGAAAGAGCACCTTCATCACATCCTCATCTGTGTTGGAGGTGACCAAGTTGAGTAGGTTACCATGTCTCTCGGTAAATGGAGAGTGTTCAGGAATCCTTGAAGCTAGCTCCTTAAGTTGTGGAGGGATCCTTACAAGATTGACTTGGATAGTTTTCCTGCGAAGTGAATCCATATCCTACAAAACAAGAACAAAGATGAATCCCCAAAAATCCTAGAAATGGTTAGTGGATGTATATGATGTTCATGATGTTATGTACAAGTATGCATATACAAACAAATCAAACAAGTCCTTAGGTTTAGGCTTGCAAGGAGTTTTATAGGTAAGTACCCTCTTGAAGTTTAGTTGGCTTAAACCTATCCTATTAATAGTAACCGGGTTCTAAGGAGCTCAATATCACTGGTTTGTTTCCTTGGTCATTGTTTCAGCACAAGCCTCTTTAATGGCGACTGAAATATCCCAAGAAACTAAACCTCAATGAGTGTAGTATCGATTATCTACCAACTTCGGACCGCACCAAAGCCAGTCATCTGACTACATCCTAAAGGCCAAGTTGGTCAAGTAAAGGTTCTAAAAGTTCATTAGTGCTTTATGACATCACTCAGCGGCCCCGTATTCTCTTTGATTAACTCAAAGGCTACCGGTACCCACAAATATGTCGCACTAACATAGCTATTGCTTAGACCATGTCGGTATACCCCACACAGTTTCCACAATATATTGCTACTTACCTATAATGTATCCCAAATCCGGGTAGAGGATTCAGACCCAAACAAAGAACCATAATGTAAAGCATACAAGTCAAACAATGTAAGCAAGTAAATGTGATCTATCCCTAAGGTAACCCCACTTTTATAATTTTCCCCAGCAAAGTCGCGAGTTCTGTGATACGGTGGGAGAACTGACTTGGGTGTTTTGCGTTTGATCGTAAATGTTGCGGTTAGCAAGAGTCTCCATCGAATTTTCTTTTATCCAAAAAGGAAAGGTGAAAAAGCACAGGAAAGACCTTTGAGATTGTTTCTTGAGTTCGGGGGTAGATTATGAAAAGGGAAGGTATTAGCACCCTTTTCATCCATGGTTATCCATAGGCTCTTAGTTACTTGCTAGATCACTTGCTTTTGTTTGAAATTGTGCTTTGTGTGGTTTTTTGAAAGTATTTTGTAAAGAGGCCATTGTTTAGGCAATTTTTGTAATGATTCTCGTTCGTAAGAATGTATACAAAGATGTTTGATCTTTTGAAAATGTTTTCAAGTTTTGTAAAATGTTTTGAAAGTGTGGGTGTTTGTTTTGAAAATAGCAAGGATGCTTGTTTGACATTGAGCAAGTAATTAGGAGCATTCTACCTACTCAAAAGTCTTTCTTGTTCATTTTCTTTTCCTTTGACATTGTTGTTTTACCATTGATTTGGTAAGCAACCTTATCTTTGGATGTAAACGGGACGGGTGTGGGTCATCGTATAACCATGATTAGCAATGTTGCAAGGTATATTAGCACTATTTTTGAGGGACTAAGATCATTTGTAAGGCAACTTAGATAGGGTCATTGAGGGACTATGATCTTGTATTTTCTTGTTTTTGCTAAGATACCTTACATGCGTAATATGACAATTTTTGTAAGGCAACCAAGTGGAGTAACACTAGGGGTGCTTGTGTGCAAGTGTATTGTTTTCATGCTTGTTTTTGTCTTGAATTAGGATTTTCTATTTGATTGATTTTGTTCTTTCCATACAAACCCTAATTACTAACATGTATATATGAAAGCGATAAATTGCGGAATTTTAAAGTTACTACACTATTACAACATTTGGGAGGAGGTATACAAATTGAATGGGGATTGCAAGAATTTTAAGCCTAATTAGTCTATTACAACCATATTGAATTTATACAATAATTGAAATAAATAAATGTACAAAAATAAATATGTAAGAATGTAAATGCAAATAAAATGGATTTTTTTGTTTGGATTTTTTATGAGAAAGGGGGAAATTGTTTTTAACCTAATTAATTTAAAGAAAATAATTAATTAAGTTTAAATTTATTAAGAAAATATTTTTTTAAATAAAACCCTAATTCTATTTAGTTGATTAAAAGAAAATAAGTTTAGAAAAAAGTATCTTTTGATATTTTTGTCATGGAAATATTTATGGCATCATGAAATATTTTTAGTCTTTTTTATATCAAAAATAATATATTTTAATAGGTGTAAAAGAAAAATAAATATTAACCTAGTTTTAATTAAATTTACAAGGTGATTTGTAAAAAAATAAATAAAGTATAGTTAAAAAATATTTTTTGGTGAGAAAAATAAAATAAACTAAATTAAAATGAAGATAAATTTTTTTTATATTTTTTATGATTTTTAATCTTAGTGAAAAATAATTAAGAAAAAAAACAAATAAAATCAAGAAAATAAAATAAATTGGGCCAGGGGTGCATAAGCAGGCCCAAGCCCCCTGGAAAAAAAAGTCAGAAAAATGGCCCAAGCCCCCTGGAAAAAAAAGTCAGAAAAATGGAAAAATATGTAAAGAACACAAAATGGGTACCACTGGGGCTCGAACCCAGGTCCCAAAGGTTAACAGGCGCGCGCTTTACCACTGGGGTGGCTATACATCTGTTTATATAAACAAAAACAATAAATATGTAAGGCAAATCAAGTCCTGATGACTTCATCTTTAACCTCCAGCCGGTGTACCTGTAACTTCTTCATTTCTCAACAAAAATGGAAGATGACAAAATGAAAGTTGTTGCATTCTTCCTCACGAATCTAACCATGTAAGTAACTAAAGCTAAAATTCAAAGATAAATGAGAATTTCTCTGGCCCTAATTTGAACCCTAAAAATTTCAGAAACTTCAACTCTAAAATTCTCTAAGCTCAGGCCATGTAAATGCAAACTATGGATATGTACAGCTTCGTGGCAATGAGGTCTACATTTTATCTTCACAAATGCAAGCCTAACAATCCTTAAGTAATGAGATAGAAGTTCAAGAAAAATACCTCAAAACTGGAAATTGTGAAATGCAAATGAGCTTGATTCAAAGTGCTGCAAGGATCAAGTTAGCTTACTTGAGGTCCCAGGAAGTAATGCAATGATTAGCTTGAGCTGAAAGTGGCTGAGGAGCTCTGGAGAAGTCAAGTTGCAGACCCCTGTTTTTGAAAATGGAACTTGATGATGGAGGTGTTATTGTTAAGCAAATGGACTTTGGATGGTTTGTATTTTAGAAGTTTTTAGAAGTGAAAGGCCAAAGAACGCATGAGGGGATTTGGAGTTTGGTATGTAAAGTCAGAACTTGCACAACAATGGTGTTTTGAGACAATTTCTGGCTAGAGGGAGTTTGAGTGAGTTTTAGGGTCTTCCAGCTCGTCCCCTAGCTCACAAATAGTGCTTCTATTTATAAGCAACAAGTTTGGAGACTTGTTATTGATCAGATTTTGAATTTGCATCCTTAAGCTAAACATGTGATTTTTTTAGAAAACAAGTTTCAATGCCTTGTTTACTTGCTAAGATAGAGTGGTTATGCTTTAAAAACACTTATTTATGACTTTGTAGATGAAGTGTAATCAGAGGGAACAAGTTACAGGCTCGAGAGTGGACTTTATGCATAAGGCTTGCTTTTCAAGAATGGTATTGTTAACTTTCTTCTCAAAATGGCAATGTGAATTGGATAAAGCTTAAATCAATTGGATTATAGCTCAAAAGTTTGTGTAATCCATTAATTATGGAGTGACAAACAAGTTTGAGGCCTGCAAAGCAAAGATTATGCAGCCTAACATTGATTTGCATTTGTGTTCATCATGAAAATGACCTATAATTCAAGTGACAAAACACCAACTTCATCTCTTCGATTCTCCCTACTCAAGAATGATCTCAAGGAGTTCTTTGACATTTTGGAAATCTTGCAATGTTCTATTCAACTCATCTTTGAATTGATTTTGAATATTCCCATTGGAACTATGTGAAAAATTGCCATAAAGTTAGGTCAAAAATCTGCCTAATTAGGGCAAAATTTCACTAAGTCTTTTTTTAGTTCATGAGCATGTATTCATAAAATTATAACTTGAGATCTAAGCACTTTTAGGATAAGTTGTGTGCATAAAAGTTGTAGATTTCATGGATACCTACAACTTTCGTGTTGGAAGTTTCCTTTGAATCATCTTGCATCATGGTGAAATTTTGGCTCAAAGTTATAAAAAAACATGAAATTTCCAACACTTAGAAAAATTTCTAAGTTTAGAAATTTTGACGTTTCAAAATGAAATCTTGAGTTTTTGATTTCTTGATGAATAAGTTTCATATTTTTACATTTTTTGATAAATTATGATTTTTGGCACTTGAATTTGACCAAAAAGTCAAAGTTTTACTTTTCAGTATACAATTGACTTTTGATCAGTTGACTGCAAAATTCATCTGTCAATCCAATGGATTTGCAATGTTTTGAATCATGTCATTAGGTAAAAATGATTCAATTGGACTATTGAGATCATTCCTTAAACCAATTGACCATTTGCTAGGTCAAAAATCAGAAATTGCCCTTTCTCAGTCAAAACCCTAATTTTGACCATTTTTCCCTTTTGGAGATTTGATCAAATTTCTTGAGGAATTATGGTCCAAACTTGATCAAATGATACATATGGGTTTAAAATATTGATGTGGATCAAAAATTATGAAATTTGACTAAAAATTGGCCATGGTTGACTTTTTATCCAATACAACTGATTTTTAGGTCAATTGTTCAATTGACTGATCAAAAGTGTGATCCAAGGCTTGAAACTTGACGTGAGTAATCTTGGGGGTCCATAATGATCCATGAAAGTCATATGAAGGTTTGATAGTTCAAAAATCCTTGTGCAAATTCAAACCCTAATTTTGGACATCAGTGCCTAAGGAGGTGTCTTGCGCTGAACAAACCCTAGTGCAGTCTTGAGCCCAAGGAGATCTTGTGAGAAAATTCTTGATAAGTGAGAGGGAAATCTTTGGGGTACAACAGAGGGGATCTTAGGGGCCAAAATTGGCGTACAACAGTTGCCCTTATTTATGTTTCTTCTATCCGGAGATACGAAGGTTGAAAATCTTTGTGTCGACGCGATCGATGATATATAAATATAAAACAAACCCTATTTTTGGCCCTAAGATGCCATGCAGGGCTTATGAGCATGAATGCATATGAACAAAACCAAAGAGACGCGAAAAACCACTAGGTATGTAGCAAAGAAAATACAGAAACAAAAGAGAAACTCGGCCAGGAAAATAAATCACTAGTGGATCAAAAGACCTGACTCAGAGAGGATGGTAAAATGGTCAAAGGATACACCAACTCCTACTGAAGGCGAAACTACCAACGTTCACTGAAGGTAGAAAGAGAATATATCATAGCACCTCCATTAACTAACTATGAACTACCAACGTTCACTGAAGGTAGAAAAAAGATAACACTCACCAACTTTCACTGAAGGTGACCTACCAACTTTCACTGAAGGTAGAAAGAGAATATATCATAGCACCACCGTTCACTGACGATGAACTACCAACGTTCACAAAAGGTAGCAAAAAGATAACAATCACCAGCTTCCACTAAAGGTGACCTACCAACTTTCACTGAAGGTAGAGAGAAAAATATATCATAGCACCGCAGTTCACTGACGATGAACTACCAAAGTTCACCGAGAGTAGAAAAAAGATAACAATCACCAACTTTCACTGAAGGTGACCTACCAACTTTCACTGAAGGTAGAGAGAAAAATATATCATAGCACCGCCGTTCACTCACGATGAACTACCAACGTTCACTGAAGGTAGCAAAAAGATAACAATCACCAACTTTCACTGAAGGTGACCTACCAACTTTCACTGAAGGTAGAGAGAAAAATATATCATAGCACCGCCGTTCATTGACGATGAACTACCAACATTCACTGAGGGTAGAAAAAAGATAACAATCACCAACTTTTAGTGAAGGTAACCTACCAACTTTCACTGAAGGTAGAGAGAAAAATATATCATAGCACCACCGTTCACTGATGATGAACTACCAACGTTCACTGAAGGTAGCAAAAAGATAACAATCACCAACTTTCACTGAAGGTGACCTACCAACTTTCACTGAAGGTAGAGAGAAAAATATATCATAGCACGGCTGTTAACTGATGATGAACTACCAACATTAACTAAGGGTAGCAAAAAGACAACAAGTTTCCCCAGAATTCTGGCATTTCACCTAGAACGAGTCTCAACTTCTTCATTAACCAAAGCATTCTTCCTGGAAAGGGTAATATATAAGTTGTCTGAAATAAAGAGACTACCACTTGTAAAGATTTCACAATGAACTATCTCTGTGATATTGAAAGTCTTTCCATCCACTAGAGTAATTTGGGCAACAGGATGCAAACTATCCACTCATAGGGAAGATAGCAAAAAACAGTTATTTCGACTTTTACAGGTAAGTATAGGTTTCTCAAATAAAGAGACCTACCACTTGTTGTTATGGAGGATTGTTAAAACAAAGACTCTCTGGGGAAATAAATATGACTTCCTGGGGAAATGCCAATATATTCCTGCTTGAGGAGATAAAGGTCTTCTCGTGCAAAATAAATTCACATTCTCAAACCAATGCTCGAAGCTTGCGGAAATCCAAAGTAATAATATTGTCGAGGATCAAAAATTTAAACCAGAAATAAACTGGAATGAGACAGTCGTCTGAAACACTTCCTTTGAGAAATAAACTCAAGAGGAAGACCCAAATCAACCAATCAAAGAGTTGTATAAGAAGGCTGGAGCAAAAATCTTCCACGAGGGATAACTCAGTGGGGAAGTTGAAAGAATATACGCTTTCTGCTTAAGGCCAACACTCTATTGAAGAGAGGACAAGATAACATCTATAAAACAGGGTAATATGTCAACAAAATATTAACGAATGTGAATGAGCGATGATTTGCCAATTTCAGTTATGCATGATGTGTGTATGAATGTATGAGTGTTTATCGCACATATGATGACAAAACAGATATATAACACTGGGAATAAATAGGAAAAACCAACTCGGGAATTAACACTCGGCCAAATTACATCTAACATGAACAATCCAAGAAAAAGTAATCGCCAACTGAGGAAACAAAACCTAATGCCTGGTTTAACTTTATTGGGGAGAAACATAATTCAGTAGTAAAAAAACATAGCGACTAAACAGTGCAGATATAGGGATACAACATCCTCTCCCAGGTCTTTACCAGGGAATAGCACTCATACTTCAATGGGAAATCAAATATTTTCAAAAGTAATGCTTCTACTAGGGATTTTTAAAAATCAATTTCAAGTAGAGCAGACGGATCAAATCATCAAAACATTCACTGGGGAGTACAAGCCCATTTTGAAAGAGGAAACACACAAACTTTGTTAAGGAGAATAATGTCCTATCATCAAACCATTAACTGGGGATTTCGTGCTGACTTCACTGGGGAGGTTAACACCATATCCTCAAATGGAAAACCAATATACGTTCTTCAATAGAGAAACCGGAGACCTGTGGTCTTCAAGAGTGATTATTGTACCAACTTCTCTGGGAAGAAAGAACCTCAATTAAACAAACGAAAACATTTACTGGAGGAATCTAGGATTGAATCTTCATATCATGCAAACTCGGAAGAGAGGAGAAATGAACCAAAACTTGACCGGGGACATTGGAGTCACAAACCCAATACAGCAAGAACATCCTGAGAGAAAACTTCCCCGGGAAACAAAACTTCTTAAAACAACTGGAGTCCGTCCATTCCTGGGATCACCACTTTTATTTTTCTCTTGCGTCACAAATTTTAAAGTAAAAGCAAATTATAAATTCTTTTTGAAAATCAATTTTGTTATTTAATCTTTTCGCTTTGAAAGTTATTATCAATAATAAATAGAGTTTTTGCAAGCTAAATAGAATAAGAAATACAAAGAATTGGGTAAAAGCTCAAATTTCATTAATAGAATGGTAGTCCACGAATGGCGAGACTCCATGGATGATTACAAAGTTCGGAAAATGGTAATATATAATGGAAAAGATACATTGAGATACAATAACCACTATCCCCTCTAACAACTTTTGAAATCTCGAGCAGTAACTTCTGTTTGAAGTATGATTAGGATCCGAGAAGATTGTTGGTTCAATGATCAAGTCTTATCTGATGTAGTTACTTGCCAAGAAAGTCCCTAACTTTTTCCTAAGCTTTCCTTGCGGGTTTTCAACTTAGCGGGAAATTTATTCTTTTTATGTCTCTAATTTTTGCCTAGACCGCTCTTTCGGGTTTTCGGCCTACCGAGACGCTCTTTTTTGCCTAAGCCGCCCTTTCGGGTTTTCAACTTAGCGAGCTATTCTTTTATTTCTTTAGGCGAATTATTTCTTGACTGCATGAGCATTCATGGAACGTGGGAACTCCTCGCCATCCATAGTTTCAAGAATTAATGCACCTCCATAGAAGGCTTTCTTGACAACATATGGGCCTTCAAAATTGGGAGTCCACTTTCCCCTAGAATCAGCGTTGAAAGACATGATCTTCCTGAGCACGAGGTCGCCTTCTCTGAATTCACGAGGTTTGACCTTCTTATCAAAATCTTTCTTCATTCTCTTCTGATATAACTGTCCATGACACAAAGCTATCATTCTCTTTTCTTCGATCAAATTCAATTGGTCAAACCTGTTCTGGACCCATTCAGCCTCTGACAACTTGGTTTCCATTATCACTCACAAAGAGGGAATCTCAACCTCAATTGGGAGCACAACTTCCATTCCATACACAAGGTTAGAACGAGGTTTCTCCTGTTGAAGTGCGGACAAATGTTCGATATCCATGCAAAGCAAAAGGGAGCATTTCATGCCAATCCTTATAAGTAACAACCATTTTCTGGATAATCTTCTTGATATTCTTATTAGCAACTTCAACAACCCCATTCATCTTTGGCCGGTACGGAGAGGAATTATGATGGACAATCTTGAACTCTTCACACAGATCTGTCATCATTTTATTATTCAGATTCGAGTCATTGTTGGTGATAATTCTGCTTGACACACCATATCGACATATAAGATTATTTTTGATGAAGCGCATAACCACCTGCTTAGTGACATTAGCATATGAAGCAGCCTCCACCCACTTAGTGAAGTAATCAATTGCTACCAAGATAAAACGGTGTCCATTCGAAGCTTTGGGTTCTATCATCCCAATCATGTCAATACCCCACATAGAGAAAGGCCACGGGGAGGAAATCAAATTGAGAATTGTCGGAGGCACGTGGACCTTGTCTGCATAAATCTTGCATTTATGACACTTCTTTGAAATTTTTAACAATCAGATTCCATTGTCAGCCAATAGTAACCTGCCCTTAGCATCTTTTTAGCCATCGAATGTCCATTGGCATGAGTTCCAAATGAACCTTCATGAATCTCATGCAACAACATGTCTGCTTCGTGTCTATCCACGCATCTGAGCAAGACCATGTCATAATTTCTCTTATACAACACATTTTCACTGAGGAAGAAACTGCATGCCAATCTCCTCAATGTCTTTCTATCTTTCTTCGAAGCACCAATCGAGTATTCCTGAGTCTGGAGAAAATGCTTGCTATCATAATACCAAGGATTCTCATCTGCTACCTCCTCTGTTGTAAATACATGAGTGGGCCTATCCAGTTGGCGAACCATTATTTGAGGTATATCATTCCAAGTATTTACTTGATACATATAAGCCAGAGTTGCCAGAGCATCCTCCATTTGATTTTCATCTCTAGGAATGTGATGGAATTCAACTTTATTAAAGAATGGTAACAACCTTCTAGCATAATCTTTGTAAGGGATCAAGCCGGGGTGACGAGTATCTAATTCTTCTTTAATCTGGTTTATTACCAAAGCTGAATCCCCATACACATCTAGAATTTTAATTTTGAGATCAATAGCTTCCTCGAGACCCATGATGCAAGCCTCTTATTCTTCCATATTATTAGTACAATCAAATGTCAACCTTGCAGTAAAAGGAATGTGCGATCCATGTGGAGTTACAATCGCATCACCAATTCCTTTACCATAAGCATTCACAGCTCCATCAAATATCATACTCCAGCAGGATTCAGGATCAGGACCTTCCTTAGGAAATGGTTCATCACAATCTTTCACTTTCAAGAACATCACATCCTCAATGGGGAATTCATACTTCACAGACTGATGATCCTCAACTGGTTGGTGAGCAAGATAATCTGCCAACACGCTGCTTTTAATAGCTTTTTGAGTGAGGTATTCGATGTTATATCCAGATAGAAACATCTTCCATCAGGAAATTCTCCTAGTAAGAGCAGGCTTTTCAAAAATGTACTTGATTGGATCCATTTTGGAGATCAACCAAGTAGTGTGATTCAACATATACTTCCGCAAACGTCTTGTCTCCCGGGCCAGAGCACAACATATCTTTTCCAGCATGGAATACCGCGACTCACAATCAGTAAACTTTTTACTGAGATAATAAATGGAAAACTCTTTCTTCCCTGCTTCATCTTGTTGTCCCAGAATACAACCCATGGATTTATCTAACATTGTCAGATACATAATTAATGGTCTTCCTTTGACAGAAGGGAGCAAGATAGGAGGTTCAAGAAGATATTCTTTAATACATTCAAATGCCCTTTGGTAGTCATCCGTCCACACACAACCTTGATCTTTCTTTAACAACTTAAAGATCGGTTCACATGTTGCAATCATGTGGGAAATGAATATGGAAATATAATTCAAACGCCCGAGGAACCCTCTGACTTATTTTTCTGTTCTTGGCGATGGCATCTCTTGAATTGCTTTGACTTTATCAGGGTCAACTTCTATTCCTTTTTGGCTAACAATGAAACCTAAAAATTTCCCTGATCGAACACCGAAGGTACATTTATTTGGATTTGAGCGGAGATGATACTTCCTCAAACGCTGAAACAACTTCAACAAATCTTCTACATGCCCTTCTTCAGTCTCTGATTTAGAAATCATATCATCAACATATACCTTGATTTCCTTGTCCATTAAATCATGGAATATGGTTGTCATAACCCTCTGGTACGTTGCACCAGCGTTCTTCAACCCGAATGGCATCACTCTGTAACAGAATGTTCCCTAGGGTGTGATAAACATTGTTTTTTCCATGTCCTCCGGAGCCATTCTTATTTGATTATACCCTGAAAATCCATCCATGAACAAGAATACTTTGAATTTTGTTGTTCTATCCACTAACATATCAATGTGTGGCAATGGAAAATCATCTTTTGGACTAGCTTTATTTAGAACTTTGTAATCTACGCACATGCAGACTTTTCCGTCTTTTTCTGGTACTAGGACAATATTGGCAATCCATTGAGGATACACTGACGTCACAAGAAAACCAGCATTAATCTGCTTTAGAACCTCCTCTTTGATCTTCACTGCCATAACTGGGTGAGTTCTTCTCAACTTCTGTTTGATTGGCGGACACTCTGACATCAACGGTAAACGGTGCTCCACAATATCTGTATCTAGACCAGGCATATCTTGGTAAGACCAAGAAAAAATATCCACATACTCTTTCAACAACTCAATCAACCTGCTCTTCACATCAGGATGCAGCAATGCTCCAATCTTGACTTCTTTCGGATCTTCTTCTGAACCCAAATTGATCACTTCCAATGACTCTTTATATGGCTGAATGGTATTTTCCTCGTGCTCAAGCAACCATGCGACCTCTTCTGGAATCTCATCATAGTCTTCTTATTCGGCCCCATATACAGGACATTCAAAGTTGGGAGAGGGTGCAAGGTCATTGTATTCAAAGGGTTTTTTAATTAGTCTGCACATATGAATTTTTATTGCATTTAGAAACTGACACATATAACAAGTGATCGTGCAGATTGTTTTTCAGTTATTATTTATTTTGAAAGGTTTTTTTTATTACCATTTTCCAAGAAAAAGCAGAAATTAAAGACACAATTTTGGGAAACAAAGACAACTTTTATTATTGATTTTAAAAGTCACAGCAAACAGATAAGCCCTACAACATTAATACTTCCACCTTGGGCATAGTGAAATCTTTTCAAAAATATTAACAAATCAAATTACTTTGAAACATGTATGCAAGAGGGAACATCAATGGTGATCCAGTTCTGAACCCTAACTCTGTGTGTCACATAATTTGACATTTCCTGTTCTGCTTCATCTTCCACAATGGCATTAATCCTGAAAACAGTTGGATGAAGATAACCCCCGCTACGGAAGACGTCTTGATACTTGCCTGCAACAGACTTTGGCTTCATGCTCTTACCTTTGTAATTCTCCAAAGAGAACCCCAAGCCAGCTATGTTCTTGTTTACAGGTGGATCCACAATCTGTCCCCATACCTCACTATAACCCTTACGCACAACTTGTTGCGCATCCTTAAGCAAAACCATGGAATTCTCATTTCCTCTTATGTTGTCAATAGATAAAGCTTGGAACTGAGTTCCAATAGCAGCTTCATTTGCCTCCACAATGCTAAAATAGGACAAATGAGATATCAATAATGCTTGTTCCCCATTTATGATCACTACTTTCCCTTCACGTACAAACTTCAGTTTCTGGTGTAAAGTTGAAGTGACAGCCCCTGCCTCATGAATCCACGGCCGTCCCAATAAACAACTATAAGTGGTTACAATGTCCATCATCTGGAAAGTAATCTGAAACAAATGTGGTCCTATATGAATAGGCAAGTCCACTTCACCAATAACAGATTTCCTTGATCCATCAAACGCTTTCACAATGAAGCCACTCGGGTGCATAGGCGTTCCTTGATATTTCAACTTCATAAGTGTACTCCTCGGTATAACATTCAATGCGGATCCATTGTCAATCAACAAATTGGATAGTGAATTATTTTTGCAGTTCATAGAGATGTGGAGGGCCAGGTTGTGATTCCTTCCTTCATCTGGAAATTCATCATCGCAGAAACTGAAGTTATTACATGACGTAATGTTCCCTACTACACTGCTGAATTGGTCTACTGGCATATCACTCTCCACAAAGGCTTGATCCAGTACCCTCATCAAAGATTCTCTGTGAGCAGAGGAGTTCATCAATAAAGCCAAGATATATATTTTTGAAGGAGTCTGTAGTAGCTGATCTACAATTCTGTAGTCGCCCATCTTGATTATCTTCAAAATATCATCCACTTCTTTCTCTAACATAGCTCCACTAGATTCACCCGTAGCCTTCTTGGGTTCAACATTCTCAGCAATTTTCTTTCCAGCACTAACAACTCCTCAAAAAACTAGTGCAAATACACGACCGTTGCGGGTCACTCTACTATTCTCAACAATATTTCCAACATCAGGAATTGGCTGGATGGGAATTTCCACTCCATCCTCTAAGATTGTAGCGTTGTATTTGTAGGGTACAACCTTATCTGACTTGTAGGGAACAGGACCCGACAAACTAATCACTAATGGGGTAACAATTGGCTTGCTATAATATTTAACTTCAAAATGGGCGGGTGCACCAAAACAAGGTACAATGACGTTTACCCCTTCTTCAACACAATCAGTCATTATTGAGTCATCTGGAAAGTAAATCCTCATCTGAGGAGAAATACTCATCTGCAGAGGCATACTCTTCATTCGACTCTTCTTCAGTCCAACAAACCTCAACCATATCAACTTCATGGTAATCATCCCTTTGACCTGTAATCTTGATAGTTCCACTTTCCAACAACAGTTGAACACCTTTCTTCACGATTGGACATCCTCGGGAGTCTCGACACCAAATTCGGCAAGATCCATACTGATGTTCCACCTGACCAGCCATGTGGAAGAAAGTAGCATGCAATTGCACAAGATCCTCATTCATATACTCTACGTTCAAAATTCTTAACTCTCCAGGACATCCAGAAACCATATTGACCTCCTCTTCATACTCCACCCTAGGCCTGATTATGTGGATGAGGCCCTCATCCATCATCTCCTGCAAATAAGCCTTTATCTTATCGCAACCCTATATGTCTGTACTGCAAATAGCACAACCGGAATGGTCATGCGTATAGTAGCTAAATTCACAGAGGTCTGCATGCATTTTCACCAAATCTCCTCTAACTAGATGAACATCAAAAATCCATAAGTCGCATGGACATTCGACCACCATATTTATAGCATTTACTCCTCCATGCTTGTGTAGAGGATTGTCTTTCACATTAGGGCCCACATCCTTGAAAGATATAATACCAGACTTCACCAGTTTCTGCACCTCAGTCTTCAAAGGATAACAATTCTCAACATTATGCCCTGGTGCTCCCTGATGAAAAGCACATGTTTGGTCTTCCTTGTAAGACCAAGGCAATGGTGATGGTACAACAAGAGGTGGTATGGTCTGAACCAACTTCTTCTGAATCAATGCCGGTAGTAATACCGTATAGCTTATATGAATAGGGTCATAACTCTCCCTTCTCTGATTATACCCTTGATTCCCCTGCTGGGACGGTCTCTGATAAGCAACGGTGGTTGGAGCTACACTCATAACTGAAGTAACTGAGGCGACTTGCTGATGATGCTGAGAGTTCCTTCAAGGAGTGTTAACCCTCCTCTCTTGCATGACAACATTTGCATCCCCTTCCTTCTTCTTGGTAAACCCATAAGATGGCTTCTTCACACCTCCAGATCCTCCGCTCTTCATTAAACGGCCCTCTCTTACAGTCTCTTCTAAGCGGATACCCATGCCTAACATTTCAGTAAAGTCACTTGGCGTACTCGCTACCATCCTCTCATAGTAGAAAGCACCCCGAGTCTTCAAGAAAATCTTAGTCATCTCCTTCTCTTACATGGGAGGAATCACTTGGGCGGCTACCTCACGCCATCTATATGCATATTCTTTGAATGATTCCCTGTCTTTCTGAACCATGGTCTTGAGTTGATCATGGTCAGGCGCCATGTCCACGTTGTACTTGTATTATTTGATGAACGCTTCTCCCAAGTCATTTAAAGTATGGATGTTGACGATGTCCAAACACATATAACACTTCAGCGCAGCACCGGTCAAACTATCCTGAAAAAAGTGAATCAACAGATGCTGATCATCATTATGGGTAGACATTCTCCTTACATGCATCACCAAATGATCACGAGGGCAAGTGTTTCCCTTGTACTTTTCGAATTCCGGGACCTTGAACTTCATAGGTATCTTAACATTTGGGAGAAAGCATAATTCATTCACATTCTTCCCGAATAACTCTTTTCCCCTTAGGGCCTTCATCTCCCTCTGCATCTTGTCAAACTGCTCTTGAAAATCATCCATTCTGTCATAGAGACCTAAGTCTTCACTTGGTGGATGGAAAGGACGACAAACATCATCGTTAATAAATGGAACCATATTCACCAAAGGAGGTGCAGCAGGAGCAGCATGCACCACATGAGGTGCAGGAGTAATAATAGTCTGAACAACTGGAGTATCTTGAGAACCAAGATTGAAACCTTCAAGCACAAAATTCTCTGGCATTCCCCATGGGTAACCTTGAGGCATGTGATTCTGAACAAAAGCTGGAGTAGCAGATACAGGAACAACCGGAGCTTCAGTAGTAACCCTTGTTGGTTGAGGTTGAACACTCGGTGGCTGATTCTGAGCAGCCACCAGAGATTCCATCAGAGCAGTAAGATTGGCCATGTCAGCCTTCAAAGTAGAAACCTCTTCGCGCAGCTCGCGATTCTCTTGTTCTAAGTTGTCCATCTTTTTTCTGAGATTATCCCGAGTGTTGTAGTGATGAGTCAGCTTGCTGAACGAAGTAAAGAAGCTTGGTAAGACACCTGGATATGCATAACAAATTCAAGAAATATGTGCAATATGATGCATGATGTGAAATGCACGTGATTTTATTTTGTTATTTAATATTTCAAGGGATTTAAAGTTTTAGAGGCACATTGCAAATATCAAAGTAATAACGCATTTGAAATTACTGAAACTTTTTATTATAATAACTTCAAAATAGGTTACAAGTCTCAACAATCCCAAGTACAAGATGAAAATAAAGTTTAAAACCATGAGAAGTAAAGCTGTCGGAGATTATTCTATGCGCTGACACTTCCCCGTAAGCCTGGCAATCTGAGCCTTCAACCTCCGGTTTTTTTCCGCATATCTGGTGGCAACCTCCTTCCAATCACCTGAATCAGGGAGTGATAAAATAGCATCTAACTGAGGCTTAGGAGAAAATAAATCCCCTTGCCTCTCCATGGTCTCTACAACCCTACTTTCAAGGATCTCAATCAAGTCGTCTTTCTCCTTCAAATCTGCTCTATAGGAAATCTCCAGAGTTTGGCACTTATTCTTCCAAGCATACTTTTCATGTTGCATCCTGACCAAAGCAAGTTGGAGCTCTTCTAGATCATCTAATAGGGGAGAAGTGGTCTTCACAAACAAATAAGGCATATGTGTTTCCCAGGAATACGGCATCTTCAACTGAATGGCTCTCATTTGGACCCACTAAAGATATGGCTCCAAAGAAACAACACCCCTAGGTCCCAAATATTTCCTACTCTTCTTATGAATGTGACGCCAGGCCTTCGCAATCTACTCTCTAGCCTCCCTATGGTCTTCTCCCTCCTTCAGAAAGAAACTACTCAAATGAATACTATTTGGTTTATCCCTCATCGGATAACCAAGTTGTCATCATGCAAGAACAGTGTTATAGTTAATTCCTCCCTTTGTACCAAGAAGAGGTACATTGGGGAAACTACCACAACTGTCAACAATCTCTATATCCTGGTAAGTGATGTGGTGTATTCGCAAGTGTATGAATCGCGTCAGAGTAATATAAAAGATTATCGATCCACAGAGACCAATCATCAATCTATCGTTTCCTATTGTTACGGTGTTTAGCTAAGTCAATATTAAACATGGAATTGAGCATGCAAGAAAGTAAAGTTCGGAGAAATAAACTTTAGATATAAAAGCATGGTCAAATGTAATTCACATAGTTAGATGATATTCGCAATGCTTCAGAATAGAACTACTTATAGGGCAATATTTTCTACTAAAGAAAAGAACTAATTTAACAGGAACTTTCACTTTCGCGTAATCAGAACCGAGTTTACTCTCTAATCAGACCTTCTTATCGTCACTTATAAAAAGGCGCGCATTGTGTTAAAGTAATAAAGCTATTTTTAAGAAATAAAGTACTTGACCAAGTTGAAAAGTATTTTGATCTGGAATTTCTAATAAAAAGGGGACCTGACTTTAACCCTATAAACGCGTCGGAAAATAGTTTCAAAATTGATTTCTTTGATAATAAAAATCCCTAGCTAACTGGACAAAGCGCTTTCGCTTCCTTTGACCAGTTAGAACTAACTGAGTTTAACAAAGGGTTGGACGGCTTTCGATCTTACCCAACAACAATAAAGTACATAAAACTCGTATTAAAAACCAAAATAGCCCATAAGCATTTCTATTGACACATTATTTGGAATATCGATCTAACTAGATTCCTTACATTCTAGCCCGGTAAGGTTCAGCCTGACATGGGAATGTAAACAAACATATTAAAATAAATCATGCGAGAAAGTAAATAATTTAAAGTGCGGTGCAAGAAATAAACAAAGTAAAAGCAGTGCAGAAAATAAACAAAGTAAAAGCAGGTGCGGGAAATAAACAAAGTAAAAGAAGTGCGAAAAATAAACAAAGTAAAAGCAGGTGCGGGAAATAAACAAAGTAAAAGTAGTGCAGAAAATAGACAAAGTAAAAGCAGGTGCGGGAAATAAACAAAGTAAAAGCAGGTGCGGGAAATAAAAAAAGTGAAAGTAGGTGCGGGAAATATAAAATAGAAACCTGCTCCAAACGGGGAGGTTTTAAATCTGGTACAAACTGGAAGTAAAATGCGACTGGAAATAAACAGCAGTTGAAAATAAATGTGGTAGGATAAACTTCTGCCGAAGTGCTCCAAACTCGATTACAGACTCAATCTACGAACTCGATCACAGACTCAATCAATAGTGCAATAATTCCCCGATGTGAAGAATTATCGCTTTACAATGGTGAAATTATATGCCTTAAGTTCGCAACTATGGTTGGATCAAGTTTGCAACTAAGCTTGGGTGGATTGAAATGAAATCAGGAACTTCTATTTATAGATGATGAAGAATGAAGGAAATCACAGGAATGCCCCCCAACTCCTTTTTTTTGGGGGGGGGGGGGGAACATCGTCCAAAGGTGGCGCCCGCCATGAGTGTAAATGAAAGGAAGTGCGGAACGTGGCAGTTGAGGTCAGCAGGAGGTGGTCCATGTAATGGCCTACCCTATGGTTGGCGCCATGGTGGACGCCATGAGTGCAAATTTGAACTAAACTCCTATTTTTCAGCCTGTTTTCATTCATTTCTTCAGGGGAGCTCTGGATAATTGAAATACCTGAAAAGGAAACAAAATATAGGCATAATACGAGAAAAAATAATTAAAAAACCTAAATAACATGTGAAATCAGAGTAAAAAACAAGTGTAAAGTAAGTGTTATCAAATTCTCCCACACTTAAACCTTTGCTTGTCCTCAAGCAAGAACTCTAAATAGATTAAGAAGAAAATGGTGTTAGTGAACAAGTTGGGCTGCAAGGGGCCTCTGGAATTAAAACAGGGATGCATTGATAGGTACTGACTGATTCAAACCAAGGATATCGTAGTGACACTCTTCCGTAAAACCGACATAAGCTTCATTCTTTTACGAACCAATCCATATCATGCCACTATGCTTAGGCCTATATTTTTCCATTTTTTTCAAATTTTTTGTTCATTCAGGCGCAATCACATTAAGCCTGATATTCGTACATGCTCATAGTAAAGTGACCGAGTAGTGATTCTGATCATAAAACGCAGGGCTCTGGTACAAAAAGTTGGTGTAACCCCTTTTATTGACCCATTTATAGATGCGGGGGATCATATTGTAATCCGCCCTACCAAGTTCAGCACCAGATACCTCTGAACCAACTAAAGATGGGTAAAAAAAAATCTTTTTCTTTTTCTTCTTCTTTTGCTTTTGCTTTTGCTTTATTTTTCAACATACAAATTTTGTTGAGTTAAATGACTTTGTGAGGGTCACCTATCCAAGGGTTGTAGTTTATAATAAGAATATAGAATATAGATCATTCACTTCTCTTCGGTCCCCTATGTAGAGCATGCTTAGACCGGAGCTGACTGCTAGGATAAACTATTCAAGGATTTAAGAATGAAAATTTTAAGGCCACGGCATAGGGGGTGTCGGGATCGAATTCCTAAATTTACAAAGCTTAAGGTGTAAAAACGATGCCGATGCTTCAAAAGGGATTTCCCAAGTCATACTACATCTTATCTCAACCAAGTCTTATAGCCCAACTAAGTTCAAAACACTGTGTTTTTCTTAGAAAATTTTTTCGGTTAGGCTCAAGAAACGGGGGAGTGCACATACACTAGACCATACAGATATAGATGACTCGTCAAACACATGTATTATTTTTAAAACAAAGCAAACAAGCAAACTAAAGCAAATAAAGAAGTAAAATAACGAGAAGGAAAATCCAGGAAAGGAAAAATAAAGCAAGAAAAAATAAAGCGAGAAAAATAAAGCGAGTAAATATCCTCCCACACTTAAATCAAACATTATCCCCAATGTTGCGAAATAAGATAAGGAAAGAGTCACCTGTTAAAGTACTAAGGTTGGTTGGGTCCCTCGCCATCCTGCGGTGAATGTCTAGGATGACGGGATCGGCTGCGACGCCGACTGCTCTGAGAAGCCTCGAACTAGTCGAATCTGGCAGACAGGGAAATCTGTGAACTCTGAATCTCGCGAAGGTTTCCTGAAAGGGAACCTTTGGTGGCCTCCATGAGGGCGGAGTGCCTCTGAAACTGGGCTTGTTCCCTATGTTGCTCGCGAGATATTGCCAATTGAGATTCCATAAGACTTTGAAAAGAGCGGTCTGTCTGATGTTGTGACGCCTCCATAAAACTCATGTTATCTGCTAGATGTTATGGGATGGAAGAAAGTAAACCCTCTCTTCTCTCCTCCCGGGCTAGTGGTCATGCTACATCTCTTCAGTGATGTAGAAGCCAGGAGTCGTACCTGAAAAAGTGTTAGAAGTAGAAGGTGCAGTGTGTGCGGGTGAAGCATGGTGGGGGAACACAGGTGGGGCATGAGGTTCATCCTTCTGCTCGTATTCTTCATCAGTCTCGTTTCCGTCCCCAAGTGTAACATTAGGAGGTAATGGACTCGTAAAAGGTGGAGTATCTAGATGGTAGGTCCAGTTCCTCGCAATTCGTACATCAGTATGTCTAGTGCAAGGCAGAACGATTGATGGGATAGAGACACCCTGAACCATAAGTTCAAAGCATATCTTTTAGAAATTTCAAATTAATTGTGCGGGGAGGTAGTGGTGCTAGGGTAGCTATCTCAGTGTCGAGGTGCAGAGCTCTAGAAATAGATGTAACCAGTCCTCCAAAAGCTATGGTCCCTATGTGTCTCAGGACAACAATCATGTGAGCAATCATAAACGGGGCTGAATTAATTCTTCTATTAGTGAGACTACCTTGCAAAAATAGAAGTTCTCTAGCATTTACCTTGTTTGGATTCCCTCGGCCAAAAATAGTACAGGCGAGCATATATCGAAAAATTCGAATAGCCGGGTTATGGATCAATGATGCTAAAATTCCTTCAAAAGAATTTATAGAAGAGTTTGACAATTGACGCGAGAAGGAAAATTCATTAGTGGACCATTCAGAATCCAAAGGGGTCTCACAAATAGCGCCATCACCATCAGGAATACCCAACAGAGCTATTAGTTCGTCAGTGCTATATTCATATTCAACATTAAACAGACGGAATTTAACCGTACCGACAATACTAGTAGTGTCGGGGTGAACCAAATAAATTAGGGAACTGAAGAATTCCCGAGTTAGCCTCTCAAAGGTGGGCTCTTTTCTAGTAAAAATATCGTGCAATCCTAGGATGTCAGCTAAATGAAAAAACTATGATAAAGTCCTAAAGTATATAGACAATCTTCATGGACATACCTGGTTGAGACTATTTCTCGTCCTTGCAATTTTTCAAGGATTTTCCGTTGTCGGTCTCCGGGTTTGCCTTCACGAAGAACGTATCCGTTGAACTCCATTGTTGCTCCTTTGGAAGAAAATTGAAAAAAAAGGATTTCAAAATGGGTGTTGGAGATTGGGAGGAGGAAGTTTGAATTTTTATGAAGGTTAGAAAAATGGATGTTGGAGTGGTTAATGGGGTAGTAGGTGGTTCATAAAATGAGAGTTTTTGGGTGGTTTTGTAGTTGAAAATGGAGAAAGTGGGAGGTTTTTGAAAATCTGCCTGTTATAGTCCCAGACCCCATGGCGGGCGCCATGGTCTTGGTGGAGGGCGCCATGCTTAGAATTTGGGCTGGGCTCAAATTTCTTTATTTTGTTGGTTTGGGCTTCTTATTCCAAGTTCTTCTCGTAAGTGCAAACAACAATTCTTCATTTGGTCCTTCCAAGGATTGGTGTATAGATTTTTTTTTTTATGTTTATAACTTGAAAATAATAAACTCATAAAAATAAAATAAACAATTAATTAAAGAGAGAAATATACTTAATTATGGTAAGTCACGAAAAATAAAAATAAAAATAAAGTAGAATGCAAGAGTTAGGCATAAAAATATATAAGTCTGAAAAAGGAAACAAAATGATAAAAGAAACAACAAAATAGAAAAACAGTGCAGATATGAATCAAGATCATCAAGTAGTAGTAGGGTCCTTGGTCGACTCAGAACCATGAGCTACAGCTAACTTACTGTGAAGATCATCAATTTCCTGCTGTAGGAGGTCTGCCTCAGTAGAGTGAGTAGCATCGGAAACCATAACCTAAAGAGAGAGGTCTTCAACTGTCTGACGAAGTTGGGCTACCTCTCTATTTAGCTTAGCAACCTATGCATAGATGTCTGGTTGTTGCAAAGAGGAATTATTAGAGAATACAGTGGTCCTTTCTGGAGATGGACATGGATAATACTCAGGTACCAGAGGTGATTTTCGCTCGTCCACGGTCTCTCCAAGACCTTCTAAGGCATATGTCCAATTGGCAGGGTTATGGACATTGGTCATCATGGGATCAGGCAAGGTAAAATAGTGAACGGTTTCATTATCAATCAGGAGTCTATACTGGTTGGGATTAAAGTAGACTCTTCTCATCAGCCCACGATCTAAACAAAAATCAATGTCCATTGTAGTATATCCACAGTAGGAGGTAAGTTGAGATAACTTACTTGTATGACCCAAAGCAGAAGCAATCTGAGTCACTGTCCCTCCCACATGGAGGATACCTTCAGCAGACTTAGAAGTCATCATGAGATTCCACAATAGAAAATTTCCACAGGCTACAGGACGAGATTGGGTCGCACAGTAGAGGAAAAAGATCTCCTCCTCGGTAACATGGGTATCAGTGTCGGCCTTCCCTAGGAAAGCGTAAGCAATAACCATCTAAAAATACCTGAAAGTGGGGTTGTGAATAACAGGGGATAGCTGAGTTGAAGGATCAAGGCTCCCTCCAGCAGTAATATCTCTCCTGAATTTCTCTATGTCCCTAGTCATGAAATATCCAACTGGTAGCTCAGGTATAGCATCGGGTGTGGTCTGGAAGCCTAACAAGTGTCTAAACTCCCTCTGGGTAAAATAGTATTATATCCCGAATAGTCTGAAAGTGAGATATCCATCCTGGCTATTATAGGGCTCAAACTCGAATGAACTAAGGAATTCTAAGGTGAGGTTCATGTAGGTCACATTTAGGTCATCTGCATAATCGTCCCACTTTAGCTGGTTGCATAGATACTTGATACTGGCTTCAAATCCAAGAGCTTCCATGCAAATCTGGTCTGGATATCTGGTTGGTGGCATGGGTTGCTGTGAAAGGACCGCATAGCGTTGTCTCTGAGTGTCATCTCAGAAGGAAACATGCATGTCATCAAAATTCTCCTTCCTGAAATATGTAGTTAGCAAAGACGGCTAACAGGTGATGCATGAAATCATAAATTTTGCAACTGTATGTATAAAGATAAAAATAAAATTTGAAAAAAGTAAATAAATGCAAAAAATAAAAATAAACCCATGGGTTGCCTCTCATGCAGCGCTTGTTTAACGTTGTTAGCTTGACGAGTAAACTTCATATATCAGAAACTGGTACTGGTGGATCAATCAGAGTGTGGCTGGAGTAGTTGGTGGGAATGTCACCTCCTTCTTAGTGCTTCAACCTCTGCCCATTGACGATGAATGGGCTACAATAATTCTTCTTGATCTCGACTGCTCCAGATCTTAGGATTCTAGAGACCTCAAAAGGACCAGGCCATCTTGAACGTAGCTTGCCAAGAAAAAGTCGCAACCTGGAATTGAAAAGGAGAACAAGGTCGCCTATATTGAAATCTTTCTTTACAATTATTTTGTCATGCCAAGTTTTGGTTCTTTCTTTATATATTATAGCATTCTCATAGGCAGACTGGCAGAATTCCTCCAATTTATGAATGTCAAGGATGTGCTTTTCACCAGCAGTCAAATATTCCAAATTCAGGGTCTTAATGGCCCAATGGGCTTTATGCTCTAACTCGAAGGGTAAATGACAAGATTTTCCATAGAATAATTGGTAAGGGGTTATTCCAATAGGGGTTTTAAAAGCTGTTCTGTAGGCCCATAGTGCTTCATGTAGCTTCTGAGACCAATCTTTTCTGGAAATTGAAACGGTTTTTTCTAAGATTTGTTTAATCTTCCTATTAGACACTTCTACTTGGCCGTTAGTCTGTGGATGATAAGGTGTTTCTACTCTGTGCTTTACTCCATAATTACTCAAGAGCTTATCAAAGATTCTGGACATGAAATGTAATCTCTATCACTTATAACGAGACGGGGTGTTCCAAACCTCGGAAAAATGATATTCTTAAATAACTTGACTACCACTCTTGTGTCATTTGTGGGTGATGAAATAGCCTCAATCCATTTAGACACGTAGTCCACAGCTACCAAAATGTACCTATTTCCCATTGAAGGTGGAAATGGTCCCATAAAGTCTATACCCCAAACATCAAAGAGTTCAACTTCCTGGATATTCCTCATTGTTATTTTGTCACGTCTTGATATGTTCCCGGTGCGTTGGCATCAGTCGCACTTGACAATGTAGGCATGAACATTGCACCATAAAGTTGGCCAATAGAGGCCTGCTTGAAGAATCTGGCGCGCGTTTTAGATATACCTGCCTGTCCACCATAAGGTGCAGAATGACAGTGTCTGATGATGTCTTCTATTTCCTCTTCTGGGACGCAACGCCTAAAAATATTATATATTCCTCTCTTGAATAAGAGTGGTTCATTCCAGTAGAAATGTTTAACATCTTGGAAGAACTTCTTTTTCTGTTGGTAATTTAGATCAGGGGGTATGATATCTGCAGCTAGGTAGTTTACAAAATCAGCGTGCCAAGGTACGCTCTTCATTACTGAAATTTTTTCAAAATCTTTATCTCTGTAAGGCTCGAAATCATCAGTCTTAGCTATAAGTCTGTCATAGGTGAAATCATCATTTATAGGCAATAAGTCAGGTTTTAAGTGTTCTAATCTAGAGAGGTGGTTAGCGACAACATTCTTTGTTCCTTTCTTATCCTCAATGTCTAGATCAAACTCTTGGAGTAATAGGATCCATCTAAGTAATCTAGGTTTAACTTCCTTTTTATTTAATAGATAACGTATGGCAGCATGATCAGTGTAAACAATGATCTTTGCTCCAACTAGGGAGGACCTAAACTTATCTATCGCAAAAATTACTGCCAGTAATTCTTTCTCTGTTGTTGCATAGTTGAGTTGGGCGATATCTTGGGTTCTACTAGCAAAATATGTAACATGTAATTTCTTGTCTTTTCGTTGTCCTAGAACAACACCAACTGCATAATCGTTGGTATCGCACATGATTTCAAAAGGTTGTGTCCAATTTGGGGGTTGCATGATCAGAGCGGAAATTAGTGCCTGTTTCAAAAATTTAAAAGCTTCGAGACATTTCTCGTCAAAAACAAAATCAACGTCCTTCATTAGAAGATTAGTCAAAGGTTTTGTTATTTTAGAGAAGTCTTTTATAAAACACTGATAAAAACCAGCATGCCCAAGAAAACTTCTAATCTCCCTAATGGTTTTAGGTGGGTTGAGGTTTTCTATAACTTCAATTTTGGCTCTATCGACCTCAATGCCTCTTTCGGAGACAATGTGTCCTAATACTAAACCTTCATTAACCATAAAATGGCATTTTTCCCAGTTTAGCACTAGGTTCACCTCTACGCATCTTTAAAGGATTTTTTCGAGGTTGGAGAGACAATATTTAAAATTGAATCCACACACTGAGAAATCGTCCATGAAAACTTCCATTATTCCGTCTAGGTAATCTGCAAATATAGACATCATACAACGTTGAAAAGTGGCAGGGGCATTATAGAATCCGAAGGGCATTCGTCTATAGGAGAATGTTCCATAAGGACATGTGAAGGTTGTTTTCTCTTGATCCTCAGGGTGAATAGGTATTTGGAAAAATCCTGAGCATCCATCTAGATAACAAAAGTGCGAGTATCTGGCTAGACGTTCGAGAATTTGATCTATAAATGGAAGAGGGAAATGATCCTTCCTGGTTGCTTTGTTTAATTTTATATAATCTATACACATACGCCAACCTCCTTATGTTTGTTTAGCAATATGCTCACCTATCTCATTTTGTATGACTATGATGCCTCCTTTCTTTGGCACCACATGCACATGGCTCACCCAATTACTATCTGATATTTGGTAAATTATACCAGCCTCTAGTAACTTAAGAACTTATCTTTTAACAACAACGCTCATTATAGGGTTTATTCTTCTTTGATGTTCTCTTGAGGGTTTTGAGTTTTCCTCTAACAAGATCTAGTGAATGCACGCCGATGGACTTATTCCTTTTAAATCGGAGATGTTATACCATAAAGCTGAGGGATATTTTTGTAAGATCTCTAAGAGTTGAGTTGTCTCGTCTTGACTTATAATAACGTTAACTATAACAGGACGATTCATCTCTTTATCTAAGAATTCGTATTTGAGGTTCTTGGGAAGTTCCTTCAGTTCTAAAGATGGTTTCAAAGGGCAAGGCATGGGATCGGGAGTAAGCGGTAAACATTCATAGAGGTCGTCATCGATGTAAGGTTCTAAACTTTTAAATCCATCGTCCTCCATAATGGGGGTCGAAGGTAACTTGATATTTTTTTAGATTCCTCTCGCTTAAGTTCCAATATACACTCGTCATTGACGTCGATGGCATAAAAGGCATCTCCTATGACTGGTGCTATTAAGAACTTTGAAAGAATAAATTCTATCTTTTCATCACCCACCTCAAATGTTAATTTTCCTTTCTTAACGTCAATTATGGCTCCGGCTGTTGATAGGAAAGGTCTACCTAAGAGGATTAGGATTTCTTCGTCTTCTTTAATATCCATAACAATGAAATCAGTTGGGATATATAGTTGACCGATCTTAACTGGTATGTCTTCGAGTATGCCTATAGGATACTTAACTGATCTATCAGCCAGCTGGAGAGACATTTTAGTCGGCTGCAATTCTCCTAAGTTTAACCTTTTACAAACTGCTAAAGGCATAAGGCTGGCACTAGCTCCTAGATCTAAGAAGGCTTTGTCAATAGTATGATTTCCTAAGATACAAGGAATGGAAAAACTTCCTGGATCCTTTTCTTTCTTGGCAAGTTTATTTTCTGAAATAAAATTGCATTCGATAGGTTTGGGATCATCAAGTCTACGGTTGTTGGTCAGGATGTCTTTTAGGAATTTAGCATAAGATGGTATCTGAGTGATGGCTTCGGTGAAAGGAATCTCTACATGGAGTTTTTTATAACTTTAATGAATCTCTGGTATTAATTGTCAAGTTTGGTTTGTTTAAGTCTTTGCGGAAATGGGACTGGGGGTTTGTACAAGGGTGGTGATTTATTAGTTTTATCTTTTAATTCTGGTTCTTTTTTCTTTTCGGGTTCCTCTGGTTCCTCCACTTGGTCTGTAGGCAAAACATTTGTCTTAGGTTGTGAGGGTGTACTCATGGCTAGATTCTTGGGTCCATCGTAAGTAGTCCCACTTTGTAAGGAAATGGCATTAGCTTGCCCTTTATGATTTGGTTGAGGTTGTCTAGGGAATTGTGCTCCAGGTGTAGTTTGTGGGGCTTGTGTTTGGACTATCTGCGAGATCTGGGTTTCAAGCATCTTGTTATGCGTAATTATCTGATCAACCTTAGTTGCTAATTACATGATTAGTTCGTTTACGTGAATATTTTGATTTAGGAACTATTTGTTTTGCTGGGTTTTAGCTGAAATGAAATTTTCCATGATTTTCTCAAGGTTTGGTTTGGGTGCCACAACTTGCATAGGTTGATTTGGTCTTTGGGCTTGGAAACCTGTAGGTCTCGGAGGTGCAGAGTTTTGTATTGGGCTATTGTTTTTATAAGAAAAGTTTGGGTGATTCTTCCATCCAGGGTTGTAAGTGTTTGAAAATGGGTTTCCTTGGGTGTAGTTTACTTGGTTTGAGCAAAGTTCATTCAACAAGCTACATTCTGCAGGTTGATGTCCTTGGGTCCCACAAAGTATGCATTGTGAAGCTACTGCGGCTACAGTATTAGGGTTTTGAGACATGTTTTGAACTTTTAAGGCAAGAGCGTCCATTTTAACTTGCATCATGTCTAGAGAACTTATCTCATGTTTTCCTCCTTGGGTCTCCTTTTTCTCTACCTTAGCTCGTTTTGTTACCCATTTGTAATGGTTTTAGGCCATGTCCTCAATGAGAGCGCAGGCTTCTAGGTAAGGCTTATTCATCAATGCGCCACCAGCGGTAACATCGATAGACATCTTTGTGTTGTAATGGAGTCTATAATAGAAGGTGTGGATGATTATCCATTGTTCTAGGCCATGGTATGTACAGGCTCTTAACAGGTTCTTATATCTCTCCCATGCTTCAAAAAGTGATTCTCCCGGGTTTTGGTTAAATCTAGTGATTTGGTTTCTAAGGACAACAGTTTTGCTGGGCGGAAAATATCTTGCGAGAAATACTCTCCTAAGATCTTCCCAGGTTGTTATTGAATTGGGTGGAAGGGAATCCAACCAATCTCATGCTTTATCTCTGAGGGAAAAAGGGAATAATCTTAGTCGTATTTCCTCGGGCGAAGCATCATTGCATTTTAAAGTGTCTGCTAATTATATAAAAGTTTTTAAGTGTTGATTCGGGTTCTCAGTAGCGAGACCACCGAATTGGTTTTGTTGCACCAATTGTAGCAATGAGAGTTTTAGTTCGAAATTATTTGTGGTTATAGCTGGGTTTACGATACTTGAACTAGGTTCCTCATCTGAAGGTTGGGCAAATTCCTTAAGTGGTCTTTGGTTACGATTCTCGGCCATAGTTTTTCTATTTCTACGGAGAAAATGGATGTAACGTTCAGGTTCTGCTAAAGGATTGAATAAGGTTCCGATGCTGCGAGATCTTCGCATTAATTGGACTGTAAAACTTAGTCTAGACGGTGCGACTATAGGGTGCGAAATTTGACTAAATTGCTCCCCGGCAACGGCGCCAAAAACTTGACGCGGTGTATTAGCAAGTGTACGAATTGCGTCAGAGTAATATAAAAGATTATCGATCCACAGAGACCAATCGTCAATATATCGTTACCTATTGTTACAGTGTTTAGCTAAGTCAATATTAAACAGGGAATTGAGCATGCAAGAAAGTAAAGTGCAGCAAAATAAACATTAGATATAAAAGCAGGGTCGAATGTAATTCACATAGTCAGATGATATTCCCAATGCTTCAGAATATAACTACTTATAGGGCAATATTTTCTACTAAAGAAAATAACTAATTTAACAGGAATTGTCGCTTTCGCGTAATCAGGACCAAGTTTACTCTCTAATCATACCTTCTTATCGTAACTTATAAAAAGGCACGCATTGTGTTAAAGTAATAAACCTATTTTTAAGAAATAAAGAACTTGACCAAGTTGAAAAGTATTTTGATCTGGAATTTCTAATAAAAAGGGGACCTAACTTTAACCCTATAAACGCGTCCGAAAATAGTTTCAAAATTGATTTCTTTGATAATAAAAATCCCTAACTAACCGGACAAAGCGCTTTGGCTTCCTTTGACCAGTTAGAACTAACCGAGTTTAACAAAAGGTTGGACGGCTTTCGATCTTACCCAACAATAATAAAGTACAGAAAACTCGTATTAAAAACCAAAATAGCCCATAAGCATTTCTATTGACACATTATTTGGAATATCGATCTAACTAGATTCCTTACATTCTAGCCCAGTAAGGTTCAGCCTGACATGGGAATGTAAACAGACATGTTAAAATAAATCATGCGAGAAAGTAAATAATTTAAAGTGCGGTGCGGGAAATAAACAAAGTAAAAGAAGTGCAGAAAATAAACAAAGTAAAAGCAGGTGCGGGAAATAAACAAAGTAAAAGCAGTGCGGAAAATAAACAAAGTAAAAGCAGGTGCGGGATATAAACAAAGTAAAAGCAGTGCAGAAAATGGACAAAGTAAAAGCAAGTGCGGGAAATAAACAAAGTAAAAGCAGGTACGGGAAATAAACAAAGTAAAAGCAGGTGCGGGAAATATAAATAGAAACCTGCTCCAAATGGGGAGGTTTTAAATATGGTACAAACTGGAAGTAAAATGCGACTGGAAATAAACAGCAGTTGAAAATAAATGTGGCAGGATAAACTTCTTCCAAAGTGCTCCAAACTCGATTACAGACTCAATCTAAGAACTCGATCACAGACTCAATCAACAGTGCAATAATTCCCCGATGTGAAGAATTATTGCTTTACAATGGTGAAATTATATGGCTTATGTTCACAACTATGGTTAGATCAAGTTTGCAACTAAGCTTTGGTGGATTGAAATTAAATCAGGAACTTCTATTTATAGAGGATGAAGAATGCAGGAAATCACAGGAATGCCCCCAACTCCTTTTGGGGGGGAAAACATCGTCCAAAGGTGGAGCTCGCCATGGAGGCCATGGCGCCCGCCATGAGTGTAAATGAAAGGAAGTGGGGAACGTGGCAGTTGAGGTCAGCAGGAGGCGATCCATGTCATGGCCTACCCTATGGCTGGCGCCATGGAGGACGCCAAGTGAGAAAATTTGACCTAAACTCCTGTTTTTCAGCCTATTTTCCTTCATTTCTTCAGGGGAGCTCCGGATAATTGAAATACCTGAAAAGGAAACAAAAGATAGGCATAATACGAGAAAACAATAATAAAAAAACCTAAATAACATGTGAAATCAGAGTCAAAAACAAGTGTAAAGTAAGTGTTATCAGTAAGCTCGATGATACCAATCAATATCCGAGTGAGTATGTGTCATGATCTTAGGAGCCCAACTTGGGTTCCTTCCTGACATCCCAGAAAGCATCAGACAGAGGCATATGAGAGATAAACCACCGGTACAAAAAAGGTGTGCAACAAATAATCATCCCCCATGATAAGAATTAGGAAGATGAATGGAGTAATAAGTGTCACCCAACAACATAGGAACTGGGTTTCCAATCATGAATACCCTGATAGCATTGACGTCAACAAACCTGTCCACATTAGGAAATAAGAACAACCCGTAAGCATGTAGAGCAAAGATGGCCTCAAAAGCGACTGTACTCTTCATCCTAGCAAAGTAACGAGCTTTCTCCAATAAGAAATGAGCTGGTAATCCCCTAATCCCTCCTTTAGTAGTCATATGGGCTTCAACCTCAGACTTTCCCAGATGGATCAAAGCAGCAATCTCATGTGGCTTTGGCTCATCCTCCAAGCCAGTAAAAGGAACACAATCGGTAACAGGTAAATCCAACATATAAGAATACTCCTTCAGTGTAGGCATCAACTGACAGTCAGGAAAAGTAAAGCAATGATACATCAGATCATAGAACTGAACCAAGGTTGAGAGGAAACCCTCCTTCATCCTAAACTTCATAAGAGGAATGATGGATCCATACTTCTTTCGAAAATCTACAGAACACTCGATCTCAGGAATTAGACTGATCAACTCATCTATCTTGGGATCTTTGAAACTGTATTTCCCGGTCTTTCTTTTCCCAGAATCCATGGTTACCTGAGACATTCACAAATGGTCAACTTTTAAATCCCTTGAAATAAGATTTCTTCAAAAGACGCTTATGAGTGCATGGATGCATGATGCAACAATCACACACAAGATCACACATATAGGGTCCATAGGTTCAACGTCACGAGCATGAGGTCGAAGGTACTACCCATAAGGTATGGTCTAAAAGTTATCACCTGCAGAACAAGGTTCTAGAGGTTCCCAGAGTCTACATCCTTCCTTCAGATATTACCAACTCCTCGATTAACTCGGTAATTAGTAATATTCTCAAGAAAGACTCGTCTGAGTGTAGCATCGCGTGACAACTATTTCCGGATTACTCTGTCATAGCTTTAGCACTACACCTAAAAGGCCAAGATGGGTTTGGTATTCTACGGTCCACAACTTCAGCAGGCTCCCAGGTCGAAAGCAGTACGTCTTCCCGATTACTCAATAAACGAAACTACAGTCAAAGGGGACTCCACTGAGTGGGGGATCTCATGCCTCCTTTTTGGGGATTACTCCCTCAAAGTTAACATGACTATACCGCCCGTCCTATCTTAAAGTTTTCCCAAGTCCGGGTATAAGACTTATGAGTAATCACCAAGCACCCTAAAAACCAGGAAAATCCAGATAAACATATATACAACATATAACACATAAACAAAAATAGCATATACACATATATAAACAAAGATAGGCTCAACCCACTTAGGGATGGACCAGCAAGTGGTCAATCTTTCCCCAGTGAAGTCGCCAATTTTCTGTAGCGATAGAAATGTTCAAGACTAAGCCATTGGATTGACTAGACTTATACAGATCAAAAATAAAAATCGCCACCGCGCTTTATTCTTTCTAAAGGAATGGGAAAAGAGCGAATAACCCAAAAAAGAGTGGGAAAGATTCAAGGTAAGGGGGTTGGTTAAGTAAAGGGAAGGTATTAGAACCCTAAACATCTACGGTACTCTGCAGGAACCTCTTTGTAAAATCTGTATATTTTTGCTATAAAATCTTGTATAAAAATAGATGGTGGAGGTGAGAAAAGAAGTATTTTTTATTGATTTTTGCACCTGCCACGGTTGTGAACCTTTAGTTCCTACGTACCACCTTCTGTGCAATAGGGGATCAGGGTACACGTAGTTCCCTTTAAAAATTTTAAAATGTAAGTGTGTTGGTTAATTTTTATGAGATAAGACATCGTTGTCATTGTCCGTGTGGAAAATATACTTACTACCCACAATTATGAGGAAGGAGCATTTTCATCATTTCAAAGTGGAGGATATGGCTTGGATTTTAAAATCAACAATGCCTCACTCAACACCTAAGTAGAAAATATCTCACTTCACTACATATCGTAGAAGTATAGTTGTTTGCATCACTACAAGGATTGACAAGAGTCTAATCTTTTGAGAAAAGTTTGAAGTAAAAGCCAAAGTGGCAAAAATGGTTTTAAATGAGATTGATTGACTTTTAGTCTTCCGACAAAAAAATTTCAAGGTATTATTAAGTTGATTGAAGTTTATTTATGAAAAAGTTTTGAAAATGCATGGACCTAAGTCCAAGTTTATTATGAAAGTGGTTCAAGTTTAAAACAAGAATAATTTTCAAAAGGAGAGAGAAGATTTTTGAAATTAAAGAAGATGGGAGGAGAAGATGAGACTATCCTAAAGCATAAGATAAAAGCTAGGGATAGGAACCATCTAACCCATAAGAATCCAATGCTTGACATTATGAGTCAAGATAGAATTCCCATTCTTTAGATTTAAACTAAGCAAGCAAAGATACTAGACCTCTTGAGAGAACCAAACTTCAAGTGTATTAAGTCTTCATAAAAAATTGGGCAGAGTAACGGTTGTATACGGGTGAATTCTAGACTAGAAACAAAGTATGTAATCACAATAACCTTCACACAAAACAAATAAACAACCTAATGTCTTAAGGTAAAACTCAAGAACTCTAGACAAAATATCAATTAAGGTCATACGGTCTCCAACATAGGCTAAGGTCTCTAATCCTAAGTCCAGGAAGTCCAATACTCCATAATGCCAAGGATAGTACCAAACAGTCCAAATATCATTAAAGTTTTTATGGTTAATATTGATTATTAGGTATCTTAGAAGAGAAAATTAAAAGGGCTCAAGTGAGAAAAAAGAATAAAAATGACATGAAATATAATGCTTAAAGTAAATGGTACATAAAGCATAAAATATAAAAGAGGCATAAAATAAAAAAAATTTAATAATTAGTGGTTAGTTGCATAACCATCTTGAAACTTGCATTTGGAACTAATTAGAGGATTGGTAGAACCAAAGCCTCCACACAACAAGTTGCATTTGCTTTTTGTCAAGTATATCATCCACTAGGAATCCCAAAAGTACCATTTAATGATCAACGATGTTTAAGTGATCTGCGTTAACCAAAAGGGTTGTAGATCCATTAGAGGATTGGTAGAACCAAAGCCTCCACACAATGAATCTCAAAGTTATTGGATCAAAGAGATCAAATTAACATACTTGGGCTTGCAAACATAGGTTTAGGCCACGAATGATCATTTATTCGAATCGGGAAAATATTTAGTGCTATGTTAAGCAATCGTAAGTGGACTTATGTAGAAGTCGTACCTATTTTGAGGTCGGTCAATAGAAATCTATGCACCATTTATTTTGAGACATGATATAGAGATCATGCTCCAATAACACTTAGTGTAATAAGAAAGGGATAAGATGGAGAGGGGTGGGGAAGAATATACAAACCACATTTGATTAAATTTTATCAAACTATTATTAAAATCATTCATCCATTTTTGTGGAGTTAGACTCAACACCATGGATCCAATGATGTTAATAAAGTTCTTGATCAAAAATTCAACCCAAGATCAGCCAGAAAATAATCACAAAATAATATTGCATTTAATATATACATTAAAAAAAGTTTTAGAAATATTTAAAATAGAAATAAGGTATAAAAATATTAACTATGTTCAAATTAATCAAGAAATAAAAAGTAAGACCATAGAAAAATCAGAAATGCACTCAAATATTTTTATAAATTTTTTGGTAATTTTTTTAAAGTCAGAAACTATTTTTAAAATTAAAAGAAATGAGTAAAATAAAACAAAAATAATAAAAAATACCAAAGTCAGAAATAAAAAGTAAGTGAGGTCACCAATATTTGTCACAATATCATTGGATCATTCCATATTTTTTTTCAGAATTTAAAAATGCATAAAAGTATTTTTAAACATTTAAAACAAATGAAATAAAGGTAAAATTTATAAAAAATACCAAAACACAAAATAAAATTGTGAAGAAAAAATTCAGAAAGAGAAAAATCAAAAATATTTTTCATAATTTTTTCAGATTTTTTGGACTAAAAATGAATTTTCTATGATTTTTTGAAATTTAAAACAATTAAATATAAAAATTAGAAAAGAAAATAAAAACCAAAAAAATATGGGCCATCTGATCAATATCAAAACACGTTAGTAAACAGATCAAGTGGACCTGGCGCGCTATACATGTTATGGACTTTAGTGGGTAATGCATTGAATCATTAATTAAATCAAATTTAAAAAAAAAACAAGTGGTGTGTCATCATTGGTTGGAAGATGACACGTTGGTCATCTTCAACCTCCAGCCAACGTGAATTGCAGGTCTCTCAAACTGTAAAATCAGAAGCTCCGACCTATGCCATTTGCTTCGTCTCTTCAAGACAAAGACAACCACACCTTCGCGACAAATTTATATAAATTGTAGCTCAAGCAAATTGGAAGGACAGTTTTGAAAAGGGATTTGAAATTTCGTGGTCAAAACAAGTTTCCAGATGAAAATAAGTGTTGCGACTAGAACCAGGGCAATGAGAGCATCACAATGATATCAAAGTTTTGAAGAATTGATGAAGGAATCTACCTATTGAAGTTTAGTTGCAGAGCTCTGAAACTGGACTTCTATGGAGCAATCTAGGACACGATTCTTGAATGTAATTATATGGTTAGCTTCAGGGAAGATCAAGAAAGGTGAATTGATGGAAAATTTGGATTGAAAAAGGCTTGAAAGCAGATTTCGAAGTAGCGGAATTTTGAGTTATGGAACAAGTTTGACAGGGTGATTCTGGCTATCCAAGCTTGAGAAAATGAATGAGGGATGACCCTCTATTTATAGGGAATCAAATGGAATGTCCAAGCGTGTGAAATGATGAAGTTTGGAGGGAAATCATGTGAAGTTGCAAACAAGAAAAGTGTGACTTCTACTTTGATCAAAACTAATCCAAAACGCGCGTTTTTCTATGCTAATCACTTCTGGAGGTTCATTAAACATGTTTAGAAGCAAAAACGCACAGAAACAAAATGTTTAGAGGCTAAACCGATGAATTCAAATTCTGACTTTTGAAGAAATTCAATTTCAAGTTACCAAGTTCAAATCAATAGCATTCTCAGCTCAAGGGGTCTTAGGACATGATTCTTGATGCTTTATAAACATGAGGTTACAAACTTGGAAATGGAAAAAGAATGGAATTAAATGGATGCTTGAGCTGAAAGTCACATGGAGTCAAAGTTGGAAGAAAAAAAGTTGACTTTCCATACTTAGAAATATTTCAAAGTTTTCTTCAAAAGTGACCTATAATCTTTTGCATCCAAACATGGCCTTCCACTTGAAATTTGCTTTTGACGAAAAAAGATGGCATGAAATAGACCTCTTGAATGAAATTTTGAAACTTGAACCATTCAAAATCTCCAAAATTTGAGGGAGTTATGAATTGTTGAAGTTGGTAAAAAATCATGAAATGACCTATAATCTTTTGTATCCTTAGGGAATCTTCTATCCATTTTCTCCCTTTGCACATAAAAGAAGGCATAAATTACACCTCTTCAAGATCATTGTGGAAAAAGAATAGGCTCAAGGTGATAAAAATTAACCAAGTTATGATCATTTGAAGTCACATATGAGAAATTGGGGGTTCATCTAGAGGACTTGTAATCTTTCTTCATCATCAAGCTTCTTCCACATGAAAACTCCTTGAAACTTTTGAAGTGATTTGTTGATAACCCTTTGAAGAGAAGGATGTCTTTGGAATCACTCAAAAATACCAAAAGATGAGCAAGATATACTTCTTTGAAGTTCAAAACCCTAGCTCCTAGATCAAGAAAATGCTTTGAGGAACCTTGACAATTTTGAATAAACTTCTTGTACCAACATGTTGAACCCCAAAATTTGCCCTCTCATTTCATAAGGAATCACCCTGGATCCCCAAGTTTGCTTCCATCCAATTCCAAGCCTTGAACTGCAATTTTCCAAGAAAATCACTCACAAGGGCAAAATGGTCATTTGCACACTAAAAACTCAAACTTTGACTTTAGGATCAAAATCAAATTTCAAAAATCATATTTCATCAAGACATGTTGTTTGTTTCATCAAGGAATCCAAAAGTCAAATTTTACTTTGGAAAAGTCAAATTCTAAATACTTAGAAATTTTTTCTAAGTGTTTAAGAATTATGACAATTTCAGAACTTCTGACCAAGATTATCACCATAACACTCAGCAAATTCTAAATATTCTCAAAATAGAGTTTGGTCAGAACTTCTGGGCAAGTTTTCACAAAAGCTTCAGTCAAAGTTTGCCAGGGTAATTCAAAGAAGGATAAGAAGCATGCTGCAAAGTCTGAAAGTTCCTTCATAACGTGCTGGAGCCAGAAGATACAAAGATCAGAGGATAGATGCTAGGCAAAAGCAGAACTTCTGATCCAGAACTAAGCCATGGTGTAGAATCTCACGTTGAAGGATTTCTGGTTGTGATAAGTCTCATCATCATTTAATGCTTATTTAATGCTCATTTAATGCTGACAACCACTTTTGAGTCTTTATCCAAAGGATTTCCACCACGTGTACCTCTACTGTCTTGGGATAGAAAACTCTGATACTAGGCCCATGCTTTGTTTTGCTTTTCCTTAAATCCTGCTGACAACTCCAGCTAAAGCATGGTTAAAAGCTGCTAATCAGCAGCTAGTTCAGCCTATGCCTGCATCCCATAATTGCACCAAACTAGCATACAAAAATAGTGATGAAAAAGCAAGGGAACAGGGTGCCAAAAAGGTTCAAATCCCATTTGTCTTTCCCCCCAAAATCACAACAAATTCACCTATAAATAAGTTGCTCCATCACACTTTCAAGGGGCTGCCTTTTGGAGAGAACTATCAAAAGAGAAAAAAAACCTGTGAAACCCTTCATAAAAATACAGATTTCCCAAACAGAAAACCAAACCTTTGTTCTTCCCTTTGAATCAAAGAGCTTGGCACTTCCTCTTCCGTTACTTTTGCTAATTCTAGAACATCCAAAGGTAGCAGCTCAAAGCTCCAAGCCCACATTCCAGGTTCAAGGTAAGTCTTTCTGACTTTGCATATTTTTCATTCTGAACATCATTAACATGTAAATATCATAGTATTAATGTTGTACATATCATTGCATAAGTAGAAAAAACTGTGAATCAGAGTTTCTTGATTAAGGCTAGACTCAGATTCAGGATTAGAACTTCTATAAACTGTTGTGTTATTATCCTTCTGACTTGCTGATTGTTGAAAACTGAATATATTACTGATGTGCTGATTGAGTGTTGAAATATGGCATTAAAACTTCTGATGTTCATTCATAGTTTTAACATACAGAACTTCTATGATTCACTCACTGCTAATGCACATTGAACTTCTGATGTTCATTCACAATTTTAACACTTAGAACTTTTGATTTTCATACGCTGTTAACACACACAGAACTTCTATGATTCACTCACTGTTCTAACATAGCACAGAACTTCTAAGTTCTCCTTACATGTCAAATACACTGAACTTCTGATTTTCATGCGCAGATAACATGCTGAACTGCTGATTGTTTGTTCACTATCTTAGCACCATACAGAACTTCTGAGTTCTTCCTACTGTTTTGACACGCACAGAGCTTCTGAGGTTTTCTCACTATTCTAACATTCAGAAGTTCAGCACATAGCAATCCAGAACTTCTGTGTTTTTCCTCTAATGTGTCTTACAGGACCTCAGAGTGTACCAACTCAGAACTTCTGATACCCACTGACGTTTCCTGCTGAGTCACAGCGCTCCTGACTCTGGAACTTCTGATCCTTGTTGTTTTGCTTGCAACAACACTGTTTCTATCTTTCATTTATTTCCTTTTCATCATTTTTAATATTAACTCTTTTTTTTATTAACATAAAAAAACACAAAAATATTTTCCTTTTAATTTATTTCCTTAAGACAAAAAACATTTTCTAAACAAGTACATTTCTTTCTTATATTGTACATTTCAATATGGTTGTAATAGTAACTTAGGACTTATTTTTACTTGCAATCCCCATTCATAAATATGTACCCCCATCCCTAAAATATTGTAATAGCGTAGGACTTTACATTTCTGCAATTTATCGCTTTCGAATGTAAATGCTGGTAATTAGGGTGTGTATGGCAAGACATGAAATTGA
Source organism: Vicia faba (assembly GCA_948472305.1). Lineage (NCBI taxonomy): Eukaryota > Viridiplantae > Streptophyta > Magnoliopsida > Fabales > Fabaceae > Vicia > Vicia faba. The sequence continues at coordinate 1,341,220,794 of OX451741.1, read as the reverse complement.
TAAATAGATCCCCATAATCAAGACTAAAATGCATGTAATCAAACACACTTGCACACTAGCACCCTTAAGGTTAACTCCACTTGTTGCCTAAAAAATGGTCATGTTATGCATGTGGGGAGTCTTAGCAAAAACAATCGAAATACAAGATCATAGTCCCTCGATGACGCTATAAATGTTTCCTTTCAAAGTGATCTTAGTCCCTCAAAAAGAAATGCTAAGATACCTCACAACATTGCTATCATGGTTATACGATGACCCATGCCCGTCCCTTCACATCCAACGATGGGGCTTCTTACCAAAACAATGGTAAGATAGTAACATCTAAAGGAGGAGGAAAAGCACATCTAAGACCTTTTGAGTAGGTAGGTTCACTCTCAGTTACTCGCTTGCTCACAACAAAAACACTTTTTACACCCACACTCTCATCTTTGAACTATTTTTGAAACAAACACTTTATATTCATTCTTATAAAAACGAGAATCATTACAAAGTTACATTTTCAAAATACTTTCAAAAAACACATCTCACAAACACATCTTTGAACTATTTTCGAAACAAACACTTTGTATGCGTTCTTATAGAAACGAGAATCATTACAAAATTACATTTTCAAAATACTTTCTGAAATTCTGGCTGCAGATACTCAATGTCACGTTCAATGTTATGACACCGTATCTGACTTACTATATGACAGTAAATACAAAAGCAATAAAGAACACAGTCAATTGTTTACCCAGTTCAGTGTGCAACAACACCTACTCTGGGGGCTACCAAGCCAGGGAGGAAATCCACTATAAGAGATGTTAATTCAGGAATAAACCAACCAGTTTATCTCCTTCACTTAAGACCTACCCAATGCAATTCCAATCTAAGTACAACTTAAACCTGAGTTCCTACTCACTCCCCCTCAATCACAGCAGTGATACATAAACCAATTTGACTTAAAAATTGATGAAGACACTCTTCAAAAAACAAACACTTGATTAAGCTTCACAGCTTTTTAATCAAGCAACACAATCACTCGTGCTTCACAGCTTTGAGTGATGCACACAACTAACTTGACTCTGCTTCACAGCTTTAGTCAAGGAACATTCAAACACTCTTGCTTCAAAGCTTTGAGTGCTACACAGCCCTTACAATTCGAAACCTATTCCAAGTCACTTATCACAATGATAATTGTTTGGAGTACAATAATCAAATCTATACAGATTACAAATGATCTTCTGATCAATAAAAGGGATTCCTTGAAAAACAGCAGCTCTGTTGAATATATAGCAGCTGCAACTTCAGTTAGGGTTTCCACAAAAACCTAGGGTTAATTCCGTTTGACCTAAAGACCAGGTCACAGGACTTTATTAACCAGGTTAAGGTTGAGCTAGGTTACCCCTCAGAAAACGCAGGATTCTGTTCAGGAAAGACTGAGTTATTTTCCTGAAAAAACTCAGACTTATCCAACCTGCAAACCTGTTAGTTCAGAACAGGATGTCATAACATCTGTTATGACATCTGAGAAAACCTGTCTACTGATTTAGCAAAATGTGATCATTTTGCAAAATGCTCAGATACACACTTATAAACATCAGTACTTGAATTACAATATTTTTCTGCAAAGGTACCTAATGAGTCAGTACAAACTGAACTAGAATGTAATGACATCAGTCATGACATTCACACATACACTTGGGATTTACCAAAAATGCAAGCCAATACCTAAACACCTACAAACTCCCCCTTTGGCAGATTTTTGGCTAAAGACCCTAAGCAATCAGAGATAGATAGCAGCAGAAATAAGTGACAGCAGAAAAATAGAATGTCAAGTACTAATTAAGTAAGTACCAAAATATTCTCCCCCTCTTTAGCCACAAAAGGGCCAAAGATACATGTTCATAAAATTATACAGTTATCCAAAACAAAATAATAAGATCAGCAGCAGAAAACAACTGAATACACTTCCAAACTCCACCAGATATCAGCACCAACCAGCAACACCACCAAACAGCAACCAACCTTCAAGCACTGTCATCAGATCCAGAGGATTCGGGCTTCTTTCTTTTCTTGTGAGCAATGTCAGCATTCTTCTCTTTGTTTGATGTCTCAACATTCTTAGAGACATCTGGATTTGTTTCAGCATTTGAGCTTTCTTGGTTCAGAGGAACAGAAATGCCAGGAACTGAGTGGTTCTCGTTCAGAATTCTTGAAACAATTTTTGCTATTGCTTGATTAACATAGGCTGTCCCTTCCCTATTTGAAATTTCAGGGGGAACTGAAGAAGAAGGATGAGATGGATTACCAGAGGAAGAAGCTTGGGGCTTTCCTGCATGTCTTGTTCTCAACTCTTTGACCTTGGTGGGGTTAGTTCCCACTTTTCTACAAGAAGAGATCTCCAGAACGTCAGAGTCCAGACAAGAAGAGATTGTCCTAGAATCTTGATCAGAGGAAGAGGTTGAAATAGTCGTATTGGATGATGATGGTGTTTGAGACATTTTGACAATCTTAGAGGACCAACAGCAACTGAGGAGAAATTTCTGATTGAGAGACTGGGTTTTGATGAGGAGACGAGAGGGGAAGGAAGCAAGGGAGTGTCTATTCAACTTCTTAAAAGAATTGTAGGAAATGAGAAAATACAATTTTAAACCAATCAGAACAGGCATAACTCCTTTGATCCTTGTTTCAAGCAAAATTAATTGCTACAATTCCTCATGTTGGCAAATACCCAGCTTACCCCTTAAGTTTTCAAATTGATTTGCATCCAGAGCCTTGGTAAAAATGTCAGCCAGCTGTAGCTCAGTGGCAACATGTTCCAATTTGATTGTCTTCTCTTCTACAAGGTCTCTGATAAAGTGATGTCGTATGTCAATATGTTTGGTCCTGCTATGCTAAATGGGATTCTTGGATATGTTGATTGTACTCATATTGTCACAGTACAATGTCATAACATCTTGTGTGACATTATACTCAGTGAGCATCTGTTTCATCCATATCATTTGAGAGCAGCTACTACCAGCTGCAATGTATTCAGCTTCAGCAGTGGAAAGAGACACACAATTCTGTTTCTTGCTAAACCAGGAAACCAGATTACTTCCCAAGAAGAAACATCCTCCAGAGGTGCTTTTTCTATCATCAGCACTACCAGCCCAATCAGCATCACAGTAGCCAGTCAGAGCTGGTTCACAGCCATGAGTATACATCAATCCATAGTTGTAAGTACCACTTACATACTTCAAAATTCTCTTCACTTGATTGATATGACTGACTTTGGGATCAGCTTGGTATCTAGCACAAACTCCAACTGCAAAGGCAATATCAGGTCTGCTGGCAGTTAAGTACAACAAGCTTCCTATCATGCTTCTGTACAGACTTTGATCCACCTTAACCCCACTTAAATCTTTGGAAAGCTTTAGATGAGTAGGAGCAGGAGTCCTTTTGTGACTTGCATTCTCCATACCAAACTTCTTTACAATATTCTTAGCATACTTGCTTTGAGATAAGAAGATTGAGTCCTCCATCTGTGAGACTTGTAGTCCAAGAAAATAAGTTAGTTCTCCCATGAGACTCATTTCAAATTCAGCCTGCATCTGGTCAGCAAAGTGTTTAACCATATGTTCTGACATTCCTCCAAACACTATGTCATCAACATATATTTGGGCAACCATCAACTTCCCTCCTTCAGTTTTGACAAAGAGAGTTTTGTCCAAACCTCCTTTTCTGTAGCCTTTGTCTGAGAGAAACTTTGTTAACCTGTCATACCATGCTCTAGGAGCTTGTTTCAGGCCATATAGAGCTTTTCTCAATTTGTAGACATGATCAGGGTGGGTTGGATCCACAAAACCTTTAGGTTGTTCCACATAAGCTTCCTCATTTAAGTACCCATTTAGAAAGGCACTTTTCACATCCATCTGAAATAACTTGAACTTCAGAAGACAAGCAATTGACAACAAGAGTCTGATTGATTCCAGCCTGGCTACAGGTGCAAAGGTTTCATCAAAATCAACTCCTTCAACCTGGGTGTATCCTTGAGCAACAAGTCTTGCCTTATTTCTGGTGACAACTCCTTCAGCATCTGACTTGTTCTTGAATATCCATTTTGTCCCAATGATGTTAGTTCCTTCAGGTCTAGGAACCAGTTCCCAAACTTCATGTTGCTTGAATTGGTTCAGTTCATCTTGCATTGCACCAATCCAATATTCATCAGTTAAGGCTTCCTTGACATTTCTTGGTTCCATTTTGGACACAAAACAAGAGTTTGAGATGATTTCTCTAGATCTTGTGATGACTCCACTATTGGGATCTCCTATGATGAGCTCTTTTGGATGATCCTTCTGAATTCTGATGGAAGGGATCTTGCTCGCTTCCTTTGATTCAGATTCTGTTGTGGTGGAGTTGGGTAGGTCATTCTGTTGGGTTGAAGTCTCAAAGAATGTCTCAACAGTACAAGGAACATCTATTTCTTCATGATAGTCATCAAGTATAACATTTATTGATTCCATCATGGTTTTGGTTCTGGAGTTGAATACTCTATAAGCTCTGCTGTTTGAGGAGTATCCTAGAAATATGCCTTCATCACTTTTGGGGTCCAGTTTTCTTCTTTGTTCACGATCAGACAGAATATAGCATTTGCTGCCAAACACATGGAAGTACTTCACAGTTGGTTTTCTTCCTTTCCAGAGTTCATATATGGTGGATGAGGTTCCCTTTCTCAAGGTGACCCTGTTATGAACATAGCAAGCTGTATTCATAGCTTCAGCCCAAAAATACATAGGAAGTCTTTTGGCATGTAACATTGCTCTGGCAGATTCTTGTATGGTCCTGTTTTTTCTTTCCACAACTCCATTTTGCTGAGGTGTTATAGGAGAAGAAAACTCATGACTGATTCCTTCTGAAGAACAGAAGTCATCAAACTTGCTGTTTTCAAATTCCTTGCCATGATCACTTCTGATTCTGACAATACATCCTTCCTTCTCTCTTTGAATTCTCTTGCACAGTTCTCTAAAAACTTCAAATGCATCTGATTTTTCCCTAATGAAATTAATCCAGGTGAATCTGGAAAAATCATCCACAACCACATAGGCATATCTTTTACCACCAAGACTCTCTACTTGCATTGGTCCCATCAGATCCATATGGAGGAGTTCTAGAACCTTAGAGGTGGTCAGATGTCTTGACTTTGGATGTGACATCCTAGTCTGCTTACCAACCTGACATTCACCACAAACTCTTCCTTCATCAATTTGCAGTTTTGGAATCCCTCTGACTGCCTCCAAGGAGATAATCCTCTTCATACCCCTTAGATGAAGATGGCCAAGTTTTTGGTGCCACAGTTTCACCTCTTTTTCTTCTTTTGCAATAGAACACACAGATGAGAAATTAGTGTTCTCAGGCTCCCACAAGTAACAATTGTCTTTGGATCTGACTCCTTTCATTACTATCTCTTGTTTGTCATTGATTACAAGGCATTCAGATTTTGAGAAATTGACCTTGAATCCTAGATCACACAGTTGACTGATACTAATGAGATTAGTGGTCAGCCCTTTCACCAGCAGTACTTCATTCAGACTTGGAACTCCAGGGCAGTCCAAATCACCAACTCCTTTGATTTCACCTTTAGCCCCATCTCCAAAGGTCACAAAACTGGTGGTGTGAGGCTTAACATTATTGAGGAGGTTCTTGATTCCAGTCATGTGTCTGGAACATCCACTGTCAACGTACCAGTCTTCCTTTGCATAGACCCTCAGGGAAGTGTGAGCTATCAGTGCAGTAGCCTTTTTCTTCCATTGAGGAGCATGTGGTACCTTTTTAGACTTAGGTTTGACACCTGAGTTCTGATTAGGGTATCCATGTAATCTGAAGCAGAAGGGCTTTATGTGGCCATATCTCCCACAATGATGACATTTCCATCTTTGGTACCTTTTCCTCATATGTCTCTGTTCCTGATGTCGAGAGTTGTGTTGAGACATCTGTTTTGACATTTGCTTACCAGAACCAGATTTCGTTGCTTCCATAAATCCTAGTCCAGATTTATTTCCCACATTTTGTCCAACCTGAAGGATCTCTTCCAATTTGTCTGTTCCATTTTTCAACATCTTGACAGATTTGGTCATTTGATTCAGTTGTGAGTTCAGCAATTGAACTTCTCCTTCTAGATGACTTATAGTTTCAAGGTTTGCCCTTTTTTCAGCCTCCAGCTTTATGATGAGTTTTGATTGTTTCTCATTCTGCACACAGACTTCAGTACTTCTGATACACATTTCCTTGTAAGTATCAGCCAGTTCTTCAAAAGTCACCTCTTCATCACTGATGTCACTTTCAGAGGTACAAACACCAGTTAAAGCAGTAACTCGTTTGGCAGTCTCTCCTTCAAAATTACTTTCTGAATCACAGTCAGACCAAGTAACTGTCATTCCTTTTTGTTTCTTAAGAAAGGTAGGACATTCAGCTCGAATATGCCCATATCCTTCACAACCATGGCATTGAATTCCTCTGCCTTGAATTCCCTTCTCTTCTGACCTTGGTCTTCTGCTGGAACTGTCAATGTTAGAGGGAATGTTATGAACATTAGACCTTGACTTTGGATCTATTCTTTTGATGAGTTTGTTGAACTGTCTTCCAAGCATGGCTACAGCTTCTGAAATGTTTTCTTCAACATCAGTGTTGGACATAAGTGAAATGCTCTTGTTCTTCTTGACACCATTATCAGTGATTCCCATCTCAAAAGTCTGAAGAGACCCAATAAGTTCATCCACTTTCAACTTGCTAATGTCCTGGGCTTCCTCTATGGCAGTTACCTTCATTGCAAATCTTTTAGGCAAGGATCTGAGAATCTTCCTCACCAGTTTTTCTTCTGACATCTTTTCTCCCAGTGCTCCTGAGGTGTTGGCAATCTCCAAGATGTTCATGTGAAACTCATGAATGGTTTCATCTTCCATCATTTTTAGATTCTCAAACTTGGTGGTCAACATCTGAAGCCTTGACATTTTTACTTTGGAAGTGCCCTCATGAGTAGTTTTGAGAGTGTCCCAAACTTCCTTGGCCAGTTCATATTGATGTACTAGTCTGAAAATGTTTCTATCAATTCCATTGAACAAGGCATTTAGAGCTTTTGAATTTCCCAGAGCTAACTCATCTTCTTCTTTACTCCAATCTTCCTCAGGCTTCAGACTGATTGTCCCATCTTTCTCAGTTATGGTGGGATGAATCCATCCTTTGTCAGCAGCTCTCCAAGCCTTTTTGTCCAGAGATTTTAGGAAGGCAATCATACGAGGTTTCCAGTAGTCATAATTAGTTCCATCCAGAATGGGTGGTCTATTTCCAAAAACTCCTTCTTTGTCCATAGTGCCAGAAAGTGATATCCCTAGATCTCACCCAGTAATACAGGCAGGGTGCCTGCTCTGATGCCAATTGAAATTCTGGCTGCAGATACTCAATGTCACGTTCAATGTTATGACACCGTATCTGACTTACTATATGACAGTAAATACAAAAGCAATAAAGAACACAGTCAATTGTTTACCCAGTTCAGTGTGCAACAACACCTACTCTGGGGGCTACCAAGCCAGGGAGGAAATCCACTATAAGAGATGTTAATTCAGGAATAAACCAACCAGTTTATCTCCTTCACTTAAGACCTACCCAATGCAATTCCAATCTAAGTACAACTTAAACCTGAGTTCCTACTCACTCCCCCTCAATCACAGCAGTGATACATAAACCAATTTGACTTAAAAATTGATGAAGACACTCTTCAAAAAACAAACACTTGATTAAGCTTCACAGCTTTTTAATCAAGCAATACAATCACTCGTGCTTCACAGCTTTGAGTGATGCACACAACTAACTTGACTCTGCTTCACAACTTTAGTCAAGGAACATTCAAACACTCTTGCTTCAAAGCTTTGAGTGCTACACAGCCCTTACAATTCGAAACCTATTCCAAGTCACTTATCACAATGATAATTGCTTGGAGTACAATAATCAAATCTATACAGATTACAAATGATCTTCTGATCAATAAAAGGGATTCCTTGAAAAACAGAAGCTCTGTTGAATATATAGCAGCTGCAACTTCAGTTAGGGTTTCCACAAAAACCTAGGGTTAATTCCGTTTGACCTAAAGACCAGGTCACAGAACTTTATTAACCAGGTTAAGGTTGAGCTAGGTTACCCCTCAGAAAACGCAGGATTCTGTTCAGGAAAGACTGAGTTATTTTCCTGAAAAAACTCAGACTTATCCAACCTGCAAACCTGTTAGTTCATAACAGGATGTCATAACATCTGTTATGACATCTGAGAAAACCTGTCTACTGATTTAGCAAAATGTGATCATTTTGCAAAATGCTCAGATACACACTTATAAACATCAGTACTTGAATTACAATATTTTTCTGCAAAGGTACCTAATGAGTCAGTACAAACTGAACTAGAATGTAATGACATCAGTCATGACATTCACACATACACTTGGGATTTACCAAAAATGCAAGCCAATACCTAAACACCTACACTTTCAAAACCCACACCACAAGCACATTCAAACAAAAGCAAGTGATCTAGCGAGTAACTAAGAGCCCATGGAAAACCATGGATGAAAAGGGTGCTAATACCTTCCCTTTTCATAATCTACCCCCCGAACTCAAGAAAACATCTCTAAAGGTCTTTCCTGTGCTTTTTTTCACCTTTCCTTTTGGATAAAAGAAAATTCGGTGGTGACTCTTGCTAAACCACAACATTTGCTAACACAAAATGCAAAACAATCAAGTCAGTTCTCTCACCGTATCACAGAACTGGCGACTCTGCTGGGGAAATATAAAAGTGGGGTTACCTTAGGGTTAGATCACATTTACTTGCTTTCTTTGTTTGATTTGTATGCTTTACATTATGGTTCTCTGTTTGGGCTTTCTTTGATCCTCCACCCGGATCTGGGGCACCTTTTTAGGTAAGTAGAAATAGAATGTGGAAATTGTACGGCGTAGACCGATATGGTTGAAATAATGGCTACGTTAGTGTGACACATTTGTGGATACCCGTGTCCCTCGTGGTACATCGAGGAGAATACGGGGCCGCTGAGTGGCATCGTGAAGCACTAACTGACTTTAGAACCCTAATTGAACAACTTGGCCATTAGGACGTAGTGAGATAACCGGTTTCGGTGTAGAGCTGAAAATTGGTTGATACTCGATGCTACACTCATTGAGACCGGAATTTTGGGATATCTTGGCCGCAAGAAAAGATTGATTGAGCTGAGACAATGCCTAAAAGAAAGGTCAGTGATATTGAGATCCCTTAGAACCCAGTTACTATTAACTAGGACAGGTTGAGCCAACTAAACTTCAAGAGGGTACTTACCTACAAACTCCATGCAAGCCTAAAACTAAGGATTTGTTTACTTTGTGTGAATATGATTATTTGTATATAAACTTGCTTACCTCGCATATTTGTACATAACATCATAACATCATACCATAGCATTTTCAATAACCATTTCAAGGATCTCAAGGGCCTATGGTGCAGGTTACGTTGAACCAGACATCTACCAAGAGGCGAAAGGATTTATTTCCCTCTAACCAAACGCCGTCAAGTACAACAATTTGAGTCAAGGGCTATGACCCACTTGATATGGTGAGCTTAATTCTCGTGGAAAGACATCCACCGATACAAAGTTCTCCAACCAAAGTTGTAAGTGACTACTAACATTTACCATGCGAGATCCTTAAAAACATGCATCCACATATCATGCATCATATCATTACAGGTTTTCTCCCACGCAGGTTTCCTTATCTTCCTACTGTTTATTTCAGTAGAGATGGCCCTAGAACAGACCATCAAGAGCATTCAGATTCAAAACGCTCAACTTCAAGAGATGTTCTTGAACCTATCCAAGGGGCAAGAAGAGGTGAAAGCTCTCCTCACAAGGGGCATGGTCATAGGGAATCCGGAGGGCACCAAGGATGATCATTTGGAAAGGCTACAAACTGAAATAGCCATAATGAGGGTCCAAATGATGGGACAGCTAGTGGGCCAGATGGCTCTTATCCAAAATATGGCTCAAGGACAAGAAGAGCTGAAAGTTCTTGTCAACCAACCTCGTCAAGACGGTTGCAACCGTATGGGGGCAAATAATCAGGATTGGAAATCAAGTCACTGCTCAGCCTCCCATGAGACAAGAAGCCAGAAGACCTCCCTAATTTACTACTACCTCACGGGTCCAACAACAACAACCTCACCAACAACAACAGAGAAATCAGCGTAAGCGGAATACAGTTGAAAGATGATTTACCGAAATCAACATGTCATTGTCTCAAGCACTGCAACACATGTTGGACGCCAAATTGGTTACGTTAAAAGACCCCCCTCTGAATCCCAACACAGCCTCCCCAAGGTACAATCCAAATGCAAAATGTGTGTACCACTCTAACAGTCCTGGACATGATACCAATAGCTGTTGGACATTGAGAGAAAAAATTCAAGACCTGATCGACGAGGGAGCATTAGAGTTCACACAAGATGGTCAGACTGAGTTCTAATGTCATCCTTCAAAGGCTCACCACCTAAAGTGACAAGTTCAGACAAAGAGGCTTATGTTCATTTGAATTTTCAGTTGTAATTTCTTTTGCTTGTTCAAACACTTATCTATTAATGTCAAACTTTATTTCATTAATGCACTGCATATGTTTGTCTTGATTTGATCCGCTCATTTTCATTACATTTAAACTATGCTTTTTACTCACTTTATGACATTCAACTCTTGCTAAAAGTTACAAGCCTTTAGAGGGAGGATGACGAAAACAATGCCATAATCTCATACAGTATGCTTTTGGACAGACCTTGCTGACGATGTAGAGGCATTCTTTCAAATCCTAAACACCGGAGTTATAAGGATGATAATCCCTAGTCAACCCCTTCGAGCCAAAGAAGTAGAAGTTTTCTGTTTTAACATAAATTAAAACCATTGATCAAAATCTGGGGCAGGGTAGTCTCTCAGTTAATTCAAACGCGCGTTTAGTCGTAAACTCTCATCTCGTAATACAACGAATGACGTCAAGAAAAATTCCTCTGGAATCAAAATACGGTGATGGTTCCCTATCACATAGGCAGTCATTATCTCTCAAAAAGAAAATCCCACTAAGTCAAAACTTACAAAAGAGACTTAAAGAAAATTGGGGCATCCCGCTGACTGTAATCTCAAAACAAGAACAGTCAGGCAAAAATTAGGGATAACAAATCAAAAGAAAGAGGCCACTACGAATCCTCAACAACATAAAAAAAATATTTCAAAAATGACTGCCTTCCGACAAACTTAATTTGTCTGAACCATCACCAAAACGTTATTCCAGACTCAACTGGAGTTTCAAACGCACAATTAACTGAGCTTAGGACTGAAGAACATCACAAAGAGCGGGTGGGTACAAATATACTTTGAGCCTTCATCCTTTGTTTCTTAAACCGTGAACCAAGCCACGTTACAACCCTTCAAAAGTCCTAATTGAAGCATGGGTTAGTTCGAAAGCATATTGTTACAAAAGGTATCCTGACTCCTATAAGGGTTTGCTCTAAATCTTGAGTTTGAATTTTCTTAAGCAAAATTTCCTTACTCGCTAAAACGCATTTTCAAAAAAAAAAACTTCAAGACAAACATAAACTTTGCATTACTTGAATAACACTGTTTACATATGGCTATTTGTTTGACAGCGGAGAAATTCACACAATGAATATCCAGTGAACGAAAGCTCTCTCAGTGAACAAAATCAATTCAAGTAGGATGACACTCCCATTGAAGAATCTCCTATCAACAAGGGGACATAACATGTCACTATCCAGCGCACCTGGGGCAGTCCAGTCAAGATTCCAAGAAATCTCTCAAGAATTGCAGAGTAACCAGGGGCAAGTCTCCGTCTCCGTCACTTGGGGCATTGAACGTCAATCTCAGCAAAGGGTTACGTACAATCAAACATTTTGGGAAATACCATAAACATTTGCTGCTAGGGGCAATGACAAGTCTCCCCAAAGTCCTTCTCATAGGATAATTTCCCAGCAAGAGTTTAATCTCTGAAAACCTCTTCCCAACTTAGTCGACTTCAAGAATCCTCGAGGATTTCTTCCAGTGAAGTCGCCGCCTCTCCAATGGACTAAGAAACAGGGTTTATTTCCACAACAAACGGAAAGAATCCCCAACTTGAGGTGGCATCTCCGACTAATACAAATCAAAGGACCACAACTCCTCTTCCCTAGTAGACTACTCTACAATCCCCAACAAGTTACTGTGAAACCTGGACCCGGCCAGATATCAGTTCAACTTTGACTCCCCAGTAGAGCAATGGACAACCGAGACTCCAGAACTCTTTTCCCAAGCAGGAATCAACATTCTCCAACAGAGTTTTCAATATTCCCCAACAAAATTCCCCTCAAACAACAAAACAGGAATCCCCGGTGGAAATATTCTATGCAAAGTTTGAAGACACGCCAACTCTTCAACAGCAGTCCAGGATTTAACGACTCCCCAGCATTTGTCAAGGATTTATTTTCCAAGACAAAGATACACTTCAATAAACATTTCACATTTCATACATCCTATTTACATACATGATAAGTGCATACGACACAATCTCATTTATTTTTGAGAACATCATGCATTTCATACATCATGACATTGCATACAGCTAACGTTTTACCTTTTTCAGGAAAAGGTCCATCAATAGGTGGCTACCATCAACCTTTTCAAGTTCCAGATTAATACCTGTAACAAGCCAGGAAAAATATCTGTGGATGACTGATTGTAGATTAATACCTGTAACAAGCCATAAAACTATCTACATGAAGAGATTGAAGATTAATACCTGTAACAAGCTAGGAAAACTATCTTTCTTTCTCAGGTCAGAGATTAATACCTGAAACCAGACATGACAACTATCTCATTGACCAACCTTTTCAAGTTCCAGATTAATACCTGTAACAAGCCAGGAAAACTATCTGTGGACGACTGATTGTAGATTAATACCTGTAACAAGCCAGGAAAACTATTTACATGAAGAGATTGAAGATTAATACCTGTAACAAGCCAGGAAAACTATCTTTCTTTCTCAGGTCAGAGATTAATACCTGAAACCATACAGGACAACTATCTCATCGACCAACCTTTTCAAGTTCCAGATTAATACCTGTAACAAGCCAGGAAAACTATCTGCGGACGACTGATTGTAGATTAATACCTGTAACAAGCAAGGAAAACTATTTACATGAAGAGATTGAAGATTAATACCTGTAACAAGCCAGGAAAACTATCTTTCTTTCTCAGGTCAGAGATTAATACCTGAAACCAGACAGGACAACTATCTCATCGACCAACCTTTTCAAGTTCCAGATTAATACCTGTAACAAGCCAGGAAAACTATCTGTGGACGAATGGTTGTAGATTAATACCTGTAACAAGCCAGGAAAACTATCTACATGAAGAGATTGAAGATTAATACCTGTAACAAGCCAGGAAAACTATCTTTCTTTATCAAGTCAGAGATTAATACCTGAAACCAGACAGGACAACTATCTCATCGGCCAACCTTTTCAAGTTCCAGATTAATACTTGTAACAAGCCAGGAAAACTATCTGTGGATGACTGATTGTAGATTAATACCTGTAACAAGCCAGGAAAACTATCTACATGAAGAGATTGAAGATTAATACCTGTAACAAGCCATGAAAACTATCTTTCTTTCTCAGGTCAAAGATTAATACCTGAAACCAGACAGGACAACTATCTCATCGACCAACCTTTTCAAGTTCCAAATTAATACATGTAACAAGCCAGGAAAACTATCTGTGGATAACTGATTGTAGATTAATACCTGTAATAAGCCAGGAAAACTATCTACATGAAGAGATTGAAGATTAATACCTGTAACAAGCCAGGAAAACTATCTTTCTTTCTCAGGTCAGAGATTAACACCTGAAACCAGACAGGACAACTATCTCATCGACCAACCTTTTCAAGTTCCAGATTAATACTTGTAACAAGCCAGGAAAACTATATGTGGACGACTAATTGTAGATTAATACCTGTAACAAGCCAGGAAAACTATCTACATGAAGAGATTGAAGATTATTACCTGTAACAAGCCAGGAAAACTATCTTTCTTTCTCAGGTCAGAGATTAATACCTGAAACCAGACTGGACAACTATCTCATCGACCAACCTTTTCAAGTTCCAGATTAATACCTGTAACAAGCCAGGAAAACTATTTGTGGACGACTGATTTTAGATTAATACCTGAAACCAGACAGGACAACTATCTACTTGATCATGAAGCAACCCTACACAGGAAACCAGAGACCTTTCCTAGAGACAGTTCAGATGTGATCCAGATATGGCTGACATTCTGATACTTATTCCAGATTCCTTCTATAGACAGTTCAGATGTGATCCAGATATGGCTGACATTCTGATACTTATTCCAGATTCCTTCTAGAAACATTTCAGATGCGATCCAGATATGGCTGACATTCCAATACTTATTCCAGATTCCTTCTAGAGACAGTTCAGATGTGATCCAGATATGGCTGACATTCTGATACTTACTCCAGATTCTCTTCTAGAAACAGTTCAGATGCGATCCAGATATGGCTTACATTCTGATACTTATTCCAGATTCCTTTAAATACAGTCCAGATACGATCCAGATTCGGATGTCATTTTGTCACTCATTCAAATACAGTCCAGATACGATCCAGATTCGGATGTAATTCTGTCACTCATTCAAATACAGTCCAGATACAATCACTTTCGGATGGCATCTTTAAGCCCATATCCAACAACTTATCCATTACCTCTCCAAGTGGCATCTTTAAGCCCATTCCCTACATAACCAACTAACACATCTTCGAGTGCAAACTTCTGGGCACTCTAGTGTTCAATCATCTTCCACCTTCAAGCCACGAATGGCAGATTTACCAATCTAACTCTTCTGGTGTAAGAAGATTGAACAGGGGCAGCTGTTGCACCCCAAAATTTGCCCTCTCATTTCATAAGGAATCACCCTGGATCCTCAAGTTTACTTTCATCCAATTCCAAGCCTTGAACTGCAATTTTCCAAGAAAATCACTCACAAGGGCAAATTGGTCATTTGCATACTGAAAAGTCAAACTTTGACTTTTGGATCAAAATTAAATTTCAAAAATCATATTTCATCAAGAAATGTTGTTTGTTTCATCAAGGAATCCCAAAGTCAAATTTTACTTTGGAAAAGTCAAATTCTAAATACTTAGAAATTTTTTCTAAGTGTTTAAGAATTATGACAATTTCAGAACTTCTGACCAAGATTATCACCATAAAACTCAGCAAATTCTGGATATTCTCAAAACAGAGTTTGGTCAGAACTTCTGGGCAAGTTTTCACAAAAGCTTCAGTCAGAGTTTGCCAGGGTAATTCAAAGAAGGATAAGAAGCGTGTTGTAAAGTCTGAAAGTTCCTTCAGAACGTGCTGGATCCAGAAGATACAAAGATCAGAGGATGGATG
Organism: Vicia faba; assembly: GCA_948472305.1. Lineage (NCBI taxonomy): Eukaryota > Viridiplantae > Streptophyta > Magnoliopsida > Fabales > Fabaceae > Vicia > Vicia faba. The sequence goes on along the minus strand of OX451741.1, from coordinate 1,341,205,295 downwards.
CTAGGCAGAAGTAGAACTTCTGATCCAGAACTAAGCCATGGTGTAGAATCTCACGTTGCAGGATTTTTGGTTGTGATAAGTCTCATCATCATTTAATGCTCATTTAATGCTCAAAACCACTTTTGAGTCTTTATGCAAAGGATTTCCACCACGTGTACCTCTACTGTCTTGGGATAGCAAACTTTGATACTAGGCCCATGCTTTGTTTTGATTTTCCTTAAATTTCTACTGACAACTCCAGCTAAAGCATGGTTAAAAGCTGCTAATCAGCAGCTAGTTCAGCCTATGCCTGCATCCCATAATTGCACCAAACTAGCATACGAAAAAAGTGATGAAAAAGCAAGGGAACAAGGTGCCAAAAAGGTTCAAATCCCATTTGTCTTTCCCCCCAAAATCACAACAAATTCACCTATAAATAAGTTGCTTCATCACAATTTCGAGGGGCTGGCTTTTGGAGAGAACTATCAAAAGAGAACAAGAAACCTGTGAAACCCTTCATAAAAATCCAGATTTCCCAAACAGAAAACCAAACCATTGTTCTTTCCTTTGAATCAAAGAGCTTGGCACTTCCTCTTCCGTTACTCTTGCTGATTCTAGAACATCCAAAGGTATCAGCTCAAAGCTCCAAGCCCACGTTCCAGGTTCAAGGTAAGTCTTTCTGACTTTGCATCTTTTTCATTCTGAACATCATTAGCATGTAAATATCATAATATTAATGTTGTACATATCATTGCATAAGTAGAAAAAACCGTGAATCAAATTTTCTTAATTAAGTCTAGACTCTGATTCAGGATTAGAACTTCTATAAACTATTGTGTTATTATCCTTCTGACTTGCTGATTGTTGAAAACTGAATAGATTACTAATATGCTGATTGAGTGTTGAAATATGGCATTAAAACTTTTGATGTTCATTCATAGTTTTAACATACAGAACTTCTATGATTCACTCACTGCTAATGCACACTGAACTTCTGATGTTCATTCACTGTTTTAACACTTAGAACTTCTAATTTTCATACATTGTTAACACACACAGAACTTCTATGATTCACTCACTGTTCTAACACAGCACAAAACTTTTGAGTTCTCCTTACATGTCAAATGCACTGAACTTCTGATTTTCATGCGCTGATAACATGTTGAACTGCTGATTGTTCGTTCACTATCTTAGCACCATACAAAACTTCTGATTTCTTCCTACTGTTTTGACATGCACAGAGCTTCTGAGGTTTTCTCACTGTTCTAACATTCAGAAGTTCAGCACATAGCAATCCATAACTTCTGTGTTTTTTCTCTAACGTGTCTTGCAAGACCTCAGAGTGTACCAACTCAGAACTTCTGATACTCACTGACGTTTCCTGCTGAGTCACAGCGCTCCTGACTCTGGAACTTCTGATCCTTGTTGTTTTGCTTGCAGCGGCACTGTTTCTATCTTTCATTTATTTCCTTTTCATCATTTTTAATATTAACTCTTTTTTTATTAACATAAAAAAAAACACAAAAATATTTTCCTTTTAATTTATTTCCTTAAGACAAAAAACATTTTCTAAACAAGTCCATTTCTTTCTTATATTGTACATTTCAATATGGTTGTAATAGTAACTTAGGACTTATTTTTACTTGCAATCCCCATTCATAAATATGTACCCCCATCCCTAAAATATTGTAATAGCGTAGGACTTTACATTTCTGCAATTTATCGCTTTCGAATGTAAATGCTAGTAATTAGGGTGTGTATGGAAAGACATGAAATTGATAAATAGATCACCCTAATCAAGACTAAAATGCATGTAATTAAACACACTTTCACACTAGCACCCTTAAGGTTAACTCCACTTGTTGCCTAAAAAATGGTCATGTTATGCATGTGGGGTGTCTTAGCAAAAACAATCGAAATACAAGATCATAGTCCCTTGATGACGCTATAAATGTTGCCTTTCAAAATGATCTTAGTCCCTCAAAAAGAAATGATAAGATACCTCACAACATTGCTATCATGGTTATACGATGACCCATGCCCGTCCCTTCACATCCAACGATGGGGCTTCTTACCAAAACAATGGTAAGCTAGAAACATCTAAAGGAGGAGAAAAATCACATCTAAGACCTTTTGTGTAGGTAGGTTAGCTCTCAGTTACTCGCTTGCTCATAAAAAAAACACTTTTTACACCCACACTCTCATCTTTGAACTATTTTCGAAACAAAACCTTTGTATGCATTCTTATAAAAACGAGAATCATTACAAAGTTACATTTTCAAAATACTTTCAAAAAACACATCTCACAAACACATCTTTAAACTATTTTCGAAAAAAACACTTTGTATGTGTTCTTATAGAAATGAGAATCATTACAAAGTTACATTTTCAAAATACTTTCAAAACCCACACCACAAGCACATTCAAACAAAAGCAAGTGATCTAGCGAGTAACTAAGAGCCCATGGAAAACCATGGATGAAAAGGGTACTAATACCTTCCCTTTTCATAATCTACCCCCCGAACTCAAGAAAACATCTCTAAAGGTCTCTCCTGTGCTTTTTCACCTTTCCTTTTAGATAAAAGAAAAGTCGGTGGTGACTCTTGCTAAACCACAACATTTGCAAACACAAAAACGCAAAACAATCAAGTCGATTCTCCCACCGTATCACAGAACTGGCGACTCTCCTGGGGAAATATAAAATTGGGATTACCTTAGGGATAGATCAAATTTACTTGCTTTCTTTGTTTAATTTGTATGCTTTACATTATGGTTCTCTGTTTGGGCTTGCTTTGATCCTCCACCCGGATCTGGGACACCTTTTTAGGTAAGTAGCAATATTTTGTGGAAACTGTACGGCATAGACCGATATGGTTGAAACAATGGCTACGATAGTGTGACGCATTTGTGGGTACCGGTATCCCTCGTGGTGAATCGAGGAGAATCCAGGCCCGCTGAGTGGCGTCGTAAAGCACTAACTAACTTTAGAACCCTAATTGAACAACTTGTCCATTAGGACATAGTGAGATAACCGGTTTTGGTGTAGAGCTGAAAATTGGTTGATACTCGATGCTACACTCATTAAGACCGGACTTTTGGGATATCTCGGCCGCAAGAAAATATTGATTGAGCTGAGACAATGCCTAAAAGAAAGGTCAGTGATATTGAGATCCCTTAGAACCCGGTTACTATTAACTAGGACAGGTTGAGCCAACTAAACTTCAAGAGGGTACTTACCTACAAACTCCATGCAAGCCTAAAACTAAGGATTTATTTGCTTTGTGTGAATATGATTATTTGTATATAAACTTGCTTACCTCGCATATCTGTACATAACATCATAACATCATACCATAGCATTTTCAATAACCATTTCAAGGATCTCAAGGGCCTATGGTGCAGGTTACGTTGAACCAGACATCTACCAAGAGGCGAGAGGATTTATTTCCCTCTAACCAAACGCCATCAAGTACAACAATATGAGTCAAGGGATATGACCCACTTGATATGGTGAGCTTAATTCTCGTGGAAAGACATCCACCGATACAAAGTTCTCCAACCAAATTTGTAAGTTACTACTAACATTTACCCCACGATATCCTTGAAAACATGCATCCACATATTATACATCATATCATGACAGGTTTTCTCCCACCCAGGTTTCCTTATCTTCATACTGTTTATTTCAGTAGAGATGGCCCTAAAACAGACGATCAAGAGCATTCAGATTCAAAACGCTCAACTTCAAGAGATGTTCTTGAACCTGCCCAAGGGGCAAGAAGAGGTGAAAGCTCTCCTCACAAGGGGCTTGGTCATAGGGAATCCAGAGGGCACCAAGGATGATCAGTTGGAAAGGCTACAAACTGAAATAGCCATAATTAGGGTCCAAATGATGGGACAGCTGGTGGGCCAGATGGCTCTTATCCAAAGTCTGGCTCAAGGACAAAAAGAGATTAAAGTTCTTGTCAACCAACTTCGTCAAGACGGTTGCAAACGTATGGGGAAAACAATCAGGATTGGAAATCAAGTCACTGCTCAGCCTCCCATGAGACAAGAAGCCGGAAGACCTCCCCAATTTGCAACATGGTATGATGAGGGGATCTTAGGGGGGAAATTGGGGTACAACAGCTGCCCTTATTTAAGTTTCTTCTATCCAGAGATACGAAGGTTGAAAATCTTCATGTCGACGCGATCGAAGATACTTAAATATAAAACAAACCCTATTTTTGGCCCTAAGATGCCATGTAGTGCTTATGAGCATGAACGCATATGAACAAAATCAAAGAGACGCAAAACACCACTAGAGATGTAGCAAAGAAAATACAGAAACAAAAGAGAAACTCGACCTGGAATATAAATCACTAGTGGATCAAAAGACCTGACTTAGAGAGGATGGTAAAATGGTCAAAGGATACACCAACTCCTACTGAAGGCGAAACTACCAACATTCATTGAAGGTAGAAAGAGAATATATCATAGCACCGCCGTTCACTGATGATGAACTACCAACGTTCACTGAAGGTAGAAAAAAGATAACACTCACTAACTTTCACTAAAGGTGACCTACTAACTTTCACTAAAGGTAGAAAGAGAATATATCATAGCACCGCCGTTCACTGACGATGAACTACCAATGTTCACTGAAGGTATAAAAAATATAACAATCACCAACTTCCACTGAAGGTGACCTACCAACTTTCACTGAAGGTAGAGAGAAAAATATATCATAGCACTGCCGTTCACTGGCGATGAACTACCAACGTTCACTGAGGGTAGCAAAAAGATAACAATCACCAACTTTCACTGAAGGTGACCTACCAACTTTCACTGAAGGTAAAGATGAAAATATATCATAGCACCGCCATTCACTGACGATGAACTACCAACATTCACTGAAGGTAGAAAAAAGATAACAATCACCAACTTTCACTGAAGGTGACCTACCAACTTTCACTGAAGGTAGAGAGAAAAATATATCATAGCACCGTCGTTCACTGACGATGAACTACCAACATTTACTGAGGATAGAAAAAATATAACAATCACCAACTTTCAGTGAAGGTAACCTACCAACTTTCACTGAAGGTAGAGAGAAAAAATATATCATAGCACCACCGTTCACTGACGATGAACTACCAACATTCACTGAAGGTAGCAAAAAGATAACAATCACCAACTTTCACTGAAGGTGACCTACCAACTTTCACTGAAGGTAGAGAGAAAAATATATCATAGCACCGCTGTTCACTAACGATGAACTACCAATGTTCACTGAGGGTAGCAAAAAGATAACAAGTTTCCCCAGAATTCTGACATTTCACCTAGAACGGGTCTCAACTTCTTCTTTAACCAAAGCATTCTGCCTGGAAAGGGTAATATATAAGTTGTCTCAAATAAAGAGACTACCACTTGTAAAGATTTCACAATGAAATGTCTCTGCGATATTGAAAGTCTTGCCATCCACTGGAGTAATTTGGGCAATAGGCTGCAAACTATCCACTCATAGGGAAGATAGCAAAAAACAGTTACGTCGACTTTTACAGGGAAGTACAGGTTGCTCAAATAAAGAGACCTGCCACTTGCTGTTATGGAGGATTGTAGAAACAAAGACTTTATGGGGAAAGAAATATGACTTCCTTGGGAAAGAAATATGTCTTCCTGGGGAAATGCCAATATATTCCTGCTTGGGGAGATAAAGGTCTTCTCGTGCAAAATAAATGCGCATTCTCAAACCAATGACCGAAGCTTGCAGAAATCCAAAGTAATAATATTGCTGAGGATCAAAAATTCAAACCAGAAATAAACTGGAATGAGACAGTCGTCCGATTAAAAATTGCGAATCAATTAACATAAATCTAAATCCCTAATTGTCTCTAAAAACCTAAATCTACGCTAAATAATTGGTAAAACCCTAAAATTCTTACCCTATAAATACAAAGTTGAAAATACAGTAAAAGGGGGACAAAACCGCGAAAGCTTGAAGATCAAAAAGAGAAGAAGAGAAGATACTGATTACGGCGAAGACTAACGGAAGAACGCTAAAATTAAACCTCTGGTTTGTTGAAGAACAAAAAAGATCGCGATTAGGGTTTCAATATTTGGAATCCTAATCGCATCGGTGCCGTATCCTTTTCCATCCTCAAGCTCAGTCTGAATCTGTAAAATCAAAGAAGAAGATCAGAATCGTACTGAATCGGAAGGCAAAGTCAGAGGAAACGAAATCGCGTGAAAGGGGTAACTTAGATTTTTCTTCTTCTTGTTTGTTTAATTTGGGATTGGTTGGGGCGGTTCATGTTGGGGTTTTGGTAGGGACACCGCCGCGGTGGTGGTGGATTTTAGGGTTGGGTGAAGGGTAAAATGAGAGGAGGATATGAAGGGTTGTTGTATAACAAAAAAGCGAAAATGATTTGTAAAAAGTTGTGAAATGATTTTGTATTCCGTTAGGATCATATGCCTACGCGCTCATCGTAATTATCATGCAGCCCTTGATTTTGTCCGTGCGATTTGCATCAGACGGTTGTAGGCCATGTCTATAATAAGGACCATACTCCGCACCACACACAATCCATCCGAACCCCTCTTAACTGCGTTTGGGCCTAGCCCATCTGCTTTTTGAACCCTATTTGCCAATAATTACCAAGTCATCAAATAATTCACACCCCCAGGCTTGCCGGGCCTGAGTTGAATTCAGACCCTGATTTTTACACCCCATCTTTTACCTGTTCAATTAAAAGCACACCCCCTCTAAATTTAATTAAATTAATTCATTTTCTATTTTTTATATAATTCTTATATTTTTTCTATTTTTCTTTTTATACTATTTATTTCTTTTTAATAATTATTATTATTAATACTAATTATTATTTTTTATATTTATTGTTATCAGGTAAATATTTTTATGTAAGAACTCATGTACATATATTAATTTTTCTTATATATTTGCATTAAAATATTTTTATATCATGCATTAGTCAAGAATTTTTGCAATTATTACGATAAAAAATATTAACAAATCTCAAACTATTTTTCGTAATAAACTAATCTAAACAATCCACTTTCGCGAAAGGGTTTCAAATATATTTTGACTAATCGCGCATTTAGTCCAAAATTCCGCAATCTCTACACCCGGTCAAAATGCGAGGCGATTCAACATGCTTTTGCAACCCCTAAAAAACACAAACACATACAAACTACGAATTGGGACTATGATTCCTCATAAGAGGATATGTAGGCATACGATCAAAAATCGTGGCGAGTTCCCCTATTAAAACTTAAAATCCTATTTAACCCGAAACCTAAACCTAAACCTAATATCCTTAAGAATAAGGTAGATAAAAGGTGCCTAACACCTTCCTTTCGTCTAATGAGGTCCGAAACTTAGAATCTCTGTCTTTGCAAATTAGGGTTTCCTATTAGATGTCCTTCCTTAGGTTAAAAACTAGTAGTGGCGACTCTCATTTAAAAAACAGTCGCAACAGCTGGCGACTCTGCTGGGGATCCTCAACTTTAGGTTTTAGGTTTATTTTGGGTTTTTGTTTTATTTATTTATTTATTGCATTTATTTAATCTTGTCTATTTTTATCATTATATATTTACTGTGTGGCGGGTTTTTACTTCAAAAAAAATATATTCTCAAATAACCCTTAGAAAGAAGGTTTGTCTATTAGCTTAGGGGATACATCATCCCTGCAAGTTTATGTGACGATTTTTCCTAGAGTCGGTGGAATTTCATAAAAGGAATACTTATCGAGAGATATCCTCTTGACGAGTAGGACTTTGGGATTCCACTCATGACTCTTTGTAATGACGTTAACCAAAATCTTATGACGAGACCTTTCACGACTTTGAGACGAAAGTCCCTATCCGTAAAGAGGCTCCACCTAAGGGAGGCCCTTGTGCCTTCTCCCTCTGGTGTTATTCATGATAACATTAAGGAAACCACCTTATAGGAAGTTAAAATATATGTAGGCCAAAACTAGGAGCCTACCTTCTAAGGATATCATTCATATAATCTCATTTCCACTATCCCTAAACCCGCAAGGGTTACTTCCGGTATACTATAATCCCTAGCATATAGGTTCTATCTTTTATAAGTCACAAGCCATATCATGTAGGGATTCTTCAACCGTCCATTAGTCTATTACAATCCCTAGCTTGTAGAAATTGTTGTCCCTCAATTACCATCTCTAGCTTGTAGGAATTCCCCTTCGTCTTCTATGGTCCTTAATCCCTAAGAAGTTCCTATCTGTCTCAATATCTGAGTCAGTGTAGGGTATCCCCATTTCCATGTCTATCATTATATTCTTATCTATCTTAATATCTGAGCCAGTGTAGGGTACCTCCAAAACCACGTCAAATTATTTCCGTCCTTAAGGAATTCCTATATGTTTCAATCTCTGAGATAGTGTAGGATATTAACATTTTCATATCTACCATCAAACCTGTATAGGGTACCCCTGCGTCTACCCTCATACTAAGTCTGCGTCACAATGCATATCCATGAAACCTTTTTGCATCATACCCTAAAGCCAAAAACATTTTTTCATATACATGCATTCACATACGTTCATACATTTGCATCTCATGCATTTCCACCTTCGCCCTTATCCAACTGTTACCCACATGCTAGCTGATTTCTCAGTACTCGCTTGATGAAGTCTAAAGATGTGGAAGGGGAGATTAAACATTGGAGACTCAATTAAACTTGGCCCTACAAAGAAATAAGGCAACCCTTCACAAGGTCAACAATGGGTCTACGCAGCACCTCAAATGCCACTACCATTGGTGATTCCTCTACATCAAGAGCAACTGCCTCATCAACAGTATAGGTATGCCCGAGAGAGGTCAAAGGTCACCCCCATACTCTAACAAATCCAAGAACTATAAAGCATCTCCCAAAGTCACATGGATCAACAAAGGAGTTCTTCCCTAGGATCATTAGGCTTTATCAGTTCCAATTTGTAATTTCCAAGTTGCTAAGTTGTATTTGATGTAACTTTGTATCTTTTGATTAGTAATTCTAATAAAATGAGCACGCATGTGTTGAAATTGATTCATTCGTTTCACTCTTCATCTTTCATCACTTTCCATAAATAATCAACGATTTTCTATTTTCACTCTTCTTCTCCATTTTCAAATTTTCTTTAACAAACTTTGAAGGAGAATGATGAAAATTAAATAACAAGAATTTTGCTAAACTATGTTTTCAATGGTAAGACCAAGCTGACGATGTAAGGCATTGTTTCACTTCCTAAACAGTGAAGATATAAGCAGTTAATCCGTAGTTAACCCCCTCGATCCAGGAGTTGGATTTTTTCCTATTTTTCAAAAAAAAAACCTTAATTTCAACCAGAGGTAGGGTAGTCTTTCAATTAATTCAATGGCGTGTTCTATTCTCAAGAGAAGTGATTTATCTAAACAAAAGGTTCAGGCATATCTCTTTCCTCGATACTTCATTGAGGAAATAATCTAAGCAAGGGTTCAAGCACATCCTTTTCCTTGCATCCATCAAGAATGAGGAATCTATGAAGCTCTCAATATGTTCTTCCTCAATACATCATTCAAAATCGACAAAAACGATGAAGACGAAGCTTACAACAATCGGCGTGACAATCAAGAATTTTCAAAATCGAAAAACAAAAAGAATCTCAAAATAAAAATTTTCAAAAAAAAAGAGAGCCCGCTAAGTTAAACAAAAAGAAAAAAATTTTGACTTAGGCAAAAGTTAGAGCATCCCGATGGACCGGAAATTTCAAAAAAAAATTGATCCATGCAAAAATAAGGGATTGAATAAAAATTGGAGAAAAATATTGTGACTTCCACCTCAAAGGCTTCTCATCAACGCTTGGATATTATCAATGCTTGGATCTTATCAACGCTTCTCATCATCTGCGCGACTACGAAACTTCTCTTGGGGATTGAACGCATCTGTTGGATTAATTGAACTTAGGATTGAAGAACATCAAGGAGAATGGGGTGGGCTAAATAAATTTTGACCCTTATATCTTTTGTTTCTCAAACCACGAACCATGGCCACGTTACAACATTCAAAAGTCGTAATTGAAGCAAGGTTAACTTTGAAAGCATACTCGACAAAATTCGTGTTAAACTGACTCCCATGTTTGTTAAAATTATTTCTAACTACTTTGCTTCTTCGAACCTTCATCTCTAATCATCCATTTCTAGTCAAACTTCTATTTCAAAACTTACATGTACATCAAGCAGAATTACTTTTCAAAACGCACAATTTTTATTTACAAATCAATATGTAGCATCAAGGAGATTTCAAAAGAAATTTTGGTCTGATCAAAGGCAACATTTCCAAGAAGCTTCTAACCAGGGGAAAATCATCTAAAAGGACTCCTATAAACAGGGGAAAATACTAATGATCGCAGGAGTATATCACATGAAGACATTATTTACAAGGGGTGATCATTCCAAAATTCAATCAACCCGGATCAAATTTCAAAGCATTGTTCAATCAGGGGCGTACCTTTGGAAGGAACATTCCTTAATCAAGTCATATCATAACAGGGTATGACTCGGTCCCCTCGTTTTAACAAATCTCTCAAGGCTTTGATTCAAGCGGTAATCTTCCAAGATTCTAATGTTGGGGCAATGCATATCAGGTTCATCCTACCGCCCGTAGGGTCCAAGTTCCTTTTCAAGCGACTTCAAGTACAAACTTTTCAGAAATTCAAATCTTGGGGAAATCTATATCAAAGTTCATGGTGAGGTATAAGTTCTTTCTGAGAGTACTTCCTCCAGGTCTAGGAAATGGAGGGGCACCTTTTTCAAAATTCGAATGGTGGGGCAAACCACTGTGAGGCTCATCAAAAGGAGTTGGTTCAAAAAGTAGTCCATCAAGGACAAACCATTCAAGAGCCTGTTAGTCAAAGGCATGATGTTTCAAAGTGCGAAATAGTGGGGTCATCCATACTATGATCAAACTATTTCCAAGCGCATATCAATGAGAATCTCCTCCAACACCCTACCAAAAATTAAGGAAAGACATGCCACATAGAGGCAAGCTCCTCGCGTACTTTCATAATCTCAAATGGATCTTTCTTCTATATCAGCAATCTTCCGAGTTTAAAGAGAGTATCAAGAAATCATGCAAGTACAACATTCAACCATCATGTGACAACCAACTGTGTTACATAGTCAACCCTCTGCGCTTAATCATTAATGACCCATCACAGGGGCACCATTCAACAAATCATGCGATTCATAATCTTAAATAATAAATCTGCATAAATCATTAGCATACATTCATTAGGATATTGCGATCCAAAATCAAGCTACACCTATCATCTCATTCGACTGACGAATTTCGACATCATGGATCTAACAGAGAGCCCAATTCTCATTGGCACGTCAAATTTTCAACATCCATTGACACATATCCAAGTCACCCATTACATGCATTGGTCAGTCATTCTACGCATTAACACCTACATATACATGCATGTATAACATATCATAGCCCGAGACTTAGGACCCCGTAAAAATATAGATTCAATTTCTAGGAGAGTCGCTATTACATGAGCAGCTGATATAAGTCTATGATATAAGCATTCTTCGTCAAACTAAACCGTAAGCAACCTTACATACAACTTTCCAAGACATAAGCAGCCTCACGCAATCTCATCCATTATTCATTCATTGGCAACGATGCGAAGCATGATCAACCTCATGTGTTCATCAGCCATCCATATGTAAATATCCTTACATAAAAGTCGTGAGCATCCTCACACTTTCCAATTAATGTCTCTAGGTAACCTTACCAATATTAGCGACCTTGCTATCCATTTCACCTTTCCAAGCCACCAAGTTGATACTATTCAAGCAACCATATGGATATGGGTGCAAAGTCCAGTTCTCGTCTGGCCCATCTTCTCAAAATCCAAGTGCTCGTCTGGCACACCTTTTCAAAAGCCAAACCCCTGATTGACATGGCTTCTAAGAAAGAATAAGTCTTGGATAATAGTCTTCCTTGAGCATTGGTTCCGCAGTTCAAATAACATGGGCATTGCATTTATCAATCATCGCATCATTTTAATTCATAACATTATCATATCAAGCATACATACCATACATAATGCATACATCAAGCATAATCATATCAAACATGCATACATGCATTACATTCAATCATACATTCTCGTAGAAAACTGCAGAAAAATCACAAGGCATGACTACCAGCTAAGACAAACTCAAATTCAAATCCAAGCTCAGTATTATCCATTCACCTTGCTATAGCTACCTCGGTTGACAACGGACAAAATCGTCAAAGGTGCCGCTATCAAAATCTCACTAGGCAGCTTACCTATGATTCATATCCACACCTACATCCACATCCACGCTTATTTCTATGACCACGCCTACGTCCACATCTACGCCTGCGCCCATGTCCACACCTACGCCTGCACCTACGATACAAATTTCAAGACACTCTTCATCATGCCCACACCAATTAATCATGTTAGGGAATTGATAACTCAAAACCAATGGTTTAACAAAGGAGAATTATCAAAAAAAAATTCAAACTACTTGGAACATACACACTCAGCGAACATACACTCAGGGTTCCATATCAATATCAGACGTCATGCACATGCATCATACAACAAACAAACAATCTCACCATCGATTTAGATATCTAAGGGTCAATCATCAAATCACACTTCTTCTATAAATCCAACCCATCACCTAAGACTCCATGCAGTGATGTGTTTAGCCCATCACCTAAGACTCTATGCAGTGATGTGTTCCTTACAACGTAACATTACCTAAGTCTCCATGCAGTAATGTGTGAAACCCAGTGCATTACCTAAGTCTCCATGCAGTAATGTGCAAAACCCAATACATTGCCTAAGACTCCATGCCGCAATTTTCGAAAGCCAAATAGGATCCGCCACCTAAGACTCCATGTTGTGACGTGTTCAACACATCAGCTAAGACTCCACACAGTGATATTTCCCTCTACAATGCAGTTCATTACCTAAGTCTCATGCAGTAATGTACGAAGCTCGGTACATTTCCTAAGACTCCATGAAGCAATGTATTCCTCTCATCTTACCCATTACCTACGACCCTAGGCAGTAATTCACGAAACTTAGTTCATTGCCTAAGACTCCAGGCAGCAATGCAACATGACCCATTGCCTAAGATTCCATGCAGTGATGTGTTTCCCTATCTCCACCCATTACCTAAGACTCCATGCAGTAATATGAGACACTCCCACCATTAGATCATTGCCTAAGACTCCATACAACAGTGTTCGAAACCCAAACTTAGCTCATTACCTTAGACCCCAAGCCGTAATGTGCCAAACTTAGCTCATTACCTTAGACCCCAGGCCGTAATGCGCGAAAATTAGATCATTGCCTAAGACTCTAGGCAGCAGTGTTCGAAACCCAAATTTAGCTCGTCGCCTAAGTCTCCACGCAGCGATTCGCAAACATAACCCATTGCCCCAGTCTCCAAGCAGCCATGTGTTATCAAGTGTTGTCTTATTCATCCCCCCAAATGGATGAATAAGCAAAATCAAACCACGACATACAAGATTTATCTCTCAAGCTCAAGACCATTTGCCTCGTCATTAAACCCTGGTAAGTGATATATCATCAGCTTTTCCTACTTCCTCAAGACTCGTAAGGGTATGCTATATCAGCGTAACCTTATATATGTCGGACAAATTTTAGGGTATTCCAAGTATTCAATAAACTCCCAATCAGAATGCATAAGACTCGTATGTTCTCACGCTATTCGATTGGAAGATAATTGAATAGGGGCAGTTGTCGTACCTCAAATTTTCCCTACCTCGACGAGTATATTTTCAAGATTTAAAGATAGAAGAAGATATCTTAATTAAGGATGGTTCAGCAATATTTGATGACTCATTCTTAAATCCAAGACAACCAGGGGGTGCATTTTAATTCAAGGGAATGGGGCTTTCTAAATCAGGAAGACGCATTTATCCGTAGGTCCATTTGCGAAGCATGTTGGCCGATGGCCCATGAGATTCGAATATGGAAAATTATTTTTAAATTATTAAGTTTAATAACTAATCCCATTTGAGTATTATTGTTGTTAGTAAAGAAATGGGGTGGAAATTATAATTAAAGGGCCATCGAATTTCATTTGGCCAATTGTTTCCGTTTGGGATTGTTAAACAACGAATAAGGGGTGCAGTTATGAATAACATGCCCATTAAAAAGTTTCTAGGCTAGCCCATTTGGCATTTGTGAGCAAAATTATCTGATTTTTGTTTTATTGATTAATTTATTTTAAAATTTTTAGTAAGAGTTTTAAATCATTTTACTGTATAAAAAGGTTGGATCAAAACCTTAGAATCAGTTAGGCCCAATATGCTTTGAAGGGTAAAAACGCGTGGCTGAAAATGTTGGACCAAGAACGTTTTTAAGCCCAATTGGATAAAAAAATATGCTACTGTGGCAATTAAACCAAAATTAACGCACGTTTTCTGCTACTAACACTTACTGGGGAAATCAACAAATTCATATATGTTAACTGAATCAAATCTTTCACCAACGCAATCGGATATTATATCCCAGAAAAGTTACAAATCAAATCCATAAAAATTACAGTAAAAGCTAAATCAATCTATTACATTCAATTGAAATCAATTACAACGAAATCTCACTCTTCATTATTCAATAATAACAGTTCAAACTTGTAGCGGTAGTTTTGTACCCCAAAATTTGCCCTCTCATTTATCAAATATTTTCTCACAAAGATCTCTCTTGGTTCAAGACTGCACTAGGGTTGATCAGCTCAAGACACCTCCTTAAGCACGGATGACCAAAATTAGGGTTTGAGATTGCACAAGGATAATTAAACTTTCAATGCTTCATATGAATTTCATGGATCATTATGGACCCCCAAGATTACTCATGTCAAGTTTCAAGCCTTGGATCACACTTTTGCTCAGTCAATTGAGCAGTTCACCTAAAAATCAATTGTATTGGGGAAAAAGTCAACTATGGCCAATTTACAGTCAAACTTCATAATTTTTGATCCATATCAATATTATAAACTCATATGTATCATTTGATCAAGTTTGGACCATAATTCTTCAAGAAATTGGATCAAATCATCAAAAGGGCAAAATGGTCAAAATTAGGGTTTTGATTGAGAAAGGGCAATTTCTGATTTTTGACCTAGCAAATGGTCAATTGGTTTGAAGCATGATTTCAAGAGTTCAATTGCATCATTTTGACCTAATGGCATGACCCAAAACATTGCTCAAGATCAATTGGATTGACAGTGAATTTTCAGTCAACTGATCAAAAGTCAACTGTACACTGAAATGTCAAACTTTGACTTTTTGGTCAAAATTCAATGTCAAAGATCACAATTCATCATAACATGTCAAAATATGAAACTTATTCATCAATAAATCAAAAAGTCAAGATTTCATTTTGAAAAGTCAAAGTTTTCTAACTTAGAAATTTTTCTAAGTGTTTAAAACTTCATGTTTTCTCATAACTTTGAGCCATTTTTCACCATGATGCAAGAGGATTCAGAAGAAACTTTCAACATGAAAGTTGTAGATCTCCATGATCTATAAAACATTGCTTTACACAAATTCATCTAAAAATGCTTAGATCTCAAGTTATTAACCCATAAAGTCATGGTCTTGAAATTGGACACTTAATGAAATTTTGCCCTAGTTTTGGTCAGGATTTTGACCTAACTTCATGGCACTTTTTCATATAGTTCCAAGGGGAATTTTCAAAAGTGATTCAAAGAGGGGTTGTAGAGCACATTTCAAGCTTTCCAAAATGTCCAATAACTCCTTGAGATCATTCTTGAGCATGGAGAATCGAAGAGAGGAAGTTAGGGTTTTCAAACTTGAATTACAACTCATTTTGTGATGAACAAGAATTCAATTTGAAACATATGTTGCACAATCTTGCTTTGCAAGCCTCTAAACCTCTAAATCTATCCATAATCATAATATTACACAACTATTTGAGCTATGATACAAGTGTTTGAGTCTTTGTCCAAGTGATTATTCCATTAATGGAACAAAGTTCACACTTCCATTAATGGAACAAAGTTCACACTTCCATTTTGGAAAAGTGACTTTAATCACAAAGTCAATGCATAGAGCTCCTAACTTGTTCCTTCTAATTACAAGCAATTTCAAAGGCAAAAGCAACCTGTCTGGAGCCTCCCATAAACCTAGGCCATGCTTGTACTACACATTGAAACATGTTTTCCCACTTTTTTTCTAAATCAAGTAACATAGCCATAACTATATATCTCACAGTTCTGTCAACTTCAAACCCTCTAACCTCTTTCATATAACTATACAAGTTATTTGCAAGCTAAGACATGATTGAACAAGCTCCCAAACTCCCTGAAAACTCAGATTGCACAAAACCTCCATTTTTGTGTCATTTCTGATTTTGAACTTCAATCTTCAAAACCACTTGTGTGTTTCTTGGCTTAACACTTCCAAAAGCTTCTTAGCATCATACACAAACCATTCTAATACCTGTTTGCAAACTGTAACACCATTTATACCATCCTCCATAACTAAAAACAGAGGTCTGCATCTTGACTTCTCCAGACCATTCCAGCCACCCTCAGCTCAAGCCAGCCATTGCATTAGCTTCCTAGAGGTCCAAGGAAGCTAACCTGATCATCACCACTGCCTGAAACAAACTCAAATCCATTTCACGATTTCCAGTTTTGAGGTATTTTTCTTGAACTTCTATCTTCATATTTAGGCATTGTTAAGCTTTTATTTGTGAAGATAAAATGTAGATAACATTGCCACGAAGCTGTACATATCCATAGTTTGCATTTATATGGCCTGAGCTTAGAGAATTTTAGAGTTGAAGTTTACTGAAATTTTTAGGTTTTAAATTAGGGCCAGAAAAATTCTCATTCATCTTTGACTGTTAGCTTAAGTTATTTATATGGTTGGATTCGTGGGAAGAAATGCCACAACTTTCATGTTTGAACTTTTCATTTTTGTTGAGAGATGAAGAAGATACAGGTCATTTGGCTGGAGGTTGAAGATGAAGTGTAATCAGGGCGCGTTTTGTATTATGTATTTATCCTTTCACATAAGTTAACGGATGTATCACCACCCTAGTGGTTAAAGCGCGCGCATGTTCACCCTTAGGTCCTGGGTTCAAGCCCCAACGTGACCTTTTGCCATTTTCCCCATTTTTCAGAATTTTTTATGTTTTCGAGCGCTTGGGCTTTTCATGTGGGCCTGGCCATTTTTTCTCACAATACTCCTTGCCTTACTGATTAACCCCCCTGGACATTTCTTATTATTTTTATTTTTATTCTATTTTTCTTTATTATTAATATTATTATTATTATTATTAATATTATTATTATTATTATTATTATTATTATTTTCATAAATCATAAAAAAATCCAAATTTATTTTTTGTACTTATATATTTATTTTTTCTATAAAGCAAAAAGATAAAAAAAACATTTTCTTAAAATAAATAAATTCTTTTTTTCTTAAATAATTATTTTTTAGACTTAGGATAAATTAGTATATTATTTTATTTTCTTAGTTAAAATTAATCTAGAACTTAGATTTATTTTAATTAATTAATCTTCATTTTTTATTAATTTACAACCTTTTTTTTCATAAAAAACCCTAAAAGTCCTTTTTTAAATTAATTTCTTCTCTTAATTAGTTTAAGTTTAATTTTATTTAATTTTAATTAATCATTTTTTTAACTAGGTCAAGACAAAACCATTTCATGAAAACAATAAAAATTATTTCTTTTTTTCCATTTATATTCTTGCAATTTATTTTCAATTTTGTACAATATTCAATATGGTTGTAGTAGATAATTAGGTTTAATTTTCTTGCAATCCCCATTTGTAAATTTGTACACCCCCTCCCCTAATGATGTAATAGTGTAGTAATTTTACTTTTCGCAACTTATTCGCTTTATATAAATGCTAGTAATTAGGGTTTGTATGAGAAGATAAAATCAATAAATAGCAAACCCTAATCAAAGACTAAACAAAGTATGAAAATTAATACACTTGCACACTAGCACCCCTAAGGTAAAATCCACTTGGTTGCCTTACAAAAATGGCCATATTATGCATGTGAGGTGTCTTAGCAAAAACAAGCAAAATACAAGATCATAGTCCCTCGATGGTGCTATCAAAAGTTAGCCTTTCAAAATGATCTTAGTCCCTAAAGAAAAATGCTAAGATACCTTGCAACATTGCTAACTATGATTATACGATGACCCATGCCCGTCCCGTTTACATCCAAAGATAGAGTTACTTACCAAATCAATGGTAAGATGACAATGTCAAAGGAAAGAGGAAATAAACATGAAAGACTTTTGAGTAGGTAGAATGTTCCTAGTTACTTGCTCACTTTCAAAACAAAACATCCTTGCTATTTTCAAAACAAACACCAACACTTTCAAAAACATCTTTCAAACTTGAAAACATTTTCAAAAGATCAACACTTTGTATACATTCTTACGAACGAGAATCATTACAAAGTTTGCCTAAACGATTGAATCTTTACAAAATACTTTCAAAAAACCACACAAAGCACATTTTCAAACAAAAAAGAAAGTGATCTAGCAAGTAACTAAGAGCCCATGGAAAACCATGGATGAAAAGGGTGCTAATACCTTCCCTTTTCATAATATACCCCCCCGAACTCAAGAAACAATCTCAAAGGTCTTTACTGTGCTTTTTCACCTTTACTTTTGGATAAAAGAAAAGTCGGTGGCGACTCTTGCTAACTGCAACATTTGCGATAAAACACAAATTAACCAAGTCAGTTCTCCTACCGCATCACAGAACTGGCGACTCTGCTGGAGAAAATTCTAAAAGTGGGGTTACCTTAGGGCTAGATCACATTTACTTGATTTCTTTGTTTGACTTGTATGCTTTACATTATGGTTCTTTGTTTGGGTTTGAATCCTCTACCCGGATTTGGGATACCTTATAGGTAAGTAGCAATACGTTTTGGAAACTGTTCGGGGTATACCGACATGGTCTAAGCAATAGCTATGTTAGTGTGACATATTTATGGGTACCGGTAGCCCTTGAGTAGTCAAGGAGAATACGGGGCCGCTGAGTGATGTCATGAAGCACTAATGAACTTTTAGAACATTTACTTGACCAACTTGGCCTTTAGGACGTAGTGAGATGACCGGCTTTGGTGCAGTACGAAGTTGGTAGATACTCGATACTACACTCATTGAGGTTTGGTTTTTTGGGATATTTCGGTCGCCATTAAAGAGGCTTGCGCTGAAACAATGCCTAAGGAAACAAACCAGTGATATTGAGCTCCTTAGAACTCAGTTACTATTACTAGGACAGGTTTGAGCCAATTAAACTTCAAGAGGGTACTTACCTATGAGACTCCATGCAAGCCTAAACTTAAGAACTTGTTTGTTTTGTTTGTGTATATATACTTGTACATAACTTCATGAACATCATAACATCATACTCATACTCACTAACCATTTCAAGGATTTTTGGGATTTATCTTTGTTCTGTTTTGTAGGACATGGATTTTATTCGCAGGAAAACCATTCAAGTCAATCTCGTAAGGATCCCTCCTCAACTCAAAGAGTTAGCATCGAGGATTCCTAAAAATTCTCCATTTATCGAAAGACATGGTCGCCTACTAAACTTGGTCACCTCCAACATTGATGAAGACATGATGAAGGTTCTCTTTCAGTTCTTTGATCCTCTACACCATTGCTTCATATTTCCCGATTATCAACTTGTGCCAACTTTGGAAGAATTCTCCCAACTCTTGAGGATTCCCATTCTCAATCAACTACCTTTCAACGGTATGGAAAGAGATCCAAATCCAGAAGAGATTTCTCAAGCTCTACACTTGCAACCATCTGATATCACAACTAATTGGGAAACAAGGAGTGGTGTCAAAGGTTTCCTAGAAAACTTCTTATTTGAGAAAGCCCAAAACTATTGGAACTCTTTGGATTTGCAAGCCTTTGAGGAAATTGTGGCTCTCCTCATCTATGGGATGGATTTGCTTCCAAATCCTGACCAACTCATAGATGTGAACACCGTCAAAATCTTCATGTCTCGTAACCCGGTGCCTACTTTTCTAGGGGACATCCTACATTCCTTTCACACTCGCACTATGAGGAAAAGAGGTACCCTTATGTGTTGTACTCCTCTCTTGGCAAGATGGTTTATTTCGCATCTTCCCCAATCTGTATTGAAGAACGAGCAAGGTTCAAGGTGGTCCCATAGGCTGATGACGCTCAGACATTCGGATATTCATTGGTGTTCCCGCTCTTTGGAGAATGTTACTATCGTCGACCGTTGTGGAGAGTTCCATAATGTCCCTTTTCTTGGCATTAGAGGAGGTATCACTTACAACCCTTGCTTAGCCTTAAGACAGTTTGGTTATGCCCGAAGGGATGGTCCTTACGAGATGCTTATTCAAGGTTTGGTATTTGACTACGAGAGAGACGATCAAGGTCACCTCCAGAGATTTATCCGAGCTTGGAGGATGTTGAACAAGGTGGATAGCAAGACACTAGGACACAAGAATTCCATTCCCCTCGAGCCTTACTGTTGTACCCCAAAATTTGCCCTCCCTTTTTCACAAGAAATCACAACCTTAGGTTTTTCTCTGATTTTTCAGATTGGCTCAAGAATCGGTCAAATAAACTTTTCTTTATCAGTCAATCCAGAATTAGAGTTTCCACTAATTTTGTTGAGATTGGCTCAAGAATCGGTCAAACAGACTTTTCTTTATCAGTAAATACAGAATTAGGGTTTCCACTGATTTTGTTGAGATTGGCTCAAGAATTGATCAAGCGGACTTTTCTTTGACAACAAATCTGGAATTAGGGTTTTTTCTCGTATTTCTCAGAAGAAATTGAATCCACAGTAATTCAGTTCACTGTTACATTGTTTTCGCACTTTGTCAAAGTTTGCTGAAAGATTTACTGATTGTTTCTCAAAACCTAATTATCTGGGATAAGAGCCGAGACTTTTGTTTGGAACATTAAGGCATTTGCTTGATCAGTGGAGTGAAAGGTTTACGGAATGCTTGTTTGTTTAACTGTACTACGCATATGTTATTTGGAATACTACACGTATTGTGATTGATGCAAGGTGGCAAGACTGCAAAGTTTGTTGATTATTTATTCTATCTAGATTAAAATTATTGGGATACAGTTTCAATTATTTTAATTTAAGAGTTTTAAATAATTAAATAAACAATGCAAGGAAAAGTTGGAAGATATTTGACAAAGACTTTTTTATTTATTTATTTCAAATGTTGTTACAAATTTTATTCGAATATTGTAAATTTACAACTTACAGTATTTACAATAATATTTGTTTACAATAAATGGAAAAATAAATCTAAGCCTAATCTTTTGAGATCTTCTACTTCTACTGCTTCATCTATCATCCAACTGGTACCTACCTGCAAAAGACAGAGAAAAAGAAATTGGCATAAGAATTTTCAAGCAGAAGCAGATAAAAAGAAAAATCATCATTAAAGTCTGTCGATCGGAATCAGAAATGCTATGTTCATCATGTTTCATTTTCCTCTCTGCAAATCACAAGAAGATTTCTCTTCTCGGTTCACAAAGAGAAAAATAAAATATATAAAATGCAAGCATGTCAAACTAAATGCAAAAAACATGGTTCAAATACAAAGGTACAAAGCTGCATTAACCAAGTAAACTGAACTGCAAACTGAGTTTCAGAATGCATTAACCAAATGTCAAACTAAGTTGCCAAACTATCACAGCAAGTACAATGCAGAAAACAAGTACAGAAAGTACAATAATGCAGCAAGATAAACCAAGTTACAAGCAAGAGAGCTTGTCCTAGCCCTCATCATTTTCTGGCCAGCAGCTTTTCAGAATTAAATATAATAAGCAATTAAAAGTGCTTTTATGGAGAGAGAGAAAGAGGAGAACCAGTGAAAGTTTGCAGTTTTGGCAAAAGCAGGCTATTGTTCAAGACAATAAGAGAACACAAAAGATATAAAAGAGCAAGACTGCATAGCAGTCCAAAAGAGGACAGAGAGCCCACAAAACAATTGAAACCTGCAGTTTTCAAGACTACAAAACAACAAGCTCAACAAACATACAGTGGAAGCCACAAACTGCAATTTAGTCACAGCCTGCTTCCAAAACTACTGCAGAAAACTCACAAATCTACAAAACACCCTGCATAACAAATCCAAACACCCAGGCCAAACTGCTTCTCAAAACTTACAAACATTGCAAATCCCAAATCAAAACAAGTCCAAGCCTGCCTTACAAACACAATGAACATACAGTCTAGGCCAAAACACAACAAGCCTGCATAAAGGCCAAACAAAATCACAAACCTACTTCCCACATCAAGCAGTCACAAAACTTGTCAACAAACAATGCTTACCAAAACTACAACTCACCACAAGCCTTGTTAAAATCACAAGCCTGCCTCAAAAACTAAAAACTGCATCTCAACACCACCAACCTGTTATCAAGGCACAAACCACAAAACCTGCACATAAAACTCAAAACCAATGGCAAAACTGTAAGCTGCAAAGCTACAAACCTGTTTGTAACCACAAAAACTCAACCCGCAAACCTGCTAGCCAAAACATTACAAACTGCAAAACTGTAAAGCTACAGATCTGCCTGCAACCATAAAAAGCCAAAACCTACAGCTTGCAGAACCAGCAAAACAACAACACCAGTTTTTCAGGTTCATCATCATCAATCATCAGTATACAAAGAGAAAAGAAGAGCATTTTAGAAGTGAAAGAACAAGTTTCAAATTTTCTTTTTCATCATCATTAACATTAACAAGCTAGAAAGACAAAGAAGAAGCAACCAGAACAGTTCTCAGAACAACATCATCATCAAATAATCAGGGTCAACAAGGAGAGAGGAAGAGTTTAGAAGCAAAAACAACAAGGAACCACCAAGTTTCAGATTACATTCATCATCAACAAAAGTCAGAAATACACGATTCAGAAGGAAAAGTTCATCATCACCAATATTCAAAACAAATATTCAAGTGTTTCAGAATACATTCATCATCAACGAAAGCAGAAGCAAATAGTTCTCAAAACAAACTCATCATCAAACGTTCAAAAGGAAGTCAAATACAGAGATACCAGTAAGGCAAGAAAACCATTTATCTCCATCTCCCCCTCTGGCCACCAAGAGCGCCGCCGTTCCAACCCTCCCTCCATTTTCCAGAAGCCAATCGCCAAGGTATGATCTTTCTTCCAAAACATAACTGCATCTTAGATGCCATAACCATGGATTAAAAGATGAAGCAATAGCATAAACGATCAAGAAAATCAAACATGCAAAACTGTAAGAAACCCTAAAACGCGTTTAGAACAAATAAATTGTACCTTTCAAACCATCGCCTTGTACCGTCGTGGAGAGGAAAGGATGAAAGTGGCGCTCTGGAAGCTTGGAGGTTGGAGGAATAATCAAAGCTTCACCTGAGAGAGAAGATGAGAGAACGAAGAAGAAGGAGGCGCCTTTGTACAACCAAAGCTAAAAACCCTAAATTCTGAGTACATGGAACATCACCCCTAACAAATTTTGTACAACATTCCATTTGGGCCCGTATGCCCCAATTCCCTTAGGCCCATGCTTCTACTAAGCGCGCGCCCCACCCCTTTTGCTCCTTCTTCCCCATTTTGTTCTTCTTCCAAATGGGCCTGCTCCTTAACAACATTTCTAAGGCCCATCATTCTTTCTAATTCCATTTTGGTTGAACTAATTTTTTTCTTTATCATTTTATTTTCATAATCTAATTCTTTTTCTCTTTTGTTAAATAATAAAATTTTGTTTTAATTTTTCTTAACATGATTTTAATTTTCATTACTAATTAATATTTGTCATACAATAATAATAGAGTTTTTTATGAAAGTTTTCTTTAAAAAATATACAAAAATGATAGAAGCATTAATTCAAATTATTTTCTTTCTTTAAAAACTTTTCCTTCACAAAAATAATAATAAATACTTAATTTTCCTTAGGTTAATTTTTATTTGTTTCATTTGTAAATAAATGCATGCATCTCATATTTTCATTATCTTATACTTTGTTATAATTTTACCTTGAAAATGCGACAGTTCAATTTGGTTGTAATATATACTTGGACATTATTATTCTGATAAGACTCATCCCCATTTGTAAATAATTTGTACCCCCATCCCCGGAAACTGTTTTGTAATAACTTAGACTTTAAATTCCCGCAATTTATCGCTTTCAATATACTGTATAGTAATTAGGGTTTGTATGCGAAGATCTAAAATCAATCGCTAGATAACCTAATACAAGAACAAATGCATGAAAATCAATACACAATTCACACTTGCACCTCTAGGGTAACCTCGCTTGTTGCCTCGGAAATGCAATCATGTCCCTCGAGTATGAGACACTCTAGCAAATGCCCATTTCGGTAAACAAAGATCGTAGTCCCTCGATGACACTCGATGTTGCCTTCGATAAAACGATCTCGTCCCTTACAAAATTGCTAGAGCGTCTCACAAGTTGCTTTCAATGATTGTATACGAAGACCCGCGCCTGTCCCGTTTAACATCCTAACACAAGGTTTCTCACCCAATACAATGGTGAAGCAACACTGTTAAAAGGGTTAAAAACATAAGAAAGATCTTTGAGTAAAATAGGGTAGACAACTCTTAATTACTTGATCAAAGCTTGCAAAAACATCCTTGCTATCTTCAAAACACACTTCACAACACAATTTCAAAACCCCACTTTCAAACATTGAAAACTTTTCAAAAGACAAAAACACCTTTGTATACATTCAAACAAGAATCATTACAAAGGTTGCCACAATGATGGCCTCTTTTCAAAACATATTTCAAAATCACACACAAAGCACCATTTCAAACAATTGAAAAGCAAAGCAAGTGATCTAAGCAAGTAACTAAGAGCCCATGGATAACCATGGATGAAAAGGGTGCTAGCACCTTCCCTTTTCATAATCTACCCCCCGAACCCAAGAAAACATCTCAAAGGTCTTTCCTGTGCTTTTTGACTTTTCCTTAGGATAAAATAAAAAGTCGGTGGCGACTCTTGCTAAACAGAACAAGTGCGAAAACAAACGCAAAACCTCAAGTCAGTTCTCCCACTGTATCACAGAACTGGCGACTCTGTTGGGGAGATTTCTAAAAGTGGGGTTACCTTAGGGTTTTAGATCACCTTTGCATGCTTATCTTGATTGCCTTGATTGCTTTACATTTGGGTTCCTTGTTTGGGTTTGTTTTAAAATCCTACACCCGGATTTGGGGGCACCTTTTAGGTAAGTAGCAATAAACTATGAGGGAACTGTGCGGGGTATACCGACATGGTTGAAGCAGTGGCTACGTTAGTGCGACATATTTGTGGGTACCGGTAGCCTTTGAGTTAATCAAAGAGAATACGGGGCCGCTGAGTGATGTCATGAAGCACTAATGGACTCTTAGAACCTTACTTGACCATCTTGGCCTTTTTAGGGGTAGTGAGATGACCGGCTTTGGTGCAGTCCGAAGTTGGTAGATACTCGATACTACACTCATTGAGGGTTATTTTCTTGGAATATTTCGGTCGCCAGTAAAGTGGCTAAACTGAAACAATGAACACAAAAAATAATCCGGTGATATTGAGCTCCTTAGAACCCGGTTATTATTTATAGGACAGGTTGAGCCAACTAACTTCAAGAGGGTACTTACCTACAAACTCAATGCAAGCCTAAACCTAAGGACTTGTCTGCTTTGTGTGAATGTGATTGTCTGTATATACACTTGCTTACTTTTGCATACATGTACATAACATCATAACATCATACCATGGCATTTTCAATAACCATTTCAAGGATCTCAAGGGTCTTTGATGCAGGGTCACGTTGAACCAGATGTCTACCAAAGGGAAAGAGGATTTTCCTCTAAACAAATGCCGTCAAAGATCAAGTACAACAACTTGAGTCAAGGGCTATGACCCACTTGACATGGTTAGCTTGATTCTCGTGGAAAGACATCCACCAATGCAAAGTTCTCCAGTCAAAGGTGTTGATCGAAGTTTAACCTCTAACATTTTCTTGTGTTTACCTCGCGAGATCCTTGAAAACATGCATCCACATATCATGCATTGTATCATGACAGGTTTTCCCTTTCAGGTCTCCTTATTATCATACTGTTTATTTCAGTAGAGATGGCTCTAGAGAGGACCTTCAAAGATATCCAGGCTCAAAACAATCAACTTCAAGAAATGTTCTTGAACCTATCCCAGGGGCAAGAAGAGATGAAAACTCTCCTCACAAGGGGCATGGTTCGAGGGAATCCGGGCGGCATCAGGAATGATCAATTGGGAGAGCTACAGATTGAGTTGGCAACAATGAAGATCCAGATGATGGGACAACTGGTGGGCCAGATGGCTCTCATTCAAGACCTGGCTCAAAGACAAGAAGAGCTCAAGGTCCTCGTCAACAAACTGCTTCAAGAGAACCAAGTGGGGCAAATAACTAGGGTTGAAGATTAGGTCATCATTCAACCTCCTTTGAGACAAGAAGACAAGGGAAAGGCTCCCCAACTTGCTTCAGGGTCACAAGCCCAGCAACAACCTCACCAGCGTCAATGGGGTAATCAGCATAAGCAAAATAAATCTGGAAGACATTTCTCTGAGACTGACATACCATAGTCTCTAATACTAAAACGCCTATTGGAGGTCAATCTGATTGCTTTAAAGGATCCTCTTCGGAATACCAATACCTCTGCTCCTAGCTATCACCCCGACGCAGTTTGTGTATACCACTCCCATAGTCCTGGACATGACACCGACGACTGTTGGGCTTTGAAAAACAAAGTTCAAGATTTGATTGACATAGGAGTGTTGGAATTCATGCCAGATGGCGAGATGAAAATATTCCGCTGAGGGTTCTCCACCTGAAATGACAAAGTTCGAACTAAGAGGCTTTTGTTTCATTTGAATTTTCAAGTTGTAATTTCTTTTGTTATTCAAACAATTATCTGTTGATGTCAAACTCTGTTTCATTAATGCATTGCATATGTTTGTCTTGAATTCGTCCATTCGTTTTCACTATTCTTGAATTATGCTTCCTACTTTCTCTATGATATTTAACTCTTGATAAAAGTTACAAGCCTTTAGAGGGAGGATGACGAAACAATACTATAATCTCATACAGTATGCTTTTGGACAGACCTTGCTGACGATGTACAGGCATTTCTTTCAAACCCTAAACACTGGAGTTATAAGGAAGATAATCCATAGTCAACCCCTTTGAGCCAAAGAAGTAGAAGTTTTCAGTTTTAAACACAAATTGAAACCTTTAATCAAACCTGGGACATGGTAGTCTCTCAGTTAATTCAAAAGATGTGCATTGAAGTCGCAAACTCTCAGTTCGTAATACGACGAATGACATCAAAAACATTTCCTTTGGAACCAAAAGACAGTGATGGTTCTTTATCTCATAGGCAGTCATTATCTCTCAAAAAAAAGAGCCCACTGAGCCAAAACCTACAAAGGAGGCTTAAGAAAACTGGGGCATCCCGCTAACTGTAATCTCGAAAGCAGGAACAGTCAGGAAAAAGTTAAAGGCCATTACAAATCCTCAACAACATGAAAAATGTTGCAAAAAAAATGATGATGACTGTCTTCCAATAAAATTCAACTGGTGTGAACCATCACCAAAACGTCGTTCCAAACTCGAATAAAGTTCAACGCACAATTAACTGAGTTTAGGATTGAAGAACATCATGAAGAGCGGGTGGGTACAAATATACTTTGGGCCTTTATCCTTTGTTTCTTAAACCGTGAACCAAGCCACGTTATAACCCTTCAAAAGTCCTAATTGAAGCATGGTTTAGTTCGAAAGCATACTATTACAAAAGGTATCCTGACTCCTATGAGGCTTTGCCCTAAATCTTGTGTTGAATTTGTCTTATAAAAAGTTTTATGCTAAAAAAACGCATTTTTCAAAACTTCGAGACAAGCATAAACTTTGCATTATTTGAATATCGTTGTTTGCACATGGTTATTTGTTTGACAGCGAAGAAATTCACAACAGTGAATGTTCGAATGAACGAAAGCTCTCTCAGTGAATAAAATCACTTCAAGTGGGATGACACTCCCGTGGCAAAAATCTCCTATCAGCAAAAGGGGATTTGGTTTGGTATTGTCCAGTAAACCTGGGGCAATCCAGTCAAGATTTCAACAAATCTTTCAAAATCCATTAAACCTGGGGCAGTCCAGTCAAGATTTCAAGAAATCTCTCAATTACAGATTAACCTGGGGCAAATCTCCCTCACCATCACTTGGGGCATTGAATGTCAAGCCCAAAGGGTTACACACAGGCCAAGTTTCCTGGCAGTCCCACAATATCTGATACTAGGGGCAATGACGAATCTCTCCAAAAATCCTTCTGAAAAGAAATTCAAGAATCCTCGAGAAGTTCATCACCTGTTGGAATACAGTCGTCAAAAATTCCTTCACCACCTGTTGGAATACGGTCGTCAAAATTTCCTTCATCACATATTGGGAGTTACGGTCGTCGAAAATTCCTCCATCATCCGGTTGAGTCAAAATTAATCCAAGACCCTCTCTGTTTTGGTCAGATCAACACTAAGATCTCCCTAATTCTTATGTCAGTGGAGGATATTCCAGGTTTTTGATATTTCAGATAAATCTCTCAGCGATTTATTCTGATTATCTTCACTACCAGAGATGAAGAATCCAGCTCTTTTCTCCTTCATCAGCTCGGGATTTATTTTCCCCAGCGAAAGGTCATCTTGAAAAACATTACACCTCCGTGCATAAAGACATCATGCAACGCGATCTCATTTATTTTGAGAACATCATTATTTGATATATGCCACTAACCTTTACCTTTCAGGAAAGGTACAATCAAATTCAAGCGACAAAGCTTTTCTTGAGTTGAATTACGGACGAGTTCCTAAATCTCAGCAAAGTATTTCCTCAGTTGAATTACGGACGAGTTCCTAAATTTCAACAGAGATGACCCACCAACAAAATAACGGACAACTGAAGCTCCTAAAAATCGGTTTCTCTCAAGAATGAATATTCTCATCCTTAAAACCTCAAGAGATTGGTATACTCCCAAGCTCCTGATACCGTTAACAGAATGAAGATTCTCATCCTTAAAACCTCAAGAGATTGGTATACTCCCAAGCTCCTGATACCGTTAACAGAATGAAGATTCTCATCCTTAAAACCTCAGAAGATTGGTATACTCCCAAGCTCCTGATACCCACCAACAGAATAACGGACAACTGATGCTCCTAAAAATCTGTTTCTCTCAAGAATGAAGATTCTCATCCTTGAAACCTTAGAAGATTGGTATACTCCCAAGCTCCTGATACCCATCAACAGAATAACGGACAATTGAAGCTCCTAAAAATCTGTTTCTCTCAAGAATGAAGATTCTCATCCTTGAAACCTCAAAAGATTGGTATACTCCCAAGCTCCTGATACCGTTAACAGAATGAAGATTCTCATCCTTGAAACCTCAAGAGATTGGTATACTCCCAAGCTCCTGATACCGTTAACAGAATGAAGATTCTCCTCCTTGAAACCTCAAGAGATTGGTATACTCCCGAGCTCCTGATACCGTTAACAGAATGAAGATTCTCATCCTTAAAAACCCAATAGATTGGCATACAACCAACCTCCTGATTTTCCCCGACAGAATGAAGATTCTCATTCTCAAAGTGGTATACAATTCAGCTTCCTGATATTCCCGACAGAATGAAGAATCTCATTCTCAAAGTGGCATACAACTTGGCTTTTGAACTTCCTCCAAACAGGAATAAGCCCCTCCAACAGGATAGCTACTTTTCAACAGTATGGCTATTCCCCACAGGGTTCTTACTCCCTAACAAAATCAAAACTCTCATCCTTGATTCTCCGGAGCTTTCTTTACTCTCGGCTTGAATTTATCAGAATTTCAAATCTCCTGCAGATCGAAGATTCTCGTTCTTGGCTCCTCAACACCAACTCCCCAAGCAGAATGAAGACTCTCATTCTCAATTCCTCACAGAGTTTTTCAGATATTCCCCAGCGAAGATCTCCTCAAAACAGGAATCCCCAGTAGATTGGCATACAACCCAAACTCCTGATTTCCCTAACAGTGGTCCCGGGACTTCTCATTTGCAATGATCAAAAGATTTTCAATCCCCAGCGGCAGTCAAGGATTTATTTTCCCCAACAGCGGTCAAAGATTTTATTATCTCCAGCTATCCAGGATTTATCTTCCTCAGCAAGACGCCTAATCAACTTACATGCGCATTCATCACATTCATATATCATAAGCATTGATATAACACATACATTGCATCATACAACATAACTTTGTGTTTCAGCTAATATTTCATCCGTCGCAGGATAAGTTTAGCAAGTTTCAAGCTTCAAGGATTTCTGAAAACAGTTCACGGATGCCTCCCGACACGGATGCTAATCTATTGCTTACTCAGACCCCCAGCTCAGAGATGTTCCAAACATGGATACCTTTCTGATACCCACCCTCTCGCCTACAACATACAGTTCAACAAACATTCTTGGATGGCATCTTTAAGCCCATCTCCGACAAGATTTTGTCACATCTTCAAATGGCATCTTTAAGCCCATTCCCTCAACTATGCTTTGACGAGTGCAAATTTATGGGCACTCTAGTGTCCAATCATCTTTTACCTTTGAGTCGCGAACGGAAAAATTTCCAATCTAACTCTTTAGGTTCAAGAAGATTGAACAGGGGCAACTGTTGTACCCCAAAATTTGCCCTCCCTTTTTCACAAGAAATCACAACCTCAGGTTTTTCTCTGATTTTTCATATTGGCTCAAGAATCGGTCAAACAGACTTTTCTTTATCAGTCAATCCAGAATTAGAGTTTCCATTGATTTTGTTGAGATTGGCTCAAGAATATGTCAAACAGACTTTTCTTTATCAGTAAATCCAGAATTAGGGTTTCCATTGATTTTGTTGAGATTGGCTCAAGAATTGATCAAGCGGACTTTTCTTTGACAACAAATCTGGAATTAGGGTTTTCGCTCGTATTTCTCAGAAGAAATTGAATCCACAGTAATTCAGTTCACTGTTACATTGTTTTCGCACTTTGTCAAAGTTTGTTGAAAGATTTACTGATTGTTTCTCGAAACCTAATTATCTGGGATAAGAGCCGAGACTTTTGTTTGGAACATTAAGGCATTTGCTTGATCAGTGGAGTGAAAGGTTTATGGAATGCTTGTTTGTTTAACTATACTACGCATATGTTATTTGGAATACTACGCGTATTGTGATTGATGCAAGGTGGCGAAACTGCAAAGTTTGTTGATTATTTATTCTATCTAGATTAAAATTATTGGGATACAGTTTCAATTATTTTAATTTAAGAGTTTTAAATAATTAAATAAACAATGCAAGGAAAAGTTGGAAGATATTTGACAAAGACTTTTTTATTTATTTATTTCAAATGTTGTTACAAATTTTATTCGAATATTGTAAATTTACAACTTACAGTATTTACAATAATATTTGTTTACAATAAATGGAAAAATAAATCTAAACCTAATCTTTTGAGATCTTCTACTTCTACTGCTTCATCTATCATCCAACTGGTACTTACCTGCAAAAGACAGAGAAAAAGAAATTGGCATAAGAATTTTCAAGCAGAAGCAGATAAAAAGAAAAATCATCATTAAAGTCTGCCAGCCGGAATCAGAAATGCTATGTTCATCATGTTTCATTTTCCTCTCTACAAATCACAAGAAGATTTCTCTTCTCGGTTCACAAAGAGAAAAATAAAATATATAAAATGCAAGCATGTCAAACTAAATGCAAAAAACATGGTTCAAATACAAAGGTACAAAGCTGCATTAACCAAGTAAACTAAACTGCAAACTGAGTTTCAGAATGCATTAACCAAATGTCAAACTAAGTTGCCAAACTGTCACAGCAAGTACAATGCAGAAAACAAGTACAGAAAGTACAATAATGAAGCAAGATAAACCAAGTTACAAGAAAGAGAGCTTGTCCTAGCCCTCATCATTTTTTGGCCAGCAGCTTTTCAAAATTATATATAATAAGCAATTAAAAGTGCTTTTATGGAGAGAGAGAAAGAGGAGAACCAGTGAAAGTTTGCAGTTTTGGCAAAAGCAGGCTATTGTTCAAGACAATAAGAGAACACAAAAGATATAAAAGAGCAAGACTGCATAGCAGTCCAAAAGAGGACAGAGAGCCCACAAAACAATTGAAACCTGCAGTTTTCAAGACTACAAAACAACAAGCTCAACAAACATACAGTGGAAGCCACAAACTGCAATTTAGTCACAGCCTGCTTCCAAAACTACTGCAGAAAACTCATAAATCTGCAAAACACCCTGCATAACAAATCCAAACTCCCAGGCCAAACTGCTTCTCAAAACTTACAAAACCTGCAAATCCCAAATCAAAACAAGTCCAAGCCTGCCTTACAAACACAATGAACATACAGTCCAGGCCAAAACACAACAAGCCTGCATAAAGGCCAAACACAATCACAAACCTGTTGCTCACATCAAGTAGTCACAAAACCTGTCAACAAACAATGCTTACCAAAACTACAACTCACCACAAGCCTTGTTAAAATCACAAGCCTGCTTCAAAAACTAAAAACTGCATCTCAACACCACCAACCTGTTATCAAGGCACAAACCACAAAACCTGCACATAAAGCTCAAAACCAATGGCAAAACTGTAAGCTGCAAAGCTACAAACCTGTTTGTAACCACAAAAACTCAACCAGTAAACCTGCTAGCCAAAGCATTACAAACGACAAAAATTAAAAGCTACAGATCTTCCTGCAACCATAAAAAGCCAAAACCTACAGCTTGCAGAACCAATAAAACAATAACACTAGTTTTTCAGGTTCATCATCATCAATCATCAGAATTACAAAGAGAAAAGAAGAGCATTTTAGAAGTGAAAGAACAAGTTTCAAATTTTCTTTTTCATCATCATTAACATTAACAAGCTAGAAAGACAAAGAAGAAGCAACCAGATCAGTTCTCAGAACAACATCATCATCAAATAATCAGGGTCAACAAGAAGAGAGGAAGAGTTTAGAAGCAAAAACAACAAGGAACCACCAAGTTTCAGATTACATTCATCATCAACAAAAGTCAGAAATACACGATTCAGAAGAAAAAGTTCATCATCACCAATATTCAAAACAAATATTCAAGTGTTTCAGAATACATTCATCATCAACGAAAGCAGAAGCAAATAGTTCTCAGAACAAACTCATCATCAAACGTTCAAAAGGAAGTCAAATACAGAGATACTAGTAAGGCAAGCAAACCATTCATCTCCATCTCCCCCTCCGGCCACCAAGAGCGCCGCTGTTCCAACCCTCCCTCCATTTTCCAGAAGCCAATCGCCAAGGTATGATCTTTCTTCCAAAATATAAGTGCATCTTAGACGCCATAACCATGGATTAAAAGATGAAGCAATAGCATAAATGATCAATAAAATCAAACATGAAAAACTGTAAGAAACCCTAAAACGCGTTTAGAACAAATAAATTGTACCTTTCAAACCATCGCCTTGTACCGTCGTGGACAGGAGAGGATGAAAGTGGCACTCTGGCAGCTTGGAGGTTGGAGGAATAATCAAAGCTTCGCCTGAGAGAGAAGATGAGAGAACGAAGAAGAAGGAGGCGCCGATGTACAACCAAAGCTGAAAACCCTAAATTTTGAGTACATGGAACATCACCCCTAACAAATGTTGTACAATATTCCATTTGGGCCCGTATGAACCAATTCCCTTAGGCCCATGCTTCTACTAAGCGCGCGCCCCACCCCTTTTTCTCCTTCTGCCCCTTTTTGTTCTTCTTCCAAATGGGCCTGCTCCTTAACAACATTTCTAAGGCCCATCATTCTTTCTAATTCCATTTTGGTTGAACTAATTTTTTTCTTTATCATTTTATTTTCATAATCTAATTCTTTTTCTCTTTTGTTAAATAATAAAATTTTGTTTTAATTTTTCTTAACATAATTTTAATTTCCATTACTAATTAATATTTTTCATACAATAATAGTAGAGTTTTTTATGAAAGTTTTCTTTAAAAAATATACAAAAATGATAGAAGCATTAATTCAAATTATTTTCTTTCTTTAAAAACTTTTCCTTCACAAAAATAATAATAAATACTTAATTTTCCTTAGGTTAATTTTTATTTGTTTCATTTGTAAATAAATGCATGCATCTCATATTTTCATTATCTTATACTTTATTATAATTTTACCTTGAAAATGCGACAGTTCAATTTGGTTGTAATATATACTTGGACATTATTATTCTGATAAGACTCATCCCCATTTGTAAATAATTTGTACCCCCATCCCCGGATACTGTTTTGTAATAACTTAGACTTTAAATTCCTGCAATTTATCGCTTTCAATATACTGTATAGTAATTAGGGTTTGTATGCGAAGATCTAAAATCAATCGCTAGATAAACTAATACAAGAACAAATGCATGAAAATCAATACACAATTCGCACTTGCACCTCTAGGGTGACCTCGCTTGTTGCCTCGGAAATGCAATCATGTCCCTCGAGTATGAGACACTCTAGCAAATGCCCCTTCAGTAAACAAAGATCGTAGTCCCTAGATGACCATCGATGTTGCCTTCGATAAAACGATCTCGTCCCTTACAAAATTGCTAGAGCGTCTCACAAGTTGCTTTCAATGATTGTATACGATGACCCGCGCATGTCCCGTTTAACATCCTAACACAAGGTTGCTCACCAAATACAATGGTGAAGCAACACTGTTAAAAGGGTTAAAAAATAAGAAAGATCTTTGAGTAAAATAGGGTAGACAACTATTAGTTACTTGATCAAAGCTTGCAAAAACATCCTTGTTATCTTCAAAACACACTTCACAACACAATTTCAAAACCCCACTTTCAAACATTGAAAACTTTTCAAAAGACAAAAACATCTTTGTATACATTCAAACAAGAATCATTACAAAGGTTGCCACAACGATGGCCTCTTTTCAAAACAGCTTTCAAAATCACACACAAAGCACCATTTCAAACAATTGAAAAGCAAAGCAAGTAATCTAAGCAAGTAACTAAGAGCCCATGGATAACCATGGATGAAAAGGGTGCTAGCACCTTCCCTTTTCATAATCTACCCCCCAAACCCAAGAAAACATCTCAAAGGTCTTTCCTGTGCTTTTTGACCTTTCCTTAGGATAAAATAAAAAGTCGGTGGCGACTCTTGCTAAACCGAACAAGTGCGAAAACAAATGCAAAACCTCAAGTCAGTTCTCCCACCGTATCACACTTACCTCAAATGGGTACGAGCTCATGCTCAGAAACTTGTGATGCCTTATCCCTCCATCTTACCAGTCATCATGGAGCCTGTGGTCGAAGGAGATGTTCCCTACACTCTCCTCCATCCCGACATGCCTACCTCTCTCGAAGACTTACAAAAGGGTTTGATCCAGCTGAAGGAAGAATGAGATACTTTCGAGGCTCAATTATATACTAGTGAAAAGCGGGTCTTAGAGCTCACGAAGCAGTTACAAGAAGAGAAAAGTGTGAACGCTTATCTCGCGCCAAAGAGGATGCGTTCGGTCTTTTTATCTTAGAAAGTTATTTTGTAAGCCCAAGAGGCATGATGTAATCTTTCTTGTTTTGTCTAATGAAAATTAACGTTTGTTCATTCTTTTGTCTATACAAATTTAAATTTAATTAATCCTTGAAAGCATTTGCATGTACATATTCCATGCATCATAACATGACAGGTTTTCGCATAACATGTTTCCTTATCTTTCTGTTGTTTATTTCAGAAAGATGGATCTAGAGAAAACTGTGACGGATCTCCAAGCCCAGAATTCTCAGTTTCAGGAAGATCTACTAGCCCTAGCCAAGGGGCATCAAGATATGATGGCTTTGATGGCCGTTAAGAAGAAGCCAAAGAAGAAAGCTCTACTCAACATGGGTAGAAGGTTCAAGGAGACAATCCATCAAATCTCAGTAGGAGGAGACTCATCTGAAGAGGACGAGAACCAGGTCGGTGAGGTCAAGAGTACTCAAGATAAATGTGCTAATGATCAAGAATCTAATGATGATTATTTCAACGATAACTATCCACCCGCTGATATCAAATACAAACAGTTAAAAGACATATTTAAAGTTGTTGAAATCCAAGTCGTCCCCAGTTTAGATTTTGATGATTTGGGTTTGATATCTGGGGTAGTCATTCCCCACAAATTCAAAATACCAATATTTGCAAAGTATGATGGGGTTTCTTGTCCAAAAATCCATTTGAAATCTTATGTGCGCAAGATACAGCCGCACACTGCTGATAAGAAGCTCTGGGTTCACTTTTATAAGAAAGCTTGGATGGAACACAACTTGAATGGTTTTATCAGTTAGATGGTTCTCGTATCAATACTTGGGAGGATTTAGCTACTGCCTTCTACCATCAGTATCAGTACAGTACTGACTTGGCGCCAACGAGGGTTCAATTGCAAGATATGACCATTGGGAAGAATGAAGGATTTAAGGAATATATGCAAAAATGGAGAGACCTTGCTAGTAGGGTCCAGCCTCCCTTGACTGATAGAGAGCACATCGACATGTTCATGGGCACTTTATCTGGTCCTTTCTTTAATCTGTTGGTTGGCTGCTCTTCTTCTGGTTTCACCGAATTGATCTTAACCGGTGAAAGAGTTGAAAGTGGCATCAAAAGTGGGAAGATCTCTGTGTCATCTACCTCCACTCCCAATCCTATTAAGAAAACTTTTGTTGAAAAGAAGGAAGTCAATGTTGTGTACGGGGCAAGGGCCCATACCAAGAAGAACGATCACCCGTCTGTCAATGTTTCCCGAATCTCCAATCCAACTCCTACTCCAAGACCATATGCAAATCATCAATGTTTTGAAACTCCAAGAAGAAAATTTACAAGGTTAGGCATGTCACTGTCTCAAGCCCTTCAACATTTTCTCAAGGCTAATTTAGTGACATTATGCAATCCTCCCGCCAACCCTGACACCTTGTCACCAAAGTATAATCCGAACGCTAAGTGTGCTTACCATTCAAGCAGCCCCGGGCACGAAAATGACCAGTGCTAGGCCTTGAAGAACAAAATCCAAGATTTGATTGATAACAAGACTATTGAGTTTGATCCTCCTCCAACACCGAATGTAATTACCTCTCTGATGCCAAAGCATGACAAGAGTGTTAATGTTGTTGAAGATACAACTTTTGTTTCCCCTGTTGAAGAATTGACTACTCCGCTGAACGTAATCAAAAACAATTTGTGGAAAGTTGGGATCTTCCCTGGCTATGTAAAAGATTATGTGTGATGTACAAGACAACTAAATGGATGTGAAGGGCTGAAGAAAGGCATACAATGCCTGATGGATAGCCACGAAATTCTATTTGAAAAGACTCCACTTGCCAAGAGTTTGATTAACAAATGTGAAGACATCTCCATTATTACCATCTCAAACAAGCCTCTTAGGATCACCTCCAAAGGTCCTATTAGGATTTCAAACAAACCCATTGTTGCTCCCTTAATAATTACCAATCCCTGACCGATTCCCTATTCTTCAAACAAGGCGGTACCATGGAATTATGGTGCCGAGGTATTCTATCATGGGATTAAACACGACGCCTGGATCGAAGAGGAAAAAGATGACAATGTTGGCAACATGGCTGGCTCAAGCAAAGTAACTACAACTTGGAGAATATTTTCACCCAATATCTCACCACCAGTTGTTACAAGGACGCCCATCCGTATTACTGCTGCCAAGCCAAGTACTGATACAAGAGGGAAGGAGAAGGTTGTTGAGCCTGATGTGATTGAACTACCCTCCAAGGACGCGGTTGATGAAGAACCCTTCGCTCGCGAGATGGACGAGATTTTGAAGATCATAAAAAGAAGCGACTTCAAGATTGTAGAACAGTTGGGGAAAACCCCTTCTAAGATTTCAATGTTGTCATTGCTGCGTTGCTCTGATGCCCATGCTCGGACATTAATCAAGTTCCTAAAAAAGGCTCATGTCCCCCATGAGACGACAACAGATCAATTTGAGAATTGCGTGGCTAGCCTGACAGCTGATAATGGCTTGGGTTTTTCAGATGTTGACTTAACACCTCTCGGGAAGAATCACAATAAAGCTTTACATGTTTCTGTCGAGTGCAAAGGGACTACCTTAGCACATGTGCTAGTCGACATTGGTTCTTCTCTGAATGTATTACCCAAGGGGCGTTAGACCGTCTAGACTTTAAAGGTTTAGTCTTGAAGCCAAGTGATATCATTATAAGGGCGTTCGATGGATCAAAGAGGACTGTTCATGGGGAGGTAGATCTTCCAATCAAAGTGGGCTCCCAAATCTTCAACTCCACCTTCTAAATTATGGATATTCGTCTGGCCTATTCTTGTCTGTTAGGTCACCCGTGGATCCATAAAGTCGGGGCGGTAACCTCAACTCTCCATCAGAAACTCAAATATCCAGTCAAGGGCAAAATAGTCACCGTCTGTGGAGAAGAAGAGTTCATGGTGAGCCACCTTAACTCTTTCAAGTATGTAGAGATGGATGGAGAATTCACTGAAACCCTGTGTCAAGCCTTTGAGGTTGTACCACCAATGATTGCTGCTACCAAATGTTCTTCTGATGAGTCTAAAGCTGTTAAGGCCACGCCAAAGATGGTTTCAGTCAAGGATGCCCGCGCGGCAATTGAAGAAGGAAATTGTGATACTTGGGGGAAACTCCTAGATATTCCATTTAAAGCTGACAAGTTTGGTTTGGGCTTCACTGTCAAAGCTCAGAAGGAAGTGAGGCGTGCTAGTGCTGGGAAGCCACCTCTCCACATTGGAAGCCATGAAGTCAATGCCATGGGTGATTCTGATGAAGAAGCTGCATTTGAAGAGTGGGTGTATCCAACTACAACGGAGCTGAAGAATTGGCATGCGAAAGACTTTGTGCCCATCTCCTTCATTTAGGAGTAATCTACTTGTTATTGCTTTTCTTTCAATTCAAGAACATGTTGTCTGTAATATTTTAACAATGACTTTTCAGCCATTTTCCTGGCCCGAAGCATTTTGGTCCATTTGTCAAGGGTTTTATTTATGTTCATCTAATCATATGATCATTCAGTACATTGGACTCTTTTGCATTCAAATATTTGTGTTCATTGTCTTTCCTTTCTTTCAAATACATTTTTCAAAAAATAGCCATGTATCTTACATGCACACACACACACTCTTGCAGGTCCACATCCACTCTGGATCCTATTGCCAATGACTCTACTATTGCCGACTATGACTTTGAATATCCTATCAACCAAGTCGAAGACGAAGGCGAGGAACATTGTGACATACTGGGTGAACTATCCAGACTTTTATTACAAGAGGAAAAAGTTATTCAACCGCACAATGAATCAGTTGAAGTTATCAACCTGGGTACTGAGTCAGATAAGAAGGAAATCAAGATCGGCGCTAATTTGGAAAGCAGTGTCAAGAGCAGGTTAGTTCATATGTTGCATGATTATGTGGAAGTATTTTCTTGGTCTTATAAAGATATGCCTGGGTTGGATACCGACATCGTAGTTCATCGTCTGCCAACAAAAGAAGACTGTCCGCCTGTCAAGCAAAAGGTTTGTCGCATGAGGCCTGATATGTCTGAAAAGATCAAAGCTAAAGTAATGAAACAATTTGATGCGGGGTTCCTTGCTGTGACATCCTGTCCTAAATGGGTTGCCAATGTGGTGCCAATTCCAAAGAAAGACGGGAAAGTTTACATGTGCGTAGACTATATGGATCTGAATAGGGCAAGCCCCAAGGATGACTTCCCTCTACCACACATTGACGTCTTAGTTGATAATACTTCTCAGCATAAAGCCTTCTCATTCATGGATGGCTTCTCAGGCTATAATCAAATAAGGATGGCTCCCGAAGACATGGAGAAGACTACTTTCATTACGCAATGGGGCACCTTCTGCTACAAGGTCATGTCGTTTGGATTAAAGAATGTAGGGGAAACATATCAAAGGGCTATGGTAGCTTTATTTCATGACATGATTCATCATGAGATGGAGGTCTATGTGGACGATATAATTGCTAGAACACAAACCGAAGAAGAACATCTCGATCACCTGTACAAATTATTTGAGAGGCTGAAGAAATACAAGTTGAGGTTAAACCCTAACAAGTGCACGTTTGGAGTACGATCTGGAGAGCTTCTAGGTTTTGTTGTCAGCAATAAAGGCATTAAAGTTGATCCTGCCAAGGTAAAGGCCACCCAAGAAATGTTAGTCCCTCATTCTGAAAAAGAAGTGAGAGGATTCTTGGGTAGTCTCAATTACATTGTCTGTTTCTTATCACACTTAGCTGCTACTTGTGAGCCACTCTTCGAACTCTTGAAGAAAGATCAGGTAGTCAGATGGAATGATGAATGCCATATTTCCTTTGACAAAATCAAAGAATACCTACAAGAACCTCCTATTCTCATGCCTCCAGTTAAAGGAAGACCCTTGATCATGTACTTGACAGTATTAGAGAACTCTATGGGGTGTGTTTTGGGCCAACATGACGAGTCTGGCCAAAAAGAGCATGTTATTTATTACCTGAGCAAAAAGTTTACCGACTGTGAAACCATATATTCACTGCTCGAGAAAACTTGTTGCACTCTGGTATGGGCTGCTCGCCGGCTAAGACAGTATATGTTGACTCATACCACTTTGTTGATTTCTAAGATGGACCCAATCAAGTACATCTTCGAGAAACCCGCCCTTTCCGGACGGATAGCCAGATGACAAATGATCTTGACTGAGTACAACATTCAATACACGACTCAAAAGGACATCAAAGGAAGTGTACTAGCAGATCATTTGGCCCATCAAGCTATGGATGATTATCAGTCAATGAACTTCGACTTCCTTGATGAGACTATCATGCTGGTAACTGACTGTGCGAAACCTGGACCGTATGATGGACCTGAACAAGGATCCCGATGTACTATGGTATTTGATGGGGCTTCCAACACCTTAGGTAACAAAATGGAAGTTGTGATCATCTCTCCTGAAGGTTGCCACACTCCTTTCACTTCCAGACTATGCTTCGATTGCACAAACAATATGGCCGAGTATGAAGCATGCATCTTAGGTCTGAAAGCTGCTATTAACTTAAGGATCAAGCATTTGGATGTGTTTGGAGATTCCGCTCTAGTGACCAGCCAAGTAAAAGGAGATTGGGACACTAAACACCCTAATCTTATCCCTTATAAGGAACTTGTGTTATCCCAAATTACTTACTTCGAAGAGATCACTTTTGAGAACTTCCCTAGGGAAGAAAACCAGTTGGCGGACGCTTTGGCAACCATGTCTTCAATGTTCAAGGTCAGATGGGACAATGAAGCCCCTATGATAACAATTGAAAGATTTGATGAACCTGCACATTGCTATGAGCTCGACACCGATGCAGAAAAGCCATGGTACCACGAGGTGATTGAGATACCTTGAAGCACAAGAGTATCCAGAGGGGGCATCTATCAATGACAGAAAGTTCTTGCGAAGATTTCCAGCCAAATTCTTCGTGAGTAATGGGATATTGTACAAGCGCAACCATGATTCAACTCTACTCCGATGTGTGAACAAGAAAGAGGCAGAGGAAATCATGGAAGACATGCACGATGGTCTCTTTAGTACTCACTCAAGTGGACATACGATGGCTAAGAAAATCTTAAGAGTCGATTACTATTGGTCAATGATGGAGACTGATTGCCATCAACATTCAAGAACTTGTCACAAATGCCAAATCTACGCTGACAAGGTCCATGTACCTCCTATCCCTCTAAATGTCATGACCGCTCCGTGGCCATTTGCAATGTGGGGCATTGACATGATTGGAGAGATCAAGCCCACTGCTTCCAACGGACATCGCTTCATTCTTATTGCTATCGACTATTTTACCAAATGGGTCGAAGCCGCCTCATTTGCCTCAGTCACCAAGAATGTGGTAGTCAGATTCATCAGACACAACCTCATCTGCCGTTATGGTATTCCCGAAAAGATCATCACCGACAATGGGACTAACCTCAACAATGCTATGATCACTAAGCTTTGAACTCAGTTTAAGATCAAGCATCACAATTCTTCTCCGTATAGACCAAAAATGAATGGCGCAGTCGAAGCGGCCAACAAAAATATCAAGAAGATTGTGCAGAAAATGGTAGTAACAAAAATATCAATAAGGATTGGCATGAGATGGTTCCATTTTCTCTGCATGGCTACCGTACTTCAGCTAGAACATCAACTGAGACAACTCCCTTTTCTCTAGTCTATGGCATGGAAGTTGTTTTTCCAGTGGAAGTTCAGATTCCCTCACTGAGAATTATGAATGAGGCAGGCCTAGGCAAAGACGAGTGGATTTAAACGATATTGGATCAGTTGAACTTGATTGACGAAAAAATGTTAGCTGATGTTTGCCATGGTCAGACGTACCAAAAACGGATGATCAAGGCTTTCAACAAAAAGATCAAGCCTCGAGTATATCAAGTTGGTGACTTGGTGATAAAATGCATCATTTTACCACAAGGCGACCCCAGAGGCAAATGGAATCCCACCTATGAAGGGCCATTCGTTGTCAAGAGAGTTTTCTATGGCGGTGCCATGATGCTGACTACCATGGATGGTGAAGATTTCCCACATCCTATAAACGCGGACATAGTTAAAAAATACTACGCATAAGAGACCTGCTAGGTTGACATACCTAGGAAAAATAAGGGCATCCCAACAAACCAAAAGGTTTGGGAAAAAATTAGGGATATATGCAAAAGGTTATACACCCGGCAAGTTGAAAACCCGAAAGGGCGACTTGGGCAAAAAAGGGTATCCTGGTGGGCTAAAAACCCGAAAGGAAGGTCCAGGCAAAATTTAAGGATTAAAAGCGTATGACTATGTCCCGTGGAATCAACACAGTAAATTTTATCACCAAGGTCCAAGTTCAAATGGTCCAAGATCAATCCAATCAACTTCCATCAACGACAACGGACATTCAAAGACATTGGGGCAATAGTAGAGTTGGAAGGCAATGAGATCATTTCACATGGCTATTTGTTTTCATTCTCAATTTTTTTTTCCTTTCAACGATTTCCTCTTACTAGGATCTTCGTATCTCTGTACAAAAAAGCCTATTCATGGGCAAAATACGAATACAAATATACTTTGAAGTGAAAAAATTTTGTCTTTGTTTTGAATGAAAATTTGTCCAATGACTAAAATTGAATGAACATATGA
Organism: Vicia faba; assembly: GCA_948472305.1. Classification (NCBI taxonomy): domain Eukaryota; kingdom Viridiplantae; phylum Streptophyta; class Magnoliopsida; order Fabales; family Fabaceae; genus Vicia; species Vicia faba. Next base: position 1,341,161,978 of record OX451741.1, on the reverse strand, counting down.
ATATGAACATAATTAAAACTATTTGGCACATGTGTCCTGCTAAGCAGCAGCAAGTATCTATGTAATGTATATGAAGTATCCCCACAGAGTTATATCATTATCATTATCCCCACAAGGATGGCTACAATAAACCTTTCCCCAACGGAGTTGCCCACAAAGTCTCTTTGCATAGGATAATCCCCGACCAGAGTCTTAACCTCTTGGCAGCCCTATCTCCGGCTGAGTCGATCCCTTCCTAGAAGAAGCTCATTTCCCCAATAGGGTTAATTTCCCCAACAAGGTTTATTTCCCCAACAACAATCGAGGAACCACAAAAATTCCCCAACTGAGTACATCCTCCCCAATCGAGTATGTATTCCCCCGACATAGTCTATCTTCTCCAACAAACGACGAAATAGCATAACTCCCCAGCCGAGTTCAAATTTCCCCAACATACAACAATCAAGACACCGCGGAGTTCCCTAGCTGAGCCAATCTTCCCCAGCTGAGTATATCTTCCCTAGCCAAGGCTATCATCCCCAAATGGAGTATATCCTCGCCAGTTGAGTGTATCCTCCCCAAGCTGAGTTTGTCCTACCCGACTGAGTCCACACTCTCTAGTGTGAATTTTCCTTTCAGATTATTGCAAATCATAGGGCCACAACCCCTGATCCCCAGTAAAGCCGTCAGCAAAGCCTTTACTATTTCCAAAAAGATACTATGAAGCCTGGACCCGACCAGATATTAGCAAAATTTTCAAGTTACTACTGAAACCTGGACCCGACCAGATAACAGTCTGAGTATCTGAAACCTGGACGCGACCAGATAATAGTCTAACTCTTCAAAGATATAGAAAAACCTGGACTTAACCCGACCAAGGTTTAAATTATTTTCCCCAGTAGAGTATGCCTCTACCCCAACAAATTACTGTTAAACTTGGATCCGACCAGATATCAGTTTTCAATTTCATCTTTTCAAGCAAGTTGTTGTGAAGCCTGGATCCGACCAAAAAGCAATTACTCTCAGAGATTCATTGTGAAACCTGGAAACCGACCAGAAAACAACTAAATCCCCAAATAGTTTATTGTGAAACCTGGACCCGGCCATATAGCAGTTGACCTCATCAACCTCAGAAATCTGCAAAGCCTGGACCCGACCAGATAACAATTTTTTTAAACAATTTATTGTGAAACCTGGAGCCCGACCAGATAACAACTAACTATGATCCCTGGAGAGACACTATGAAGTCTGGACTCGACCAGATAATGGTACAACTTTCCAAAAACCATGAAACCTGGACCCGACCAGATAGTAGTTACCACTTGAAGTTATTGCGAAGCCTGGACCCGACCAGATAACAGTTAACTTCTGTATCCCCAGAAAATTGGTGTGAAGCCTGGATCCGACCAGATAACTATTCAATTTCAAGAAAATTTTCTACAAAGCCTGGAATCCGACCAGATAACAGTTAATTTGTCTCTTCCCCCAGTAAGTTGCCGTGAAGCCTGGATCCGACCAGATAGCAATTGACTACTTCATCCTCGGCAAATTGAGAAGCCTGGATCCAACCAGATAACAACTGACATTCAAGAGATATTCTCCAGTAAAAGCATCCTTTCAATAAAGTTTGAAGATATGCATATTCTTCATCCCCATTGGCAATCAGGGATTCACCCCCCCCCCCAGAATTTCCTCAACAGCAGTCAGGGATTTATTTTCCCGGACAAAAACATACTTCTCACATTCATACATCATAGCATGTACATACCATATGCATTTAACATAATACCACATCTGGTGAACATCATGCAGGCATCTACATTTTACTAACTCTTTTTTCTCACAGGTAAAACATCAAGTTTTAGTATAAATCAACAAGAGATTTGTGCTGACACTTCTTCCAGTGTTTACCAACATTCCTCCAAATGGCATCTATAAGCCCATTCACCATCCATCTTCGAGCGCAAATTTTCGGGCACTCTACTGTTCAATCATCTTTCAACTTCAAGTCACGAATGGCGGATACGTCAATCTAACTCTTCAGGTTTAAGAAGATTGAACATGGGCAGCTGTTGTACCCCAAAATTTTCCCTCTCATTTATCAAATATTTTCTCACAAAGATCTCTCTTGGTTCAAGACTGCACTAGGGTTGATCAGCTCAAGACACCTCCTTAAGCACTGATGACCAAAATTAGGGTTTGAGATTGCACAAGGATAATTGAAATTTCAATGCTTCATATGACTTTCATGGATCATTATGGACCCCCAAGATTACTCAGGTCAAGTTTCAAGCCTTTGATCACACTTTTGCTTAGTCAATTGAGCAGTTGACCTAAAAATCAACTATATTGGGGAAAAAGTCAACTATGGCCAATTTATACTCAAACTTCATAATTTTTTATCCTTATCAATATTATAAACTCATATGTATCACTTGATCAAGTTTGGACCATAATTCTTCAAGAAATTGGATCAAATCATCAAAAGGGCAAAATGGTCAAAATTAGGGTTTTGATTGAGAAAGGGCAATCTCTGATTTTTGACCTAGCAAATGGTCAATTGGTTTGAAGCATGATTTCAAGAGTTCAATTGAATCATTTTGACCTAATGGAATTACCCAAAACATTGCTCAAGATCAATTGGATTGACAATGAATTTTCAGTCAACTAATCAAAAGTCAATTGTACACTGAAAAGTCAAACTTTGACTTTTTGGTCAAAATCCAATGTCAAAGATCACAATTCATCAAAACATGTCAAAATATGAAACTTATTCATCAAGAAATCAAAAATTCAAGATTTCATTTTGAAAAGTCAAAGTTTTCTAACTTAGAAATATTTCTAAGTGTTTAAAACTTCTTGTTTTTTCATAACTTTGAGCCAATTTTTCACCATGATGCAAGAGGATTCAGAAGAAACTTTCAACATGAAAGTTGTATATCTCCATGATATCTACAACATTGCTTTACCCAACTTCTTCTAAAAATTCTTGGATCTCAAGTTATTAGCCCATAAAGTCATGGTCTTGAAATTGGACACTTAGTGAAATTTTTCCCTAGTTTTGGTCAGGATTTTGACCTAACTTCATGGAACTTTTCAAATAGTTCCAAGGGGAATTTAAAAAAGTGATTCAAAGAGGGGTTGTATAGCACATTGCAAGCTTTCCAAAATGTCTAAGAACTCCTTGAGATCATTCTTGAGCAGGGAGATTCGAAGAGAGGAAGTTAGGGTTTTCAAACTTGAATTACAAAGTCATTTTGTGATGAACAAGAATTCAATTTCAAACCTATGCTGCACAATCTTGCTTTGCAGGCCTCTAAACCTCTAAATCTATCCATAATCAGAAGATTACACAACTATTTAAGCTATGATCCAAGTGTTTGAGTCTCTGTCTAAGTGATTATTCCATTAATGGAACAAAGTTCACACTTCCATTTTGGAAAAGTGACTTTAATCACAAAGTCAATGCATAGAGCTCCTAACTTGTTCCTTCTGATTACAAGCAATGTCAAAGGCAAAAGCAACCTGTCTAGAGCCTCCCATAAACCCAGGCTATGCTTGTACTACACATTGAAACTTGTTTTCCCACTTTTCTTCAAAATCAAGTAACATAGCCATAACTCTATATCTCACAGTTCTGTCAACTTCAAACCCTCTAACCTCTTTCATATAACTATACAAGTTATTTGCAAGCTAAGACACGATTGAACAAGCTCCCAAACTCCCTGAAAACTCAGATTGCACAAAACCTCCATGTTTGTGTCATTTCTGATTTTGAACTTCAATCTTCAAAACCACTCGTGCGTTTCTTGGCTTAACACTTCCAAAAGCTTCTTAGCATCATACACAAACCATTCCAATACCTGTTTGCAAACTGTAACACCATTTATACCATCCTCCATAACCAAAAACAGAGGTCTGCATCTTGACTTCTCCAGACCATTCTAGCCACCCTCAGCTCAAGCCAACCATTGCATTAGCTTCCTAGAGGTCCAAGGAAGCTAACCTGATCATCACCACTGCCGGAAACAAGCTCAAATCCATTTCACGATTTCCAGTTTTGAGGTATTTTTCTTGAACTTCTATCTTCATATTTAGGCATTGTTAAGCTTTGATTTGTGAAGATAAAATGTAGATAACATTGCCACGAAGCTGTACATATCCATAGTTTGCATTTATATGGCCTGAGCTTAGAGAATTTTAGAGTTGAAGTTTCCTGAAATTTTTAGGTTTTAAATTAGGGCCAGAAAAATTCTCATTCATATTTGACTGTTAGCTTAAGTTATTTATATGGTTGGATTCATGGGAAGAAATGGCACAACTTTCATGTTTGAACTTTTCATTTTTGTTGAGAGATGAAGAAGATACAGGTCCTTTGGCTGGAGGTTGAAGATGAAGTGTAATCAGGGCGCGTTTTATGTTATGTATTTATCCTTTCACATAAGTTAACAGATGTATCACCACCCTAGTGGTTAAAGCGCACGCCTATTCACACTTAGGTCTTGGGTTCAAGCCCCAGCGTGACCTTTTTCCATTTTTTTATAATTTTCTGACTTTTTTTTTTATTTTTGAGCGCTTGGGCTTTTCATGTGGGTCTGGCCATTTTTTCTCACAATACTCCTTGCCATACTGATTAACCCCCCTGGACTTTTCTTTATATTTTTTTATTCTATTTTTATTTATTATTAATATTACTATTAGTATTATTATTAATATTATTATTATTATTATTATTATTATTATTATTATTATTATTATTATTATTATTATTATTATTTTCATAAATCATAAAAAAGTCCAAATTTATTTTTTGTACTTATATATTTATTTTCTCTATAAAACAAAAAGATAAAAAAAAACATTTTCTTAAAATAAATAAATTCCTTTTTTCTTAAATAATTATTTTTTAGACTTAGGATAAATTAGTATATTATTTTATTTTCTTAGTTAAAATTAATCTAGAACTTAGATTTATTTTAATTAATTAATCTTCATTTTTTATTAATTTACAACCTTTTTTTTCATAAAAAACCCTAAAAATCCTTTTTTAAATTATTTTCTTCTCTTAATTAGTTTAAGTTTAATTTTATTTAATTTTAATTAATTGTTTTTTAACTAGGTCAAGACAAAACCATTCCATGAAAACAATAAAAATTATTTCTTTTTTTCCATTTATATTCTTGCATTTTATTTTTAATTTTGTACAATATTCAATACGGTTGTAATAGATAATTAGGCTTAATTTTCTTGCAATCCCCATTTGTAAATTTGTACACCCCCTCCCCTAATGATGTAATAGTGTATTAATTTTACTTTTCGCAATTTATTCGCTTTATATAAATGCTAGTAATTAGGGTTTGTATGAGAAGATAAAATCAATAAATAGAAAACCCTAATCAAAGACTAAACAAAGTATGAAAATCAATACACTTGCACACTAGCACCCCTAGTGTAAAATCCACTTGGTTGCCTTACAAAAATGGCCATATTATGCATGTGAGGTGTCTTAGCAAAAACAAGCAAAATACAAGATCATAGTCTCTCGATGACGCTATCAAAATTCGCCTTTCAAAATGACCTTAGTCCCTAAAAAAATGCTAAGATACCTTGCAACATTGCTAACCATGGTTATACGATGACCCTTGCCCGTCCCGTTTACATCTAAAGATAGGGTTACTTACCAAATCAATGGTAAGATGACAATGTCAAAGGAAAGAGGAAATAAACATGAAAGACTTTTGAGTAGGTAGAATGTTCATAGTTACTTGATCACTTTCAAAATAAAACATCCTTGCTATTTTCAAAACAAACACCAACACTTTCAAAAACATCTTTCAAACTTGAAAACATTTTCAAAAGATCAACACTTTGTATACATTCTTACGAACGAGAATCATTACAAAGTTTGCCTAAACGATTGCGTCTTTTCAAAAATACTTTCAAAAACCACACAAAGCACAATTTCAAACAAAAGCAAGTGATCTAGAAAGTAACTAAGAGCCTATGGAAAACCATGGATGGAAAGGGTGCTAATACCTTCCCTTTTGATAATCTACCCCCCCCCCCCGAACTCAAGAAACAATCTCAAAGGTCTTTCCTGTGCTTTTTCACCTTTCCTTTTGGATAAAAGAAAAGTCGGTGGCAACTCTTTCTAACCACAACATTTGCGATAAAATGCAAAATAACCAAGTCAGTTATCCCACCGCATCATAGGTAGAAATGTTTAAGACTAAGTCATTGGATTGACTAGACTTGTACAAATCAAAATCAAAATCGCCACTGCGCTTTATTGTTTCCAAAGGAATGGGAAAATAGCGAATAACCCAAAAAGAGGGGGAAAGATTCTAGGTAAGGGGTTGGTTATGCAAAGGGAAGGTATTAGCACCCTAAACATCTACGGTACTCCACGGGAACCTCTTTGTAAAATCTGTATATTTTGGCTATAAAATGTTGTATAAAAATGGATGGTGGAGGTGAGAAAAGAAATATATTTTTTATAATTTTTGCACCCGTCGCAGTTGCGAACCTTTAGTGCCTACGTACCACCTTTCGTACAATAGGGGATCGGGGTACACGTAGTTCCTCTTTTAAAGTATTTTAAAACATAAGTGTGTTGGTTAATTTTATTAGATAAGACATCATCATCATTGTCCGTGTGGAAAACATACTTACTACCCACAATCATGAGAAAGGAGAATTTGCATCATATCAAAGTGGAGGATATGACTTGGATTTTAAAATCAACAATGCCTCAATCAACACACAAGTGGGATATAGAGATTGTTGACAGTTGCGGTATTTTTCCCAATGTACATCTTCTTGGTACAAAGGGAGGAATTAACTATAACCCTATTCTTGCACGACGAAAGCTTGGTTATCCGATGAGGAATAAACCAAATAGTATTCATTTGAGTAGTTTCTTTCTGAAGGAGGGAGAAGACCATAGGGAAGCTAAGGAGCGGATTGCAAAGTCCTGGCGTCACATTCATAAGAAGAGTAGGAAAGATTTGGGAGCTAGAGGTGTTGTTTCTTTGGAGACGTATCTTCAGTGGGTCCAGACGAGAGCTATTCAGTTGAAGATGTCGTATTCTCGGGAGACACCTATGTCTGATTTATTTGTGAAGACCACTCCTCCCCTATTAGACGATCTAGAAGAGTTATACCTTTCTTTGGTCAGGATGCAACAAGAAAAGGATGCTTAGAAGAATAAGTGCCAAACTTTAGAGATTTCCTATAGAGCGGACTTGAAGGAGAAAGACGACTTGATTGAGATCCTTGAGAGACGGGTTATAGAGACTATGGAGGGGCAATGGGATTTATTTTCTCCTAAACCTTGGTCCAATGGTGAATTTGATTTTTTTTCTCCTTTAATCTGATTTATTACCAAAGCTGAATTACCATACACATCTAGAATTTTAATTATGAGATCAATAGCTTCCTCGAGACCCATGATGCAAGCCTCATATTCTGCCATATTATTAGTACAATCAAATGTCAACCTTGCAGTAAAAGGAATGTGCGATCCATGTGGAGTGACAATCACAACACCATTTCCTTTAACATAAGAATTCACAGCTCCATCAAATATCATACCCCAGCGGGATTCAGGATCGGGACCTTCCTCATGCAATGGTTCATCATAATCTTTCACTCTCAGAAACATCACATCCTCATCGGAAAAGTCATACTTTACAGACTGATGATCATCAACTGGTTGGTGAGCAAGATAATTTGCCAACACGCTACTCTTAATAGCCTTTTGAGTGCGGTATTCGATGTCATATTCAGATAACAGCATCTGCCAGTGGGCAATTCTCCCAGTAAGAGCAGACTTTTCAAAAATGTACTTGATTGGATCCATTTTGGAGATCAACAAAGTAGTGTGATTCAACATATACTGCCGCAAACGTTTTGCCACCCAGGCCAGAGCACAACATGTCTTTTCCAGCATGGAATACTGCGACTCACAATCAGTAAACTTTTTACTGAGATGATAAATTGCATACTCTTTCTTCCCTGTTTCATCTTGTTGTCCCAGAATACAACCCATGGAATTATCTAACACTGTCAGATACATAATCAATTGTCTTCCTTCGACAAGAGGGATCAAGTAGAAGGTTCAAGCAGATATTCTTTAATACTTTCAAATGCTTGGCAGTCATCTGTTTATACACAACCTTGATCTTTCTTTAACAACTTAAAGATCGGTTCACATGTTATAGTCATGTGGGAAATGAATCTGGAAATATAATTCAAACGCCCGAGGAACCCTCTGACTTGCTTTTTAGTTCTTGGCGCTGGCATCTCTTGAAATGCTTTGACTTTATCAGGGCCAACTTCAATTCCTTTCTGGCTAACAATGAAACCCAACAATTTCCCTAATCGAACATCGAAGGTACATTTATTTTGTTACTAGGCTTCAACTCCAAACCCTCACAATCCAACCTGTCTAAGGCCTTCTTGGGCAATACGTTCAGTGAAGAGCCGGTGTCTACCAACACATGGGCGAGAGTAGTGCCCCTGCATTCAATGGAGACATGCAGGGCATCGTTGTGGTTCTTTCCCTTGGCGGTCAGATCAGCGTCAGAGAAACCTAGACCATTATCAGCAGTTAAATTGGCCACACAATCGGTAAATTGATCAGCAGACGTTTCTTGTGGCACATGGACCGTCTTCAGGAAGGAAATCTGGGCCTTGGCATGGGCCTCTAAACACAACAACAGTGATAGCATAGAGATCTTAGAGGTGGTGTGCCCCAGCTGTTCAACAACGTTGAAATCACTCTTCTTGATAATCTTAAGGATTTCTTCCATCTCTTGCTGGGAAGCTTCAACATTAACAGTCTTCGGTACCTCCATTTGGGCAGGCACATCAGCAATCCCTTTGCCCCGAGTGTCAGATGACTCGGCAGCCGGGGTAGAAACTTGATCAGGAGGGGAAACAGGCATACTGGCAGGTGTGATAACAAGAGGTCTCTGAATAGCAGGAGGTGCAATATCAGGCGAGAAGAGCCTGCCACTGCGAGTAACTTTAGCAGGACCGGTGATGTTACTGATGCCGGTACTAGTATTGAACTCTTGTTTTACTCCGAGCACATACACATCTGCCCCATAGTGCCATGGGATAGCCTTGTCAGATTTATAGGGGAGGGGCCCCGGAACAGTAATGATGATAAGTGCAACAGACATGATTTTGACAGGCTTCCTCGGGAGAGCCTTGGCAGGATTGTTGAAAATGGTGACGACGGATACTTCTTCAGTAGGAATAACGGGAACAACAATCTTCTTGAACAAGATCTCTTTGTTATCCATCAGGTTTTGGACGCCTGACTTCAACAACGGGCAACCAGCAGGTGAAACAGCACATAGAAGGCAACCCTTGCTACAACCCGGAAATAAACCAGCTAGCAACAGGTTCCTCTTGACGGTCAACAAAGGAGTAACAATCTCATCCACAGAGACTACATATAGATCTTCCTCAATAGCATTTACTCCATGCTGTGGCATAGGAGCAGTTACAACGTTGGGCCTTTCGGGCGCCTCAAACTGTATTTCCTTGGCATCGATAAGGTTCTGGACCTTATTCCTCAGGGCCCAACAATCATCAGTAGAATGCCCCGGGCCATCAGAGTGATAAGCACAGCGGGTGTTAGGATTGTACTTCGGAGAGGTTGTGTTTACCACCTTTGAAGCTTCTTTGATAGTTACCAAGTTGGTTGATAGCAGCTGCGGCAAGATCTGAGACAAGGTCATACTAAGCCGAGTGTATTCTCTTCTGGGTCTCTCACCCCTTGGTTGGTTAGGTTGCCGAGGAGCGGCAGCAGGTTTTGAAATCACCACCGCGTTGACAGCTTGACGGCGTTCCGGTTTATTTTGCCTTCTGGGACGATACACAACACTGGCTTCCTTCTTAAAAGGCTTCTTTTCAGAACTCGAGGACGCACCTTTCTGTATCTTCCCCGATTTCATACCAGCTTCTATTCTCTCCCCAGTCAAAATGAGGTCTGTAAACCCTGCAGAAGAATTACCAATCAGGTGGTTGAAGAACGGCCCAGACAGGGTCCCCAAGAACATGTCCACGAGTTCACGGTCAGTCAACGGTGGCTGCACCCTGCCAGCCAGGTCTCTCCACTTTTGTGCGTACTCTTTAAAACCTTCTCCCGATCCTAGCGACATACCCTGGAGTTGGGTACGTGTAGGAGCGAGGTCGGCATTATACTGATACTGCTTATAAAAAGAAGTAGCCAAGTCCTCCCAGTTTCGAATATTGGCTCCATCCAGCTGATAGAACCACTCGAGTTGAGCCCCTGAAAGGCTATCCTGGAAGAAATGGATCCATAAGTTCTTGTCCACAGTATACGGTTGGATCTTCCGCACATAAGATCTGAGATGTAGCTTAGGGAAGGAAGCCCCGTCATACTTCGCAAAAGATGGTGCCTTGAACTTATGTGGGATCACCACCCCAGAAGATAAACCCAGATCTCCAAAATCCAACCCAGGCACCTGTTGAATTTCCATGGCACTCAGACGATCCTCTAACTGCTTGTACCTGTCTTCAGCGGGAGGGTACTGCTCTTCATTGAAATCTGTCTCGTTGTCAGAGACCATAGGACTAGGAACCCTTCCCCCTTGGGGACTGCCTTTCCCTACAGAAGAAGCAGCTTGGTCAGCCTCATTTTGCAGTGTATTGCCAAACCTCCGTCCAGTGTTGAATAGTACAGTTCTCTTCTTCTTCTTCTTTACCAGCAGAGCCTTCAATTCCTCTTGACCTTGGGCTAAACTCATGATCAACTCTTGGAACTGGGCGTTCTGGGCCTGGAGGGCCTTGATGGATTGCTCAGTAGATGATTCAGGATTCATGATGATTGCTGAAATAAACAGTGAAGAACATTAAGCAACCTGAAAAGAAGAGTACCTGTGATGCATATGATGAATGGAATGCGTATGATTTATGTTTTCAAAGACAATCGGGATTCAACTTTGTAAACAAAAAGGAAGCGCACTTTATTAGTTTCAACTTTGAAATTTAAATTGTTCAACAGGTTGCCCTTAGGCGTTACATAGAATGGAAATACTGAAAAGGGAAATAAAAATTGTAAAAGAACATCCAAAGCTCATCAGTGATCCCAGGGTCTCTTTTTCTCAGTACGGATGTAGTCATTCAAGGCCCGCTCGTTCTCCAACTGCTTTGTTAGCTTTTGGATCTTCAATTCCTGCTCGTTGAACTTTTCTCGATAAGAATCTCGTTCTTCTTGTAGTTGCGCCCAAGACCTCTTTAGTGTATCAACATCAGTAGGTATCTTAAGAGGGAGTGCAGTTGGAGGAACCCCGTCTCTATCAGGATATTCAAGAGTGATGGGTCTGACAGCTTCGTATGGCATACCGAACTTCTGAGCACGGATGCGGACCCATCTGTAGTAGGATTCCATAGGTAGAGAAGTCTTAGGTCCCAACTCATGTGGGTCAGCTTTGTGAATTATGTCCCAAGCCTTGATGAATCTACGACGCAGCTCGTCACTATCTACCTGAAACTCAAAACTGATGTGAGGCACCAAAATCTCATGAGGCCCTGCTCTTCTGGCTCTTCCAAACTGACGGAGCGCTAGACATGGATTATAAGAGATTCCTCCTTGGGTACCAATCAAAGGAACATTAGGATATTCTCCGCAACGATCAATAACAGCTACCTCATCCAAACCCTTGAGAGTCCAAATGATGTCATTATCAGTGAGAGACATTAACCTATGAGCCCAGCCTCTTCCTTCTTTGTTCTTCAGCGTGAACTTAGGGATGTGAGAAATAAACCACCTCACTAACAAAGGAGTACAACACCACAGAGTTCCTCGTCTTCGGGCAGTACGAGCATAGAGTTGTTGCAGGATATCACCCAAGAGAGTGGGCACAGGGTTCCGAGACATGAAGATCCTTATGGCAATGACGTTAATGAAGTTATCAGGATTAGGAAACAAAACTAGACCATAGATTAAGAGAGCCAGAATGTCTTCGTACGCCCTGATGTCTAAGTCATTCCAGAAACTGTTAGCTTTACCAATCAGAAACTTGGCCAAGAAGCCCTTAACTCTGCTTCTAGTCACTCAGTTGTCCATTACCTCTTTGGTGGTCAAAGGGAGGGCTGCAGCAATCTCCTCAAGCCTAAGAGTCCTTTCCCAACCAGTGAAGGGAGTCTGATCCAAGATAGGGATACCAAGCAAATCAGAGAATTCTTCCAGGGTAGGGACCAGTTGGAAGTCTTGAAAGGTGAAGCAATTATACAAGGGATCATAAAACTGGGTCAAGACACTCATCAGTTGTTGGTCCCACTTTGCAGTGACTAAACCGAGAAGAGAACCATGCCTCTGGATGAAGGAAGTGGTGTTTGGAATTCTGCTAACCAATTCTTCAAGCAACTCAGGTGGGTGAACAAAATTAAGCCAGATAGTGTTCCTTCGCACAGGCATCATGATGTCCTACAAAACAGAGCAAAGGTGAAACCCTCTTGTCTTTGAAATAGGTTAGTCCTTATGCAGGATGCATGCAATGTCTATGATGGTATGATGTCATGATAAAGCACACCACAAGTATTCACAAAGGCAAACATGATAAGGCACACAAGTCACACAAGACAGCCCTTAGAGTTTAGGCCAGCATGAAGTTCAGGTACTACCCTCTTTCAGTTTGTTGGTTAAGACCTGTCCTATCAAAATTAATCGGGTTCTAGAGGATCCCAATATCACTGACTACCCTAAATCGGTCATAACTCCAGCATCGCAATCTTTTCTTGCGGCCAGAACCATCGCAAGAGTTTAGCCTCAATGGGTGTAGCATACTGCTACTATTCTATGGCCAAGTTGGGTCAAATTAGGGTTCTAAGGTCGGTTGATGCTTAAGGACTCCTCAGAAGATCCATATTCTCCTCGTTGCAACACAAGGGATATCGGTACAGACCAAGGTGCCACACCAACGTAGCCACTGCTTCACCCGTGTCGGTCTACGCCGGACAGGTCCCTCACAGCTTATGCTACCTAAAAGGGTATCCCCATATCCGGGTTAGGATCTATGAAACTCCAAGACAATGCCCACAATAATAAAGCAAACAGAACAAAGCAATTGAAAACACAAGTATGATCTATCCTAAGGTACACCTCACTTTAAGTATCCCCAGCAGAGTCGCCAGTTCTGTGATCGGTGGAAATAGAACTGACTGTTTTTAAGCTGGTTTTCGCGAAATGTCGCGGTAAGCAAGAGTCGCCACCGTCTTTAATGTTCTCCAACATGGAAAGGACAAAAGCATAGCAAAATTCCTTATTGAGAATGTCTCTCGGTTCGGGAGGTAGATTTATAGAAAGGGAAGGTGTTAGCACCCTTTCTATCCGTGGTTATCCACGGGCTCTTAGGTACTTGCTCTTATGTTTTCAAAATGTTTGCTTTTCAAATGTGAATGGGTTTTGAAAAAAGTTTCGTTTTGAAAGATTTCTGAGTGACTCTTGTATCTGTCCTCAAGAGTGTTTGAAAAATTTGTTTTGAAAACTTTTGAAAGCGTCAGTCCGAAAAGATTGTTTCGTTTGTTTTTTAGAGAGCAAGTACCCATGATTCATCCACCTACCCTAAGGAATTAGGCTGTGTAAGAGTCCTTAAGGTAATGCCATCCCACCATTGAGAGGTAGGTAGCACCACCGTTGGAGGTATTCGGGTCAATTTGATTGTAGGGACAGTGTGGTCACCGAAGCAATAATAGGACACCTTAGAAGCAACCATAATGTCCTAGATCCTTTTTAATCCGAGGCAACCGTTTCGAGGCAACTGGATCTTGGACATAAGGGCGACCGCTAAAACACCCTATACTTGACGACCACTTTCGAGGCAACGAGTGAGGCGTCCTAGAAGTGGCATGTGCATTGTGTGTTGTTTTCATGTTAACATTTATCTTGGATCATGCAATTGTGAGCTACGAGTTGTTTTTAATTATCATACATTCTTTCATGCTTATTAACAGTTAGGAGTGCGGAAAATAAAATACGGAAAGGTAAAAGCTACGCTATTACAAGGCGCGGGTCTATACATCGCCAAAAAACAAAGACCCGTTTTTGATAAAGTGCGGAAAGTAAAGAAAAGCGATAAACCTAATTACTATTACATCCTTGGAAGCAGTTACATAATAATCAACATATAAAAATAACGTGCGAAAGAATTAAAATGGACGTCTTAGGGTTTTGACCCTTTTGAGAAATTATGAGCTTTTTTGTCCTTTGCTTGAAATTAAAATTAAAATTAAACCTAATACTGATTTAATTAATTATTTACAAGAAAGATATTTTTTGTGTTTTTTTGTATTTAATGAAAATAAAGAAATTAAAAATCAAAAGGAAACCCTAGTTCTAAGTTTATTTTAATTATTAATGAAAATGTTAAAGTTAACCTAATTTAAGCTAATTAATTAATTTACATTTATATGTACAAAAATAATAATAATTAATAATGATAATAATAATTAATTAAGAAAATGATTAAAACGGTCAAAACCTAATTCTATAGAATTTTTATTTATTAAGAAAAAAAAATATTAAAATTTAAACCTAAATTAAACTAAGTTAATTGTTAGCATTTATTTACAAAAATAAGTTAATGGTGAAATTAATAAATAATTAAAATATATTTACAATTTTGATTTTCTGATTTTTATTAGGAAAAATTAATTTGTGGTGAATTAATAATAATAATTAAAACAATTAAAAGAATTAAAGGAAAAGAAAATAAAAATAAACAAGGCAAACCAAAGGGGTGTGATGACCCAAAGTGGAGGTAAAATTGAGAAGTTCTGGCCCAAGAAGACCAAGCCACGTTTGACTTTCACAATCATGCGCTTGTAGGCTGACTAGGGAGTATCATGGATTTCATCTCCTGGCCACTGGATTGGGCATCAAGGGCATCTGGCAAGCTTAGGCATGAGGACGTATGGTGGAACTTTGGATGAATGCTGCACCTGAACGCTTTAAGAAAAATGTCAACAATTATATGGTGGCCTGGGAATCGAACCCAGGTCCCAACGCTTGCAAGACACGTCCACAACCACTCAGCCACTGCATTGTATTTGTAACAATAATGGACAGTGAAAATAATATTCAAAAACAACAATTATGCTGGGAATTAAAAAAAGCGTGCATCATATTTGAATACGCCAATCATGTCCATCCACGTATTGTCTTCTTCATCTAGCCTGAAACAAAAAGCAATCAAATAGCGGGGGTTTTAAACCCCCACAAACTAGAAACATCAAAAATAGCGATTAGGCATTCAAGCAATATAAAAAGGGCGCGATAGTATCAATGATTTCGTCTTGAGCTTCTGAGTTTAACTGTATGTGTCTCAAGGCCTGATTTTTCCTCAATAAGAAAGCCCTAATTTAAAAGCTCGAAAACCCTAAAATCCATTCATGGTGAATTGTGATTCTGTGAGTTTCAATGCAATTAAACCATGTCAAAAGCTTCATGTGAGTCCTGTGAATACAAAACACTCAACAACATGTATCAAATGCGCATGAATCATGATATGCAATTCAAAAAAACATGTACACAGGGTTGAACCGTTTCTGACAATTCTTGAGGCTTTAGTGCTCGTTTTTGATTGCAAACTGTTTCTGGAGACTTAAGCAAGGTATTTGAATCAAGAATAGGCTTTGAACTCGCCTGGAACACTGATTTCAGTTTTCAAGTATTTCTTGAATTTTTGCAATTTGGTTATGGAGTTCTATGGCAGCTTTTACGTTCTTAGGAATAGGGTTGCCTTCAGCATCTTTATGTGAAGAGAATTAGGTTAAAATTAAGCCCATAAATCCATTGTATTCAAGTTTGAATATGTGATTGCCAATCAAATCTTTTTCAATCTTTTTCTTTCATAACACCTTGCCAATCATGGATATTTTGAGGTCCTTGAGGTGCACACGAATTGCCAGCTTGCCCTAGCCTTATTTTCTTCACAAAAAGATTTAAAAAGCATATCTTTTGAATTTTCCTACAATTAAAACCAATTAAATGAATTAATATTAATATAAATTCAATTAATTAATTAAAAATAAGAAAATAAAGAAAATTAAGTTCAATGGGTCGTGCATAGGCTTTGGGTAAAGTTTCAAGAAGGAATTTGAGGCCCATTAGCAAAAATGAAATGTTTTAGGCAAAGTTGACTTTTGAAAGTTCCCAAAAATTTCCCAACTTCTCCAATGCATATCTTGCTCAATTTTGAAGATATGAACATGTTCTTAGACATTTTGGAAAGGTATTGAAGTCCTCTAACCAATTCCTTTGGTCCCATGTCATTTTGATTCACCAATCTCAAGTTATGGTCTTTGACTTAAAGTGCCTTTTTGTTGACTTTTGAAAATGATCTATAATGTAGAAATTGATAACTTTTTGTGAGAGCATTTCTTGGACTTGGAGTGTGAAGATGAGTTGTAGGAAATGTCTTCCCCTTCAAAATGAGCTTTGGGTGGGATTTTTCTGATGAACCATGAAAAAGTTATGCCTTGGTCAAGTTACAGTTGACTTTTCAACTATCCAAAAATAGAAACTTTTGCATCTTGATGATTTTTGAGCCATTCTTGTGGAATCATGGTCAAGACTTGACCAAATGATGATTGTGGCTTCAAAATAAGATGTTGACCAGAAATTTTGACTTTTGACTGCCAAATGACCATTTTGCCCCTACAGTTGATTGTGAGGCAATTAGGGTTTTTGATTGTGCAACTTGACCTTGTGAGCCTTGAAACTTGACATGTAGGTGCTTGACAATGTATATGAGCATATGAGACTTGATTGAGCCTTTGAAAACCTCAACTTCCTTGCAAGAACCAAATCCCTAATTTGACTGGCTTAGGAGGGTGTTTGAACTGTGCAACCCTTGAGAGATCTTGAAGCATATTTAGATGATGCTTGTCAAAACTTTGAAGAATATGGGAGGGAAAATTTTGGGGTACAACAGTTTCCCCTGTTCAATCTTCTTAGACCTGAGGATGTAGATTGGCGCGTGTGCCTTTCGTGATCCGAGGGTGGAAGATGATTGAACACTAGAGTGCCTAGAAATTTGCACTCACATAGTTGAGTATCAGCAGTGTGATAGCGGGAATGGGCTTACAGATGCCATTTGGAGATGTGATGGATAGGAGGATGGGTTTATAGATGCCATCTGGAGATGTGACCGAACCTTGTCGGGAATGGGCTTATAGATGCCATTTGGAACTGTTGGTATGTGGATGGGCTTATAGATGCCATCTAGGTGTCGATCGCGTAAGAGATTCCTTAGCGAGAACTTGCGTACCTAAGAAAGAAAGATAATTACCTGGTCTGTTACAGGGGTTGATCTTCAAACTCTTCATGCAGACATGCCCTGGCTGGATACAGGTATCGAATCTACAATTGGTTGCTCACAGATGTGCCCTGGCTGGATACAGGAATCGAATCTGGAATTAGTCGTCAACAGATATTCCCTGGTTGGATACAGGAATCGAATCTTCAAACTCTTCAGACGTGCCCTGGATGGATACAGGAATCGAATCTGGAATTAGTCGTCAACAGATATGCCCTGGATGGATACAGGAATCGAATCTTCAAACTCTTCAGACGTGCCATGGCTGGATACAGGAATCGAATCTGGAATTAGTCGTCAACAGATATGCCCTGGATGGATACAGGAATCGAATCTTCAAACTCTTCAGACGTGCCCTGGCTGGATACAGGAACCGAATCTGGAAATAGTCGTCAACAGATATGCCCTGGCTGGATACAGGAATCGAATCTTCAAACTCTTCAGACGTGCCCTGGCTGGATACAGGAATCGAATCTGGAATTAGTCGTCAACAGATATGCCCTGGATGGATACAGGAATCGAATCTTCAAACTCTTCAGACATGCCCTGGCTGGATACAGGAATCGAATCTGGAAATAGTCGTCAACAGATATGCCCTGGCTGGATACAGGAATCGAATCTTCAAACTCTTCAGACGTGCCCTGGCTGGATACAGGAATCGAATCTGGAATTAGTCGTCAACAGATATGCCCTGGCTGGATACAGGAATCGAATCTTCAAACTCTTCAGACGTGCCCTGGCTGGATACAGGAATCGAGTCCGGAATTAGTCGTCAACAGATATGCCCTGGCTGGTTACAGGAATCGAATCTTCAAACTCTTCAGACGTTCCCTGGCTGGATACAGGAATCGAGTCCGAAATTAGTCGTCAACAGATATGCCCTGGCTGGTTACAGGAATCGAATCTTCAAACTCTTCAGACGTGCCCTGGCTAGATACAGGAATCGAATCCGGAATTTCCTTATGCAGATATGCCCTGGCTAGATACAGGTGTCAAATCCACAAGTAATCGCTCACAGATATGCCATGGCTGGGTACAGGAATCGAATCCGGAATTGCGACAGTTGATAGTAATCATCTTTGTATTGACCTTTGTCCTGAAAAGGGGAAATATTAGTTGTATGCAATGTCATGATGTATGAACTGCGTGATGTTCTCAAAATAAATGCGATTGTATGTTCATGATGCGTATGTGCATGCTATAATGTATGAAGATGTGATGTTTATGAATGTATTTTTGTCTAGGAAAATAAATCCTTGACGAACGTCGGGAGTTTGTTGAATCCTGGGCTGATGTTGAAGAGGAGAGTTCTTCGTTTCCGCTGGGGATGACGGTTGCAAGAATAAACCGGTAGGAGAAGATGACTCCGTTGGGGAATAAACTTGCTTGGAGAGGTTACTCTGCGGGGAATTACTCTTTGGGAAGAGATACTTCGCTGAGATTTGATGATAACTCCGCTGGGGATTCCGTTGATAAGCTCTGTTGGAATTGATGAACGCCGCTGGGGGATAGGAAGAACTTCGCGGAGGACGATCCTTCCGTGGTAATTAGCTGAGGATAACCCAGTTATACCCTGGTGGGGAATAACCTTTGAATAAAGCCAGGGAGACGCATTCGTACTCTGCAGGGGATAAGCTTCCAGAATCTACTGGGGATAAGCTTCCAGAATCTACTGGGGAGGATGATTCAACTCTCCTGGGGACACTTTTGGATTGTACTGGGGAAGTGGCTCCACTGGGATGTCTGGTATACCGCCGGGGAACAATCTTAGATCAAGATTGCCGGGGATGCTTGTTAGGAATGTTTGTATGCTCCATTGAAGGAGTATTGAGATCTTCTGGGGATACCCAACTTCCTTGAGGCTGACAGTAGGCTAACTCTGCTCGGGGAGAGTGTTGCTGACTTGCTGGAGATATTGTGTCTTTTTAGGGCTGCTGAGAGACCAACTCTGCTTGGAGAGTATTGATGATTCTTGTCTTACTCTGCGGGGAGTAAAGGTATCTGGGCTACATTCTTCAGCCGAACTTACCTTGGTACCTTGGTGGACAGAGCAATTAGATCGCTTAGACAACTCATTATTGCCCCTGTTTCTAATGTCACCTGTAATTAGTCCTTTGTTTCGCATGCAAATATTTATGAGTTAGCAATTAGTGTCAAATGCATATATCAAAAATGAACATTGGACGTTCTTTGCAAAACAAAACAGAAAAAAGGAAAATAATTGGCAATTTATCTGAATAGTGAATTTATATTGATTTTGGAATTTGCCTGTAAATAGGCGTTTATGTACAAGAGGCTGACGTCCTAGTAAGAGATCGCCGCCGAACAACAGAGTTTATACATTTTGTGAAAAGGAAAACAAAACAGCTATATGAAAAATCCCACTGGGTTCCAACTCTGCTATCGCCTTTATGTCTTCAAGCGTCTCATCACTTTGCTTCTCAGTTGAAGATGAAGCTGATTGATCTATGCCGTCTGAACCTGATATTTAATACCAGATTCTGGATGCAAGGTGATTCAATGAGACATAGTATTACGCTTATCCCTAACTTTTGCCTGGACCGCCCTTTCGGGTTTTCAGTCCACCGGGATACCCATTTTTGCCCAAGCCGCCTTTTCAGGTTTTCGACTTGCCGGGTGTACAGATTTTTTCATTTCATCCCTTATTTTGCCCGAACCCTTTTGGTTCGCCGGGAAGCCCTTATTTTTTCCTAGGTGTGTCAACCTAGAGGGTCTTTTATTCATGCGTAGTATCTTTTTACTATGTCTGCATTGGCGGGGTGAGGAAGGTCGTCACCATCCATAGTGGTTATAATCATAGCTCCTCCTGAGAAGATATGTTTAACCACAAATGGCCCTTTGTATGTAGGGATCCATTTGCCCCTGGGATCACTTTGAGGAAGAATGATACGCTTGATTACCAGGTCTCCGACTTGATACTCTTATCGTCTGACTTTCTTGTTAAATGCCCTGATCATCCGTTTTTGGTACGTTTGACCATGACAAATAGCAGTGAGTCTCTTTTCATCAATTAGGTTCAATTGATCAAGTCGAGTCTGGATCCAGTCATCTTCGCTCAAGCCTGCATCCTTCATTATCCGGAGAGAGGGTATCTGGACTTCAATAGGCAAGACTGCCTCCATGCCATAGACCAAGGAAAAGGGAGTTGCCCCGGTTGACGTTCTTGCTGAGGTACGGTACCCATGAAGAGCAAATGGTAACATCTCGTGCCAATCTTTATAGGTCACTGTCATCTTCTGCACAATCTTTTTGATATTCTTATTAGCTGCTTCTACAGCCCCATTCATCTTCGGCCGGTAGGGAGAAGAGTTGTGGTGCTGTATTTTGAATTGCTCGCAGAGCTCAGTGATCATCTTATTATTAAGATTGGTACCATTGTCCGTAATGATCCTTTCTGGGACGCCGTATCGGCAGATCAAGTTATGCCAAATGAACCGTGCCACGACGTTCTTGGTTACCGTAGCGTAGGAAGCTGCTTCAACCCACTTTGTAAAGTAATCGATCGCCACCAGGATGAAGCGATGCCCGTTGGATGCCGTAGGTTTGATCTCGCTGATCATATCAATGCCCTACATTGCAAAAGGCCAAGGTGCCGTCAAGAAATTCAGAGGGACTGGAGGGACATGCACTTTATCAGCATAGATCTAGCACTTATGACATGTCCGAGAATGTTGGTAACAGTCGGCTTCCATTGTGGACCAGAAATATCCTTCCCGAAGGATTTTCTTTGCCATGGTGTGCCCACTGGAATACGTTCCGAAGGTACCTTCATGCAGCTCTGTTATGATCTTTTCTGCTTCCGTCTTATCAACACAACGCAGCAAGGTTGAATCATGGTTTCGCTTGTATAGAATGTCGTTGCTGAGGAAGAACTTTGTTGCGAACCTTCTCAGAAACTTCTTGTCATTGACAGATGCACCCTCGGGGTATTCTTGAGCTTCAAGGTACCTCTACACTTCATGATACCAAGGTTTTTCAGTTACCTCTTCAACCTCAAGATCACAGCAATATGCAGGTTCATCCAACTTCCAAATAATGATCTGGGGAGCTTCGTTGTCCCATTTGACCTTGAACATGGAAGACATCGTAGCCAGCGCGTCCGCCAACTGATTCTCCTCTCTTGGGAAGTGTTCAAAAGTTATCTCTATGAAATGGGGGATCAATGTCAACACACATTCTTTGTAAGGAATAAGGTTTAGGTGTTTTGTATCCCACTCGCCTTTGATCTGGTTGATCACGAGAGCGAAATATCCGAGGACACTCAGAAACTTGATCCTTAAGTCAATTGCAGCTTGAAGACCCATGATGCATGCCTCATACTCCGCCATATTGTTGGTGCAGTTGAAACATAGTCGGGCGGTAAGTGGAGTATGAGTGCCTTTTCGGGATATGACCACAGCGCCGATACCATTACCCAAAGCGTTGGAGGCTCCGTCAAAGTGCATAGACCATTGGGATCCTTCCTCGGGTCCTCCATCCGGTCCAGGTACTTCACAATCAGTCACTACCATGATGTTCTCGTCGGGAAATTCAAAGTTCATTGACTGGTAGTCGTCCACTACTTGGTGTGCCAAATGGTCTGCCAATACACTTCCCTTGATTGCTTTCTGAGTCGTGTACTGGATGTCGTATTCTGTCAAGATCATCTTCCATCTTGCTATTCTTCCAGACAAAGCAGGCTTTTCGAATATGTACTTTATTAGATCCATTTTTGAAATCAACAGAGTAGTGTGAGTCAGCATATACTATCTCAGCCGGCGAGCAGCCCATACCAAAGCGCAGCAAGTTTTCTCGAGCAGTGAGTATCGGGTCTCACAGTCGGTAAACTTTTTGCTAAGGTAATAAATGGCGTGCTCTTTTCGGCCAGACTCGTCATGCTGCCCCAGCACACCCCATTGAGCTGTCAAGTACTGTCAAGTATAGTATTAGAGGTCTCCCTTCAACCGGTGGCATAAGAATGGGTGGTTCTTAGAGATACTCTTTGATTCTGTCGAAAGCGGCCTGACATTCATCGTTCCAACATACTACTTGATCTTTCTTCAGCAGCTTGAAGATTGGTTCACAGGTAGCAGTTAGATGTGAGATGAATCGGGCAATGTAATTCAGACGTCCTAGAAAGCCTCTGACTTCTTTCTCTGTCTTGGGAACTGGAATCTCTTGTATGGCCTTAACCTTGGCAGGGTCCACTTGAATACCCTTGTCGCTCACGACGAAGCCTAGCAACTTTCCAGATCTTACCCCAAATGTGCATTTGTTTGGATTCAACCTCAGCTTGTATAACTTCAGACGGTCAAATAGCTTCTGTAGATGGTCAAGGTGTTCCTCCTCAGTTTGAGACCTTGCAATCATATCGTCGACATATACTTCTATCTCATGATGGATCATGTCATGAAATAGAGCGACCATGGCATGTTGGTAAGTTGCCCCAGCGTTTTTCAACTCGAATGGCATGACCTTGTAGCAGAAGGTGCCCCACTGAGTAACAAAGGTAGTCTTTTCCATATCTTCAGGAGCCATTTTGATCTGATTATAACCGGAGAAACCGTCCATGAAGGAGAAAACCTTGTGCTGAGCAGTATTGTCAACCAGAACGTCGATGTGAGGCAGGGGGAAGTCATCCTTGGGGCTCTCCCTATTCAGATCCCTGTAGTCAACACACATTCGGACCTTACCATCTTTCTTCGGCACTGGAACCACGTTGGCAACTCACTGAGGGTAAGAAGTCACTGCTAGAAACCCGGCATCAAATTGTTTCATAACCTCGGCTTTGATTTTCTCGGAAATCTCTGGGCGCATACGGCGGACTTTCTATTTAACCGGAGGGAATTCTTCCTTGGTAGGCAGGTGATGGACCACAATGTCGGTATCCAACCCAGGCATGTCTTCGTAGGACCAGGAAAAGATTTCCACATAATCATGCAACATCTGGATCAACCGTTGTTTCACACTGAGCTCTAGGTTGGCACCAATTTTGACTTCCTTTCTGTCTGTTTCAGTACCCAGATTTACCGTTTCCACTGGCTCTTCATGTGGCTGAATGGCCCTCTCTTCCTGGAGTAACCGTCTTGCAAGCTCACCAGGCACTTCGCAATCATCTTCACCTTCGTCTTCGGCTAAGTTGATCGGATTTTCGAAGTCATAACTGGCAGTAGCAGAGTCGTTACCAGTGAGATCCAGAGTGGATTGAAACCTGTATAGGTGAGTGTGTGTAAATATAGCTGTTTTGCAATATATAAAGAAAGAAAGGGAGCACCAGATTCGAAATGCGAAAAACGTCCAATGTTTTTATTCATGATATATGGAAATGACAAGTAATAAGCCCTCACAAATGAAGCCACAGTGCCCCGGGTAAGACACCGGGCCATAAAGTTTCAAATTATTATTCGTTACAAATTTAAAAACAAAGGAGTTCATTACTGAGTAACAAAAGTAACAGGTATGAAATCTTTGGCAGTCCAATTGTTCAGTCCACCGTCGGCCGTTGGGTAGATCCAGCTGTCAAATTCAGATTCCTCTGCATCGCCTTTAATAGCATTCACTCCCGGGTTGGTGATGAATACGGGAGGTCTTCCAATCCTTGCTTTACGTACAACCCTCTGAGCCTCTGCAGTGAAACCCAGCCCAAACTTGTCAGTCTTTAGAGTAAAATCAGGAAGTCTGCCCCAGTTTGCACACTCACCCTTCTCAACCACAGCCCGGGCATCCTTCAAGGAAGCCATCTTCAAAGGAGAACTATCTTCAGTCACAGTCTCGGCTGATGTCAATGTTGGAGGCATCTCTTCAAAGTGTTGAAAGGGGGTCTCGATGAACTCCCCGTCCATCTCTATATACCGGAATGAGTTAAGGTGGCTAACCATATATTCCTCCTCCCCTTGCACTGTAACAATTTTCCCTCTGACCGGGTACTTGAGTTTCTGATGTAGAGTGGAGGTCACAGCCCCAGCCTTGTGGATCCAAGGACGACCCAGCAAACAGGAATAGGATGGTCGGATGTCCATCACATAGAATGTTGAATCAAAGACTTGAGAACCAACCCGGATTGGAATGTCCACTTCACCATGTACCATCCTCTTCGATCCGTCAAAGGCCCGGACAATAATGTTACTAGGCTTCAACTCCAAACCCTCATAATCCAACCTGTCTAAGGCCTTCTTGGGCAATACGTTCAGTGAAGAGCCGGTGTCTACCAACACATGGGCGAGAGTAGTGCCCCTGCATTCAATGGAGACATGCAGGGCATCGTTGTGGTTCTTTCCCTTGGCGGTCAGATCAGCTTCAGAGAAACCCAGACCATTATCAGCAGTTAAGTTGGCCACACAATCAGTAAATTGATCAGCAGACGTTTTTGTGGCACATGGGCCGTCTTCAAGAAGGAAATCAGGGCCTTGGCACGGGCCTCTGAACACAACAACAGTGATAGCATAGAGATCTTAGAGGGGGTGTGCCCCAGCTGTTCAACAACGTTGAAATCACTCTTCTTGATAATCTTAAGGATTTCTTCCATCTCTTGCTGGGAAGCTTCAACATTAACAGTCTTCGGTACCTCCATCTGGGCAGGCACATCAGCAATCCCTTTGCCCCGAGTGTCAGATGACTCGGCAGCCAGGGTAGAAACTTGATCAGGAGGGGAAACAGGCATACTGGCAGGTGTGATAACAAGAGGTCTCTGAATAGCAGGAGGTGCAATATCAGGCGAGAAGAGCCTGCCACTGTGAGTAACTTTAGCAGGACCGGTGATGTTACTGATGCCGGTACTAGTATTGAACTCTTGTTTTACTCCGAGCACATACACATCTGCCCCATAGTGCCACGGGACAGCCTTATCAGATTTATAGGGGAGGGGCCCCAGAACAGTAATGATGATAAGTGCAACAGACATGATTTTGACAGGCTTCCTCGGGAGAGCCTTGGCAGGATTGTTGAAAATGGTGACGACGGATACTTCTTCAGTAGGAATAACGGGAACAGCAATCTTCTTGAACAAGATCTCTTTGCTATCCATCAGGTTTTGGACGCCTGACTTCAGCAACGGGCAACCAGCAGGTGAAACAGCACATAGAAGGCAACCATTGCTACAACCCGGAAATAAACCGGCTAGCAACATGTTCCTCTTGACGATCAACAAAGGAGTAACAATCTCATCCACAGAGACTACATATAGATCTTCCTCAATAGCATTTACTCCATGCTGGGGCATATGAGCAGTCACAACGTTGGGCCTTTCGGGTGCCTCAAACTGTATTTCCTTGGCATCGATAAGGTCCTGGACCTTATTCCTCAGGGCCCAATAATCATCAGTAGAATGCCCCGGGCCATCAGAGTGATAAGCACAACGGGTGTTGGGATTGTACTTCGGAGAGGTTGTGTTTACCACCTTCGAAGCTTCTCTGACAGTTACCAAGTTGGTTGATAGCAGTTGCGGCAAGATCTGAGACAAGGTCATACTAAGCCGAGTGTATTCTCTTCTGGGTCTCTCACCCCTTGGTTGGTTAGGTTGCCGAGGAGCGGCAGCAGGTTTTGAAATCACCACCGCGTTGACAGCTTGACGGCGTTCTGGTTTATTTTGCATTCTGGGACCATACACAGCACCAGCTTCCTTCTTAAAAGGCTTCTTTTCAGAACTCGAGGACGCACCTTTCTGTATCTTCCCCGATTTCATACCAGCTTCTATTCTCTCCCCAGTCAAAATGAGGTCTGTAAACCCTGCAGAAGAATTACCAATCAGGTGGTTGAAGAACGGCCCAGACAGGGTCCCCAAGAACATGTCCACGAGTTCACGGTCAGTCAACGGTGGCTGCACCCTGCCAGCCAGGTCTCTCCACTTTTGTGCGTACTCTTTAAAACCTTCTCCCGATCCTAGCGACATACCCTGGAGTTAGGTACGTGTAGGAGCGAGGTCGGCATTATACTGATACTGCTTATAAAAAGCAGTAGCCAAGTCCTCCCAGTTTCGAATATTGGCTCCATCCAGCTGATAGAACCACTCGAGTTGAGCCCCTGAAAGGAATTCCTGGAAGAAATGGATCCATAAGTTCTTGTCCACAGTATACGGTTGGATCTTCCGCACATAAGATCTGAGATGTAGCTTAGGTCAGGAAGCCCCGTCATACTTCACAAAAGATGGTGCCTTGAACTTGTGTGGGATCACCACCCCAGAAGATAAACCCAGATCTCCAAAATCCAACCCAGGCACCTGTTGAATTTCCATGGCACTCAGACGATCCTCTAACTGCTTGTACCTGTCTTCAGCGGGAGGGTACTGCTCTTCATTGAAATCTGTCTCGTTGTCAGAGACCACAGGACTAGGAACCCTTCCCCCTTGGGGACTGCCTTTCCCTACAGAAGAAGCAGCTTGGTCAGCCTCATTTTGCAGTGTATTGCCAAACCTCCGTCCAGTGTTGAATAGTACAGTTCTCTTCTTCTTCTTCTTTACCAGTAGAGCCTTCAATTCCTCTTGACCTTGGGCTAAACTCATGATCAACTCTTGGAACTGAGCGTTCTGGGCCTGGAGGGCCTTGATGGATTGCTCAGTAGATGATTCAGGGTTCATGATGATTTCTGAAATAAACAGCGAAGAACATTAAGCAACCTGAAAAGAATAGTACCTGTGATGCATATGATGAATGGAATGCGTATGATTTATGTTTTCAAAGACAATCGGGATTCAACTTTGTAAACAAAAAGGAAGCGCACTTTATTAGTTTCAACTTTGAAATTTAAATTGTTCAACAGGTTGCCCTTAGGCGTTACATAGAATGGAAATACTGAAAAGGGAAATAAAAACTGTAAAAGAACATCCAAAGCTCATCAGTGATCCCAGGGTCTCTTTTTCTCAGTACGGATGTAGTCATTCAAGGTCCGCTCGTTCTCCAACTGCTTTGTCAGCTTTTGGATCTTCAATTCCTGCTCGTTGAACTTTTCCCGATAAGAATCTCGTTCTTCTTGTAGTTGCGCCCAAGACCTCTTTAGTGTATCAACATCAGTAGGTATCTGAAGAGGGAGTACAATTGGAGGAACCCCGTCTCTATCAGGATATTCAAGAGTGATGGGTCTGACAGCTTCGTATGGCATACCTAACTTCTGAGCACGGATGCGGACCCATCTGTAGTAGGATTCCATAGGTAGAGAAGTCTTAGGTCCCAACTCATGTGGGTCGGCTTTGTGAATTATGTCCCAAGCCTTGATGAATCTACGACGCAGCTCGTCACTATCTACCTGAAACTCAAAACTGATGTGAGGCACCAACATCTCATGAGGCCCTGCTCTTCTGGCTCTTCCAAACTGATGGAGCGCTAGACATGGATTATAAGAGATTCCTCCTTGGGTACCAATCAAAGGAACATTAGGATATTCTTCGCAACGATCAATAACAGCTACCTCATCCAAACCCCTGAGAGTCCAAATGATGTCATTATCAGTGAGAGACATTAACCTATGAGCCCAGCCTCTTCCTTCTTTGTTCTTCAGCACGAACTTAGGGAGGTGAGAAATAAACCACCTCACTAACAAAGGAGTACAACACCACAGAGTTCCTCGTCTTCGGGCAGTACGAGCATAGAGTTGTTGCAGGATATCACCCAAGAGAGTGGGCACAGGGTTCCGAGACATGAAGATCCTTATGGCAATAACGTTAATGAAGTTATCAAGATTAGGAAACAAACCTAGACCATAGATTAAGAGAGCCAGAATGTCTTCGTACGCCCTGATGTGTAAGTCATTCCAGAAACTGTTAGCTTTACCAATCAGAAACATGGCCAAGAAGCCCTTAACTCTGCTTCTAGTCACCCAGTTGTCCATTACCTCTTTGGTGGTCATAGGGAGGGCTGCATCAATCTCCTCAATCCTAAGAGTCCTTTCCCAACCAGTGAAGGGAGTCTGATCCAAGATAGGGATACCAAGAAAATCAGAGAATTCTTCCAGGGTAGGGACCAGCTGGAAGTCTTGAAAGGTGAAGCAATTATACAAGGGATCATAAAACTGGGTCAAGACACTCATCAGTTGTTGGTCCCACTTTGCAGTGACTAAACCGAGAAGAGAACCATGCCTCTGGATGAAGGAAGTGGTGTTTGGAATTCTGCTAACCAATTCTTCAAGCAACTCAGGTGGGTGAACAAAATTAAGCCGGATAGTGTTCCTTCGCACAGGCATCATGATGTCCTACAAAACAGAGCAAAGGTGAAACCCTCTTGTCTTTGAAATAGGTCAG
Source organism: Vicia faba (assembly GCA_948472305.1). Classification (NCBI taxonomy): domain Eukaryota; kingdom Viridiplantae; phylum Streptophyta; class Magnoliopsida; order Fabales; family Fabaceae; genus Vicia; species Vicia faba. Next base: position 1,341,133,415 of record OX451741.1, on the reverse strand, counting down.
TCCTTATGCAGGATGCATGCAATGTCTATGATGGTATGATGTCATGATAAAGCACACCACAAGTATTCACAAAGGCAAACATGATAAGGCACACAAGTCACACAAGACAGCCCTTAGAGTTTAGGCCAGCATGAAGTTCAGGTACTACCCTCTTTCAGTTTGTTGGTTAAGACCTGTCCTATCAAAAGTAACCGGGTTCTAGAGGATCCCAATATCACTGACTACCCTCAATCGGTCATAACTCCAACATCGCGATCTTTTCTTGCGGCCAGAACCATCGCGAGAGTTTAGCCTCAATGGGTGTAGCATACTGCTACTGTTCTATGGCCAAGTTGGGTCAAATTAGGGTTCTAAGGTCGGTTGATGCTTAAGGACTCCTCAGAAGACTCATATTCTCCTCGTTGCAACACAAGGGATATCGGTACAGACCAAGGTGCCACACCAACGTAGCCACTGCTTCACCCGTGTCGGTCTACGCCGGACAGGTCCCTCACAGCTTATGCTACCTAAAAGGGTATCCCCAGATCCGGGTTAGGATCTATGAAACTCCAAGACAATGCCCACAAAAATAAAGCAAACAGAACAAAGCAATTGAAAACACAAGTATGATATATCCTAAGGTACACCTCACTTTAAGTATCCCCAGCAGAGTCGTCAGTTCTGTGATCGGTGGAAATAGAACTGACTGTTTTTAAGCTGGTTTTCGAAAAATGTCGCGGTAAGCAAGAGTCGCCACCGTCTTTTATGTTCTCCAACATGGAAAGGACAAAAGCACAGCAAAATTCCTTATTGAGAATGTCTCTCGGTTCGGGAGGTAGATTTATAGAAAGGGGAGGTGTAAGCACCCTTTCTATCTGTGGTTATCCACGGGCTCTTAGGTACTTGCTCTTATGTTTTCAAAAATTTTGCTTTTCAAATGTGAATGGGTTTTGAAAAAAGTTTCGTTTTGAAAGATTTCTGAGTGACTCTTGTATTTGTCCTCAAGAGTGTTTGAAAAATTTGTTTTGAAAACTTTTGAAAGCGTCAGTGTGAAAAGATTGTTTCGTTTGTTTTTTAGAGAGCAAGTACCCATGAGTCATCCACCTACCCTAAGGAATTAGGCTGTGTAAGAGTCCTTAAGGTAATTCCATCCCACCATTGAGAGGTAGGTAGCACCACCGTTGGAGGTATTCGGGTCAATTCGATTGTAGGGACAGTGTGGTCACCGAAGCAATAGTAGGACACCTTAGAAGCAACCCTAATGTCCTAGATCCTTTTTAATCCGAGGCAACCGTTTCGAGGAAACTGGATCTTGGACATAAGGGCGACCGCTAAAACACCCTATACTTGACGACCACTTTCGAGGCAACGAGTGAGGCGTACCCTAGAAGTGGCATGTGCATTGTGTGTTGTTTTCATGTTAACATTTATCTTGGATCATGCAATTGTGAGCTACGAGTTGTTTTTAATTATCATACATTCTTTCATGCTTATTAACAGTTAGGAGTGCGGAAAATAAAATACGGAAAGGTAAAAGCTACGCTATTACAAGGCGCGGGTCTATACATCGCCAAAAAACAAAGACCCGTTTTTGATAAAGTGCGGAAAGTAAAGAAAAGCGATAAACCTAATTACTATTACATCCTTGGAAGCAGTTACATAATAATCAACATATAAAAATAACGTGCGAAAGAATTAAAATGGACGTCTTAGGGTTTTGACCCTTTTGAGAAATTATGAGCTTTTTTGTCCTTTGCTTGAAATTAAAATTAAAATTAAACCTAATACTAATTTAATTAATTATTTACAAGAAAGATATTTTTTGTGTTTTTTTGTATTTAATGAAAATAAAGAAATTAAAAATCAAAAGGAAACCCTAGTTCTAAGTTTATTTTAATTATTAATGAAAATGTTAAAGTTAACCTAATTTAAGCTAATTAATTAATTTACATTTATATGTACAAAAATAATAATAATTAATAATGATAATAATAATTAATTAAGAAAATGATTAAAAAGGTCAAAACCTAATTCTATAGAATTTTTATTTATTAAGAAAAAAAATATTAAAATTTAAACCTAAATTAACCTAAGTTAATTGTTAGCATTTATTTACAAAAATAAGTTAATGGTGAAATTAATAAATAATTAAAATATATTTACAATTTTGATTTTCTGATTTTTATTAGGAAAAATTAATTTGTGGTAAATTAATAATAATAATTAAAACAATTAAAAGAATTAAAGGAAAAGAAAATAAAAATAAACAAGGCAAACCAAAGGGGGTGTGATGACCCAAAGTGGAGGTAAAATTGAGAAGTTCTGGCCCAAGAAGACCAAGCCACGTTTGACTTTCACAATCATGCGCTTGTAGGCTGACTAGGGAGTATCATGGATTTCATCTCCTGGCCACTGGATTGGGCATCAAGGGCATCTGGCAAGCTTAGGCATGAGGACGTATGGTGGAACTTTGGATGAATGCTGCACCTGAACGCTTTAAGAAAAATGTCAACAATTATATGGTGGACCTGGGAATCGAACCCAGGTCCCAACGCTTGCAAGACACGTCCACAACCACTCAGCCACTGCATTGTATTTGTAACAATAATGGACAGTGAAAATAATATGCAAAAACAACAATTATGCTGGGAATTAAAAAAAGCGCGCATCATATTTGAATACACCAATCATGTCCATCCACGTATTGTCTTCTTCATCTAGCCTGAAACAAAAAGCAATCAAATAGCGGGGGTTTTAAACCCCCACAAACTAGAAACATCAAAAATAGCGATTAGGCATTCAAGCAATATAAAAAGGGCGCGATAGTATCAATGATTTCGTCTTGAGCTTCTGAGTTTAACTGTATGTGTCTCAAGGCCTGATTTTTCCTCAATAAGAAAGCCCTAATTTAAAAGCTCGAAAACCCTAAAATCCATTCATGGTGAATTGTGATTCTGTGAGTTTCAATGCAATTAAACCATGTCAAAAGCTTCATGTGAGTCCTGCGAATACAAAACACTCAACAACATGTATCAAATGCGCATGAATCATGATATGCAATTCAAAAAAACATGTACACAGGGTTGAACCGTTTCTGACGATTCTTGAGGCTTTAGTGCTCGTTTTTGATTGCAAACTGTTTCTGGAGACTTAAGCAAGGTATTTGAATCAAGAATAGGCTTTGAACTCGCCTGGAACACTGATTTCATTTTTCAAGTATTTCTTGAATTTTTGCAATTTGGTTATGGATTTCTATGGCAGCTTTTACGTTCTTAGGAATAGGGTTGGCTTCAGCATCTTTATGTGAAGAGAATTAGGTTAAAATTAAGCCCATAAATCCATTGTATTCAAGTTTGAATATGTGATTGCCAATCAAATCTTTTTCAATCTTTTTCTTTCATAACACCTTGCCAATCATGTATATTTTGAGGTCCTTGAGGTGCACACGAATTGCCAGCTTGCCCTAGCCTTATTTTCTTCACAAAAAGATTTAAAAAGCATATCTTTTGAATTTTCCTACAATTAAAACCAATTAAATGAATTAATATTAATATAAATTCAATTAATTAATTAAAAATAAGAAAATAAATCAAATTAAGTTCAATGGGTCGTGCATAGGCTTTGGGTAAAGTTTCAAGAAGGAATTTGAGGCCCATTAGCAAAAATGAAATGTTTTAGGCAAAGTTGACTTTTGAAAGTTCCCAACAATTTCCCAACTTCTCCAATGCATATCTTGCTCAATTTTGAAGATATGAACATGTTCTTAGACATTTTGGAAAGGTATTGAAGTCCTCTAACCAATGCCTTTGGTACCATGTCATTTTGATTCACCAATCTCAAGTTATGGTCTTTGACTTAAAGTGCCTTTTTGTTGACTTTTGAAAATGATCTATAATGTAGAAATTGATAACTTTTTGTGAGAGCATTTCTTGGACTTGGAGTGTGAAGATGAATTGTAGGAAATGTCATCCCCTTAAAAATGAGCTTTGGGTGGGATTTTTCTGATGAACCATGAAAAAGTTATGCCTTGGTCAAGTTACAGTTGACTTTTCAACTGTCCAAAAATAGAAACTTTTGCATCTTGATGATTTTTAAGCCATTCTTGTGGAATCATGGTCAAGAATTGACCAAATGATGATTGTGGCTTCAAAATAAGATGTTGACCATAAATTTTGACTTTTGACTGCCAAATGACCATTTTGCCCCTACAATTGATTGTGAGGCAATTAGGGTTTTTGACTGTGCAACTTGACCTTGTGAGCCTTGAAACTTGACATGTAGGTGCTTGACAATGTATATGAGCATATGAGACTTGATTGAGCCTTTGAAAACCTCAACTTCCTTGCAAGAACCAAAACCCTAATTTGACTGGCTTAGGAGGGTGTTTGAACTGTGCAACCCTTGAGAGATCTTGAAGCATATTTAGATGATGCTTGTCAAAACTTTGAAGAATATGGGAGGGCAAATTTTGGGGTACAACACCTACGTATCCCTTTTAAGGAATCAGAGCAGCCGTAGTTCGGCTTATATATTTTGGTTGGTTTGTATTTTTTAGTTAAGACAACAAAAATAGTCAAGATGGAAAAACATCAAATAAAACAACAAACAAATGAGATGGTAAAACATCGATTAAATAATAACAAAGTAACATGTCAAATATGGAGAAACACAAAATGATAAAACATCACACCTATTAATGACATTGAGAGTCAAAGTAGGATAACCAATATGTGCGATGGCGAAACATCGGCTTCAAACAAGTATGCGATGGCGAAACATCAGCTAAAAGATAATAAGGTATCATGGTAAAGATGGCGAAACATCAATAAAACGGATGACAAAACATCACACCTAACAATGATATTGAGAACCAAAGTAGCATAACAAACATGTGCGATGGCGAAACATCGGCTTCAAACAAATGTGCAATGGCGAAACATCGGCTATAAGATAACAAGGTATCATGGAAAAGATGGAGAAACATCAATAAAACGGATGACAAAACATCAAACCTAACAATGATATTGAGAATCAAAGTAGGATAACAAACATGTGCGATGGTGAAACATCAGCTTCAAACAAATGTGCGATGGCGAAACATCGGCTATAAGATAACAAGATATCATGGCAAAGATGGCGAAACATCAATAAAACGGATGACAAAACATCACACCTAACAATAATATTGAGAATCAATGTAGGATAACAAACATGTGCGATGGCAAAACATCGGATTCAAACAAATGTGCGATGGCGAAACATCGGCTTCAAATAAATGTGCGATGGCGAAACATCGGTAAACCGGGTTTAAAAACAAAACCAAGATGCACACAAAAGAAAAAGATTGATTTGTATCTTTTACCTTGAAGAAGGGTTTGAGTTTATTAGAGGTGTTTTATGTTTTACCAAGAAAACAATTTTTGTTTTAAGATGCAAAATGCAAAGGAAGGAAAAACAACTAAGGGAAACTAGCCTAGCACTATCCCTAGTGTTATCATACAATGATTGATCCTAAGGTTGAGGATAAAGGAAAATCCTACCCTATGCTAGCATACATGGATTACTACCTTAATTAACATGTCAAAGGAAGCTTAACAAAACTATCCTATAGGGAACAGGCAATGAGAGCAAAGTCGTGATCTCAATTTCTAAATTGAGTGACTCATCGATCAACAATTGAAGAAAAAAACAATAAATATCCTATAGGGAACATGCACTGAGAGCGAAGTCGTGATCTCAATTTCTAGATTGAGTGACTCATCGATCAACAATTAAAGAAAGAAAAAAACAATAAACATCCTATAGGGAACATACACTGAGAGCGAAGTCGTGATCTCAATTTCTAAATTGAGTGACTCATCGATCAATAATTAAAGAAACAAACACAAACACAACACATGTATCAAACGAAACAGAGGGCCTCCTGATATATATCAGCAACAGAGGTCCCATCATGCAACATAGAACTATGAAAATAGAAGAAAGGAAATAGTGTAATACCAAACGGATAACTATCTGTAGCAACTGAGCAAGAATAAAAGAAACCCATGGAACTTCAAGCAAGCTGGCATCAGCAGACAAATCATGTCAGAAATTACGTCATCAGGATGTAAGTATTGAGATTTTCAGATATGTACAGATCCTATGGGCAATGTATAACATTCATAATCATATACATATATCCTGCATAGACTATCAAATATGCCAAGCACAATAGTAGTACCAATATAATAAATTGTGTTCCACAAATAAAGTGAAACACAGTAGCCTCAAGTCAAAAATGGAAAACTTTTCTCAGAGTACCTCGCACATTCAACAACCAAGTTAGTATTCCCATAAATAGAATGATGACTCACATAAGGGATGGATGATGACACCATAATGAAGTGAGAAAACATGATAGCAACTATAAAATCATTAGATATGATAAACACAAAGAAACAGGCATATGCACAATTTGGTCAAAAGTTAGAGGAATGTTGCTCCTTTCTATCACCATATTGAATTGACAATTGAATATCAATCAAGGATCATGGGAGCTTGAGAAGAATACAATCAAAGACCATGAAGGTCAGTAGCAACCAAAATTCAATCATACTCAAATACTTCATCATAGTTCACAAGCATAATGAAAGAGGAATCCCACACAATGCATCAAAGACTTAGATTTCAAGCTAATCATGGAGGAAAGTCAAACAAAGACAAAATGAGAGTTTGTAACAATCAAAGATTTGAAGTAAAGCTTATAAAACATGACTAGGGCATGATCAAAAGGTTAAAGTATTGATTCTAAAACATGTTACACAAGTGCATTCAAAATGCCTCAAAAATTCAACAAGGATAAAAGAAAGAAGCGAAACTTTGTTCATGATTAGAACTAACTTAAGTAATAGGGATCAATTACTCTCAAGTCTTCATTAGACTATCATTGAAGTATCATTTCCCTTCATGTTATCATTGGCCATCTAATGACCTTAAACTCAAATTGAAAACCCAAGTTTCAAAGTAAAAATCAACAAGAAAGCAAAAAGTCATGAAACATGCATCAAAAGGTTTAATCATTCAAGCATGGGGAATTAAGTGAAGTGACTTGAGTTTATGTGGATAAACAAAACCAACATGATCATTAGGTGCCCAATTATAGGCCTCACTCAAGTTCATTGGCCATCAAGCAAATTGCAACAAGATATGCAACATTAATTGGGTACCTTCACTTCAAAAATACATCAAAAATAGAAAAGGATTTCAATAATTCAAACCAAAATTTACATAACATATTTGAGATGTTTATAGGTCAAAAAAAAAGTTTGAAGTTCATGGATAGTAGAGGAGAGGATCTAATGAGGCCCAAAGATCAAAACTAGTTGGCAAAACTACCAAACTAGACAAGCTTTCAAAATAATTTGTGGAAAAATATCCAATCAAGTCAAATAATTCAAGAAAAATGGTTTTCATATCCTCAATACATCCATGAACCTTAAACAAGATCCAAATTCCAATGGAAACCCGAGGCAAATTGGTTTTGAAATTGAAAATTGCAATGTAAGCTACAAAACCCTAATTGTTTGAATTTTAATCTTAAATATTAATTAGTTAAGATCAAAATTCAAACAATTCAAACCAAGATCATGCAAATCACAAGGAAACCCTAAATATCAGAAAACATATTTTTCACATTTTTAGGATTAAAGAAAGGTCAAAAGTAAAATCAAAATTCAAACCATCAATCAATTAAACAAATATTCACATCTCAAAATAAAATTCCAATCAAAATTCAGAAAAATATCCAACCAAAATTATATTCAAATATTAGAATTAAAAACACACATCCCTAATTTTTTGTGGAATTTTTGGATTAAAGGAAATATTAAAATAAAATCAAACAAACAATTAAAAATTTTAAACTATTATTTAATGGAAAAATGCAAACCCTAGCCAAAAGTCACAAAAAGGTCAAAACAAAATTATATTAAGACATTATGATCAAAAACAAACTTATATGATTTTTTTGAGGATTTTTGAATTAAAGGAAATATTAAAACAAAAATTATGAAGCAAACATTTCAAATAAACTTCTCAAATTAAATTTCTAATCAAAAATGGAAAAAATGCTAAACCAAAATCAGAATCAAATTCTAAATTATTTTATGAGTCCAAAACATTTTTTGTGGAATTTTTAGATCAAAAGAACTATTAAAATAAAAATAATCATTAAACAAATAATTAAATAATAACAGAAATTATTAAACCAATCAAAACATTTTCAAAAATTATTTAAAAAATGCACAAGGTCAGAAATATTAGTTTTAGGTTTCCTGAATTTTTTCATAATTTTTCGACCATTTTTTAGAAAGAAATAAAATCATGAAAATCAGGTTATGAAACAAAATTCAAATAAATTAAAAAAACCAAATCAGCCAACCAGAGGAGGCCACGCCATCATCTTCAACCTCTGGCTAGGGAAAAACGCGCGCAAAACCAGATCCACCACCTCATGTTCTAATCGACATAACATGCTCCATTCTACACCATTTTTCATGAAATTTTATGCAAAGCAAAGCTAGAAACGACATTTGCATTATGCTATTCGAATCACATCAAATAATTAACCATAGATCAAGAACAGATCTCATGAAAATGATAAAAACTCATTGAGCAGAAAATTTCAGATGCATCATATATGCACATCTCATCAAATCAAAAGCTCTAAAGCTATAGAAACACTTAATGAACCTCAAACAACATGATTACGAGCTCAAATCACACAATGCACGGCTAGAAATCAAGATCCAAAGTTAAGAATTCTAACCTTTGAGGCAAAAACGAATCTATTGTCTCCTTCACTCCAGTTGCAAACCAAGCCTCGATCTACAATCCTTATCACTTGGAGAAGAGAATGCAAGAAGAAATACTCAAAACGCGCAAGTAAATTGAGAGAATCAAAGAAATTTGCAGAACAAGTGGCTATGGAGTTTTTTGAGCTCAGGGATGAAATGAAGCACCAATGAGGCTCAATGAAACTTGCCTCTCAATATATAGAGCATGAAGAGGAGGGTAGGATAGGCTTTTCACACTGAAAACCGTTAGAAAGAATGAATTCCAATTTTTGCAAAAGTGAAGGGTGCACATGAAGCACTAAAATCCCTCGTGCATTCTCCATCCTTTTACGTGCATTTCAGTTCTTTTTATCTCAGGAAGAGGTTAGCAAAATATCAAGGCTTAATTCCTTGTATTAACCAAGTGTTGGTGATTAGGCATTTTCATGCCACTTTTTGCAAAACCACAGATTGCCCTTGAATTTGCCCATGTGCAGCTCAAACTTTGGCATGATGGGCCTTAGTACATTGCAAATGAGCCATGGGCCAATTTTGAAGTGAAACAAAGGGCCATAAATCAGGTTATCGAGAATTTGCAAATTGCTTGCTTGGTCAAAATTCAATGAAATGCCTCAAATTCCAAAGCTCATAACTTGCTCATATTTTTGAATTTGGACACAAATGAGTACAATTTGGAAAGGTATTGAAAATATATACAATCACTTAGTTTTGAGTTTTTGCAATTGAATCCATTAAGGTCCTCAAAAGTTTACATGAAATTCACTAAATTTGGAAAATGACCTATAATTTAACTTGAGGCATGAACTTCCAAAGACCATAATTCTTGACTCTTTGCCAATTTGGACATGAGACCAAAAGGATATGAAATATCACCCTCTTATCTTTCCAAGCATATTTCATTTGCAATTTTTTGATCAAAGGTGAATAAAATATGAATTTTTGAATTTAAGTCCTTATTTTCCAAAATTAGAAACTTTTAGGGTTTCTTCATGAACAAGTTTCAACCCAAACCTCAATCTTTTTGATCCAATGATCAAAATGGACTTGAAATATGAAAAGTACATCCTTTAATTTATGGTTTACCAAAAGTTCACTTGGTCAATCTTGACTTTGATTGATTTTGACCAAAATAACCATTTTGCCCCTTTGAATCAATTGATCCACTTCCCTTCAAAATTGATGATCAAAACTTCAAACATATGATCTTCCAAATATATAGAGGCCATGTACAAAGTTTCACTTCAAAATTCTCAATAAATCTTGATGAAATCCCAAACCCTAGTTTTGGTTAACACCTTAGGAGACTGATGAATCATCTCCAAAATTTCAAATCCTCTGGATATCTTGGCCAATTTCTTGTACAAAGACTTTTCAAATACCAATGAGATGTTATAGCTTCCAAATCAAGACTTGTACATTGATCAATAGCCTTGATCAAACAAAACCCTAATTTGACTGGTGAATCAAAAGAGTGATTCCTCTTATAATCAATCTCAAACTTCAATCCTCTGATGATCCAAAGAGATGGATAAAAAATCTTGAGATATGCAATAACTTTTGATCTTGAAAGATCCAGAGGTTTAAATGATAAGGTTCTACTTGAGCAACTTGTCAATGCAATCAACCTTCAAATCTTGAGGAAGACTTGATAACCAAAGTATTTTGATCCCATCACAATGTATGAATGCAATGCAATATGATATTCATGATGAAACATAAGCCTAAATCAAGAGGGTAAATTTTGGGGTGCAACAGAAACTGACACATATAACAAGTGATCATGCAGATTAAATTTCAGTTATCATTTATTTTGAAAGGTTTTTTCTGATTACCATTTTCCAAGAAAAAGAAAAAAAATAAAAACACAATTTAGGAAACAAAGACAACTTTTATTATTGATTTTAAAAATCAAAGAAAACAGATAAGCCCATACAATATCAATACTTTCACCTTAGGCAGAGTGAAAGCTTTTCAAAAAGATTAACAAAAACAAATTACTTTGAAACATGTATGCAAGAGGGAACATCAATGGTGATCCAGCTCTGAACCCTAACTCCGTGTGTCACATAATTTGGCATTCCTGGCTCTGCTTCATCTTCCAAAATGGAATTAATCTCGTAAACAGTTGGATGAAGATAACCCCCGCTACGAAAGATGTCTTGATACTTTCCTGCAGTAGACTTCGGCTTCATACTCTTTCCCTTATCATTCTTCACAAAGAACCCCAAGCTGGCTCTATTCTTGTTCACAGGTGGATCAACAATATGTCCCCAAACTTCACTATGGCCATTACGCACAACTTGCTGCGCATCCTTAAGCGAAACCATAGAATTCTCATTTCCCCTTATATTATCAATGGATAAGGCTTGGAACAGGGTTCCAATAGCAGCTTCATCCGCCTCCACAATGCTGAAAGAGGACAAATGAGATATCAATAATGCATGTTCTCCATTTATAATCACTACTTTTCCTTCACCTACAAACTTCAGTTTTTGGTGTAAAGTTGAAGTGACAGCCCCTGCCTCATGTATCCACGGTCTTCCTAGCAAACAGCTATAAGCGGGTATAATATCCATGACCTGGAAAGTAATCTGAAACAAATGTGGGCCTATATGAATAGGCAAGTCCACTTCACCAATAACAGATTTCCTTGATCCATCAAATGCTTTCACAATAATGCCACTTGGGCGTATGGGCGTTCCTTGATATTTCAACTTCATAAGTGTGCTTCTTGGTATAACGTTCAATGTAGATCCATTATCAATCAGCACATTGGATAATGAGTCATTCTTGCAGTTCATAGAGATGTGGAGGGCCAGGTTGTGATTCCTCCCTTTATCGGGCAATTTATCATCGCAGAAACTCAGGTTATTACATGATGTAATGTTCCCCACTACACTGCTGAATTGGTCTACCGGCATATCACTCTCCACAAAAGCTTGGTCCAATACCCTCATCAAAGATTCTCTGTGAGCAGAGGAGTTCATCAATAAAGCCAAGATAGATATTTTTAAAGGAGTCTGCATAAGCTGATCTACAATTCTATAGTCGCTCATCTTGATTATCTTCAAAATATCATCCACTTATTTCTCTAACGTGGCTCCACTAGTTTCACCTGTAACCTTCTTGGGTTCAACATTCTCAGCAAGTTTCTTTCCAGTGCTAACATCTCCACGAACAACTGGTGCAAATACACAACCGTTACGGGTCACTCTGCTAGTCTCAGCAATATTTCCACATCAGGAATTGGGTGGATGGGAACTTCCACACCATCCTCTAAGATTGTAGCATTATATTTGTAGGGTACAGCCTTACCTGACTTGTATGGGACAGGGCCCGACAAACTAATCACCAATGGAGTAATAGCTGGCTTGTTATGATATTCAACTTCAAAATGGGAGGGTGCACCAAAACAAGGAACAATAACATTTACTCCCTCTTCAACATAATCAAACATTGCAGAGTCATCTCTGGAAAAAAATCTTCATCTGAGGAGAAGTACTCATCAGTAGAGGAATACTCATCATCTAACTCTTCTTCAGTCAAACAAACCTAAATCATATCAACATCATGGTAATCATCCCTCTGACCTGTAACCTTTATAGTTCCATTATCCAATAAAAACTGAACACATTTCCTCACGATTGAATATCCTCGGGAGTCCCGACAACAAATTCGGCAAGATCCATACTGATGTTCTTCCTGACCAACCATGTGGCAGAAGGTAGCATGCAATTGCACAAGATCCTCATTCATATACTCCACATCAAAAATTATGAACTCTCCAGGACATCCAGAAACCATATTCACCTCCTCTTCATACTCTTCCCTAGGCCTGATTATGTGGATAAGGCCTTCATCCATCATCTCCTGCAAATCAGCCTTAATCTTGTCGCAACCATGTATGTCCGTACTGCAAATAGCACAACCGGAATGGTCATGCATATAGTAGCTAAATTCAGAGGTTTGTATGCATTTTCACCAAATCTCCTCTAACCAGATGAATATCAAAAGTCCGGAAGTCGTTTGGACAACAGGCCACCATGTTCACAGTATTCACTCCTCTGTGCTTGGGTAGAGGATTGTCTTTCACATTAGGGACCACATCCTTGAAAGATAGAATATCGGACTTCACCAATTTATGCACCTCAGTCTTCAAAGGATAGAAATTCTCAACATTATGCCCTGGTGCTCCCTAATGAAAAGTACATGTTTTGTCTGCTTTGTAATACCAAGGAATTGGTGATGGTACAGCGGGAGGTGGTCGGGTATGAACCAACTTCTTATGAATCAATGCCGGTAGTAACTATGTATAACTCATAGGAATAGGGTTATAACTCTCTCTTCTCTGATTATACCCTTGATTCCCTTGCTGGGATGGTCTTTGATAAGCAACAGTGGTTGGAGCTACACCAACAACTAGAGTAACTGAGGCGACTTGCTGACGATGCTGATAATTTCTTCTAGTAGGATTAACCCTCCTCTCTTGCATAATAGCATTTGTATCTGTGATCGGTGGATCCGGAACTGACTGTTTAAGGCTGGTTCGCGAAATGTCACGGAAGCAAGAGTCGCCACCGTCTTTTATTTTCTCCAAATGGAAAGGACAAAAGCACAGAAAAATTCCTTAAAGAGATTGCTCTCGGTTCGGGAGGTAGATTATAGAAAGGGAAGGTGTTAGCACCCTTTCTATCCATGGTTATCCATGGGCTCTTAGATACTTGCTCACTTGTGTTTTCAAAAATGGTTTGTTTGCTTTTCAACTGTGGGTTTTAAAAAAGTTTCTTTGAAAATTCCAGTTCGACTCTTGTATCGGTCCTCAAGAGTGTTTGAAAAATTGCTTTCGAAAGCTTTTTGAAAAGGTGTCGGTGTGAAAAGTATTTTTGATTTGTTTTGAAATTAGAGCAAGTATCTAGAGCCGTCTACCTACCCTAAGGAATTCGTCTGTGTAAATGTCCTTAAAGTAGTGCCATCCCACCATTGAGAGGTAGGTAGCACCACCGTTGGAGGTGTTCGGGTCAATTCGAAGGTTCGGGACATGGTGATCACCAGAGCAATGGGAAGACACCTTAGAAGCTACCCTCATGCCAGGTTCCCGGATCATGAGGACTTACTAAGACATCCTCTACTCGACGATCACCTTTTGAAGCAAGGCAACAGTGAGGCGTACCCTAGGGGTGGTGTGTGATTTGTGTGTCATGTTCATTTATTTTTGTCTTGTCATGCTATGGTGATCTACGCGTTTGTTTTTATTTAGTCATTCATTCTTGCATGCCATTATTAACAGTTAAAAATTGCGAGAAATGTAAAGTTCCTAAACTATTACAAAGGCGCGGGTCCACATCGCCAAATTAAAATCCAGGACCCGATTTAACATAAAATAAAGATGCGAAAGATAAATATTTAATTTACATGGCCTTGGGAGAATTGCATCAGTATTTAAAAGAAATAAAATAAAAATGCGCGAATTGAATTAAAATTGAAAGCGAGGGCGTTGGACCCTTTTTAATGAAATTAAATTATATTATTAAATTAATGAAATTGAAATGAAAAAAGAAATTATTTTTGGAGGTTTTTTGTATTTATGGTTTTTTTATGTGAGAATTAAATGAAATTGAGAAATTAACCCTAATTCTAGTTTTTTTTTATTTATTAAGAAAAATATGTTAAAATTACCTAAAATTAAACCTAATTAATTAATGCAATTTGATTTATAAAAATAATAGTAAATAATTAATTACTAGAGATGATAAAATAAAAGAAAAAGTAATTAAAATAATTAAAACCTAATTCTACAAGTTTTTTAAGTTTATTAAGAAAAGATTTTAAAATTAACCCTAGAATAAAAACTAATTAATTGATACAAGATTTTATTTACAAAAATATTAGTTAAATAAAATATATTTAAATTTTTTGTCTTTTCTGATTTTTATATTAGTTTTTATGTTTTATGAAAATAAATTAAATTAAAGGGATTAATTAAAAAAGAAATAATTGAAACAAATAAAATAAAGAAAAGAAAAGAAATACAATACCTTGGGGGGTTCTGTCCCCAATTGGAGGTAAAGTCCTAGCAATTCTGGCCCATTAAGCCTTGGCCTTATTGACTTTTATGCTGGCATGCATGTGTGTTGACTAACATCCATGATGTTCTTCCAACTATGGCCCTTTGATTGATCTCAGCAAGCACGTGGAAGGCCTGGATGTGGAGAGTATGGTGGAACTCTAGAAGCGAATTGCACATAAGCATGATTAGCAAAATAATATGGAAAGGGAGGGGGACCTGGGATCGAACCCAGGTCCTGTTGCTTACCAATACTATGCTTTGCCAACTGCTTCAACTACGCGTTTTGGTTATATAATAGGAAACAAATAATATAAGATAAAATAATGGTTAGTGGAACTTTAGCGCGAAAATTAAAACGAACCACTTATGCCTCGCCACCTAGTCTTCTTCTTCCTCGTTCGTGTTTTACCCGAAACATAAAAGACTTAGCGGGGGTTTTAAACCCCCCCAAAATATGCACTTTTCAATAATAGCGAATAGGCCATATGGCCACATAAATTAGGCGCGATGGGTGTTCTCAAATCGTCCAAGCTCCCTGATTTCAACCATGGCATTGAGGTGTCTCAATTTTACAGTAGGTGAAAGTACCCAATTTGAAATTTGAAGAACCCTAATAATCGTCCATGGTAGTTTCGCGTATGGGTGATGAAAACTTAATTAAACAATATAGTTAGCTTTAGAATCAATCAAGGAACGTAAATCAAACATTAAAAAGTACTAAAAACGCATGAATCATGATGCAAGCATATGAAAAAAATCTTGTACAGGGCACGATCGTTCTACCGTTTCTCTGCGTTAGGATGGATGGTTTTGATCTGAAAACCTTCCTTGAAGTCTCAGGAAGGTAATGGAATGGTTATTTGGCCTTTAATCGCACTGGAAGATGGTTTTCAGTATTTGAGTTTTCTTGAAAAAAATGCAAACTTTGTTATGGTGTTCTTGCGCAGCTTTGTGGTTATGGACACTAGGGTTTGCATTGGTATATATGTGTGAACGATTAGGGTTGAGAAATTGATCCAAAGAACCTTTGCATTGATGAAGAGATATTTGATTTTCATGGCATATAATTTTCAATCTTTTTCATGCTATTTTGGTTCCAATCATGTCCAATCACATGGATTCTTTCTATATCTGATTATGCACGAAATATTGAGTGTATTTCATGCATAAAAAGATTTAAAAACTTAGGTTTGGTATTTTTCATATATTTTAATTAATTAAATGAATTTCTAGCAATTAAAAATTCAAATAAATAAAATAAAAATGATGAAAAACTTCCCTTTGGGCCAAATGGTCGTGCACATGTTTTGGATGATGAATTTTGGAAGAAAAAGAGGCCCATTAGCAATTTTAAGACTTTTGAAGCAATGTTGACTTTTCAAAATATCCAAACATTTCCCAACTTCCACAAGGCAAATCTTGCTCAATTTTTAAGCTTCGCTCATGTTCTTGGACATTTTGGAAAGGTCTTTGAGTCCTCTAACCAATTTCTTTGGTCCCATGTCATTTTGATTTACCAATCTCAAGTTATGGCCTTTGACTTAAAGTCCCTTTTTGTTGACTTTTGAAAATGACCTATAATGTTGAAATTGATAACTTTTTGTGAGAGCATTTCTTGGACTTGAAGTATGAAGAGGAGTTGTAGGAAATGTCTTTCTCTTCAAAATGAGCTTTGGATGGAATTTTTCTGATAAACCATGTGGACGTTATGCCTTGGTCAAGTTACAGTTGACTTTTTCAACTGTCCAAATATGGAAACTTTTGCATCTTGAGATTTTTTGAGCCAAGCTTTGAGAATCATGATCAAGCATTGATCAAATGATGTTTGTGGCTTCAAAATGAGATGTTGACCAAAAATTTGAACTTTTGACTGTCAAATGACCATTTTGCCCCTACAGTTGACTGTAGTGCAATTAGGGTTTTTGACTGTGCAATTTTGTGCTGTAAGTCTTGAAACTTGGCATGAGGGTGCTTGACCATGTTTGTAGGCATGCGGGACTTGATTGGACCCTTGGAAACTTCATTTTCTTTGTCAGAACCAAAACCCTAATTTTTGACTGTTAGGAGGCCCTTGAACTGTGTAACCCTTGGGGAATTTTGAAGCTTGCTCTTTGTAATTCTTGAAGAATATGGGAGAGCAAATTTTGGGGTACAACAGTTGCCCCTGTTCAATCTTCTTAAACCTGAGGATGCAGATTGGCTGACGTGCCTTTCGTAATCCGAAGGTAGAAGATGATTGAACACTAGAGTGCCCAGAAATTTGCGCTCACATAGTATTGTGATGGGGAATGGGCTTATAGATGCCATTTGGAGATTGATGGATAGGATGAAGGGCTTATAGATGCCATGCTAAGAGATGATGGATAGGTGGATGGGCTTATAGATGCCATCTGGATGTTGATCGCGTAAGAGATTCCTTAGCGAGAACTTGCGTACCTACAAAAGAAAAGGATTACCTGACCCATTACAGGAGCTGGTCTTCAAATTCTTTGTGTAGATGTGTCCTGACTGGTTACAGGAGCTGGATCTGGATCTTCAAAAGGTGATGAATGAACCAGGGATGGTTACTACCTCAATAGGAACGGTGAGAGATCCTTGGATGATTACAACCTCAACAGTAACGCTGAGAGAATCTGGGGACGATTACTACCTCCGCAGTATCGGGGAGAGAACCATAGGCGACTTCAACCTCAACAGTAATCATTGAGAGAATCTTGGACGACTTCAACCTCAACACTAAACATTGAGAGAATCTTGGGCGACTTCAACCTCAACAGTAACGCTGAGAGAAAATCTTGGGCGACTTCAACCTCAATAGTAATCATTGAGAGAAAATCTTGGGCGACTTCAACCTCAACAGTAATCATTGAGAGAATCTTGGATGGCTTCAACCTCAATAGTAATCATTGAGAGAATCTTGGGCGACTTCAACCTCAACAGTAATCATTGAGAGAATCTTGGGCGACTTCAACCTCAACAGTAATCATTGAGAGAAAATCTTGGGCGACTTCTACTGAGTCTTTATCAGGAAAATCTGTTAGGGGTCGATTTAGCTGGACTAGAGAAGGCCTTGGACTGGATAAGAAACAGAAAAATCTTAGGGTCGATTTAACTGAACTAGTCTAGGTCTTGAAATCTTCAGCTGGATAAGAAACAGGGAGATCTTAGGGTCGATCTGACTGAACCAGAGAAGGCCTTGGACTGGATACGAAACAGAAAAGTCTTAGGGTCGACTTAACTGAACCGATCTAGGTCTTGAAATGTCTTCAACTGGATAAGAAACAGGGAGATCTTAGGGTCGATCTGACTGAACCAGAGAAGGCCTTGGACTGGATACGAAACAGAAAAGTCTTAGGGTCGACTTAACTGAACCGGTCTAGGTCTTGAAATTTCTTCAACTGGATAAGAAACAGGGAGATCTTAGGGTCGATCTGACTGAACCAGAGAAGGCCTTTGACTGGATAAGAAATAGAGAAATCTTAGGGTCGATTTAACTGAACCGGTCTAGGTCTTGAAATATAGCTGAGAACCTAACTGGATCTTTCCTGAAAGGTAAAGGTCAATCATATGCAATGCATGATATGGATCAAGCAATGATGTTCTCAACATAAATGAGATTTGTAAAGTATGATGCATATATGCATGCTATAATGTATGGAAATGCGATGTTTATGAATGTATGTTTTTGTCTAGGAGAGTAAATCCTTGACGGGTGCCGGGAAGTCATATCTTGGGCTGATGTTTGAAGAATAGATTTTTGCTTCCGCTGGGGATGATAGTTGCAAGAATATCGGTAGGAGAAAATGACTCTGTTGGGGAATGAACTTGGCGAATGGATTACTCTGCGGGGAGAAAAGTACTCTAACGATCTTGCTGGGAAGCAATACTCTGTGGGGAGAGAGATACTTTGTTGAGTTGTTGATGATAACCTGTTGGGGATACCGTTGTTATGTTGGAAGTGTTAATAGACTTCGCTGGGGATAAGAAGACTTCGTCGAGGATGATCTTTCCGTGGCTTTTGGCTGAGGATAACCCAGTTATATCCTAGTAAGGAAATAACTCTTGAATAAGGCCGGGAGACACGTTTGTGCTCTGCGAGGATAAGCTTCCAGAATCTACTGGGGATAAGCTTACTGCTTGGGGAGATGGATTCCAACTTTTCCTGGGGAAACTGGATTGGACTCTCCTGGGGAAGTTTTGAAATGTATCGGGGAAATGACTCCACTAAATGTCTGGTATACCGTCGGGGAACAATCTTTAGGCCAAGATTGCCGGGGATGCTTGTTAAGAATATTCGTATATGTTGTGCCGGGGAATGTTGAGATCTGCGGGGGATACCCAACTTCCTTAAGGTTTGATAATAGCTTTGCTCGGGGAGAGTGAACTGACTTGCTGGCTCACTCTCTGGGGAATTGGGATGTACTGGTTATGTTCTTCAGCTGAACCTACCTTGGTACCTTGGAGGACAGAACAATTAGATTGCTTAGACAACTTTTTATTGCCCCTGTTTCTAATGTTACCTGTAATTAATCCTTTGTTTCGTATGCAAATATTCATGAGTTAGCAAATTATTGTCAATGCATATATCACAAATTGAACCTTGGACGTTCTTCGCAAAACAAAACAGAAAAGGAAAAAATAGATGGCAATTTTAGCTGAAAAGTATATTTGTATTGATTTTTGAATTTGCCTGTAAATAGGCGTTTATGTACAAGAGGCTGACGTCCTAGTAAGAGAACGCCGCCGAACAAAAGAGTTTATACAAATTTTGTACAAGAGAAAATAAAACAGCTGTGTGAAATGAATGATCCCACTGGGTTTCAACTCTGCTATTGCCTTTATATCTCCGAGCGTCTCATCACTTGATGACCTTGGTTGAAGATGAAGCTGACTGATCGATGTCGTCTGAACTTGATGTAGATACCGGATTCTGGATGCAAAGTGATCCAATGAGACATAATATTACGCTTTATCCCTAACTTTTGCCTGGACCGCCCTTTCGGGTTTTCAGTCCACCGGGATACCCATTTTTGCCCAAGCCGCCTTTTCAGGTTTTCGACTTGCCGGGTGTACAGATTTTTTCATTTCATCCCTTCATTTTGCCCGAACCCTTTTGGTTCGCCGGGAAGCCCTAATTTTTCCTAGGCATGTCAGCCTAGCGGGTCTTTTTTCATGCGTAGTATCTTTTTACTATGTCTGCATTGGCGGGGTGAGGAAGGTCGTCACCATCCATGTTGGTTAAAATCATGGCTCCTCCTGAGAACGCATGCTTAACCACAAATGGCCCTTCGTACGTAGGGGTCCATTTGCCCCTTGGATCACTCTGAGGAAGGATGATTCGCTTGATTACCAGATCCCCAACTTGATATTCTTGTGGTCTGACCTTTTTGTTAAATGCCCTGATCATCCGTTTCTGATACGTCTGACCGTGACAGATAGCAGCAAGTCTTTTTTCATCAATAAGGTTTAGCTGATCAAGTCGTGTCTGGATCCAATCATCTTCGTTCAGATTTGCATCCTTCATTATCCGGAGAGAGGGTATTTGCACTTCGATCGGTAAGACCGCCTCCATACCATAAACCAAGGAGAAAGGAGTTGCCCCGGTTGACGTCCTGGCTGAGGTACGGTACCCATGTAGAGCGAACGGTAACATCTCGTGCCAATCTTTATAAGTCACTGTCATCTTCTGCACGATTTTCTTGATGTTCTTATTTGCTGCTTCTACAGCCCTATTCATCATCGGCCGGTAAGTAGAAGAGTTGTGATGTTGTATCTTGAACTACTTGCAGAGTTCGGCGATCATCTTATTGTTAAGATTTGTACCATTGTCTGTAATAATCCTTTCTGGTACACCATATCGACAGATCAGGTTGTGCCGAATGAACCGTGCCACGACGTTCTTGGTCACTGCAGCAAAGGAAGCTGCTTCAACCCACTTCGTAAAGTAATCAATAGCTACCAGGATGAAACGATGCCCGTTAGATACCGTAGGTCTGATCTCGCCGATCATGTTAATGCCCCACATTGCAAAAGGCCAAGGAGCTGTCAAGATGTTCAGAGGTACTGGAGGTATGTGCACTTTATCAGCATAGACTTGGCACTTGTGACAGGTCCGAGAATGCGGATAACAATCGGCTTCCATGGTGGACCAATAATATCCTGCCCGTAGGATTTTCTTTGCCATGGTGTGTCCACTGGAATGAGTTCTGAAAGTACCTTCATGTAACTCTACCATAATCCTTTCTGCTTCGTTCTTATCCACACATCGCAGTAAGGTTGAATCATGGTTACGCTTGTACAAGATGCCGTTGCTGAGGAAGAACTTTGCTGCGAACCTTCTCAGAAACTTTTTGTCGTTGACAGACGCACCTTCAGGGTATTCCTGAGCTTCCAGATATCTCTTCACCTCATAGTACCAAGGCTTCTCAGTCACCAATTCAGTCTCGAGATCACAACAGTATGCCGGTTCGTCCAGTTTCCAGATGATGATCCGGGGAGCCTCATTGTCCCATTTGACTTTGAACATGGAAGACATCGTAGCTAACGTGTCCGCTAACTGATTCTCCTCTCTTGGGAAATGTTCAAAGGTTATCTCTGTGAAGTGGGGGATCAAGGTCAACACACATTCTCTGTAAGGAATAAGATTCGGATGTTTCGTATCCCACTCTCCTTTGATCTGATTGATCACAAGAGCGGAATCTCCGAAGACACTCAGAAACTTGATCCTTAGGTCGATCGCAGCTTGAAGACCCATGATGCACGCCTCATACTCCGCCATGTTGTTGGTACAGTTGAAACATAGTCGGGCAGTGAGTGGAGTATGAGTGCCTTGAGGGGATATGATTATAGCGCCGATGTCGTTACCCAAAGCGTTTGAGGCTCCGTCAAAGTGCATAGACCATCGGGATCCTTCCTCAGGTCCTTCATCCGGTCCAGGTACTTCACAATCAGTCACAATCATGATGCTCTCGTCCGGAAACTCGAAGTTCATTGACTGATAATCGTCTACGGCCTGATGTGCCATGTGGTCTGCCAATACACTTCCCTTGATGGCTTTCTGGGTTGTATACTGAATGTCGTATTCTGTCAAGATCATCTGCCATCTTGCTATTCTCCCAGACAGAGCAGGCTTTTCAAATATGTACTTTATAGGATCCATCTTTGAGATCAACAAAGTAGTGTGAGTCAGCATATACTGTCTCAACCGACGAGCAGCCCATACCAAAGTGCAGCAAGTTTTCTCGAGCAGTGAGTATCGGGTCTCACAGTCGGTAAACTTTTTGCTAAGGTAATAAATGGCATGCTCTTTTCGGCCAGACTCGTCATGCTGCCCCAGCACACACCCCATTGAGTTGTCAAGCACTGTCAAGTATAGTATCAGAGGTCTCCCTTCAACCGGTGGCATAAGGATGGGTGGTTCTTGGAGATACTCCTTGATTCTGTCAAAAGCAGCCTGACATTCATCATTCCAACGTACTACCTGATCTTTCTTCAGTAGCTTGAAGATTGGTTCACAAGTAGCAGTTAGGTGTGAGATGAACCGAGCAATGTAATTCAGGCGTCCTAAAAAGCCTCTGACCTCTTTCTCTGTCTTAGGAATTGGCATCTCTTGAATAGCTTTAACCTTGGCAGGGTCCACTTGAATACCCTTATCACTTACAACGAAGCCTAGCAACTTTCCAGATCTTACCCCGAATGTGCACTTGTTCGGGTTCAACCTCAGCTTGTACAGTTTCAGCCGGTCAAACAACTTCTGCAGATGATCGAGGTGCTCTTCCTCAGTCTGGGACCTTGCAATCATGTCGTCAACATACACTTCTATCTCATGATGGATCATGTCATGAAATAAAGCAACCATGGCATATTGGTAGGTTGCCCCAACGTTCTTCAGTCCAAAGGGCATGACCTTGTAGCAGAAGGTGCCCCACTGAGTAACAAAGGTAGTCTTCTCCATGTCTTCAGGAGCCATCTTGATCTGGTTATAACCTGAAAAGCCATCCATGAAAGAGAATACCTTATGCTGAGCTGTATTGTCAACAAGGACATCAATGTGAGGTAGAGGGAAGTCATCTTTGGGGCTGTCCCTGTTCAGATCCCTGTAGTCGACACACATTCTGACCTTTCCATCTTTCTTAGGTACTGGCACCACATTAGCAACCCACTGAGGGTAAGAAGTCACTGCAAGGAACCCGGCATCAAACTGTTTCATAACCTCGGCTTTGATCTTCTCAGACATCTCTGGACGCATACGGCGGACCTTTTGCTTGACCGGAGGGCAGTCTTCCTTAGTAGGCAAGTGATGGACCACAATATCTGTATCCAAACCGGGCATGTCTTCGTAGGACCAGGCAAAGATTTCCATATAATCATGTAGCATCTGAGTCAACCGTTGCTTCACGCTGAGTTCTAGGTTGGCACCAATCTTAACCTCCTTTCTGTCTGCATCAGTACCCAGATTTATTGTTTCCACTGGCTCTTCGTGTGGTTGAATTTCCCTCTCTTCCTGGAGCAACAGTCTTGCAAGCTCGCCAGGAACTTCGCAATCATCTTCACCTTCGTCTTCGGCTAAGTTGATCGGATTTTCGAAGTCATAACTGGCAGTAGCAGAGTCGTTACCAGTGAGATCCAGAGTGGATTGAAACATGTATGAGTGAGTGTGTGTAAATATAGCTGTTTTGAAATATATAAAGGAAGGAAAGACAGAAAAGGAGCATAAGATTTGAAATGCGAGAAAACGTCCAAGATCTTTATTCATGATATATGAAATGACAATTTATATGCCCTCACAAATGAAACCACGGTGCCTCGGGTAAGACACCGGGCCATAGAGTTTTTAATTGTTTATTACAAATAACAAAACAAAGAAGTTTATTACTGCGTAACAAAATTAACAGGAGTATGGTCTTTGGCAATCCAATTGGTCAATCCGCCATCAGTTGTCGGGTAGATCCAGCTATTGAATTCAGCTTCATCCACTTCATTATCCTCCCCAACAGCATTCACTCCTGGATTAGTAATGAGCACAGGAGGTCTTCTGGTCTTTGCCTTCCGCATTGCTTTTTGTCCCTCTGCAGTAAAACCCAGTCCGAACTTGTCAGTTTTCTGTGTAAAATAGGGAAGCCTGCCCCAGTTAGCACATTCACCTTTCTGAATCACAGCCTGGGCATTCTTTAGGGAAGCCATCTTCAAAGGAACATCCTCTTCGACCACTGTTTCTGCTGCTGCTGAAATTGGAAGTACCTCTTCGAAATGCTGAAAGGGGGTTTCAATAAACTCCCCGTCCATCTCAATGTACCTGAAGGAATTCAAATGGCTTACCATATACTCCTCCTCTCCCTGCATAGTGACAATCTTCCCTCTGACAGGGTATTTTAGCTTTTGGTGCAAGGTAGAGGTCACTGCCCCAGCTTTGTGGATCCAAGGTCGACCCAGTAGACAAGAATACGATGGACGGATATCCATCACATAGAAAGTAGAGTCGAACACCTGAGAGCCCACACGAATAGGAATGTCCACCTCTCCATGAACCATCCTCTTGGAACCGTCAAAGGCTCTGACGATGATATTGCTAGGTTTCAGCTCTAGGCCTTCACAATCCAAATGGTCCAAGGCCTTCTTGGGTAGCACATTTAAGGAAGAACCAGTATCCACCAACACGTGCGCCAGAGTAGTGCCCCTGCATTAAATAGAGACATGCAGGGCATCATTGTGGTCTCTTCCCTTAGCAGTAAGGTCAGCATCTGAGAAACCCAAACCATTGTCCGCTGTCAGATTTGCTACGCAATCAGTGAACTGGATGGCAGATGTCTCCTGTGGCACATGGGCCGTCTTGAGAAATGAGATTAAGGACTTAGCATGGGCCTCTGAACATAGTAGCAAGGAGAGCATGGAGATCTTGGAAGGCGTATGCCCCAGCTGCTCGACAACATTAAAGTCACTCTTCTTGATTATTTTTAGAATTTCCTTCATCTCTTGTTGGGAGGCCTCAGCATTTATAGGTATTGGTGCCTCCATCCGGGCAGGCTCATCTTCAATCCCTTTACCCCGAGCATTGGATGACTCGGCAGCAGGGGAAACAACTTGATCAGTAACAGGAACAGGTACACTTGTGGGTGTTATAGTAAGGGGTCTTCGAATAGCGGGCGGTGCAATGTCAGGCGAGAAGAGCCTGCCACTGCGGGTAACCTTTGTTGGACCAGTGATATTGCTAATACTGGTGCCAGTGTTAAACTCTTGCTTAATTCCATTCACATACACATCTGCCCCATAGTGCCAGGGGATAGCCTTATCAGATTTGTAGGGGAGAGGCCCCGGAACAGTAATAACAACAGGTGCGACAGTCATGATTTGAACAGGCTTCCTTGGGAGAGCCTTGATTGGATTATTGAAGATTGTAACAACAGTAACTTCTTCTACCGGAACCAACTGAACAGCAGACTTCTTAAACATAATCTCCTTGCTGTCCATTAGGCTTTGGATGCCCAACTTCAGCAAAGGACAACCAGAGAGAGAAACAGCACAGAAAAGGCAACCCTCACTGCAACCCGGAAATAAACCGGCCAGCAGTAGGTTCCTCTTGACGGTCATTAAGGGAGTAGCTACATCATCCACAGAAACAGCGTATACATCTTCATCAACAGAATTTACTCCATGCCGGGGCATAGGAGCAGTCACCACGTTCGGCCTCTCAGGCGCTTCAAACTGTATCTCTTTTGCGTCGATAAGGTCTTGCACCTTATTCCTTAATGCCCAACAGTCATCAGTGGAATGCCCCGGGCTATCGGAGTGATAAGCACAGCGGGCATTTGGATTGTATTTGGGAGAAGCCGTATTCACAACCTTCGGGGCCTCCCTAACAGTCACTAAATTGGTGGATAGAAACTGTGGTAAGATCTGCGATAGGGTCATACTCAAACGGGTAAACTCTCTCCGGGGTCTTTCAGCCCTTTGAGGATTGGTTTGCCGAGGAGAGGTAGTAGGTTTGGCAATCATCACCGCGTTGACAGATTGGCGGCGCTCAGGTTTCTCTTGTCTTCTAGAGCCGTATACAGCACCGGCCTCTTTCTTGAAGGGTTTCTTCTCAGAACTTGTAGATGCACCCTTCGAAATTTTACCAGACTTCATCCCAGCCTCTATTCTCTCTCCAGTCAGAATAAGATCAGTAAACCCTGCAGATGAGTTACCGATAAGATGGTTGAAAAATGGCCCAGATAGGGTCCCCAAGAACATGTCTACCAACTCCCGGTCAGTCAACGGAGGCTGCACCCTGCCAGCCAGATCCCTCCACTTCTGTGCGTACTCTTTAAAACCTTCACTTGACCCTAGCGACATACCCTGGAGTTGGGTACGTGTAGGGGCAAGGTCGGCATTATATTGATACTGCTTATAGAAAGCAGTAGCCAACTCCTCCCAGTTACGAACCTTGGTCCCATCCAGCTGATAGAACCATTCGAGATGAGTCCCTGAAAGACTCTCCTGGAAGAAGTGGATCCATAAATTCTTGTCCACTGAGTACGGTTGAATCTTCCGCACATACGATCTGAGGTGTAGCTTGGGACAAGACGCCCCGTCATACTTGGTAAAGGATGGTGCTTTGAATTTATGAGGAATAATCACACCAGTAGACAAACCCAAATCTCCGAAATCCAGCCCAGGTACCTGTTGTATCTCCATAGCATTCAGTCTGTCCTCCAACTGCTTGTACCTGTCTTCTGCGGGAGGATACTGTTCCTCATCAAAATCAGTCTCGTTGTCGGAGACTACTGGACTAGGACCTTTTCCCTCTTGAGGACCACCCTTGCCTATAGAAGAACCAGCTTCTTCATTCTGCAGAGTGTTTCCAAACCTTCGGCCTGAGTTGAAAAGAACAGTTCTTCTCTTCTTCTTCTTTTCCTTCTTCAGGAGCAGAGCCTTCAACTCTTCTTGGCCCTGAGCCAAACCCATGATTAGTTCCTGAAATTGCGCATTCTGCGCCTGAAGAGCCTTGATGGACATCTCAGTTGATGATGAGTCAGGATTCATGATGCTGAAATAAACAGCGAAGAACTGTAAGCAACCTGAAAAGAAGAAAACCTGCTATGCACATGATGAATGATATGTGTTTATGCAATGCATTCAAGGGTTCGAAAGTTCAAATTTGTTGTAGACAAAAAAAGAACACACGTTATCATTAAGGAAATAATTGTTTGATACATCAAAGCCTCATGGGCACAAATTACAAAGCAAATCAATCCCAAAAGACACTACGCATCCTCTTTGGAGCTATGTAGGTGTTGAGATTCCTCTCCTCATGCAACAGGCGGGTGAGCTCCAAGACCTTCTTTTCACTAGCATGTAGACTGGTCTCAAGAGAATTCCGTTCTTCCTTAAGCTGGATCCAGCTCTTCTGTATCTCTTCCCAGGATGTGGGCATGTCAGGATGCTGAATGGTGTAGGACACTTCTCCTTCCAAGACTGGCTCTTTGATCACAGGGAGCATATGAGGATAAGGCATCACTAACTTCTGGGAGCGGGCGCGTACCCACTTGAGATAAGGTTCCAACGGGATGGAATTCCTGTGCCCCAGTGTCTTGCTGTCTATCCTACTTGGCATCCTCCAGGCTCTGATAAATCTCTGGCGAAGTCCTTGTGCATCGTTGTCGAAGTCAAAAACTATGTCAGGAATTAACATGTCATGAGGACCATCTCTCCGAGCATAACCAAACTGTCTCCAAGCCAAGCATGGGTTGTAAGTAATACCTCCTCTGATTCCAAGTAAAGGAACATTAGGGTACTCCCCGCAACGATCAATGATAATGACATCCTCTCTGGACCGAGGGCACCAATGTATATCTGCATGTGTAAGAGTCATCAACCGTTGTGACCATCTCAAACCCCGCTCGTTTTTCAAAGCTGATTGTGGAAGGTGCGAAATAAACCACCTTCCCAGGAGAGGAGTGCAACACATAAGGACACCTCTTTTTCTCATGGTTCGAGTGTAACATGAGTGAAGGATGTCCCCTAGCAACGTAGGTATAGGATTCCTGGACATGAAGATCTGGACAGCACTGATATCTATAAGCTGATCCGGATTAGGGAACAACACCAAACCATAGACAAGGAGGGCCACAACTTCTTCAAAAGCTTGTAAGTCAAGGGAGTTCCAACATTCATGGGCCATTTCAAATAGAAACTTGGCTAAGAACCCTTTGAAACCACTTCTAACTTCCCAATGTCCCTTGAGGTCAGATGATTGTAGGTGCAAAGCTTTAGCAATCTCTTCAAGCTTGGGTTCCTTTTCTGTACCGTTGTAGGGTAGTTGATCAAGGATAGGGATCTTCAGGAGCCGGGAGAACTCCTCCAATGTAGGTACCAGCTGATAATCCATGAAGGTGAAACAGTGATGCAGAGGGTCAAAGAACTGGAACAGGACCTTTATCATATCTTCCTCAATGTTGGTATTGACCAAGCTGATGAGACTTCCATGTCTTTCACTGAATGAAGAGTTCTCGGGAATCCTGGATATAAGCTCCTTAAGCTGAGGAGGGACCCTTACAAGGCTGATTTGAATTGTCTTTCTGCGAACAGTTTCCATGTCCTACAAAACAAGAACAAAGATGAAGATTCGAACCCCTGAAATGGTTAGTCAATGCATATGATGCTGGATGATGTCATGATGCTATGATTAAACACACCACAGATATTTACAAAGATAAACATGTAAGGCACACAAGGCACACAAGACAAGCCCTTAGGGTTTAGGCCAGCATGGGGTCTGGGTAGTACCCTCTTGAAGTTGGTGGGTTCAACCTGTCCTATTAGAAGTAACCGGGTTCTAAGGGTCCCAATATCACGGGATTGCTTTCATTGTTCATCATTTCGATTTAGCCACTGAACTGGCGACCGAAATATTCCAGGAAAGCAACCCTCAATTGAGTGTAGTATCGAGTATCAACCAACCTCGGACTGCACCAAAGTCAGTTATCTCACTACCCTAAAGAGGCCAAGATAGTTCAATTAAGGTTCCTAAGGTTTGTTGATGCTTCACGACACCACGCGGAGGCCCCATACTCTCCTTGACTGAACTCAAGGGTTACCGGTACACACCAAAGTGCCACATCAACGTAGCAGACTGTTTCAACCATGTCGGTATACCCCGCACAGTTCCCTCACAGTCTTGTTGCTACTTTCTAAGAAGGTATCCCCCAGATCCGGGTTAGGATCTATAGAACTCCCAAGACAGTACCCACAATAATAAAGCAAACAATTCAGACAATTGAAAACACAATTATGAACTACCCTAAGATACACCTCACTTTAAGATAAGTCCCCAGCAGAGTCGCCAGTTCTGTGATCGGTGGATCCGGAACTGACTGTTTAACGCTGGTTCGCGAAATGTCGCGGAAGCAAGAGTCGCCACCGTCTTTTATTTTCTCCAAATGGAAAGGACAAAAGCACAGAAAAATTCCTTAAAGAGATTGCTCTCGGTTCGGGAGGTAGATTATAGAAAGAGAAGGTGTTAGCACCCTTTCTATCCATGGTTATCCATGGGCTCTTATATACTTGCTCACTTGTGTTTTCAAAAATGGTTTGTTTGCTTTTCAACTGTGGGTTTTAAAAAAGTTTCTTTGAAAATTCCAGTTCGACTCTTGTATCGGTCCTCAAGAGTGTTTGAAAAATTGCTTTCGAAAGCTTTTTGAAAAGGTGTCGGTGTGAAAAGTATTTTTGATTTGTTTTGAAATTAGAGCAAGTATCTAGAGCCGTCTACCTACCCTAAGGAATTCGTCTGTGTAAATGTCCTTAAAGTAGTGCCATCCCACCATTGAGAGGTAGGTAGCACCACCGTTGGAGGTGTTCGGGTCAATTCGAAGGTTCGGGACATGGTGATCACCGGAGCAATGGGAAGACACCTTAGAAGCTACCCTCATGCCAGGTTCCCGGATCATGAGGACTTACTAAGACATCCTCTACTCGACGATCACCTTTCGAGGCAAGGCAACAGTGAGGCGTACCCTAGGGTTGGTGTGTGATTTGTGTGTCATGTTCATTTATTTTTGTCTTGTCATGTTATGGTGATCTACGCGTTTGTTTTTATTTAGTCATTCATTCTTGCATGCCATTATTAACAGTTAAAAATTGCGAGAAATGTAAAGTTCCTAAACTATTACAAAGGCGCGGGTCCACATCGCCAAATTAAAATCCAGGACCCGATTTGACATAAAATAAAGATGCGAAAGATAAATATTTAATTTACATGGCCTTGGGAGAATTACATCAGTATTTAAAAGAAATAAAATAAAAATGCGCGAATTGAATTAAAATTGAAAGCGAGGGCGTTGGACCCTTTTTAATGAAATTAAATTATATTATTAAATTAATGAAATTGAAATGAAAAAAGAAATTATTTTTGGAGGTTTTTTGTATTTATGGTTTTTTTATGTGAGAATTAAATGAAATTGAGAAATTAACCCTAATTCTAGTTTTTTTTATTTATTTATTAAGAAAAACATGTTAAAATTACCTAAAATTAAACCTAATTAATTAATGCAATTTGATTTATAAAAATAATAGTAAATAATTAATTATTAGAGATGATAAAATAAAAGAAAAAGTAATTAAAATAATTAAAATCTAATTCTACAAGTTTTTTAAGTTTATTAAGAAAAGATTTTAAAATTAACCCTAGAATAAAAACTAATTAATTGATACAATATTTTATTTACAAAAATATTAGTTAAATAAAATATATTTAAATTTTTTGTCTTTTCTGATTTTTATATTAGTTTTTTTGTTTTATGAAAATAAATTAAATTAAAGGAATTAATTAAAAAAGAAATAATTGAAACAAATAAAATAAAGAAAAGAAAAGAAATACAATACCTTGGGGGGTTCTGTCCCCAATTGGAGGTAAAGTCCTAGCAATTCTGGCCCATTAAGCCTTGGCCTTATTGACTTTTATGCTGGCATGCATGTGTGTTGACTAACGTCCATGATGTTCTTCCAACTATGGCCCTTTGATTGATCTCAGCAAGCACGTGGAAGGCCTGGATGTGGAGAGTATGGTGGAACTCTAGAAGCGAATTGCACATAAGCATGATTAGCAAAATAATATGGAAAGAGAGGGGGACCTGGGATCGAACCCAGGTCCTGTTGCTTACCAATACTATGCTTTGCTAACTGCTCCAACTACGCGTTTTGGTTATATAATAGGAAACAAATAATATAAGATAAAACAATGGTTAGTGGAACTTTAGCGCGAAAATTCAAACGAACCACTTATGCCTCGCCACCTAGTCTTCTTCTTCCTCGTTCGTGTTTTACCTGAAACATAAAAGACTTAGCGGGGGTTTTAAACCCCCCCAAAATATGCACTTTTCAATAATAGCGAATAGGCCATATGGCCACATAAATTAGGCGCGATGGGTGTTCTCAAATTGTCCAAGCTCCCTGATTTCAACCATGGCATTGAGGTGTCTCAATTTTACAGTAGGTGAAAGTACCCAATTTGAAATTTGAAGAACCCTAATAATCGTCCATGGTAGTTTCGCGTATGGGTGATGAAAACTTAATTAAACAATACAGTTAGCTTTAGAATCAATCAAGGAACGTAAATCAAACATTAAAAAGTACTAAAAACACATGAATCATGATGCAAGCATATGAAAAAAATCTTGTACAGGGCACGATCGTTCTACCGTTTCTCTGCGTTAGGATGGATGGTTTTGATCTGAAAACCTTCCTTGAAGTCTCAGGAAGGTAATGGAATGGTTATTTGGCCTTTAATCGCACTGGAAGATGGTTTTCAGTATTTGAGTTTTCTTGAAAAAAATGCAAACTTTGTTATGGTGTTCTTGCGCAGCTTTGTGGTTATGGACACTAGGGTTTGCATTGGTATATATGTGTGAACGATTAGGGTTGAGAAATTGATCCAAAGAACCTTTGCATTGATGAAGAGATATTTGATTTTCATGGCATATAATTTTCAATCTTTTTCATGCTATCTTGGTTCCAATCATCTCCAATCACATGGATTCTTTCTATATCTGATTATGCACGAAATATTGAGTGTATTTCATGCATAAAAAGATTTAAAAACTTAGGTTTGGTATTTTTCATATATTTTAATTAATTAAATGAATTTCTAGCAATTAAAAATTCAAATAAATAAAATAAAAATGATGAAAAACTTCCCTTTGGGCCAAATGGTCGTGCACATGTTTTGGATGATGAATTTTGGAAGAAAAAGAGGCCCATTAGCAATTTTAAGACTTTTGAAGCAATGTTGACTTTTCAAAATATCCAAAAATTTCCCAACTTCCACAAGGCAAATCTTGCTCAATTTTTAAGCTTCGCTCATGTTCTTGGACATTTTGGAAAGGTCTTTGAGTCCTCTAACCAATTTCTTTGGTCCCATGTCATTTTGATTTACCAATCTCAAGTTATGGCCTTTGACTTAAAGTCCCTTTTTGTTGACTTTTGAAAATGACCTATAATGTTGAAATTGATAACTTTTTGTGAGAGCATTTCTTGGACTTGAAGTATGAAGAGGAGTTGTAGGAAATGTCTTTCTCTTCAAAATGAGCTTTGGATGTAATTTTTCTGATAAACCATGTGGAAGTTATGCCTTGGTCAAGTTACAGTTGACTTTTTCAACTGTCCAAATATGGAAACTTTTGCATCTTGAGATTTTTTGAGCCAAGCTTTGAGAATCATGATCAAGCATTGATCAAATGATGTTTGTGGCTTCAAAATGAGATGTTGACCAAAAATTTGAACTTTTGACTGTCAAATGACCATTTTTCCCCTACAGTTGACTGTAGTGCAATTAGGGTTTTTGACTGTGCAATTTTGTGTTGTAAGTCTTGAAACTTGGCATGAGGGTGCTTGACCATGTTTGTAGGCATGTGGGACTTGATTGGACCCTTGGAAACTTCATTTTCTTTGTTAGAACCAAAACCCTAATTTTTGACTGTTAGGAGGCCCTTGAACTGTGTAACCCTTGGGGAATTTTGAAGCTTGCTCTTTGTAATTCTTGAAGAATATGGGAGGGAAAATTTTGGGGTACAACAGTATCCTCTTCCTTCTTCTTGGTAAAACCATAAGATGGCTTCTTCGCACCTCCATATCCTTCACTCTTTGTTAAACAGCCCTCTCTTACAGCCTCCTCTAAACGGATACCCATGCCTACCATTTCAGTAAAGTCACTTGGCGCACTTGCTACCATACTTTCATAGTAGAAAGCACCCAGAGTCTTCAAGAAGATCTTAGTCATCTCCTTCTCTTCCATGGGAGGAATCACTTGGGCGGCTACCTCACGCCATCTTTGTGCATATTCTTTGAATGATTCCCTGTCTTTCTGAACCATGGCCCTGAGTTGATCACAGTCAGGCGCCATGTCCACATTGTATTTGTATTGTCTGATAAATGCTTCTCCCAAGTCATTGAAAGTATGAATATTGACACTATTCAAACTCATATACCACTTCAGCACCGCACCGGTCAAACTATCCTGGAAAAAGTGAATCAGCAGACACTGATCATCAGTATGGGTAGACATTCTCCTTACATACATCACCAAATAAGCACGAGGGAAAGTGTTGCCCTTGTACTCCTAGAACTCCTGGACCTTAAACTTTGCAGGTATCTTAACATTCAGAACCAAGCATAATTCATTCACATTCTGCCCAAATAACTTTTTTTCCCTGAGGGCCTTCATCTCCCTCTGCATCTTGTCAAACTGCTCCTGAAAATCATCCATTCTGTCGTAAAGACCCAAGTCTTCACTTGGTGGAGGAAAAGGACAACACACATCATCATTAACAATTAGAACCATATTCATTGAAGGAGGTGCAGCAGGAGCAGCATGCACCACAGGAGGTGCAGGAGTAACAGTAGTCTGAACAACTGGAGCTTCTTGAGGACCAAGATTGAAACCTGTGGGCGCAGAATTCTCTGGCATTCCCCATGGATAACCTTGAGGCATGAGATTATGAACAACAACTGGGATAGAAGATACAGGAACTGTCGGAGCTTCAGCAGTGGCCCTTGTTGGTTGAAGTTGAACACTCGGTGGCTGATTCTGAGCAGCCACCAGAGATTCCATCAGAGCAGTAAGATTGGCCATGTCGGCCTTCAAAGCAGAAACCTCCTCGCACAACTCACGATTCTCCTATTCTAAGTTATCCATCTTCCTTCTGAAATTAGCTCGAGTATTGTAGTGGTGAGTCAGCTTGCTGAACAAAGTAAATCAGCTTGGTAAGACGCCTGGATATGCATAACAAATGAAAGAAATGCGTGCAATATGATGCATGATATGCAATGCACATGATTAATTTTTATTATTAATATTTCAAGGGACTTAAAGATTTATAGACACATTGCAAATATCAAAGTAATAACTTATTTGAAATACTGAAAAATTTTATTACAAGTTTCAATAATCCCAAGTACAAGATGAAAATAAAGTTTAAAACCCTAAGAAGTAAAGATGACGGAGATCACTCTACACGCTGGCGCTTCCCTGTAAGCCTGGCAACCTGAGCCTTCAGCCTCTGGTTTTCTTCAGCGTACCTGGTGGCCACCTCCTTCCAATCACCTGAATCGGGAAGTGAGCAACTAACATCTAACTGAGGCTTAGGAGAAAATAAATCCCCTTGCCTCTCCATGGTCTCTACCGCTCGACTCTCAAGGATCTCAATCAATTCATCCCTCTCCTTCAAGTTTTCTCTATAGGAAATCTCTAGAGTTTGGCATTTGTTCTTCCAAGCATCCTTTTCCTGTTGTATCCTGACCAAAGTAAGTCGTAGCTCTTCTATATCATTCAATAAGGGAGGAGTGGTCTTCGCAAACAAATCAGGCATTGGTGTTTCCCGAGAATACAGAATTTTCAACTGAATAGCTCTCGTTTGGACCCACTGAAGATAAGGTTCAAAAGAAACAGCCCCTCTTGGTCCCAATTCTTTCCTACTCTTCTTATGAATGTGACGCCAGGCCTTCACAACCTGCTTCTTAGCTTCCTTATGGTTTTCTCCCTCCTTTAGAAAGAAACTACTCAAATGAATACTATTTGGTTTATCCCTCATCGGATAACCAAGCTGTCGTCGTACAAGAACAGGGTTATAGTTAATTCCTCCCTTTGTACCAAGAAGAGGTACATTGAGGAAACT
Source organism: Vicia faba (assembly GCA_948472305.1). Classification (NCBI taxonomy): domain Eukaryota; kingdom Viridiplantae; phylum Streptophyta; class Magnoliopsida; order Fabales; family Fabaceae; genus Vicia; species Vicia faba. Next base: position 1,341,098,388 of record OX451741.1, on the reverse strand, counting down.
ACCACAACTATCAACAATCTCTATATCCTGGTAAGCTCTATGATACCAATCAATATCCAAGTGAGTAAGGGCCATGATCTTAGGAGCCCAATGGGGTTCCTTCCTGACATCCCAAAAAGCATCAGACTGAGGCATATGAGAAATAATCCATCGGTACAACAGAGGGCGTGCAACAGATAATCATCCCCCCATGATAAGAATTCTGAAGATAAATAGAGTAATAAGTGTCACCCAACAATGTAGGAACTAGGTTTCCAATCATGAAGATCCCGATAGCATTAACGTCAACAAACTTATCCACATTAGGAAATAAAAACAACCCGTAAGCAAGTAGAGCAAAGATGGCCTCAAAAGCGATTGTACTCTTCATCCTGGAAAAGTAACGAGCTTTCTCCAATAAGAACTGAGCTGGTAATCCTCTAATCCCTCCTTTAATAGTCATTTGGGCTTCAACCTCAGACTTCCCCAGATGGATCAAAGCAGCAATCTCATGTGGTTTTGGCTCACCCTCCAAACCAGTGAAAGGAACACGATTGGTAATAGGTAAATCCGATAGATAAGAATACTCCTCTAGTGTAGGCATTAACTGATAGTCGGGAAAAGTAAAGCAATGATACATCGGATCATAGAACTGGACCAAGGTCGAGAGAATACCCTCCTTCATCCTAAGTTTCATAAGAGGAATGATGGATCCATACTTCTTCCGAAAATATGTAGAACACTCGATCTCGGGAATTAGACTGATCAACTCATATATCTTGGGATCCTTGAAACTGTACTTCTCGGTCTTTCTTTTTCCAGTATCCATGGTTTAAAAAGTACCTGAGATATTCACAAATGGTCAACTTTTAAGTCCCTTGAAATAAAATTTCTTCAAAATATGCTTATGAGTGCATGGATGCATGATGCAACAATCACACACAAGATCATAAACATAGGGTTCATAGGTTCAACGTCACAAGCATGAGGTAGAAGGTACTACCATAAGGTGTTGGTCTAAAAGTTATCACCTGTCGAACAAGGTTCTAGAGGTTCCAAGAGTCTACATCCTTCCTTTGGATATTACCAACTTCTCAATTAACTCAGTGATTAGTAATATTCTCAAGAAAAACTTGTCTGAATGTAGTATCGCGTGACAACTATTTCCGGATTACTCCGTCATAGCTTCCGCACTACACCTAAAAGGCCAAGATGGGTTTGGTATTCTACGATCTTCAGCTTCAGCAGGCACCCAGGTCGAAAGCAATACGTCTTCCCGATTACTCGGTAAATGACACTACAGTTAAAGGAGCCTCCACTGAGTGGGGGATCTTATGCCTCCTTTTTTGGGATTACTCCCTCAAAGTTAATATGACTATACCTCTCGTCCTATCTTAAAGTTTGCCCAAGTCTGAGTATAGGACTTATGAGTAATCACCAAGCACCCTGAAAACCAGGAAAATTCAGACATATATATATACAACATATAATACATAAACAACAATAGCACATATACAGATATAAACAAAGATAGGCTCAACCCACTTAGGGATGGACCAGCAAGAGGTCAATCTTTCCCCAGTGAAGTCGTCATTTTTTCTATAGCGGTAGAAATGTTTAAGACTAAGCCATTGGATTGACTAGACTTGTACAAATAAATAAAAAATCGCCACCGTGCTTTATTGTTTCCAAAGGAATGGGAAAAGAGCGAATAACCCAAAAATATGGGGAAAGATTCTAGGTAAGGGGGTTGTTTATGCAAAGGGAAGGTATTAGCACCCTAAAGATCTACGGTACTCCGCAGGAACCTCTTTATAAAATCTGTATATTTTGGCTATAAAATGTTGTATAAAAATGGATGGTGGAGGTGAGAAAAGAAATATATGTTTTATGGTTTTTGCACCCGCCGCGGTTGCGAACCTTTAGTGCCTACGTACCTTTCGTGCAATAGGGGATCAGGGTACACGTAGTTCCTCTTTTAAAGTATTTTAAAACATAAGTGTGTTGGTTAATTTTATGAGATAAGACATCATCGTCATTGTCCTTGTGGAAAACATACTTACTACCCACAATTATGAGAAAGGAGAATTTACATCATCTCAAAGTGGAGGATATGGCTTGGATTTTAAAATCAACAATGCCTCACTCAACACCCAAGTGGAAAATATCTCTCTTCACTATATATTGTAGAAGTATAGCTGTTTGCATCACTACAAGGATTGACAAGAGCCTAATCTTTTGAAAAACATTTAAAGTAAAAGCCAAAGTAGAAAAATGGTTTGAATGAGATTGATTGACTTTTAGTCTTCTCACAAAAAAATGTCAAGGTATTATTAAGTTATTTGAAGTTTATTTATGAAAAGGTTTTGAAAATGTATGGACCTAAGTTCAAGTTTATTATGAAAGTGGTTCAAGTTTTAAAAACAAGAAGAGCTTTCAAAAGGAGATAGAAGATTTTTGAAATTACAGAAAGATGGGAGGAGAAGAAGAGACTATCCTAAAGCATAAGATAAAAGCTAGGGATAGGACCATATAACCAACATGAAGCCAATACTTGACATTATGAGCCAAGATAGAATTCTCATTATTTGGATTGAAACCAAGCAAGCAAAGATACTAGACCTCTTGAGAGAACCAAACTTCAAGTGTATTAAGTCTTCACAAAAAATTGGGCAGAGTAACAGATGTATACGGGTGGATTCCAGATTACAAACAAAGTATGTAATCACAATAACCTGCACACAAAACAAACAAAATAACCCAATGTCTTGAGTTAAACCTCAAGAACTCCAGACAAAATATCAATCAAGGTCATAAGATCTCCAACATAAGCCAAGGTTTCTAATCCTAAGTCCAAGAAGTCCAATGCTCCATAATGCCAAGGATAGTAACCAAATAGTCCAAGTATCATTAAAGGTTTTTAGGGTTCATGTTGATTATTAAGTGTCTTAGAAGAGAAAAGAAAATCTCAAATGAGAAAAATAAAAATGACATGAAATGTAATGCTTAAAGTAAATGGTACATAAAGCATAAAAAATAAAAGGGCACAAAATAAAAACAATTTAATAATTAGTGGTTAGTTGGATGACCATCTTGAAACTTGCATGTGTAACTCATTAGAGGATTTGTAGAACCAAAGCCTCCACACAACAAGTTGCATTTGCTTTTTGTCAAGTATATCATCCATTTAGAATCCTCAAAAGAACCATTTAATGATCAACAATGTTTAAGTGATCCGCGTTGACCAAAAGTGTTGTAGATCCATTAGAGGATTGGTAGAACCAAAGACACCACACAATGAATCTCAAGGTTATTAGATCAAAGATATCAAATTAACATACTTGGGCTTGCAAACATAGGTTTGGGCCACAAATGATCATTTATTCAAATCAAGACAAAATTTAGCGTTATGTTAAGCAATTGTAAGTGGACTTATGTAGAAGTCGCACCTATTTTGAGGCCGGTCAATAGAATCTATGCACCATTTGTTTTGAGACATGATATAGAGATCATGTTACAATTACACTTAGTGCAATAAGAAAGGGACAAGATGAAGCGAGGTGGGAAAGAATATACAAACCACATTAGAATTAAATTTAAATCAAACTATTATTAAAATCATTCATCCATTTTTATGGAGTTAGACTCAACACCATGGATCCAATGATGTTAATAAAGTTTGTTGTACCCCAAAATTTGCCCTCCCATATTGCTCAAAACATTTCAAGAAAGATCCTCAAGTTGCTCAAGAAAGCCCAAGGGTTGACCAGACAAGCTCTCCCCTAAGGCAGGCTACCTCAAATTAGGGTTTCATGTTGCATCAAGATACTTGAGTCCAAGGGATCCCAAATTCTCACCAATGCCCTAATATGTTCTCAAGATCATCCATGTCAAGTTTCAAGCCTACAGAGAAAATTTGCTCAGTCAATTGCTCAAAGGCCTGAAAATCGACTATGATAGGGCAAAAGTCAAATGTGGCCTACATACAGTCAAACTTCAAGACTTTTGGTCAACATCCTCATTTTGAAGTATGATTCATCATTTGATCAAGGGTTGATCATGATTCATCAAGGATTGCTCATAATTCATCAAGAACCAAAAGTTGCTAAATTAGGGTTTTGTAGGAAAAGTCAACTCAACTTTGACCAAGCATAACTTTCTCATACTTTATGATAAATGACCCATCAAAAGCTCATTTTGAAGATGATTCCATGCTCTACAATCCATCTTCATCTCCCAAGTTCAAAATATGCACTCACAAGAAGTTATGAATTTGGACATTATAGGTCATTTTGAAAAGTCAACAAAAACACTTTTTTTGTCAAAGCTTCATACATGAACATGGAATATCAAATTGAGATGAGACAAAAAGGGTTGCTTAGAGGACATCTCAAACTTTCTAAAAAGTCCAAGAAAACCTTCAAAGAGTCAAAATTTAGGAAGTTATGCATTGGTGAAGTTGACCTTTTTTGCAAAATTGTCAAAAGTCAACTATGCCTAAAACTGCAAATTTTGCTTAATGGGCCCAATCTTTTGCACTTGTTTTGAGTTGGAAACATGGTCCACGAGCCCTAGCCCTTGCCACTTGTCATTATCTTATTTTTATTATTTATTTTTATTTTTATTTGAATTAAATTAATTTGCATCAAAACAAATCATAGAAAATCCAAAATATTGAAATCTCAAGATTTGATACTTGTTTCAGGTCTTAAATTCCAGCTAGCATGAGATCAAATTCGTGTAAAGGCATGGGGTGCACAAAAAGATTGGATTTGGACTATTTTTTGAAAGATATTCAAAGGAATCAAATCAAAATCAAATGCAATGATGGAGGAAGATTGAGCACACTCTTTCAACCCTAATTCATTCCTCAATACATAAGGAGTATTTGCAGACCCAAAGCAAGGCAAGAAAGAGGCGCAGCAACAAGAACAAAACTTGAAAAAATCATAAAAAGTGCAAACACGATTTCATTGTTCCAGGCAATTTCAAAGCCTCTTAACCATCCCAATCGCTTCCTGGGATCCCCAGCAAGCAAAACCAATCAAAAACAAGGAGTTTCCATTGCCAAATACCACTGTAAGTCATCCACGACATTGATGTATTTTTGAAATCGAATTGTATCATTCTGTCACTTATAGCACAAAATAGTTATAGATTCTTACTCCTTGAAGCATTTGCAAGCTTTTTGTAATATTTGATTGCGTTTTCATGGCCTGTATTGGAGTTTGCCATTATTAGGGTTTCTTGCTCCAATTTGGGATCTTCGTGAATAGATAAAATTGGGCCATGAAAGGGCCACCATTGTACTCAGCAGGTCTAGACGAACCTATCCATGGCATTAGTTTTTATTTATCACGTTTGTATGAGATTTTGAGGATTGCAGGACCTGTAGCAACGGACATGGTGCCGTAGGTAAAAGTTTGTATCTTTTAGCTACGGAACAAGGAAGAAGAAGATATTGTGGCAAGCAACCATTGGCCTATTCAAAAAAAACGTGCGCGGAATTAACATATTTGGCCTTTTTAATATTTAATTATTGTTTTATATTTTATGAACAAACCAAGCAGCCAGCACAGTTGGTAAGTGGAGCGTTTGGATGGTGTTTCAGGGCCTGGGTTCGAATACCAGGTCCCCCAATTTCTTCACATTATTTTTCTTTCAGGAATTGCATGCGCTTACAAAGCCAAGGTCCACCATATGACCTCACCATCCAATCAGCCAAGTGTCCTGAGATCCAGATCCAAAGGCCATCAACGAAGGACCATGATACACCTAGTCAAACACATGGCATGGGATGCAAAGAGTCAACGTGGGTCAATCCTTCTTGGGCCAGAAAATTGCTGTTTTCACCCCCAAATTACTCAGGCCCAATAACTCTTTCTCTTTTCTTTTTACATTTTGTTTTTATTTAATTTATTTATTTTATTTACTAACACAAAATTAATTATTCTTTTTATCAAAAAAATCATAAAATATTTTTTACCCAATTAGACTTAGGATATTTATTTTTTATCAAAAATTAAATTAATTTAATTCGGTTGTTAATTTTAGATAACTTTAATTCTTTTTGTAAATAGATTTAAAAATAATTAGAACAATTAGGGTTTTGTTTATAACTTAATTATATTTTCTTTTTTCTTAAAATAACCAAAAACACAAAAATATGCCATTTATTTATTTTCATTAATTAATTTAATTAGCTAATTAATTTGGTACTTAATTTTAAAACCTAATACTTTTTATAAAAACCAGCAAAAACATTTTTTTTTCAATTAGGTTAGAAAGGGTCAAAACCCTAAATTTTTCTTATCGTTCTAATTTCATCGCGCGCGCTTTATTGTTTTATTATTTACCATATTGATGTAACTGCCTACAAGTTGTAATAGCTTAATTAGGACTTTTATTTTCATTTATCTCTTTATTTCTTAAGGGTTTGTTTTTGGCTATGTAAATACCTGAAGTCTTGTAATAGCGTAGATTAATTTCCACACTTTAATTTCCGCAAAATATTAAATTGTTAGATGTGTGATATTAGGGATCCATGACAAGAATGTATGCAAACTTTAAAACAGTTAGATAACCCTAAATGTGCAAAGATAAATAATCTGAAATCGAATCAATCGCACATGCGCACTCCTAGGGTACATTCCCACTTGGTTGCCTTCGGTAAATGGTCATTAGGTATAGGATATTTTAGTGGTCGTCCTTTTGTCTAAACAAAGATCAAAGTCCTGTTCGGAAAAGTTGCCTCAGAATAGTTGCCTCGGAATTGTTTCCTCGAATAATTGATCTAAGATATTAGGGTTATTACTAAGACGTCCTAACATTGCTTTAGTGACCGTACGTCCCTTTTCGAATTGACCCTCAAAACTCCAACGACGATGCTACCTACTCACTAATAGTAGGATAGCACTGTCTAAAGCAAATGAACATAGAACAATTCTCTTTTTCGAGTAGGTAGATTAGCTCTTAAGTAGTTGCTTAATCCAAACAAACTTTTTCACACTTACACTCCTCTTTTAAACAAAGCTTTCAAAAACACTTCGTAACACTCTTAAAGACAGAAGCAAGAGTTAAATCAAAGTCAAAAACTTTTTTCAAATCAAACACACAAGAAATTTTGAAAATGATGAGCAAGTACCTAAGAGCCCGTAGATAACTACGGATAGAAAGGGTGTTAATACCTTCCCTTTCTATAATATACCCCCCGTACTCAGAAAATCTCGAAAAAGGAATTTTTCTATGCTTTTTTCCTTTCCTTGTTGGATAAAATAAAAGTCGATGGCGACTCTTGCTTACTGCGACATTTGAGAATACAAAACGCAAACCAGTATTAAACAGTCGGTTCTGCCACCGTATCACAGAACTGGCGACTCTGCTAGGGATTTAATAAGTGGGGTGTACCTTAGGATAAGTTCATCATATTGTTTTCTATTGTTTGATTTGATTGCTTTATTTTTGTGGGCTTTGTATTGGAGTTACTATAGATCCTAACCCGGATCTGGGGGACACCTTTTAGGTAAGTAGCAATAGACTGTGAGGGAACTGTACGGCGTAGACCGATACGGTTGAAGTAGTAGCTACGTTGATGTGGCACATTAGTTGGTACCGATATCCCTTGTGGAGCAACAAGGAGAATATGGGGCTGCTATATGAGTCATTAAGCATCAACTGACCTTAGAACCTATAATTGACCAACTTGGCCATAGGAAGTAGTGAAATGCTACACTCATTGAGACCATACTCTCGAGATGGTTCCGGCTGCAAGAAAAGATTGCGTGAGCTAAAACTATGACCGGTGGAGGATGGTCAGTGATATTGAGAACCTCTAGAACCCGGTTAATATTATTAGGACAGGTTGAACCAACTAAACTGCAAGAGGGTAGTACCTAGACTCCATGTAAGCCTGAAACATAAGGGCTACTGTGTGACTTGTTTGCATTTACCATGTTTGCTATTTGTGATACCTGTTGTGTGTTTTTATCATGACATCATGCATCATGACATAGCATGCATATTTCATTAGACTAACCATTTCAAAGACCGAGGGGATTCATCTTTGTTCTGTTTTGCAGATCATGGCTTCTATGCGCAGAAATACCATTCTAGTCAATTTCGTGCAAATCCCTGCTCAGCTCAGAGAGTTAGTCTCAAAGGTTCCTGATACTTCTTCATTTGTTAGAAGACATGGTCACCTCCTTAGCTTGGTCACTTCAAAGTTGGATGAGCAAATGATGAGTGTGTTATTCCAGTTCTTTGATCCATTGCATCATTGTTTCACCTTCCCAGACTATCAGCTAGTCCCTACTTTGGAGGAGTTTTCTGATTTACTAGGCATATCTATCCTCGAGCAAACACCCTTCACGGGTTTGGAGAAGGTTCCTAGACCTGAGGACATTGCGTTAGCTTTACACTTGACAAAGGCTGATATAGTGTCTAACTGGGAGACTCAGAGTGGGGTTAAAGGTTTCTTGGCTAAGTTTTTGATCGATAAAGCTCAAATGTTCTGGGATAACTTGGATTTTCAAGCATTTGAAGACACTTTGGCTCTCCTCATCTACGGTTTGGTTCTTTTCCCAAATCCAGATTCTTTCATAGACGTGAATGCGGTCAAGATCTTCATGTCTCGTAATCCAGTGCCTACTCTTCTAGGTGATATTCTGTATGCTCTCTATACCCGTACTGTGCGGAGAAGGGGAACTCTCATGTGTTGTACGCCGCTGCTGGCGAGGTGGTTTATTTCGCACCTCCCCAAGTCTGTATTGAAGAATGAGGAAGGTGTAGGTTGGGCTTATAGAATCATGTCCCTTGCTCATACTGACATCCTTTGGAGTTCTAAAGATATGGAAAGAGTAGCTGTCATTGATCGATGTGGGGAATACCCTAATGTTCTGTTTCTTGGAATTCGAGGGGGTATAACCTACAATCCTTGTTTGGATTTACGAGAGTTTGGACGCGCTCGGAGAGATGGTCCCCATGAGTTGCTGCTTATAGACATTGTCTTTGACTACAAGGGGGATGTTGAGGGACATCGTCGCAGGTTTATACGAGCCTGGGGCATGGTGAACAAGTCTGACCCACATGAGCTAGGACTGAAGACTTCTCTCCCGATGCAACAATATCTCCAGTGGGTTCGAGCCCGTGCTCAAAAGCTGGGGATGCCTTATGAAGCTGTTTTGCCGGTGATCATAGAGCATAATAATGGAGAAGGTGTTCCTTATACGGTCCTCCATCCATACATGCCTACTGATCTTGGGGCATTGAAGAGATCTTGGATCCAGCTAAAGGAAGAAAGGGATACCTACCGGGAGAAGTATCATGAGCAGGAGAGGAAGATCTTGAGGCTTACAAGGCAACTTGAGAATGAAAGAATAATCAACGACTATGTCAGCACGAATGGAAGGCGACCATGGGATATTTGATTTATTTGTTGTTTTTCTAGTTTAGATTTATTTTCAATTATTTATTTTGTAACGACTTAAAGGCATTGTTAAACATTTTACAAGTTTGAATCTAATAAAGTGTGTTTTATTTTTGGTTTACAAATTTGAATCTCCCAAAGTCTTTGAAATCATATCATACGCATTCCATTATCATGCACCTCATTACAGGTACCATTACAGGTCTCTTATCTTCTTCTCTGTTTATTTCAGTAATCATGTCTTCTGAAACACCTACTGATCAAGCCATCAAGGCTCTTCAGGCTCAGAATGCTCAGTTCTAAGAGTTGTTTCTGAATTTGGCCAAAGGGCAGCAAGATTTGAAGTCTCTCATCTTGAAGGACAAGAAGAAGAAGAAGAAGAAGAAGGTGGTCCTCCGGAATATGGGTCGCAGATTCGAGAACAATTTGAGACAGGAAACTGATTTGTCCCATTCATCTGGAGGGGAAGAGAATCAAGAGGAAAGAAAGGGGCCTAGTCCTGTGGTTTCCGATAATGACATTAATTTTGATGAAGACCAGTATCCTTCTGCTGAGGATAGGTATAAGCAACTCGAAGACCGGTTAAGTTTAATAGAGGTCCAGAAGATACCTGGGTTGGACTTTGGAGATTTGGGACTAGCATCTGGGGTGGTGATCCCGCACAAGTTTAAAGCTCTTGTCTTTGCTAAGTATGATAGAGTATCTTGCCCGAAGCTTCACCTTCGCTCGTACGTCAGAAAGATTCAACCTTACACTGCTGATAGAAACCTATGGGTTCATTTCTTTCAAGATAGTCTGTCAGGGACTCAACTTGAATGGTTCTATCAATTGGAAGGAGCTAATGTCCGCAACTGGGAGGACCTTGCTGCTGCTTTTTACAAGCAATATCAATACAACGCCGACCTTGCTCCCACGTGTACTCAACTCCAGGGTATGTCTATGGGTACAGGAGAAGGCTTTAAGGACTATGCTCAGAAGTGGAGAGACCTTGCTGGAAGAGTCCAACCCCCTCTGTCTGATAGGGAGTTGGTGGATATGTTTCTTGGGACTTTGTCTGGTCCATATTTCAATCATTTGATCAGTAGTTCGTCGTCTGGGTTCACTGAATTGATTTTGACTGGGGAGAGAGTTGAAGCTGGTATTAAAAGTGGCAAGATACAAAAAAGTGCTTTGTCAAGTACAAAGAAGAAGCCCTTCAGTAAAGAAGCTAGTGCAGTTTACAGCTCGAGGAGCCAAAACTGACCCGAATGCGGCCAAGCAGTTAATGCGATAGTAATATCAAGACCCACCGTTGCCCCACAACGCAACAATCAGCAAAGAGTAGAGAGGCCGCAAAGGCAATATACTCGGCTCAGTATGACCCTATCTCAAATTTTATCGCAATTGTTGAAAACCAACTTGATCACTCTGAGGGAAGCTCCGAAGAATCCCAGTACTACATCACCGCTGTATAATCCGAACGCCCGCTGTGCTTATCACTCCGATAGCCCAGGGCATGATACGAACAACTGCTGGGCCTTGAAGAATAAGGTATAATATTTGATTGAAGCTAAAGAAATTGAGTTTGACGCGCCAGAAAAGCCTAATGTCATGACTACTCCTATGCCTAAGCATGGAGTAAATGTTGTGGATGATGATTCATTTGTAACCTTTATGGAAGACGTTTCTACTCCGTTGATGACAGTGAAGAAGGACCTATTATCGGCCGGTTTATTTCCGGGCTGTGGCGAAGGTTGCCACCTATGTTCCATCCTACCTACTGGTTTCCATTTATTGAAGTCAGGTGTTCAGCGCCTGATGGACAACAAAGAGATCTTGTTCGAGAAAACTTAGGTTCCATTGATTCCTGTTGAAGATGTTTCCATAATAACCATTTCCGCTAATCCTTCCAAGGCTTCCTCGAGAAAGCCTGTTAGGATTACACCCGTTACAAAAGTTTCTCCATTGATCATAACTATCCCCGGTCCTATCCCGTACACTTCGGATAAGGTTGTCCCGTGGCACTATGGGGCCGATTTGTATTATCATGGGATCAAACAAGACTTGAAGGTTGAAGAGGCTGATACTGACGTCAGCAATATCGTCGGGTCTAGCAAGGTCACCCGAAGCGGAAGACTTTTCTCTCCTGAGATCTCCCCACCGACTGTTTGGAAACATGTTGCTATTCCATCTGCCAGTACGTCAACTACTGTACCTGTTCATGTTCCAATCATTACCCCTGTCGCGGAGTCATCTGGCGCTCGGGGAAAAGAGATCACTGGTGATCCTGCCCGGATGGAGGCACCGAAGAAGATTATTGTTGAAACCTCTAGACAGGAGATAGAGGAAATCCTGAAGATCATCAAGAAAAGCGACTACAACATAGTCAAACAACTGGGGAAAACCCCGTCGAAGATCTCCATGCTATCTTTATTGTTGTGCTCAGAAGCCCATGCAAAGGCTTTAATTGCTTTCCTTAAAACTGCACATGTGCCGCAGGAAACATCTGCTGATCAATTCAAAGACTTTGTGGCTAGTTTGACAGCTGACAACGGGTTGGGTTTCTCCGACGCAGATCTGACTGCCAAAGGAAAGAATCACAATGACGCTCTGCATGTTTCGATCGAGTGCAGGGGCACTACTCTGGCCCACGTACTGGTGGATACTGGGTCCTCGTTAAATGTTTTACCCAAGAAAGCGTTAGACCGGTTGGATTGTGAAGGGTTGGTTCTTAAACCGAGTAATATTGTGGTTAGGGCCTTTAATGGGTCCAAAGGGATGGTGCATGGGGAAGTGGATGTCCCTGTTAAGGTTGGTTCCCATACTTTTGCGTCTACGTTCTATGTGATGGACATTCGACCATCTTATTCTTGTTTGTTGGGTCGCCCGTGGATTCATAAAGTTGGGGCAGTGACTTCTACGCTCCATCAAATGTTGAAATATCCAGTGATGGGGAAAATCGTTACAGTACGAGGAGAAGAGGAGTATATGGTGAGCCACCTTAACTCTTTTCGATATGTGGAGATGGATGGGGAGTTCATTGAAACCCCATGTCAGAACTTTGAAGAAGTCCCCCAGACTCTGGCGTCGACTGAAACTGTTGTTGAAGAATCTCCGATGAAGATGGCCTCCCTCAAGGATGTCAGGGCTGTTATTGAAAAAGGTGGGTGTGCAAATTGGGGTCAACTCCCTAACTTCGCACACAAGACTGACAAGTTTGGTTTGGGTTTTACTGCAGAAGCTCAAAGGGCTGTTCGGCGTGCGCGGATTGGAAGACCTCCCCTGCGTATCAGTAATCCGGAAGTGAATGCGATTAAAGATGATGATGAAGAGTCTGAGTTCGACAGCTGGATTTACCCGACTACCGACGGTGGATTAAGAAATTGGACGGCGAAGGACTTCGTGCCCATTTCTTTTATTACACAGTAATAAGACTTTTGTTTTGAGATTTGTAACAGACAATTTAAAACTTTACGGCCCGGTGCCTTGCCCGAGACACCGTGGCTTTGTTTGTGAGGGCTTAACATTTGTCATTTCCATATATCATCAATAAAGCATTGGACGTTTTCTTGCATTACAAATTTTGCGCTCCTTGTTTTTATTTTCTATCTTGCACTTTATTAAAACAGATATTGTCTTATACACACTCACATATCATAATACAGGTCCACATCCACTCTGGATCCCATTGATAACGACTCTGCTACTGCCAGTTATGACTTCGAAAGTCCGATCAACCAAGCCGAGGACGAAGGTGAGGATGATTGCGAAGTGCCTGGGGAACTTGCTAGACTATTACTACAGGAAGAGAGGGCCATACAGCCCCATGAAGAGCCAGTGGAATCAGTAAATTTGGGTACAGAAGAAGACAAGAAAGAGGTTAAGATCGGTGAAAATCTAGGGCCTAGCATCAAGCAACGGTTGATACAAATGTTGCGTGACTATGTTGAGATTTTTGCTTGGTCTTATGAAGATATGCCTGGGTTGGACACTGATATTATGGTACACCGCTTGCCAACCAAAGAAGACTGTCCTCCAGTGAAGCAGAAAGTTCGCCGCATGCGCCTAGAGATGTCTGAGAAAATCAAAGCTGAGGTCATGAAACAGTTTGATGCCGGTTTTCTAGCAGTTACTTCTTACCCGCAGTGGGTTGCCAACGTGGTTCCGGTACCGAAGAAAGATGGTAAGGTTCGAATGTGTGTTGACTATAGGGATCTGAACAGGGCAAGCCCCAAGGATGATTTCGCACTCCCTCGTATCGATGTTCTGGTCGAAAACACCGCACAACATAAGATCTTCTCCTTTATGGATGGTTTTTCTGGTTACAATCAGATTAAGATGGCTCCTGAGGACATGGAGAAGACGACCTACGTTACGCAGTGGGGTACCTTTTACTACAAAGTCATGTCGTTCGGATTGAAGAATGTTGGGGCAACGTATCAGCGCGCCATGGTCGCTTTGTTCCACGACATGATTCACCATGAGATTGAGGTATACATCGACAACATGATTGCAAGGTCCCAGACTAAAAAAGAACATCTTGACCATCTCCAGAAGCTATTTGATAGGTTGAAGATGTACAAGCTGAGGTTAAACCCGAACAAGTGCACCTTCGGGGTAAGGTCTGGTAAGCTGTTGGGTTTCTTCGTTGGTGATAAAGGTATTCAAGTGTGTGATACGGTGGGAGAACTGACTTGGGATTTCGCGTTTGTGTTTGCAAATGTTTCAGTTTAGCAAGAGTCGCCACCGACTTTTTATTTTAGCCTAAGGAAAGGTCAAAAAGCGCAGGAAAGACCTTTGAGATGTTTTCTTGGGTTCGGGGAGTAGATTATAGAAAGGGAAGGTATTGGCACCCTTTCTATCCATGGTTATCCATGGGCTCTTAGTTACTTGCGTAGATCACTTTGCTTTGCTTTTCAATTGTTTGAAATGGTGCTTTGTGTATGATTTTGAAAGATGTTTTGAAAAGAGGCCATCGTTGTGGAAACCTTTGTAATGATTCTTGTTTGAATGTATACAAAGGTGTTTTTGTCTTTTGAAAAGTTTCCAATGTTTGAAAGTAGGGTTTTGAAATTGTGTTGTGAAGTGTGTTTTGAAGATAGCAAGGATGTTTTTGCAAGCTTTGATCAAGTAACTAAGAGTTGTCTACCCTATTTTACTCAAAGATCTTTCTTATGTTTTTAACCCTTTTAATAGTGTTGCTTCACCATTGTATTTGGTGAGCAACCTTGTGTTAGGATGTTAAACGGGACAGGCGCGGGTCATTGTGTAGACCATGATAGCAATAGTGTCAAGTATTTTGGAATTTTTCTTGAGGGACTTGATCATTTTGTTTAGGCAACTCAGATAGCGTCATCGAGGGACTATGATCTTTTGTTTTGTTTTTGTTTTGCCAAAGTACTTGACATGCATACCATGGCCCATTTTTGAAGGCAACAAGTGGATTGTAACCCTAGGGGGGCAAGTGTGCATTGTGTTTGTTTTTTCATGCATTTTTGTCTTTGATTAGGTCAAACTATTTGTTGGTTTTGATTTTGTATACAAACCCTAAATCTAATCATGGCATAATTTAAAGTATTTAAAGGTGCGAGAATTTAAATTCTACACTGAAATTCTGGCAACAGATACTTAATGTCATAGTGAATGTTATGACACCGTATCTGACAAACTTGTACACACTCCAAAACAGTAATTTAAAATACAGTAAAGAACACAATCAATTGTTAACCCAGTTCAGTGTGTAACAACACCTACTCTGGGGGCTACCAAGCCAGGGAGGAAATTCACTATAAGAGGTGTTAATTTAGGAATAAACCAACCAGTTTATCTCCTTCACTTAAGACCTACCCAATGCAACTTCAATCTAAGTCCAACTTAAACCTGAGTTCCTACTCACTCCCCCTCAATCACAGCAGTGATACTAATCTATTGATTAATGAGATTATGAAGACATTCTTCAATACACACACTTGATTTTGCTTCAAAGCTTTAATCAAGAGACACAATCACTCGTGCTTCAAAGCTTTAAGTGATACACAACCCTTACTTGATTTTGCTTCAAAGCTTTAATCAAGAGACACAAACACTCGTGCTTCAAAGCTTTGAGTGATAAACAACCCTTACAACCAAATCCTACTCCAAGTCACTTATCAAAATGATAATTTCTTGGCTCACAGTAGTTACAACTATACAATGCCTTATTGATCTTCTGTCAAAAGTGCTGCTAACCATTAGGCTTCGTCAGGAATATATAAGCTGCCTATTCTTCTTTTAGGGCTTCCATAAAAATAGCTAGGGTTAACTAAAGTTAACCTAAATACTTGGTCTAGGGCTTTTTCATGACAGATTAGAGTTAAGCAAGGTTAACCTAATGTCCACGTGAGCAGCTGATCTGGATAATAATTCTTCAACTCAGAGAAGCACACCAGTTTCCTGAAAATTCTCGGGAATAATAAATCTACACAACAACTTGATCAGTACAGGATGTCTTAACATTGGTTATGACATCATGAATCTTGTTCACTGATTTTGGTAGAATTCAGTATATATGATCATAGCTTAATGATCATGATAATCACTCGTACTGAGTAGTTCCTGTAGAACATTATTTCTGCAGAATGTACCTTTATCACAGAATGTTATGACATCAGTCATGACATTCGCAATTATGGTTTTACCAAAAAATAATGCCAACAAACAAACACTTACAAACTCCCCCTTTGGCAAATTTTTGGCTAAAACCCCTAAACAATCAGAGATTAGAATGCAGCAGAATTTTTTAATAACAGCTACCAATATCTAATTCTACCAAAATTACCACAATTTCTTCTCCCACTTTTTAGCCATAAAGAGGCCAAAGATACTTGTACTTTAAGTTATACAGTCATCCAATAGGAAATTAAAAAAAAAACACAGAAAAAGAGAAGGTATCATTTGGCAGCAACAGGTTCCAGCAACAATCATTTCAGCAAACACAGACCTTCAGGTACTGTCATCCCCTGAGGAAGCACTAATTTCGGCAGCATTATGTTGGTCTTCATCAGCATCCTCTTCCCTCATTTGTTCTTCATTCTCCTCCTGTTCCAGTCTAGCAATCATCTCTTCAAGCGTCCTTCTTCTTGCATTAAGCTCTCTGCGGGTTTCTTTTAGAGCAGCTATAACATCAGTTTTCTTGGAATGAGCTTTGACATTTGATGTCTCAGCAGATGTTATAACAATGTCAGGGACATGTGTTCCCTGAAACAGCTTATAGTGAAAACCAAGTGCAGGGGCTCTTTTGCACACAAAGTCTTTTTCAACTAGGATATCAGGATACTGATCAATGATTATACCACACAGGAGAGAGGGAAAAGCAATAGGGCCTTTAATAGCACAGCTCTCAGCATGTTTCAATGTTTGATCAAAGATGTAGTTGCCATAATCAAAGTTTGTTCTGGTTCCAACAGCATAGATAAATCTTCCCAAACCTGTGGAAATGGTGGATTTGTGGTTGGTGGGAACCCAGTTAGCTGCACCAATTTTGTGTAGTATGGAAAACTTCATGCTCAGCTTGCTTGCAGTTAGCTTCCCTTTCGAGGGCCAGTGCTTGACTTGCTTGGCAGTGATGGTTTGATAAACCAGGTTATCAGTAACTTCTAGCTCAGGTTGAGCATCATCAGGCCTTTCTAGGTATTTGTTTATCACAGTAGGAGAGAAATTTACCTTCCTTCCTCTCACATAAACACTCTTAAAATCAGCTGACTTTCCATCAGCACAACCACCAGACAAATTTACTATGAATTATTTGACAAGAATCTCATAGCAGTTGGAAAACTTGACCACTGTTTTCATCAGTCCAGTAGCTTTGATTAGATCCACGACTTCCTTACACTCAATAGCACTTCTGTTCAGCTCCCTCTCCAAGGCAATCCTTTTCAGAAACACATACTTCCACCTGCTTGCATTTTCTGGATGGTGAAAGGAGATGTTGTCAATGGCAACTTCAGGAACCTTAGGCAGTTTGCTAGAAGAGGGTTTCTTCCTGAGAGGAATGTCTGGAACATTGCTCTCAACATCAAAATCAAAGTCTGATTCCTCATCAGATTCAGAGGGTTCAGGATCCTTTCTTTTCTTGGCTATAGGTTGTCTCAAGGGTTTTGAGAGACTACCAACAGATACCCTAGCTTTTACCTTACCCTTCCCTTTCGAAGTTCCAGTCTTCTCAGCCTTGTTCTCAGGCCTCGCCTTCTCATGAACCACTTCAGTAGCCTTCCCTTTGGAGGGGATTTGGGCAGCATTTTGCTTCTCTTTTCTACTCGTCATCCTTCTAGCTATGCGAGGGTTGATATTGGCAATTAAATCATTGTCAGAGAATTCTTCATCAACATCAATGACAGGAGGTTTAACAGCCTTGTCAGTAGGGGTCTGGTGACCATCAGGTTTTTCTAGAGATTTTCCAGTGTTGTCATCAGGTGTCTCAACATTCTGAGTGACATCTGGATCCCTTTCTACATTAGGGCTAGCAGTTTCTTGGTTCAATGGTACAGATATGCCAGGAACAGAGTGATTCTCATTAAGAATCCTAGTGACTAGTCTGGAAATAGCTTGATGCACATAAGCAGAACCTTCCCTATTAGCTATCTCTGGAGGAAAAGAAGATGATGGTTGAGAAGTTTTACATGATGGAGAAGCTTGTGATATTCTTGCATGTCTGGTTCGTAGCTTCTTGACCTTAGTGGGATCAGCTACCATTTCATGAAGTGGAGTTATCTCAAGAACATCAGCATCCATGCAGTTTACGATTGCCCTAGGTTCGGTGTCAGAGGGTGAGGAAGATGTAGTTGCCTTTGATGAAGATGATGACACAGATTGTTGAGACATCTTGAGAGATTGAGAAAACAAGTGGCAGCGTGTGTGAAATCTTCTTTTGAGGGAATGGATAGTGTTGCAGAAAAAAGAGAAGAGGGAGATACAAGTATGTCTATTCCACTTCTTAAAATTTTGGAAAGAAAGAGGGAAACAAATGATCATCCCAATCAGAATAGACTTGACTAAAATATCTCTTTCATCCCTTGTTTTAAACAAAATTAATTGCTACATCTCTTCATATTGACAAATACCCAGCTTGCCCCTTAAATTTTTAAACTGACTAGCATCAAGTGCCTTGGTAAAAATGTCATCCAGTTGTAGTTCGGTGGCAACATGTTCCAGCTTAATCACCTTTTCCTCCACAAGATCTCTGATGAAATGATGTCTAATGTCAATATGCTTAGTCCTGTTATGCTGTATAGGATTTTTTGAAATGTTAATAGTACTCAGATTGTCACAGTACAATGTCATGACATCTTGTGTGACATTATACTCAGTCAACATCTGTTTCATCCAGATCATTTGAGAACAGCTGCTACCAGCTGCTATGTATTCAGCTTCAGCAGTAGATAGAGACACACAGTTTTGTTTCTTGCTGAACCAGGAGAAAAGATTATTTCCCAAAAAGAAGCATCCTCCAGAGGTGCTCTTTCTATCATCAGCACTACCAGCCCAATCAGCATCACAGTAACCAGATAGGATTGGTTCACATCCATGAGAGTACAACATGCCATAATTGTAAGTTCCACTCACATACTTCAGAATTCTTTTCACCTGGTTGATGTGACTTACTTTGGGTTCAGCCTGGTATCTTGCACATACTCCAACTGCAAAAGCAATGTCAGGTCTGCTGGCTGTTAAGTATAGCAGACTTCCTATCATGCTTATGTACAAGCTTTGATCCACATTTGCCCCACTTGTGTCTTTGGACAACTTTAAATGAGTAGGTGCAGGAGTCCTTTTATGACTGGCATTCTCCATTCCAAACTTCTTGACAATATTCTTTGCATACTTTCTTTGAGACAGAAAAATTGAGTCTTCCATCTGTGTGACTTGCAGTCCAAGGAAGTAAGTCAATTCTCCCATGAGGCTCATTTCAAATTCAGCTTGCATCTGGTTAGAAAAATGTTTAACCATTTTATCTGACATTCCTCCAAACACTATGTCATCAACATAAATTTGAGCTACCATTATCTTTCCTCCTTCATTTTTGACAAACAGAGTTTTATCCAAACCTCCTTTCCTGTATCCTTTGTCAGTGAGGAACTTTGTCAACCTGTCATACCAAGCTCTAGGAGCTTGTTTCAGACCATATAAAGCTTTCCTCAATTTGTAGACATGATCAGGACAATTTGGATCCACAAATCCTTTAGGTTTTTCCACATATACTTCCTCATTCAAGTACCCATTTAGGAAGGCACTCTTCACATCCATCTGAAATAGCTTGAACTTAAGGAGACAAGCAACTCCCAATAGAAGTCTGATTGATTCTAGTCTGGCTACAGGAGCAAAAGTATCATCAAAATTAACCCCTTCAACTTGATTGTATCCTTGAGCAACAAGCCTTGCCTTATTCCTGGTGACAACTCCTTCAGCATCTGATTTGTTCTTGTAGATCCACTTTGTGACAATGATGTTTGTTCCTTCTGGTCTAGGAACTAACTGCCATACTTCCTGTTGCTTGAATTGGTTCAATTCATCTTGCATTGCTCCAATCCAGTATTCATCAGTCAAAGCCTCTTTAACATTTTTTGGTTCAGTCTTAGACACAAAGCGAGAGTTTGTGGTGATTTCTCTGGATCTTGTAATGACTCCACTGTTAGGATCTCCTATGATGAGTTTCTTAGGGTGATCTTTCTGAATTCTGATGGAAGGATCTTTGTTAGCTTCCTTTGATTCAGACTCTGATGGAGTAGGATTAGGCATATCATCCTTTTTAGACACTTGAGTTGAAGTCTCAAAGAATGTCTCTACATCATATGGGACATTTGTTTCCTCATGGTGATCATCAACTATGACATTTATAGATTCCATCATAACTTTGGTCCTGGAATTGAATACCCTATATGCTCTGCTGTTGGTAGAGTATCCTAGGAATATTCCTTCATCACTTTTAGGATCCATCTTTCTCCTTTGTTCACGATCTTTCAGAATATAGCATTTGCTCCCAAAGACATGGAAGTACTTCACTGTAGGCTTTCTTCCTTTCCATAGTTCATGAATGGTGGATGATGTTCCCTTTCTCAAGGTGACCCTGTTATGGACATAACATGCTGTATTCATAGCTTCAGCCCAAAAATGAATAGGAAGCCTTTTGGCGTGTATCATTACTCTGGAAGATTCCTGTATAGTCCTGTTTTTCCTTTCCACAACTCCATTTTGTTGAGGAGTTATAGGTGAAGAGAACTCATGATTGATTCCTTCTGAGGAACAGAACTCATCAAACTTATTGTTTTCAAATTCTTTACCATGATCACTTCTGATTCTGACAATACATCCTTCCTTTTCTCTTTGAATCCTTTTGCACAGTTCCTTAAATACATCAAATACATCAGACTTTTCCCTAATGAAGTTTATCCAAGTGAATCTGGAAAAATCATCCACAACAACATAGGCATATCTCTTTCCACCAAGACTTTCCACCTGCATTGGACCCATCAGATCCATATGTAGAAGTTCTAGCACCTTAGAGGTGGTCATATGTCTTGTCTTTGGATGTGACATTCTAGTTTGCTTTCCAACCTGACATTCACCACAGACTCTCCCTTCATCAATCTGAAGCCTTGGAATCCCTCTGACTGCCTCCAGGGATATGATCTTTTTCATCCCTCTTAGATGTAAATGACCAAGTTTTTGGTGCCACAGTTTCACTTCCTTTTCTTCTTTGGCTATAGAGCATACAGAAGAGTAGTTAGTGTTCTCAGACTCCCATAAGTAACAGTTGTCTTTTGATCTGACTCCTCTCATTACAACTTCTTGTTTTTCATTAGTTACAAGACATTCAGACTTGGTGAAGTTGACTTTGAATCCTAGATCACATAATTGACTGATACTTATGATATTAGCAGTCAAACCATTTACCTACAACACTTCATTTAGGTTTGGAACTCCAGGGCAATCCAAGTTTCCAACTCCTTTGATTTCTCCTCTAGCACCATCTCCAAAAGTGACATAGCTAGTAGTATGAGGTTTAACATCATTCAGCAGATTCTTGATTCCAGTCATGTGTTTAGAGCATCCACTGTCAAAGTACTAGTCTTCCTTGGCAGAAACTCTAAGGGAGGTGTGAGCTATCAGGGCTGCAGACTTTTTCTTCCACTGTTGAGTATATGGTGCCTTGTTAGTCTTAGGTTTGACATATGGGGTCTGATTAGGATATCCATATAATCTGAAGCAGAATGGCTTTATGTGACCAAACCTTCCACAGTGATGACATCTCCATCTTTGATACTTTTTCTTCATATTTCTCTGCTCTTAATGTTGAGTGCTATGTTGTGACATCTGCTTTGACATTTGTTTATCAGGCCTGGTCTTCTTCTTCTCAATAGCAGATTTCTTTGCAGCCAAAAATCCTAGACCAGACATGTTTCCTGCATTTTGTCCAGCCTGGAGGATTTCTTCCAACTTGTCAGTTCCATTTGTCAACATCTTGACTGACTTAGTCATCTGATCAAGTTTGGAGTTCAGCATTTGAACTTCACCTTCGAGATGGCTTATAGTATCACTGTCTGCCTTCTTCTCAACCTCCAACTTCACTATGAGTTTTTTCTGTTTCTCATTTTGCTGGCAGACTTCAGCACTTCTGATACATAGCTTCTTGTAGGAGTCAGCAAGTTCTTCAAATGTCACTTCCTCATCACTAGAGTCACTATCGGAGTTACAAATACCAGATAGTGCAGTAACTAGTTTAGCAGATTCTTCTTTAGAGTTACTTTCTGAGTCACAATCATACCAAGTAACATACATTCCTTTCTTTTGTTTCTTTAGAAAGGTAGGACATTCAGCTCGAATGTGCCCATATCCTTCACATCCATGGCATTGGATTCCTCTGCTTTGATTTCCCTTTTCTTCAGACTTAGTTCTTCTGTCGGAGTCATAGGATCTGCTAATGTCAGAGGGAATGTTCTTGACATTTGACCTTGACTTTGGGTCCATTCTCTTGATGAGTTTGTTGAACTGCCTTCCAAGCATAGCTATAGCTTCTGAAATATTCTCTTCATCACTCTCCTTGCTTTCATCTTCAGTATTGGATACAAGGGCTATGCTCTTGTTTTTCTTGTCAGCATTGTCACTGATCCCCATCTAAAAAGTCTGAAGTGACCCAATGAGTTCATCAACCTTCAAGTTGCAGATATCCTGAGCTTCCTCTATAGCAGTCACTTTCATTGCAAACCTTTTAGGCAAGGATCTGAGAATCTTTCTCACCAGCTTTTCTTCTGACATCTTTTCTCCCAATGCTCCTGAGGTGTTGGCAATTTCCAAGATGTTCATGTGAAACTCATGAATGGTCTCATCTTCCATCATCCTTAGGTTCTCAAATTTTGTAGTGAGCATCTGAAGTCTTGACATTTTTACTTTGGATGTACCCTCATGGGTGGTTTTGAGAGTGTCCCAAACATCCTTGGCCAATTCACATTGATGTACTAGTCTGAATATGTTTCTATCAATTCCATTGAACAAAGCATTTAATGCTTTAGAGTTTCCCAGGGCTAACTCATCTTCTTCTTTGCTCCATTCTTCCTCAGGTTTCAAACTGGTCGTCCCATCTTTCCCAATTATGGTGGGACGGTTCCATCCTTTGTTAGCAGCTCTCCAAGCCTTTTTTTCCAGTGACTTCAAGAAGGAAATCATACGGGGTTTCCAGTAGTCGTAATTTGATCCATCTAGAATAGGTGGTCTGTTCCCAAATCCTCCTTCCTTGTCCATAGTGCCAGAAAATAATATCCCTAGATCTCACCCAGAAAGTCAGGAAGGGTGCCTGCTCTGATGCCAATTGAAATTCTGGCAACAGATACTTAATTTCACAGTGAATGTTATGACACCGTATCTGACAAACTTGTACACACTCCAAAACAGTAATTTAAAATACAGTAAAGAACACAATCAATTGTTAACCCAGTTTAGTGTGTAACAACACCTACTCTGGGGGCTACCAAGCCAGGGAGGAAATTCACTATAAGAGGTGTTAATTTAGGAATAAACCAACCAGTTTATCTCCTTCACTTAAGACCTACTGTGATCGGTGGATCTGGAACTGACTGTTTAACGCTGGTTCGCGAAATGTCGCGGAAGCAAGAGTCGCCACCGTCTTTTATTTTCTCCAAATGGAAAGGACAAAAGCACAGAAAAATTCCTTTAAAGAGATTGCTCTCGGTTCGGGAGGTAGATTATAGAAAGGGAAGGTGTTAGCACCCTTTCTATCCATGGTTATCCATGGGCTCTTAGATACTTGCTCAATGTGTTTTCAAAAATGTTTGCTTGCTTTTCAATGTGGGTTTAAAAGTTTCTTTGAAGAATTTCAGATCGACTCATACGTCAGAGTGTTTGAAAAGTTTGTTTTGAAAGCTTTTGAAAAGTGTCAGTGTGAAAAGATTTTGTTTTGTTTGAAATTAGAGCAAGTATCCTTGAGAACCTACCTACCCTAAGGAATTCGTCTATGTAAATGTCCTTAAAAGTAGTGCCATCCCACCATTGAGAGGTAGGTAGCACCACCGTTGGAGGTGTTCGGGTCAATTCGAGGTTCGGGACATGGTGATCACCAGAGCAATGGGAAGACACCTTAGAAGCTACCCTCATGCCAGGTTCCCGGATCATGAGGACTTACTAAGACGTCCTCTACTCGACGACCACCTTTCGAAAGGCAACAGTGAGGCGTACCCTAGGGGTGGTGTGTGCGAATTGTGTGTCGTTTTCAGATATTTGTTTTGCCATGTTTATTTGTGATCTACGCTTGATTTTAATTTGTCCATTCATTCTTGCATACATATTTAACAGTTATAAGGTTTGCGGGAAATAAATCTAAGGCTATTACAAATGGCGCGGGTCCACATCGCCAAAATTAAACCGGACCCGATTTAGCGGAAAAGTAAATAATGCGAAGAAATAAAGTGCGAAAAAGCAAAGTTACATGGCTTTGGGAGAGATACAGAATTATAATATGATAAAGTAAATGCGCAAAAGAAAATAATTAAACAAAACTAGGGCGTTGGACCCTTTTTACAAAAATATTTAAAGTTAATGAGAATTAAAAATTAAATGATTAAATGCTTTTTTTGGTATTTTGTGTTTTTTAGATTTAATGAGAAAAAGGAATTAATTGAAATTAAATTAAAAGGCAAACCCTAATTCTAATATTTTTTATTTATTATGAAAGAATTAAATCAAAACCTAAATTAAACCCTAATTTTATTCATGTACATTTAATTATAAAAATAAAATAATAAATAATAAATAATATTGTGAGAAAAAAGGAAAAATTAAAAAAGATATTAAAATTGTCACTTAACCTAATTCTACATTTTTTGGATTTTTATTAAAAGGAATTAAAGTTAGAAACCTAATTAAACTAAATAATTTACATATTAATTTGTGAAAATAATTATAATATAAAAATTATATTTGTTGGCCTCTTCTGAATTTTATGATGTTTTTGCATTTTTTGTAAAAGAATTAATTGATTAAATTGAGATGACAAATTAAATAAAATTGCAATTAAAAAATAAGATATAAACATAAATAAGAAAATGCAAACCAGGGGGGGTAGCCCCAATTTGTGAGGCTCAGGCCTAGCAATTCAGGCCCAATAAGCTGGAAATTGGTTGACTTTTCTGATCATGTGTGATGCATTTGACCAGGTGTAGCGTATTCTTTGATGCTTGGCCATTGATTTGCTTTGGTGGGACGCGTGGCTAATAGATGAGGAGGACGTATGGTGGTCCTTAAGAACGTGCCTGCATAGGATTCTACATTGAAAAATAACATTGAACTTTTGCCAGACCTGGGACTTGAAACCAGGTCATGAGAGTCACAAATATGTCCACCTGCCAACTGAGCCATCACGTTCATGTTAATATAATATAGCAAATAAATAATAAAAAGTGAAATTGGTTAATGGCCACTAAGCAGCACAAAAGCGCGCGCTGATTTGAATTAACGTATCACGTTCTAACACGTCTTCGTCTCCTCCATATGCTTGAAACTGAAAAACATAAGGCAACGGTTTAGCAAGCGTGGCCTAAGGCCATATACCAAGAAATAGCGAATAGACCCTCGACGCTCATAAATTGAGCGCGAGGGTAGGAATCTCTTCGTCTCTATGCTCTGAGCACATCCATGGTATTGAGAACGTCCAATTTTGCTGTACTTGGAAACCCCTAATTCCAAAGCTGAAAAACCCTAATGCTTGTTAATGGCGAAATCGCGTGGATGGCATGAAAACTCAATCAAATATGATGGTTAGTTCACAAACTTCATCAGGAACATGAATATATAATTAAAATGCAATGATCATGCTTTAAAACCAAAATACGATTAGGAAATTTTTTGGATGCAGTTCACATTCAATGTACCGATTCCTCGTGTTTGAATTGATGCTAATGATTGGCACGCGTTCAGAATCACCTAAGGAAGCTATATGAATGGAAGTTGAAGCTTGAATCTACCTATAACCTTGAAATCAGTTTTCAATTTTTGGACAATTTTTCAAGTTTGTGTTTTGCTTTTTGAGCGCAGCTTGCAGTCTCTTT
This sequence comes from Vicia faba, assembly GCA_948472305.1. Classification (NCBI taxonomy): domain Eukaryota; kingdom Viridiplantae; phylum Streptophyta; class Magnoliopsida; order Fabales; family Fabaceae; genus Vicia; species Vicia faba. The sequence continues at coordinate 1,341,072,414 of OX451741.1, read as the reverse complement.
TTCATTAGGGTTTGATCTTGAGTATGTATAGAGGCTTTTAGGTCAAGAAAGTTGTACAAAATCTCATGCCATAATGGATTTCAATATTTGATTTTACAAGATCTTTTCCAAATCTTTTCCATGTGCATTTTGGTTCAAATCTGATCAATTCTCATCAAAACTTGCTTAATTAAGAAGTGCACGAAATATTGACCTTGGAATATGCATAAAAAGATTTTTTTAGGTTAGGTTTATATTTTTCATGTATTAAAATGATTTAAATGAATATAAATTAATATAAATTCAAATAAATAATTAAAAAAATATGAAAATACTTCCCTTTGGGCCTAGTGGTCGTGCATAGGCTTGGCATGAAGAAACTTGGAAGAAAAATGGGCCCAATAGCAAATTTAGGCCTTTTGCATCAATGTTGACTTTTCAAAATTCCCAAAAATTTCCCAACTTCCACAAGGCATAACTTGGTCAAGTTTTAAGCTTTTCACATGTTCTTGGACATTTTGGAAAGGTCTTTGAGTCCTTTAACCAATGCCTTTGGTCCCATGTCATTTTGATTTACCAATCTCAAGTTATGGTCTTTGACTTAAAGTCACTTTTTGTTGACTTTTGAAAATGACCTATAATGTTGAAATTGATAACTTTTTGTGAGAGCATTTCTTGGACTTGAAGTATGAAGATGAGTTGTAGGAAATGTCTTTCTCTTCAAAATGAGCTTTGGATGGAATTTTTCTGATAAACCATGTGAAAGTTATGCCCTGGTCAATTTCAGTTGACTTTTTCAGCTGTCCAAATATAGCAACTTTTGCATCTTTGATGATTTCTGAGCCAAATTTTGAGAATCATGATCAAGCATTGATCAAATGATGTTTGTGGCTTCAAAATGATATGTTGACCAAAAATTTGAACTTTTGACTGTCAAATGACCATTTTGCCCCTACAGTTGACTGTAGTGCAATCTAGGGTTTTGACTGTGCAATTTTGAGCTGAATGCCTTGAAACTTGACATGAGGATACTTGACCATCTTTGTAAGCATATGAGACTTGATTGGGCCTTTGAAAAGTTCATTTGCTTGACCAGAACTCAAACCCTAGTTTTGACTGTATAGGAGACAGTTGAGCTGCACAACCCTTGGGGAATTTTGTGACTTGACTTGGCAATTTCTTGAAGAATATGGGAGGGCAAATTTTGGGGTACAACAGTTGCCCCTGTTCAATCTTCTTAGACCTGAGGATGCAGATTGGCTGACGTGCCTTTCGTAATCCGAGGGTAGAAGATGATTGGACACTAGAGTGCCCAGAAATTTGCGCTCACATAGTAGCAATGATGATGAGGGAATGGGCTTATAGATGCCATCTGGACGTTGATCGCGTAGGAGATTCCTTAGCGAGAACCTGCATACCTGCAAAACAGAAAAATGAGTACCTGACACGTCGCAGGAGCTGATTTTAGATGCTTGATATAGATATGTCCTGACTGGTTACAGGAGCTGGGTCTGGAGCTTCAAACGCTGATGAATGAACCAGGGATGGTTGCTGCCTTAGCATGGATGGTAAGAGAATCCTGAATGATTTCAACCTCAACAACGCTCGTTGAGAAAATCTTGGTGAGAATTACCATCTTCGTAGTGTCAGGAAGAGAACCAAAGGACATTATAATATCAAAGGGAGTCACCTCACTCACCGTTGGAGAGGGAACTATAGGAAATTATAATCTGAAAGGAAATATCACCTCACTCGCCGTTGGAGAGGGAATCATCTTGAAAGGGAAATACCACCTCACTCGCCGTTGGAGAGGGGACCATAATAGAATATCACCTCACGCTCATGCCGGAGAGGGAAACATCTGAAGAAGGAATTACCACCTCACTCGCCATTGGAGAGGGGACCATAAGAGAATATCACCTCACGCTCATGCCGGAGAGGGAAACATCTGAAGAAGGAATTACCACCTCACTCGCCGTTGGAGAGGGGACCATAATAGAATATCACCTCACGCTCATGCCGGAGAGGGAAACATCTGAAGAAGGAATTACCACCTCACTCGCCGTTGGAGAGGGGACCATAAGAGAATATCACCTCACGCTCATGCCGGAGAGGGAAACATCTGAAGAAGGAATTACCACCTCACTCGCCGTTGGAGAGGGGACCATAGGGATTTTTTGATGAAGGAATCTGAGACGATTGCTACTCCAAATATATGATGAAGGAACCTGGGACGATTACTACCTCAGCAGGATGATGAAGGAATCTGAGACGATTGCTACTCCAAATATATGATGAAGGAATCTGGGACGATTACTACCTCAGCAGGATGATGAAGGAATCTGAGACGATTGCTACTCCAAATATATGATGAAGGAATCTGGGACGATTACTACCTCAGCGGGATGATGAAGGAATCTGGGACGATTACTACCTCAACAGGACGATGAAGGAATCTGGGACGATTGCTACTCCAAATATATGATGAAGGAATCTGGGACGATTACTACCTCAGCGGGATGATGAAGGAATCTGGGACGATTACTACCTCAACAGGACGATGAAGGAATCTGGGACGATTGCTACTCCAAATATATGATGAAGGAATCTGGGACGATTACTACCTCAGCGGGATGATGAAGGAATCTGGGACGATTACTACCTCAACAGGACGATGAAGGAATCTGGGACGATTGCTACTCCAAATATATGATGAAGGAATCTGGGACGATTACTACCTCAGCGGGATGATGAAGGAATCTGGGACGATTACTACCTCAACAGGACGATGAAGGAATCTGGGACGATTGCTACTCCAAATATATGATGAAGGAATCTTTGACGATTACTACCTCAGCGGGTAAAGACTTTTATCTGTTGATCGTTCTTTCCTGAAAAAGTGACGAATTAGTTGTATGCGATGTCATAATGCATGAATTGTATGATTTTAAAATGTTCTCAAAAATAAATGAGATTGGGGTGATATGATGCGTCTATGCATGCTATAATGATGTATGCGACGTTTTATGAATGTATGTTTGTCTAAGAAAATAAATCCTTGACGGGTGCCGGGAAGTCGTATCCTGGGCTGGTGTTGAAGGATAGTTGCAAGAATTCCAATAGACGAAGACAACTCCGTTGGGGAATAAACTCGGCGAATGGAGGATTCTGCGGGGAGAAAAAGATATTCTAGCGACCATGCTGGGAAGAAATACTCTGTGGGGAGATGCTTTTGCTGAATTGTTGAGGATGACTCGCTGAGGATACCTTGCTGTATTGGAAGTATGAATGGACTTCGCTGGGGATAGGAAGATTCTGTCGACGATGCTCTTTCCGTGGCTTTTGGCTGAGGATAACCCAGTTATATCCTGTTGAGGAATCAAGCCGGGAGACGCGTTCGTGTTTTGTGAGGGGTAAGCTTCCGTAACTTACTGGGGACACGCTTACTGCTTGGGGATATGAATTCCAAATTTCCTGGGGAAGCTGGATTGGACTCTCCCGGGGAAGTATTGATATGCTGGGGAAGTGATTCCTTTGAATGTTGATATGCTGTCGGGGAACAATCTTTAGACCAAGACTGCCGGGGATGCTTGTATATATGCTGCTGGGGAATATTGAGATCTGCTGGAGGATACCCAACTTCCTTAAGGTTTGATTGTATAGCTTTATTTGGAGAGAGCATTGCTGACTTGCTGGCTCACTCTCTGGGGAATTGAGATATCTGGTTATGTTTTTCAGCCGAACTCACATTGGTGCCTTGGAGGACAGAACAATTAAACCGTCTAGACCACTCTTCATTGCCCCTGTCTCTGAGGTGAGAGAGGAAGACCTGTGAGGTGCTGATAGTTGTTGATGGACAAACCTTCTTCTGGTAAGCAGATGACAAGATGCCAGGGCATAGTCGTACGCTTTAATCCCTAACTTTTGCCTGGACCGCCCTTTCGGGTTTTTAGCCCACCGGGATACCCATTTTTGCCCAAGCCGCCTTTTTCAGGTTTTCGACTTGCCGGGTGCACTGATTTTTCATTTCATCCCTTATTTTTGCCCGAACCCTTTTGGTTCGCCGGGAAGCCCTTATTTTTGCCTAGGTGTGTCAACCTAGCGGGTCTTTGATTATGCGTAGTATTTTTCCGACTATGTCCGTTCTCAGAAAGTAGGGAGTTGCCCCTGTTTAGAAGTGTTTTGTCACCAGAAGATGTTTGATCAGGCGAGACTTGTTGTTGAAATGCCCCAAGTGACTCCGGCGGAGATTTGCCCCAGGCTGTTTGACCTTTGAGAGATTCTATGAATCTTGACTGGATTGCCCCAGATGGTAGACCATGATCATGCCGTGCCCCTTGATTGGAAGCACTTTTGTTCACTAGGCATTCGTCGTGCGAATTTCTATGCTGTTCAAACAAAAAGTCATATGCAAACAAAGTTATGTTAAAAATGCAACGCTTATGTCTGTCTCGAAGATTTTGAAAATGCATTCCTCTTTTTTTCATAAAACAAGTGAATGTTTGTGATGTCAACTCCGTATTTACCGTAAGCCTTAAGGAGTCAGGATACCTTTCATAACAGTATGCTTTCGAACTAACCCATGCTTCAGCTAGGACTTTTAAGGGTTATAACGTGGCCTGGTTCACGGTTTAAGAAACAAAGGATAAAGGCTCAAATTTTATTTGTACCCACCCGCTCTTCGTGATGTTCTCCAAACCTAAACTCAGTTGATCATACGTTAGACCTTGTTTGAGTCTTTGCTCTGATTTTCCAGTGATGGTTCGGATATTGATGATTTATTTTGAATGGGCAGTCATTCCTTTTGTTGAGGGTTTGTATGACCTCTTTCTTTTTGATTTTTGTTATCCCTTTCCTTTTTTGCCTGAACTGTTTCCTTTTTTTGGAATTACAGTCAGCGGGATGCCCCAGTTTTGTAAGTCTCCTTCATGGGTTTTGACTTAATGGGCTTTTTTATTTTGAGAGATGTAATGACTGCCTGTCCTTCTTGATTATTCGGAACCATCACTGTCTTTTTTCGTAAGGATCTCTTTGGTGCCATTCGTTATGCACTTGGATTAATTGAGAGAACTACCCTGCCCCAGGTTATGATTAAGGGTTTTAAATTTCGAAAAGAAAGACTCCTACTTCTTTGGCTCAGAGGGGTTGACGAGGGATTATCTTCCTTATTACTCCAGTGTTTAGGAATTGAAACAATGCCTGTACCTCATCAGCGGGGTCTGTTCAAAAGCATACTGTAAAGATCGTGGTATCATTTTCGTCATCCTCCCTCAAGAGGCTTAGAATTTTAGATCAAGAGTTGACATCAGAAAAAATATGAAAATAGTTTGCATATAGTGAATGCGAATATATTGATTCAGAAATAGACATAAGCGATGCATTAATGGAATAACAATGTTTTAACATGGATAAATGTTTAAACACAAGAAAATTGCAACTTGAACATTCGAATGAACAAAAATTTCTCAATCCTAGCCATGATTTGGCAAGGGAGCAGTGATTATGTTCGGAGTCTCAGGTACTTCAAACTGAATCTCTCCAGCGTCGATCATGTCTTGAATCTTGTTTTTGAGAGGCCAGCAGTTGTCCGTAGTATGCCCCGGGCTATCAGAATGGTATGCGCACCTATCATTGGGATGATAGTTAGGAGCAGAAGTGTTTGGATTCCGAAGAGGAGCCCTTAAGGTGATCAGCCCTGCCTTCAACATTTGTTGCAGGGCTTGATCCAGCGACATGTTGATTTTGGTGTACTGCCTTTTAGGCTTGTCTGGTTTGCTCTGATCAACCCGTTGTTCTGGGCGAGGTCGTTGTTGGACCTGTGAAGTAATAGCAGCTTGGAGAGGCCCAACCCTTTGACTTCTTGGAAGTTGGTTAATGACTGGGTCCCTGACTTGGGTTGGTCGCTTTATGTCTTGATGAAGCCGACTGATCATGGCCCTCAGCTCTCCTTGCTCCTGAGCTAAACCTTGAATGAGGGCCCTTTGCCCTAGCATATGGGTTTTCAATGTGTCTACCTCGGCTTGTAGACGTTTCAGCCTTTCATCCTCAGCATTGTTCCTGACGAAGGTCCCCATGAGAAGTGTCCTTAGTTCCTCCTGCCCCTTGGATAGATTCAGAAGAATTTCCCCGAACCGAGTCTCTTGAGCCAGAAGATCCCTGTTGTCTGGTTGGAAGGCCATTGCTGAAATAAACAGCGAGAAGGGTAAGTGACCTGCAACAAAGATACATGTTATGTAATGATGTGTATGACATGCATGCAATGATTTCAAGGACCTCGCGGGGTAAACAGAGAAACTTTGTTAGCATTTGGAATTGGCAACTTGATTGAAGGAACTTCCTGGAGTAGAGAGCCCTTCTTCAAGGGTCAAAGGCTCACCATATCCAGTGGGTCATAGCCCCTGATAACCTTAGCTAGGGGATCATTCTTCAGGTGTCAAAGCTCACCATATCAAGTGGGTCATAGCCCCTGACAACCTGGTCTAGAGGAAAATAAATCCTCTTTGCCCCTTGCTGGGATAGTTGATTCATCATGACCTGCATCACAAGCCCTTGAGATCCTTGAAATGGGTTAGGATGTATGCAATGATATGATGTCATGCTATGCATGGAGTGATGTAGGTAAACCATGTTATGAGTCCCCATTAAGGACTATAAACAAACCCTGCAAGAAATTCAGTATATTTTGTTATGAGTCCCAATTAAGGACTATAAACAAAACCTGCAAGAGATCTAGTAAACCCTGTTATGAGTCCCAGTTGAGGACTATAAACAAAACCTGCAAATAGTTCATGTGTCAGCTAACAAGCATGCAAGTAGGCAAGTACAAAGGCACACAAGTCACACAAGAGAAACCCTTAGGGTTTAGGCCAGCATGGGGTCTGGATAGTACCCTCTTGAAGTTGGTGGGTTCAACCTGTCCTAATCAAAGTAACCGGGTTCTAAGGTTCCCAATATCACGGGATTGCTTTCATTGTTCATCGTTTCAATTTAGCCACTGAACTGGCGACCGAAATATTCCAGGAAAGCAACCCTCAATTGAGTGTAGTATCGAGTATCAACCAACCTCGGACTGCACCAAAGTCAGTTATCTCACTACCCTAAAGAGGCCAAGATAGTTCAATTAAGGTTCCTAAGGTCTGTTGATGCTTCACGACACCACGCGGAGGCCCCGTACTCTCCTTGACTGAACTCAAGGGTTACCGGTACACACCAAAGTGCCACATCAACGTAGCAGATTGTTTCAACCATGTCGGTATACCCCGCACAGTTCCCTCACAGCCTTGTTGCTACTTTCTAAGAAGGTATCCCCAGATCCGGGTTAGGATCTATAGAACTCCCAAGCAACCCATAATTTAAAGCACACAAGGAAAACAATTGAAAACATAGTTATGAGCTAGTCCTAAGGTACACCTCACTTTAAGTTTATCCCCAGCAGAGTCGCCAGTTCTGTGATCGGTGGATCTGGAACTGACTGTTTAACGCTGGTTCGCGAAATGTCGCGGAAGCAAGAGTCGCCACCGTCTTTTATTTTCTCCAAATGGAAAGGACAAAAGCACAGAAAAATTCCTTTAAAGAGATTGCTCTCGGTTCGGGAGGTAGATTATAGAAAGGGAAGGTGTTAGCACCCTTTCTATCCATGGTTATCCATGGGCTCTTAGATACTTGCTCAATGTGTTTTCAAAAATGTTTGCTTGCTTTTCAATGTGGGTTTAAAAGTTTCTTTGAAGAATTTCAGATCGACTCATACGTCAGAGTGTTTGAAAAGTTTGTTTTGAAAGCTTTTGAAAAGTGTCAGTGTGAAAAGATTTTGTTTTGTTTGAAATTAGAGCAAGTATCCTTGAGAACCTACCTACCCTAAGGAATTCGTCTATGTAAATGTCCTTAAAAGTAGTGCCATCCCACCATTGAGAGGTAGGTAGCACCACCGTTGGAGGTGTTCGGGTCAATTCGAGGTTCGGGACATGGTGATCACCAGAGCAATGGGAAGACACCTTAGAAGCTACCCTCATGCCAGGTTCCCGGATCATGAGGACTTACTAAGACGTCCTCTACTCGACGACCACCTTTCGAAAGGCAACAGTGAGGCGTACCCTAGGGGTGGTGTGTGCGAATTGTGTGTCGTTTTCAGATATTTGTTTTGCCATGTTTATTTGTGATCTACGCTTGATTTTAATTTGTCCATTCATTCTTGCATACATATTTAACAGTTATAAGGTTTGCGGGAAATAAATCTAAGGCTATTACAAATGGCGCGGGTCCACATCGCCAAAATTAAACCGGACCCGATTTAGCGGAAAAGTAAATAATGCGAAGAAATAAAGTGCGAAAAAGCAAAGTTACATGGCTTTGGGAGAGATACAGAATTATAATATGATAAAGTAAATGCGCAAAAGAAAATAATTAAACAAAACTAGGGCGTTGGACCCTTTTTACAAAAATATTTAAAGTTAATGAGAATTAAAAATTAAATGATTAAATGCTTTTTTTGGTATTTTGTGTTTTTTAGATTTAATGAGAAAAAGGAATTAATTGAAATTAAATTAAAAGGCAAACCCTAATTCTAATATTTTTTATTTATTATGAAAGAATTAAATCAAAACCTAAATTAAACCCTAATTTTATTCATGTACATTTAATTATAAAAATAAAATAATAAATAATAAATAATATTGTGAGAAAAAAGGAAAAATTAAAAAAGATATTAAAATTGTCACTTAACCTAATTCTACATTTTTTGGATTTTTATTAAAAGGAATTAAAGTTAGAAACCTAATTAAACTAAATAATTTACATATTAATTTGTGAAAATAATTATAATATAAAAATTATATTTTTTGGCCTCTTCTGAATTTTATGATGTTTTTGCATTTTTTGTAAAAGAATTAATTGATTAAATTGAGATGACAAATTAAATAAAATTGCAATTAAAAAATAAGATATAAACATAAATAAGAAAATGCAAACCAGGGGGGGTAGCCCCAATTTGTGAGGCTCAGGCCTAGCAATTCAGGCCCAATAAGCTGGAAATTGGTTGACTTTTCTGATCATGTGTGATGCATTTGACCAGGTGTAGCGTATTCTTTGATGCTTGGCCATTGATTTGCTTTGGTGGGACGCGTGGCTAATAGATGAGGAGGACGTATGGTGGTCCTTAAGAACGTGCCTGCATAGGATTCTACATTGAAAAATAACATTGAACTTTTGCCAGACCTGGGACTTGAACCCAGGTCATGAGAGTCACAAATATGTCCACCTGCCAACTGAGCCATCACGTTCATGTTAATATAATATAGCAAATAAATAATAAAAAGTGAAATTGGTTAATGGCCACTAAGCAGCACAAAAGCGCGCGCTGATTTGAATTAACGTATCACGTTCTAACACGTCTTCGTCTCCTCCATATGCCTGAAACTGAAAAACATAAGGCAACGGTTTAGCAAGCGTGGCCTAAGGCCATATACCAAGAAATAGCGAATAGAACCTCGACGCTCATAAATTGAGCGCGAGGGTAGGAATCTCTTCGTCTCTATGCTCTGAGCACATCCATGGTATTGAGAACGTCCAATTTTGCTGTACTTGGAAACCCCTAATTCCAAAGCTGAAAAACCCTAATGCTTGTTAATGGCGAAATCGCGTGGATGGCATGAAAACTCAATCAAATATGATGGTTAGTTCACAAACTTCATCAGGAACATGAATATATAATTAAAATGCAATGATCATGCTTTAAAACCAAAATACGATTAGGAAATTTTTTGGATGCAGTTCACATTCAATGTACCGATTCCTCGTGTTTGAATTGATGCTAATGATTGGCACGCGTTCAGAATCACCTAAGGAAGCTATATGAATGGAAGTTGAAGCTTGAATCTACCTATAACCTTGAAATCAGTTTTCAATTTTTGGACAATTTTTCAAGTTTGTGTTTTGCTTTTTGAGCGCAGCTTGCAGTCTCTTTTTCATTAGGGTTTGATCTTGAGTATGTATAGAGGCTTTTAGGTCAAGAAAGTTGTACAAAATCTCATGCCATAATGGATTTCAATATTTGATTTTACAAGATCTTTTCCAAATCTTTTCCATGTGCATTTTGGTTCAAATCTGATCAATTCTCATCAAAACTTGCTTAATTAAGAAGTGCACGAAATATGGACCTTGGAATATGCATAAAAAGATTTTTTTAGGTTAGGTTTATATTTTTCATGTATTAAAATGATTTAAATGAATATAAATTAATATAAATTCAAATAAATAATTAAAAAAATATGAAAATACTTCCCTTTGGGCCTAGTGGTCGTGCATAGGCTTGGCATGAAGAAACTTGGAAGAAAAATGGGCCCAATAGCAAATTTAGGCCTTTTGCATCAATGTTGACTTTTCAAAATTCCCAAAAATTTCCCAACTTCCACAAGGCATAACTTGGTCAATTTTTAAGCTTTTCACATGTTCTTGGACATTTTGGAAAGGTCTTTGAGTCCTTTAACCAATGCCTTTGGTTCCATGTCATTTTGATTTACCAATCTCAAGTTATGGTCTTTGACTTAAAGTCACTTTTTGTTGACTTTTGAAAATGACCTATAATGTTGAAATTGATAACTTTTTGTGAGAGCATTTCTTGGACTTGAAGTATGAAGATGAGTTGTAGGAAATGTCTTTCTCTTCAAAATGAGCTTTGGATGGAATTTTTCTGATAAACCATGTGAAAGTTATGCCCTGGTCAATTTCAGTTGACTTTTTCAGCTGTCCAAATATAGCAACTTTTGCATCTTTGATGATTTCTGAGCCAAATTTTGAGAATCATGATCAAGCATTGATCAAATGATGTTTGTGGCTTCAAAATGATATGTTGACCAAAAATTTGAACTTTTGACTGTCAAATGACCATTTTGCCCCTACAGTTGACTGTAGTGCAATCTAGGGTTTTGACTGTGCAATTTTGAGCTGAATGCCTTGAAACTTGACATGAGGATACTTGACCATCTTTGTAAGCATATGAGACTTGATTGGGCCTTTGAAAAGTTCATTTGCTTGACCAGAACTCAAACCCTAGTTTTGACTGTATAGGAGACAGTTGAGCTGCACAACCCTTGGGGAATTTTGTGACTTGACTTGGCAATTTCTTGAAGAATATGGGAGGGCAAATTTTGGGGTACAACAGTTGCCCCTGTTCAATCTTCTTAGACCTGAGGATGCAGATTGGCTGACGTGCCTTTCGTAATCCGAGGGTAGAAGATGATTGGACACTAGAGTGCCCAGAAATTTGCGCTCACATAGTAGCAATGATGATGAGGGAATGGGCTTATAGATGCCATCTGGACGTTGATCGCGTAGGAGATTCCTTAGCGAGAACCTGCATACCTGCAAAACAGAAAAATGAGTACCTGACACGTCGCAGGAGCTGATTTTAGATGCTTGATATAGATATGTCCTGACTGGTTACAGGAGCTGGGTCTGGAGCTTCAAACGCTGATGAATGAACCAGGGATGGTTGCTGCCTTAGCATGGATGGTAAGAGAATCCTGAATGATTTCAACCTCAACAACGCTCGTTGAGAAAATCTTGGTGAGAATTACCATCTTCGTAGTGTCAGGAAGAGAACCAAAGGACATTATAATATCAAAGGGAGTCACCTCACTCACCGTTGGAGAGGGAACTATAGGAAATTATAATCTGAAAGGAAATATCACCTCACTCGCCGTTGGAGAGGGAATCATCTTGAAAGGGAAATACCACCTCACTCGCCGTTGGAGAGGGGACCATAATAGAATATCACCTCACGCTCATGCCGGAGAGGGAAACATCTGAAGAAGGAATTACCACCTCACTCGCCATTGGAGAGGGGACCATAAGAGAATATCACCTCACGCTCATGCCGGAGAGGGAAACATCTGAAGAAGGAATTACCACCTCACTCGCCGTTGGAGAGGGGACCATAATAGAATATCACCTCACGCTCATGCCGGAGAGGGAAACATCTGAAGAAGGAATTACCACCTCACTCGCCGTTGGAGAGGGGACCATAAGAGAATATCACCTCACGCTCATGCCGGAGAGGGAAACATCTGAAGAAGGAATTACCACCTCACTCGCCGTTGGAGAGGGGACCATAGGGATTTTTTGATGAAGGAATCTGAGACGATTGCTACTCCAAATATATGATGAAGGAACCTGGGACGATTACTACCTCAGCAGGATGATGAAGGAATCTGAGACGATTGCTACTCCAAATATATGATGAAGGAATCTGGGACGATTACTACCTCAGCAGGATGATGAAGGAATCTGAGACGATTGCTACTCCAAATATATGATGAAGGAATCTGGGACGATTACTACCTCAGCGGGATGATGAAGGAATCTGGGACGATTACTACCTCAACAGGACGATGAAGGAATCTGGGACGATTGCTACTCCAAATATATGATGAAGGAATCTGGGACGATTACTACCTCAGCGGGATGATGAAGGAATCTGGGACGATTACTACCTCAACAGGACGATGAAGGAATCTGGGACGATTGCTACTCCAAATATATGATGAAGGAATCTGGGACGATTACTACCTCAGCGGGATGATGAAGGAATCTGGGACGATTACTACCTCAACAGGACGATGAAGGAATCTGGGACGATTGCTACTCCAAATATATGATGAAGGAATCTGGGACGATTACTACCTCAGCGGGATGATGAAGGAATCTGGGACGATTACTACCTCAACAGGACGATGAAGGAATCTGGGACGATTGCTACTCCAAATATATGATGAAGGAATCTTTGACGATTACTACCTCAGCGGGTAAAGACTTTTATCTGTTGATCGTTCTTTCCTGAAAAAGTGACGAATTAGTTGTATGCGATGTCATAATGCATGAATTGTATGATTTTAAAATGTTCTCAAAAATAAATGAGATTGGGGTGATATGATGCGTCTATGCATGCTATAATGATGTATGCGACGTTTTATGAATGTATGTTTGTCTAAGAAAATAAATCCTTGACGGGTGCCGGGAAGTCGTATCCTGGGCTGGTGTTGAAGGATAGTTGCAAGAATTCCAATAGACGAAGACAACTCCGTTGGGGAATAAACTCGGCGAATGGAGGATTCTGCGGGGAGAAAAAGATATTCTAGCGACCATGCTGGGAAGAAATACTCTGTGGGGAGATGCTTTTGCTGAATTGTTGAGGATGACTCGCTGAGGATACCTTGCTGTATTGGAAGTATGAATGGACTTCGCTGGGGATAGGAAGATTCTGTCGACGATGCTCTTTCCGTGGCTTTTGGCTGAGGATAACCCAGTTATATCCTGTTGAGGAATCAAGCCGGGAGACGCGTTCGTGTTTTGTGAGGGGTAAGCTTCCGTAACTTACTGGGGACACGCTTACTGCTTGGGGATATGAATTCCAAATTTCCTGGGGAAGCTGGATTGGACTCTCCCGGGGAAGTATTGATATGCTGGGGAAGTGATTCCTTTGAATGTTGATATGCTGTCGGGGAACAATCTTTAGACCAAGACTGCCGGGGATGCTTGTATATATGCTGCTGGGGAATATTGAGATCTGCTGGAGGATACCCAACTTCCTTAAGGTTTGATTGTATAGCTTTATTTGGAGAGAGCATTGCTGACTTGCTGGCTCACTCTCTGGGGAATTGAGATATCTGGTTATGTTTTTCAGCCGAACTCACATTGGTGCCTTGGAGGACAGAACAATTAAACCGTCTAGACCACTCTTCATTGCCCCTGTCTCTGAGGTGAGAGAGGAAGACCTGTGAGGTGCTGATAGTTGTTGATGGACAAACCTTCTTCTGGTAAGCAGATGACAAGATGCCAGGGCATAGTCGTACGCTTTAATCCCTAACTTTTGCCTGGACCGCCCTTTCGGGTTTTTAGCCCACCGGGATACCCATTTTTGCCCAAGCCGCCTTTTTCAGGTTTTCGACTTGCCGGGTGCACTGATTTTTCATTTCATCCCTTATTTTTGCCCGAACCCTTTTGGTTCGCCGGGAAGCCCTTATTTTTGCCTAGGTGTGTCAACCTAGCGGGTCTTTGATTATGCGTAGTATTTTTCCGACTATGTCCGTTCTCAGAAAGTAGGGAGTTGCCCCTGTTTAGAAGTGTTTTGTCACCAGAAGATGTTTGATCAGGCGAGACTTGTTGTTGAAATGCCCCAAGTGACTCCGGCGGAGATTTGCCCCAGGCTGTTTGACCTTTGAGAGATTCTATGAATCTTGACTGGATTGCCCCAGATGGTAGACCATGATCATGCCGTGCCCCTTGATTGGAAGCACTTTTGTTCACTAGGCATTCGTCGTGCGAATTTCTATGCTGTTCAAACAAAAAGTCATATGCAAACAAAGTTATGTTAAAAATGCAACGCTTATGTCTGTCTCGAAGATTTTGAAAATGCATTCCTCTTTTTTTCATAAAACAAGTGAATGTTTGTGATGTCAACTCCGTATTTACCGTAAGCCTTAAGGAGTCAGGATACCTTTCATAACAGTATGCTTTCGAACTAACCCATGCTTCAGCTAGGACTTTTAAGGGTTATAACGTGGCCTGGTTCACGGTTTAAGAAACAAAGGATAAAGGCTCAAATTTTATTTGTACCCACCCGCTCTTCGTGATGTTCTCCAAACCTAAACTCAGTTGATCATACGTTAGACCTTGTTTGAGTCTTTGCTCTGATTTTCCAGTGATGGTTCGGATATTGATGATTTATTTTGAATGGGCAGTCATTCCTTTTGTTGAGGGTTTGTATGACCTCTTTCTTTTTGATTTTTGTTATCCCTTTCCTTTTTTGCCTGAACTGTTTCCTTTTTTTGGAATTACAGTCAGCGGGATGCCCCAGTTTTGTAAGTCTCCTTCATGGGTTTTGACTTAATGGGCTTTTTTATTTTGAGAGATGTAATGACTGCCTGTCCTTCTTGATTATTCGGAACCATCACTGTCTTTTTTCGTAAGGATCTCTTTGGTGCCATTCGTTATGCACTTGGATTAATTGAGAGAACTACCCTGCCCCAGGTTATGATTAAGGGTTTTAAATTTCGAAAAGAAAGACTCCTACTTCTTTGGCTCAGAGGGGTTGACGAGGGATTATCTTCCTTATTACTCCAGTGTTTAGGAATTGAAACAATGCCTGTACCTCATCAGCGGGGTCTGTTCAAAAGCATACTGTAAAGATCGTGGTATCATTTTCGTCATCCTCCCTCAAGAGGCTTAGAATTTTAGATCAAGAGTTGACATCAGAAAAAATATGAAAATAGTTTGCATATAGTGAATGCGAATATATTGATTCAGAAATAGACATAAGCGATGCATTAATGGAATAACAATGTTTTAACATGGATAAATGTTTAAACACAAGAAAATTGCAACTTGAACATTCGAATGAACAAAAATTTCTCAATCCTAGCCATGATTTGGCAAGGGAGCAGTGATTATGTTCGGAGTCTCAGGTACTTCAAACTGAATCTCTCCAGCGTCGATCATGTCTTGAATCTTGTTTTTGAGAGGCCAGCAGTTGTCCGTAGTATGCCCCGGGCTATCAGAATGGTATGCGCACCTATCATTGGGATGATAGTTAGGAGCAGAAGTGTTTGGATTCCGAAGAGGAGCCCTTAAGGTGATCAGCCCTGCCTTCAACATTTGTTGCAGGGCTTGATCCAGCGACATGTTGATTTTGGTGTACTGCCTTTTAGGCTTGTCTGGTTTGCTCTGATCAACCCGTTGTTCTGGGCGAGGTCGTTGTTGGACCTGTGAAGTAATAGCAGCTTGGAGAGGCCCAACCCTTTGACTTCTTGGAAGTTGGTTAATGACTGGGTCCCTGACTTGGGTTGGTCGCTTTATGTCTTGATGAAGCCGACTGATCATGGCCCTCAGCTCTCCTTGCTCCTGAGCTAAACCTTGAATGAGGGCCCTTTGCCCTAGCATATGGGTTTTCAATGTGTCTACCTCGGCTTGTAGACGTTTCAGCCTTTCATCCTCAGCATTGTTCCTGACGAAGGTCCCCATGAGAAGTGTCCTTAGTTCCTCCTGCCCCTTGGATAGATTCAGAAGAATTTCCCCGAACCGAGTCTCTTGAGCCAGAAGATCCCTGTTGTCTGGTTGGAAGGCCATTGCTGAAATAAACAGCGAGAAGGGTAAGTGACCTGCAACAAAGATACATGTTATGTAATGATGTGTATGACATGCATGCAATGATTTCAAGGACCTCGCGGGGTAAACAGAGAAACTTTGTTAGCATTTGGAATTGGCAACTTGATTGAAGGAACTTCCTGGAGTAGAGAGCCCTTCTTCAAGGGTCAAAGGCTCACCATATCCAGTGGGTCATAGCCCCTGATAACCTTAGCTAGGGGATCATTCTTCAGGTGTCAAAGCTCACCATATCAAGTGGGTCATAGCCCCTGACAACCTGGTCTAGAGGAAAATAAATCCTCTTTGCCCCTTGCTGGGATAGTTGATTCATCATGACCTGCATCACAAGCCCTTGAGATCCTTGAAATGGGTTAGGATGTATGCAATGATATGATGTCATGCTATGCATGGAGTGATGTAGGTAAACCATGTTATGAGTCCCCATTAAGGACTATAAACAAACCCTGCAAGAAATTCAGTATATTTTGTTATGAGTCCCAATTAAGGACTATAAACAAAACCTGCAAGAGATCTAGTAAACCCTGTTATGAGTCCCAGTTGAGGACTATAAACAAAACCTGCAAATAGTTCATGTGTCAGCTAACAAGCATGCAAGTAGGCAAGTACAAAGGCACACAAGTCACACAAGAGAAACCCTTAGGGTTTAGGCCAGCATGGGGTCTGGATAGTACCCTCTTGAAGTTGGTGGGTTCAACCTGTCCTAATCAAAGTAACCGGGTTCTAAGGTTCCCAATATCACGGGATTGCTTTCATTGTTCATCGTTTCAATTTAGCCACTGAACTGGCGACCGAAATATTCCAGGAAAGCAACCCTCAATTGAGTGTAGTATCGAGTATCAACCAACCTCGGACTGCACCAAAGTCAGTTATCTCACTACCCTAAAGAGGCCAAGATAGTTCAATTAAGGTTCCTAAGGTCTGTTGATGCTTCACGACACCACGCGGAGGCCCCGTACTCTCCTTGACTGAACTCAAGGGTTACCGGTACACACCAAAGTGCCACATCAACGTAGCAGATTGTTTCAACCATGTCGGTATACCCCGCACAGTTCCCTCACAGCCTTGTTGCTACTTTCTAAGAAGGTATCCCCAGATCCGGGTTAGGATCTATAGAACTCCCAAGCAACCCATAATTTAAAGCACACAAGGAAAACAATTGAAAACATAGTTATGAGCTAGTCCTAAGGTACACCTCACTTTAAGTTTATCCCCAGCAGAGTCGCCAGTTCTGTGATCGGTGGATCTGGAACTGACTGTTTAACGCTGGTTCGCGAAATGTCGCGGAAGCAAGAGTCGCCACCGTCTTTTATTTTCTCCAAATGGAAAGGACAAAAGCACAGAAAAATTCCTTTAAAGAGATTGCTCTCGGTTCGGGAGGTAGATTATAGAAAGGGAAGGTGTTAGCACCCTTTCTATCCATGGTTATCCATGGGCTCTTAGATACTTGCTCAATGTGTTTTCAAAAATGTTTGCTTGCTTTTCAATGTGGGTTTAAAAGTTTCTTTGAAGAATTTCAGATCGACTCATACGTCAGAGTGTTTGAAAAGTTTGTTTTGAAAGCTTTTGAAAAGTGTCAGTGTGAAAAGATTTTGTTTTGTTTGAAATTAGAGCAAGTATCCTTGAGAACCTACCTACCCTAAGGAATTCGTCTATGTAAATGTCCTTAAAAGTAGTGCCATCCCACCATTGAGAGGTAGGTAGCACCACCGTTGGAGGTGTTCGGGTCAATTCGAGGTTCGGGACATGGTGATCACCAGAGCAATGGGAAGACACCTTAGAAGCTACCCTCATGCCAGGTTC
Organism: Vicia faba; assembly: GCA_948472305.1. Classification (NCBI taxonomy): domain Eukaryota; kingdom Viridiplantae; phylum Streptophyta; class Magnoliopsida; order Fabales; family Fabaceae; genus Vicia; species Vicia faba. Next base: position 1,341,054,480 of record OX451741.1, on the reverse strand, counting down.
CCGGATCATGAGGACTTACTAAGACGTCCTCTACTCGACGACCACCTTTCGAAAGGCAACAGTGAGGCGTACCCTAGGGGTGGTGTGTGCGAATTGTGTGTCGTTTTCAGATATTTGTTTTGCCATGTTTATTTGTGATCTACGCTTGATTTTAATTTGTCCATTCATTCTTGCATACATATTTAACAGTTATAAGGTTTGCGGGAAATAAATCTAAGGCTATTACAAATGGCGCGGGTCCACATCGCCAAAATTAAACCGGACCCGATTTAGCGGAAAAGTAAATAATGCGAAGAAATAAAGTGCGAAAAAGCAAAGTTACATGGCTTTGGGAGAGATACAGAATTATAATATGATAAAGTAAATGCGCAAAAGAAAATAATTAAACAAAACTAGGGCGTTGGACCCTTTTTACAAAAATATTTAAAGTTAATGAGAATTAAAAATTAAATGATTAAATGCTTTTTTTGGTATTTTGTGTTTTTTAGATTTAATGAGAAAAAGGAATTAATTGAAATTAAATTAAAAGGCAAACCCTAATTCTAATATTTTTTATTTATTATGAAAGAATTAAATCAAAACCTAAATTAAACCCTAATTTTATTCATGTACATTTAATTATAAAAATAAAATAATAAATAATAAATAATATTGTGAGAAAAAAGGAAAAATTAAAAAAGATATTAAAATTGTCACTTAACCTAATTCTACATTTTTTGGATTTTTATTAAAAGGAATTAAAGTTAGAAACCTAATTAAACTAAATAATTTACATATTAATTTGTGAAAATAATTATAATATAAAAAATATATTTTTTGGCCTCTTCTGAATTTTATGATGTTTTTGCATTTTTTGTAAAAGAATTAATTGATTAAATTGAGATGACAAATTAAATAAAATTGCAATTAAAAAATAAGATATAAACATAAATAAGAAAATGCAAACCAGGGGGGGTAGCCCCAATTTGTGAGGCTCAGGCCTAGCAATTCAGGCCCAATAAGCTGGAAATTGGTTGACTTTTCTGATCATGTGTGATGCATTTGACCAGGTGTAGCGTATTCTTTGATGCTTGGCCATTGATTTGCTTTGGTGGGACGCGTGGCTAATAGATGAGGAGGACGTATGGTGGTCCTTAAGAACGTGCCTGCATAGGATTCTACATTGAAAAATAACATTGAACTTTTGCCAGACCTGGGACTTGAACCCAGGTCATGAGAGTCACAAATATGTCCACCTGCCAACTGAGCCATCACGTTCATGTTAATATAATATAGCAAATAAATAATAAAAAGTGAAATTGGTTAATGGCCACTAAGCAGCACAAAAGCGCGCGCTGATTTGAATTAACGTATCACGTTCTAACACGTCTTCGTCTCCTCCATATGCCTGAAACTGAAAAACATAAGGCAACGGTTTAGCAAGCGTGGCCTAAGGCCATATACCAAGAAATAGCGAATAGAACCTCGACGCTCATAAATTGAGCGCGAGGGTAGGAATCTCTTCGTCTCTATGCTCTGAGCACATCCATGGTATTGAGAACGTCCAATTTTGCTGTACTTGGAAACCCCTAATTCCAAAGCTGAAAAACCCTAATGCTTGTTAATGGCGAAATCGCGTGGATGGCATGAAAACTCAATCAAATATGATGGTTAGTTCACAAACTTCATCAGGAACATGAATATATAATTAAAATGCAATGATCATGCTTTAAAACCAAAATACGATTAGGAAATTTTTTGGATGCAGTTCACATTCAATGTACCGATTCCTCGTGTTTGAATTGATGCTAATGATTGGCACGCGTTCAGAATCACCTAAGGAAGCTATATGAATGGAAGTTGAAGCTTGAATCTACCTATAACCTTGAAATCAGTTTTCAATTTTTGGACAATTTTTCAAGTTTGTGTTTTGCTTTTTGAGCGCAGCTTGCAGTCTCTTTTTCATTAGGGTTTGATCTTGAGTATGTATAGAGGCTTTTAGGTCAAGAAAGTTGTACAAAATCTCATGCCATAATGGATTTCAATATTTGATTTTACAAGATCTTTTCCAAATCTTTTCCATGTGCATTTTGGTTCAAATCTGATCAATTCTCATCAAAACTTGCTTAATTAAGAAGTGCACGAAATATGGACCTTGGAATATGCATAAAAAGATTTTTTTAGGTTAGGTTTATATTTTTCATGTATTAAAATGATTTAAATGAATATAAATTAATATAAATTCAAATAAATAATTAAAAAAATATGAAAATACTTCCCTTTGGGCCTAGTGGTCGTGCATAGGCTTGGCATGAAGAAACTTGGAAGAAAAATGGGCCCAATAGCAAATTTAGGCCTTTTGCATCAATGTTGACTTTTCAAAATTCCCAAAAATTTCCCAACTTCCACAAGGCATAACTTGGTCAATTTTTAAGCTTTTCACATGTTCTTGGACATTTTGGAAAGGTCTTTGAGTCCTTTAACCAATGCCTTTGGTCCCATGTCATTTTGATTTACCAATCTCAAGTTATGGTCTTTGACTTAAAGTCACTTTTTGTTGACTTTTGAAAATGACCTATAATGTTGAAATTGATAACTTTTTGTGAGAGCATTTCTTGGACTTGAAGTATGAAGATGAGTTGTAGGAAATGTCTTTCTCTTCAAAATGAGCTTTGGATGGAATTTTTCTGATAAACCATGTGAAAGTTATGCCCTGGTCAATTTCAGTTGACTTTTTCAGCTGTCCAAATATAGCAACTTTTGCATCTTTGATGATTTCTGAGCCAAATTTTGAGAATCATGATCAAGCATTGATCAAATGATGTTTGTGGCTTCAAAATGATATGTTGACCAAAAATTTGAACTTTTGACTGTCAAATGACCATTTTGCCCCTACAGTTGACTGTAGTGCAATCTAGGGTTTTGACTGTGCAATTTTGAGCTGAATGCCTTGAAACTTGACATGAGGATACTTGACCATCTTTGTAAGCATATGAGACTTGATTGGGCCTTTGAAAAGTTCATTTGCTTGACCAGAACTCAAACCCTAGTTTTGACTGTATAGGAGACAGTTGAGCTGCACAACCCTTGGGGAATTTTGTGACTTGACTTGGCAATTTCTTGAAGAATATGGGAGGGCAAATTTTGGGGTACAACACCTACCCAATGCAACTTCAATATAAGTCCAACTTAAACCTGAGTTCCTACTCACTCCCTCTCAATCACAACAGTGATACTAATCTATTGATTAATGAGATTATGAAGACATTTTTCAATACACACACTTGATTTTGCTTCAAAGCTTTAATCAAGAGACACAATCGCTCGTGCTTCAAAGCTTTAAGTGATACACAACCCTTACTTGATTTTGCTTCAAAGCTTTAATCAAGAGACACAAACACTCGTGCTTCAAAGCTTTGAGTGATAAACAACCCTTACAACCAAATCCTACTCCAAGTCACTTATCAAAATGATAATTGCTTGGCTCACAGTAGTTACAACTATACAATGCCTTATTGATCTTCTGTCAAAAGTGTTGCTAACCATTAGGCTTCGTCAGGAATATATAAGCTGCCTATTCTTCTTTTAGGGCTTCCATAAAAATAGCTAGGGTTAATTAAAATTAACCTAAAGACTGGGTCTAGGACTTTTTCATGACAGATTAGAGTTAAGCAAGGTTAGCCTAATGTCCACGTGAGCAGCTGATCTGGACAATAATTCTTCAACTCAGAGAAGCACACCAGTTTCCTGAAAATTCTCAGGAATAATAAATCTGCACAACAACTTGATCAGTACAGGATGTCTTAACATTGGTTATGACATCATGAATCTTGTTCACTGATTTTGGTAGAATTCAGTATATATGATCATAGCTTAATGATCATGATAATCACTCATACTGAGTAGTTCCTGTAGAACATTCTTTCTGCAGAATGTACCTTTATCCCAGAATGTTATGACATCAGTCATGACATTCACAATTATGGTTTTACCAAAAAATAATGCCAACAAACAAACACTTACAAACTCCCCCTTTGGCAAATTTTTGGCTAAAACCCCTAAACAATCAGAGATTAGAATGCAGCAGAATTTTTTAATAACAGCTACCAATATCTAATTCTACCAAAATTACCATAATTTCTTCTCCCCCTTTTTAGCCATAAAGAGGCCAAAGATACTTGTACTTTAAGTTATGCAGTCATCCAAAAGGAAATTAAAAAAAACACAGAAAAAGAGAAGGTATCATTTGGCAGCAACATGTTCCAGCAACAATCATTTCAGCAAACACAAACCTTCAGGTATTGTCATCCCCTGAGGAAGCACTATTTTCAGCAGCATTATGTTTGTCTTCATCAACTTCCTCTTCCCTCATTTGTTCTTCATTCTCCTCCTGTTCCATTCTAGCAATCAGCTCTTCAAGCGTCCTTCTTCTTGCATCAAGCTCTCTGCAGGTTTCTTTTAGAGCAGCTATAACATCAGTTTTCTTGGAATGAGCTTTGACATTTGATGTCTCAGCAGATGCCATAACAATGTCATGGACATGTGTTCCCTAAAACAGCTTATAGTGAAAACCAAGTGCAGGGGCTCTTTTGCACACAGAGTCTTTTTCAACCAGGATATCAGGATACTGATCAATGATTATACCACACAAGAGAGAGGGAAAAGCAATAGGGCCTTTAATAGCACAACTCTCAGCATGTTCCAATGTTTGATCAAAGATGTAGTTGCCATAATCAAAGTTTGTTCTGGTTCCAACAGCATAGATAAATCTTCCCAAACCTGTGGAAATGGTGGATTTGTGGTTGGTGGGAACCCAGTTAGCTGCACCAATTTTGTGTAGTATAGCAAACTTCATGCTTAGCTTGCTTGCAGTTAGCTTCCCTTTCGAGCGCCAGTGCTTGACTTGCTTGGCAGTGATGGTTTGACAAACCTGGTTATCAGTAACTTCTAGCTCAGGTTGAGCATCATCAGGCCTTCCTAGGTATTTGTTTATCACAGTAGGAGAGAAATTTACCTTCCTTCCTCTCACATAAACACTCTTAAAATCAGCTGACTTTCCATCAGCACAACCACCAGACAAATTTACTATGAATTATTTGACAAGAATCTCATAGCAGTTGGAAAACTTGACCACTGTTTTCATCAGTCCAGTAGCTTTGATTAGATCCATGACTTCCTTACACTCAATAGCACTTCTGTTCAGCTCCCTCTCCAAGGCAATCCTTTTCAGAAACACATACTTCCACCTGCTTGCATTTTCTGGATGGTGAAAGGAGATGTTGTCAATGGCAACTTCAGGAACCTTAGGCAGTTTGCTAGAAGAGGGTTTCTTCCTGAGAGGAATGTCTGGAACATTGCTCTCAACATCAAAATCAAAGTCTGATTCCTCATCAGATTCAGAGGGTTCAGGATCCTTTCTTTTCTTGGCTATAGGTTGTCTCAAGGGTTTTGAGAGACTACAAACAGATACAATAGCTTTTACCTTACCCTTCCCTTTCGAAGTTCCAGTCTTCTCAACCTTGTTCTCAGGCCTCGCCGTCTCATGAACCACTTAAGTATCCTTCCCTTTGGAGGGGCTTTGGGCAGCATTTTGCTTCTCTTTTCTACTCATCATCCTTCTAGCTATGATAGGATTGATATTGGTAATTAAATCATTGTCAGAGAATTCTTCATCAACATCAATGACAGTAGGTTCAACAGCCTTGTCAGTAGGGGTCTGGTGACCATCAGGTTTTTTTGGATATTTTCCAGTGTTGTCATCAAGTGTCTCAACATTCTGAGTGACATCTGGATCCCTTTCTACATTAGGGCTATCAGTTTCTTGGTTCAATGGTACAGATATGCCAGGAACAGAGTTATTCTCATTAAGAATCCTAGTGACTAGTCTGGCAATAGCTTGATGCACATAAGCAGAACCTTCCCTATTAGCTATCTCTGGAGGAACAGAAGATGATGGTTGAGAAGTTTTACCTGATGGAGAAGCTTGTGATCTTCTTGCATGTCTGGTTCGTAGCTTCTTGACCTTAGTGGGATCAGCTTCCATTTCAAGAAGTGGAGTTATCTCAAGAACATCAGCATCCATGCAGTTTACAATTGCCCTAGGTTCGGTGTCAGAGGGTGAGGAAGATGTAGTTGCCTTTGATGAAGATGTTGACACATATTGTTGAGACATCTTGAGAGATTGAGAAAACAAGTGACAGCGTGTGTGAAATCTTCTTTTGAGGGAATGGAGAGTGTTGCAGAAAAAAGAGAAGAGGGAGATACAAGTATGTCTATTCCACTTCTTAAAATTTTGGAAAGAAAGAGGGAAACAAATGATCAGCCCAATCAGAATAGACTTGACTAAAATATCTCTTTCATCCCTTGTTTTAAACAAAATTAATTGCTACATCTCTTCATATTGGCAAATACCCAGCTTGCCCCTTAAATTTTCAAACTGACTAGCATCAAGTGCCTTGGTAAAAATGTCAGCCAGTTGTAGTTCAGTGGCAACATGTTCCAGCTTAATCACCTTTTCCTCCACAAGATCTCTGATGAAGTGATGTCTAATGTCAATATGCTTAGTCTTGCTGTGCTGTATAGGATTTTTGGAAATGTTAATAGTACTCAGATTGTCACAGTACAATGTCATGACATCTTGTGTGACATTATACTCAGTCAGCATCTGTTTCATCCAGATCATTTAAGAACAGCTGCTACCAGCTGCTATGTATTCAGCTTCAGCAGTAGATAGAGACACACAGTTTTGTTTCTTGCTGAACTAGGAGACAAGATTATTTCCCAAAAAGAAGCATCCTCTAGAGGTGGTATTTCTATCATCAGCACTACCAGCCCAATCAGCATCACAGTAACCAGATAGGATTGGTTCACATCCATGAGAGTACAGCATGCCAAAATTGTAAGTTCCACTCACATACTTCAGAATTCTTTTCACCTGGTTGATGTGACTTACTTTGGGTTCAGCCTGGTATGTTGCACATACTCCAACTGCAAAAGCAATGTCAGGTCTGTTGGCTTTTAAGTATAGAAGACTTCCTATCATGCTTCTGTACAAGCTTTGATCCATATTTTCCCCACTTGTGTCTTTGGACAACTTTAAATGAGTAGGTGCAGGAGTCCTTTTATGACTGGCATTCTCCATTCCAAACTTCTTGACAATATTCTTTGCATACTTGCTTTGAGACAGAAAAATTGAGTCTTCCATCTGTGTGACTTGCAGTCCAAGAAAGTAAGTCAATTCTCCCATGAGGCTCATTTCAAATTCAACTTACATCTGGTTAGCAAACTGTTTAACCATTTTATCTGACATTCCTCCAAACACTATGTCATCAACATAAATTTGAGCTACCATTATCTTTCCTCCTTCATTTTTGACAAACAGAGTTTTATCCAAACCTCATTTCCTGTATCCTTTGTCAGTGAGGAACTTTGTCAACCTGTCATACCAAGCTCTAGGAGCTTGTTTCAGACCATATAAAGCTTTCCTCAATATGTAGACATGATCAGGACAATTTGGATCCACAAATCCTTTAGGTTGTTCCACATATACTTCCTCATTCAAGTACCCATTTAGGAAGGCACTCTTCACATCCATCTGATAAATAGTATTATTTATTATTTATATACAATAATGCATCAAGGACTTCATCTTCTTCCTTTGTTGAGACACCAAAAACGCGTGTTTTCCATACAAACTTGTATCTCCTGATTTTGTGCTTTTTTGACAAAACCCGTAACATGAAACTTGTAGAGCATCAAACAACGAATCTAACCATATAAAAAACTCAAGTTAACTCTCAAAGACCAGAGAGAATTTCTCTGGCCCTAATTTCTAACCTAGTTTTTTCAGAAAGTTCATGGATGAAATTCTCCTAGCACGATTAATGTAAATGAAAACTAAGCACATGTATGGCTTCAGGGCTATGAATACAACATCTTTCATTCACAAACCTAAGTCTAACTATTCCTAAATAGAGAGATAGAAGTTCATGAAATACCTGTTTCAGTTGAGTTCGAGCTGGGCAATGTAGCAACTTTCAATGGTGCTTGAGGTTCTTTTGAGCTTGCCTGGTGTCCACTGAAGCTTTACCAATGCTTGGTTTGTTTTGAAGTAGCCTGAATCGTGCTACATAACTCAACCTGCAAAGCTTCCAAACAAAAATGGCAATGTGTGTTAATGGAGTTACAGCAACTTGTGAATGGTCTGGATAGCTCAGGTAGATTGATTGGAATGTGTTTGAAGTAGTTTTGGACAAAACGCACGAGGGGATTTGATGGTGGCTTGAAGTTTGCAGAACTGGCCCTGTTTTGTAAGAAAATGAAGATTTTGAGTAAGAGGAGGTTTGAGTGGTGAAGAGCTCGTGCTTCTGGCTTGCTAGGGTATCATAAACTTGTTTGATAACTTTGTTTGAGTTGGATATAACAGATGTGTGAGATTTTGGCTTTTTGCAAAATTCCTTGGTTATGAAGCAAAATGGGAAGTGACTAAGAGCAGGCTTGTACAAGCTAGCTCTAACCCTGCATACATTTTTCAAGCTTGGCCCCAAGTTTGTGGATTTGGTTGACAGCATAAGATCTTGTTCAAGGCTCAAGGCTTAGTGGTTTGACATAAAGCAACCTTTCGCAAAAATGGAAAGATGCCTTTTCTACCATTTAGGGATTAAACTTGTGTACAATACCCTAATGACCAAGACAATGCATTGGCTCAATGGATTTGCATTAAATTATGGAGTACAAACTGGTTTAGAGGCCTGTAAATGTGTACAAAGCTAGCTTGGTCAGATTTGCAACTTGGTATGAACATGTATTGGCCATGGTTACAAAGTGAGTTTTTGCCAACTCGGAGCATTCGATTATCCCTAACCACAAAGGTGTTTGAGGAGTTCTTGGACAATTTGTAAAGCTTGAAACATGTAATATAATCCATCTTTGAAATGAAACTTAATACTCCAAGTGGAACTATGTGAAAAATGGCCAAGAAGATGGGTCAAAATCCTGCCTAAACTAGGGCAAAATTTCTGTAAGTTAAAAGTTTTAGGTACCCTTGTTCCAAAAATCATAACTTGAGATCCAAGCTTCTTTTGAGAAAACTTTGTGAATAAAAGTTGTAGACTTTGTGATGGAATACAACTTTCATGTTATAAGTTTTGTTTGAATCCATTTGCATCTTGGTGAAAAAACGGGACAAAGTTAGGAAAAAATAAGAAAATTTCATAACTTAGAAAATTTCTAAGTTATGAAATTTTTCCATTTTAAACCCTAATTTGCATTTTTGGGTTTCTTGATGAAAAAGTTTCATAATTTGACATGTCTTGATGAAAAATGACCCTTGGAACTTGATTTTGACCAAAAAGTCAAAGTTTGACTTTTTAGTATACAGTCAAATTTTGATCAATTGACTGAAAAATTCATCTACCAATCCTATGCATTTGGGGATCTTTTGAACTTGTTGAATGGGTCAAGATAATATCATTGAGTCCTTGTGTCCATGGTTGAGCTTGTTTTTCCCTTGGCTAGGTCAAACAGTCAAAAATTGCCCTTGTACAGTCAAAACCCTAAAAATGACCATTTTGCCCTTTTAGTGATCTGATCAAATTTCTTGTGGAATTATGATCCAAACTTGATCAAATGGTTCATATGAGTTCATAATGTTTATGTGGGTCAAAATTCATGAGATTTGACTGTCAATTGGCCACAGTTGACTTTTTCCCCAATACAGCTGATTTCTAGGTCAACTGTCCAATTGACTGGGCAAAAATTTGAATCAAGGCTTGAAACTTGGTATGGACAAACTTGTGAGTCCAACATGAAGTATGAAAATCACTTTGGGCATTGTAGGTCAAAACATCCCTGTGCAAACTCAAACACTAATTTAGGTCAACAGTGCAAGGACGTGTCTTGATCAGAGCAAACCCTAGCTTGATCTTGAGTTCCAAGAGTCTTGTGATGAGAAATGTTGATAAAATGAGAGGGCAAATTTTGGGGTACAACAAAGTGGATCCTGCAAAAGTGAAGGCTATACAGGAAATTCCAGCTCCCTGAACAGAAAAAGAAGTTAGAGGCTTTTTGGGACGTCTGAACTACATTGCCCGATTCATCCCACACCTGACTGCTACTTGTGAGCCAATCTTCAAACTGTTGAAGAAAGATCAAGTGGTAAGATGGAACGATGAATGTCAGGCCTCTTTCGAAAGGATCAAGGAATATCTCCAAGAGCCACCTATTCTGATGCCTCCAATTGAAGGGAGACCTTTGATCTTATACTTGACAGTACTCGACAATTCGATGGGGTGTGTGCTGGGGCAGCATGATGAGTCTGGCCGAAAAGAGTATGTTATTTACTACCTTAGAAAAAAGTTTACCGACTGTGAGACACGATACTCACTGCTTGAGAAAACTTGCTGCACTTTGGCATGGGCCGCTCGCCAGCTGAGACAGTATATGCTGACTCACACTACCCTATTGATATCAAAAATGGATCCAATCAAGTATATCTTCGAAAAGCCTGCCTTATCCGGAAGAATAGCAAGATTGCAGATGATCTTGACAGAGTATGACATCCAATACACAACCCAAAAAGCAATCAAGGGGAGTGTGTTAGCAGATCATTTAGCGCATCAGGCCGTGGATGATTACCAGTCTATGAATTTCGAGTTTCCGGATGAGAGCATCATGTTGGTGACTGACTGTGAAACACCTGGACCGGATGAAGGACCTGAGGAAGGATCCCGATGGTCTATGTATTTTGATGGAGCTTTGAACACTTTGGGTAATGGCATTGGAACCGTAATCATATCTCTTGAAGGCTGTCATACTCCGTTCACCGCCTGATTATGTTTTAACTGCACCAACAACATGGCGGAGTATGAAGCATGCATCCTGGGCCTTCGAGCAGCTTTTGACCTGAGGATTAAGTTCCTGAGTGTGTTCGGAGATTCCGCTCTCGTGATCAGTCAGATCAAAGGCGAGTGGGATACGAAGCACCCAAATCTTATTCCTTACAAAGAGTATATATTGACGTTGCTTCCGCATTTTGAGGAGATAATCTTTGAACATCTCCCAAGGGAGGAGAATCAGTTAGCGGACACGCTAGCTACTATGTCTTCTATGTTCAAGGTCAAGTGGGACAATGAAGCTCTCCAGATTACCATCGAAAGGTTGGATGAACCCGCACATTGCTGTGATATTGAGACTAAAGAGGTAGCAGATAAGCCCTGGTTTCATGAGGTAAAGAGGTATCTTGAGACTCAGGAGTACCCCGAGGTTGCATCTGTTAATGATAAGAAGTTTCTGAGGAGATTCGCTGCGAAGTTTTTCATCAGCAATGGTATCCTTTACAAGCGTAATCATGACTCAACCTTACTACGATGTGTGGATAAGAACGAGGCAGAAAGGATTATGGCAGAGTTACACGAAGGCACTTTCGGAACCCATTCCAGTGGACACACCATGGCAAAGAAAATCCTACGGGCAGGATATTATTGGTCTACTATGGAAGCCGACTGTTATCAGCATTCTCGGACCTGTCATAAGTGCCAAGTCTATGCTGATAAGGTGCACATACCTCCAGTTCTTCTGAACATTTTGACGGCACCTTGGCCTTTTGTAATGTGGGGCATCGATATGATTGGTGAGATTAGACCAACTGCATCCAATGGGCATCGTTTCATCCTGGTAGCAATCGATTACTTCACAAAATGGGTTGAGGCAGCTTCATTTGCTACAGTGACCAAGAACATCGTGGCACAGTTTATTCGGCACAATTTGATCTGTCGATATGGTGTACCAGAGAGGATCATTACAGACAATGGTACAAATCTCAACAATATGATGATCACTGAGCTCTGCAAGCAGTTCAAGATACATCATCACAACTCTTCTCCTTACCGACCGAAGATGAATGGGGCTGTTGAAGCGACTAATAAGAACATCAAAAAGATTGTGCGGAAAATGACGGTGACATATAAATATTGGCACGAGATGTTACCGTTTACTCTTCATGGGTACCGAACCTCAGCACGAACTTCAACAGGGGCAACACCCTAATCTTTGGTGTATGGCATGGAAGCAGTCTTACCCATTGAAGTCCAGATACCCTCTCTTCGGATTATGAAGGATACATGTTTGAGCGAGGACGATTGATCCAGACCCGGCTTGATCAGCTGAACTTAATCGATGAAAAGAGACTTACTGATATTTGTCATGGTCAGACGTATCAAAAGCGAATGATCAAGGCACTTAACAAGAAAGTCAAACGACAAGAGTATCAAGTTGGGGATCTGGTGATCAAACGTATAATACTGCCGCAAGGTGATCCCAGGGGAAAATGGACCCCTACGTACGAAGGGCCATTTGTGGTTAAGAACATTTTCTCAGGAGGAGCTATGATTCTAACCACCATAGATGGTGACGACCTTCCTCACCCCGTCAATGCAGACATAGTGAAAAAATACTACACATAATCAAAGACCCTCTAGGTTGACTGGCCTAGGCAAAAATAAGGGCTTCCCGGAGAACCAAAAGGGTTCGGACAAAAATAAGGGATGAAAATGAAAAATCTGTACACCCGGCAAGTCGAAACCTGAAAAGGCGGCTTGGGCAAAAAAGGGTATCCCGATGGACTGAAAACCCGAAAGGGCGGTCCAGACAAAAATTAGGGATTAAAGCGTAACACTATGTCTCATTGGATCACCTTGCAACCAGACTTCAGTATCGACTATCAAGCTCAGACGGCACTAATCAATCTGATCTACCTTCAACCAAGTAGCAAAGTGATGAGATGCTCGAGGACATAAAGGCAATAGCAGAGTTGGAACCCAGCGGGATTATTCACATAGCTGTTTTTCTTTCTTTTACATAAACTGTATAAATTCTATTGTTCGGCGGCGTTCTCTTACTAGGACGTCAGCCTCTTGTACAAAATCGCCTATTTACAGGCCGACTTAAAAATCAATACAATTCATTTTCACAAAGAAATTTCAAATTGTTTTCTTTTTCTGTTTTATTTTACAAGAACGTCCAATGGTTCATTTTTGATATATGCATTTGACAATAATTGTTGCTCATAAATATTCACATGCGAAACAAAAGACGATTACTCATAATATCAGGAACATGGGCAAACAAGAAATGTCCAAAACCGTACAGTTGCTCTGTCCACCAGGTATACGGATAGACCTAGTTGGAGAAAACGATTGAAGGTACATTCACTCCCCACAGAGTGAGAAAAAGACAGTGATATTAGCGGTCCTGAACAGGACACTACTCTCCCCAGCTGAGGCTCGCAACCGCGAATGAGTCGGCAAGATTCTCCCCAAGAAGATTTTATCTATCACCAGCACTAGAAAATTATCCCCAGTGGAGTTTGGAGAATTATTCCCAATGAAGTTTGGAGAATTATTCCCAGTAGAGTCTAGAGGATTGTCCCTAGTAGAGTCTAAAAGATTATCCCCAGTGAAATCGCCACTGGAAAAAACATCCCCAGCGGAGTTCATTCCTTTCACAAACAGAAACTCAATTCCCAACAGAGTGCATCACCGCCGACAATGATAATTCATCCTCAGCCGAGGTTGTTTCTCCAAATCAACAGAGCTTCTAGCAGAGTATCTCTTCCCCAAAAAGTCATTTTCTCGTCAGTTTATTCCCCAGCGGAGTTATTCTCTCCTGCAGGATTATGCTCACAATCATCTTCATTCACTATCCCCAGCGGAAACGAAAAATTCAACTTTTTGCACTCTCCAGCAGCAACCCGGGATTTATTTTCCCCAACTAGAGATTATCATAAAAACATTGCATATCCATACATCATGGCATACGCATACGCATCATACAACACAATCTCATTTATTTTGAGAACATCATTGCTTGATACATATCATGCATTACATACAGCTAACCTTTACCTTTCAGGAAAGATACAATCAAATTCTCACCAAGTTCAAGCTATGAAGCCTGGATTCGACCGGATAATATCTTGATTTCCACAGCATATTGTGAAGCCCGTAGAACGACCGGATAACAGTATCAAACCCCGTGAAGCCTGGATTCGACCAGATAGTGGTTTATCTCTAAGCTATGAAGCCCGGATTCGACCTGATAATAGTTTAATCCCCAACAAGCTGTGAAGCCCGGATTACGACCGGATAACAGCTCAACAAGTTATTGTGAAGCCTGGATTATGACCAGATAGCAATACAAGACCATGAAGCCTGGATTACGACCAAATAATGGTAGAAGACATTGTGAAGCCTGGATTACGACCAGATAGCAGCCAAAGACACCGCGAAGCCTGGATTACGACCAGATAGTGGTATATCTTTAACACAAGTTATGAAGCCCAGATTACGACCGGATAGTATCTTGATTTCCTCAGAACACCATGAAGCCTGGATTCGATCAGATAATGGTATAAAGCATCATGAAGCCTCGACTCAACCTGATAATGGTATAAAGCATCGTGAAGCCTGGATTACGACCAGATAACGATAAAAGCACTGAAGCCTAGATTACGACTAGATAATAGTACAAGACACTGCGAAGTGTGGATTACGACCAAATAGCAGTTTACCTGGATAGTTACTAAGAAGCCCGAGTCGACGGGATATTAGTGTGCCCTAAATTCAAGTTAAATCCCGGACGCGGCCGAATAACAACTCATTTCCTTCTGAAGCCTGGATTACGACCAGATAAGAATCAAGAAATTGCGAAGCCCGGATCACGACCGGATAGCAAGTTTAATCTCATCTCCCTAGTAAGTCACTGTAACGCCTGGATTACGACCAGATAAAGGTGATCTAGAAACCCTAAGGTAACCCCACCTTTAGAAGAATCCCCAGCAGAGTCGCCAGTTCTGTGATACGGTGGGAGAACTGGCTTGGATGTTTGTGTTTGTGTTTGCAAATGTTTCAGTTTAGCAAGAGTCGCCACCGACTTTTTATTTTATCCTAAGGAAAGGTCAAAAAGCACAGGAAAGACCTTTAAGATGTTTTCGAGGGTTCGGGGGGTAGATTATGAAAAGGGAAGGTGCTAGCACCCTTTTCATCCATGGTTATCCATGGGCTCTTAGTTACTTGTTTTAGATCACTTGCCTTTGCTTTTCAATTGTTTGAAAATGATGCTTTGTGTGTGTGGTTTTGAAAATGCTTTGAAAAAGATGCCTTGTCTAGGCAACCTTTGTAATGATTCTTGTTTGAATATATACAAAGGTGTGAGTCTTTTTGAAAAGATATTTCAATGTTTTGAAAGTTGTTTTGGAATTGTGTTGTGGAGTGTGTTTTTGAAAAATGGCAAGGATTTTTTGCAAGATTTTTGATCAAGTAACTAAGAGTTGTCTACCCTATTTTACTCAAAGATCTTTCTTATGTTTTTAACCCTTTTAACAGTGTTGTTTCACCATTGTATTTGGTGAACAACCTTGTGTTAGGATGTTAACGGGACAGGTGCGGGTCATCGTATGACCATGATAGCAATGTTGTGAAATGACTTAGCACTTTTCTGTAGGGACTAAGATCATTTTGGAAGGCAACTTTGATAGCGTCATCGAGGGACTATGATCTTTTTTCAATTCGTTTGTGCTAAGACATCCCACATGCATAACATGGCCATTTTTATAAGGCAACAAGTGGAATTACCCTAAGGGTGTATGTGTGCAAGTGTGTCTGATTGCATGCATTTTGTCTTTGACTTTTGGGTTGTCTAACTATTGATTTTATCTTTCCATACACACCTAGTTACTAGCATTTGTACAAAAGTAACAAAAAGTGCAAAAAAAATAAATCCTACACTATTACAACCATATTGAAGTGCATAGAAATGTAAAGGTAAAAATAAAATAAAAGCAAGAAAAATGAGGGTCTTTCGACCCAGGCAGCAGCAGCCTTCGATTTGCATTATGCTGGCCTCCTTTGATTGGGAATGGCAACAGCAAAGTCACGTCTTTCGATTGGGCCTTGGCAGGGGCGAGGTCCTGTACTTCGATTGGAGGCTGGCACAGCATGGGAGTGCCTTTCGTCTGAGCCTGGACTTAGTGCAAGTGTGCCTCTGGCTGGGCCTTTCTGCCTTGTTGCCTTCTTAGATTGGGCCTGGAATCTGTGCAAGATGCAATCTGCCTTTCTGTCTCCTTCGATTGGGTCTGGAGTCAGTGAGGAAGCTTGGGGCTTCGTTTCATACTCCTGTATTTTGTTTATTTCGTTTGAGATATTAAATAGCAACATGGCCCAAGGCCATGCTATCATTACCTCAGGGCCAGGTTAGTTCTTAGGGCATTTGTAACAAACCAAAGAACGAAACCAAAAGGAGAGACAATAAAAACAAACTAAAAGAGTGGAAACAAAAAGGTAACAAACACTATTTACATGTTTGAAATGAACGTAAAGATTATTTACATGTTATGTCATGAAACGAAAAGTTCAAAGGTAAGAATAACTTACCTTGCTTCAGGACTTGAATGGATGTGGGACCTTGAGTGGAGGCCCAAGGTTCTGGATTTGACAGAGGGGGCCAACAGCTGTGCTTGGACTGCTGGATTCGAAGGAAGGAAAGAAACAAGTATTATGTTTCTTTCCAAACTGGATTCAAAGGATACTGAAGAATACTTGTTCCCAATCGAAACAAGCTAACTCGAAGGAAGTTATTGCCCAATCGAAAGCTCATGCTCGAAGGAAGCATATTTCCCAATCGAAACCTGGGTGGAAGCAAACATATTTCCCAATCGAAAGTCCGTGTTCGAAGGAAGCTTAGAGTTCAACATGAAGGACATATCCAAGTTGCATTCGAAAGAGGTTTTTGCTAAAAACGAAGGATGTAATCCAAGTTGCATTCGAATGAGGTTCTTGCTCAACTGAAGTTTTCATCCAGGCACACAGAAGGTGAGTGCCCAAACGAAGACTTGCCTTGCAGGGGGGTACATGTGACCAGTAGGTCATGGCCTTCGATTGCAAGCATGCAGGAAGCAAAAGACACAAACGAAACCTGCAACAAGAAGTCACATGCCCAGGCGAAAGAGGCCAAAAGGCCAATCGAAGGATGCAAGCCAAGCTTGTGTCGATAGAGGTCAAAAGGCTAATCGAAGGATGCAAACCAAACTTGTGTCGAAAGAGGTCAAAAGGCCAATCGAAGGATGCAAACCAAACTTGTGTCGAAAGAGGCCAAAAGGCCAATCGAAGGATGCAAGCCAAGCTTGTGTCGAAAGAGGCCAAAAGGCCAATCGAAAGAGCTGAAACGAAGGACACTTGTATTTCTCCAATTTTTGTCAAAATAATATTTTTATCTGTTTTCTCCATTTTTGACAGTTTCCTTTTAATTTTGGTATTGGAAAATCCAAATGCACTTGTTTAAGCTTGAACCTTGAAATCCTTGTAAGAAAGACCTTGAAAATTGAGAGGGCAAATTTTGGGGTACAACAGCTGCCCCTGTTCAATTTTCTTAAACCTGAGGATATAGATTGGCTTTCGAGCCTTTCGTGATCCGAAGGTGGAAGATAATTGAACACTAGAGTGCCCAAAAATTTGCACTCGCATGGTGTAGTATCAGCAATGTGATGTCGGGAATGGGCTTACAGATGCCATTTGGAGATTGTTGGTAGGAGGATGGGCTTACAGATGCCATCCAGAGGTGTGACAGAATCTTGTCGGGGATGGGCTTAAAGATGTCATCCAAGAATGTTTGTTGTAAGTGCAAGAAATGAGTATCAGAAAGTTGTCTGTGTTTTGGAATATCTCTGAGCTGGGGGTCTGAATAAGCAATAGATTGATGTCCATGTTTGGAGAACCTGTAAACTGTTTTCAAAAGTTGAATCTGAACAAGCGATAGATTAACATCCATATTTGGAGAACCCGTAAACTATTTTCAGAAGTCTTGAAGTGGAATAAGCATGAGTTGGTCGAGTAGATATTTGTCCTGTCTGGTTTCAGGTATTAATCTCTGACCTGAGAAAGAAAGATAGTTTTCCTGGCTTGCTGCAGGTATTAATCTTCAATCTCTTCATGTAGATAGTTTTCCTGGCTTGTTACAGGTATTAATCTATAATCAGTTGTCCACAGATAGTTTTCCTGGCTTGCTACAGGTATTAATCTGGAACTTGGAAAGGTTGGCCGATGAGATAGTTGTCCTGGCTGGTTTCAGGTATTAATCTCTGACCTGAGAAAGAAAGATAGTTTTCCTGGCTTGTTACAGGTGTTAATCTTCAATCTCTTCATGTAGATAGTTTTCCTGGCTTGTTACAGGTATTAATCTACAATCAATCATCCGCAGATAGTTTTCCTGGCTTGTTACAAGTATTAATCTGGAACTCGAAAAGGTTGGTCGACGAGATAGTTGTCCTGGCTAGTTTCAGGTATTAATCTCTGACCTGAGAAAGAAAGATAGTTTTCCTGGCTTGTTACAGGTGTTAATCTTCAATCTCTTCATGTAGATAGTTTTCCTGGCTGGTTTCAGGTATTAATCTACAATCAATCGTCCACAGATAGTTTTCCTGGCTTGCTACAGGTATTAATCCAGAACTTGAAAAGGTTGGCCGATGAGATAGTTATCCTGTCTGGTTTCAGGTATTAATCTCTGACCTGAGAAAGAAAGATAGTTTCCTGGCTTGCTACAGGTATTAATCTTCAATCTCTTCATGTAGATAGTTTTCCTGGCTGGTTTCAGGTATTAATCTACAATCAATCATCCACAGATAGTTTTCTTGGCTTGCTATAGGTATTAATCTGGAACTTGAAAAGGTTGATGGTAGCCATCTGTTGATTGACCTTTTCCTGAAAAGGTAAAATGTTAGTTGTATGCAATGTCATGATGTATCAAATGCATAATGTCATAATGTTCTTAAAAGTAAATGAGATTGTGTTGTATGCACTTATCATGTATGTAAATAGGATGTATGAAATGTGAAATGTTAATGAATGTATTTTTGTCCGGGAAAATAAATCCTTGACAAGTGTTGGGGAGTTATTAAATCCCGGATTGCTGTTGAAGAGTATGTGTGTCTTCAAACTTTGCTTAGAATATTTCCAATGGATTCCTGTTTTGTTGTTTGAGGAGAACTCCGCTGGGGGAAGTTGAAAACTCTGTGGGGGAGTATGTTTATTTCTTCTTGGAAAAGGAGTTTAGGAGTCTTAGTCGTTCGTTGCTCTACTGGGGAGTCGAAGTTGAACTGATATCTGGTCGGGTCCAGGTTTCGCAGTAACTTGCTGGGGATTGTAGAGTAGTCTACTGGGGAAGAGTAGTTGTGGTCCTTTGATTTGTAGTAGTCAGAGAGGCAAACTCAAGCTAGGGAATCATGGTGTTGTTGGGGAAATAAACCCTGTCGTCAGTCCGCTAGAGAGGTGACATCTTCGTTGGGGGAAGTCCTCGAGGATTCTTGAGGTTGATTCAGCTAGGGAAAGGGGGTCAGAGATTATACTCTTGCTGGGGAATCATCCTATGAGAAGGACTTTGGGGAGACTTGTCATTGCCCCTAGTAGCGAATGTTTGTGGCATTGCCAAAAAGTTTGATTGTATGTAACCCTTTGTCAGGGTTGACGTTCAATGCCCCAAGTGACGGAGATGGATACTTGCCCCTGGTTACTCTGCACTTCTTCAGAGATTTCTTGAAGTCTTGACTGGACTGCCCCAGGTGTGCTGGATAGTGACATGTTAAGTCCCCCTGTTGATAGGAGATTTGTCAATGGAAGTGTCATCCTTTTTGAAGTGATTTTGTTCACTGAGAGAGCTTTTGTTCATTGGATATTCATTGTGTGAATTTCTCCGTTGTTAAAAAAATAGCCATATGCAAACATTGATATTCAAGTAATGCAAAGTTTATGTTTGTCTTGAAGTTTTTTGAAAATGCATTTTTTAACAGAAAACTTTTTATAAGACAAATTCAACACAAGATTTAGGGCAGAGCCTTACAGGAGTCAGGATACCTTTTGTAACAGTGTGCTTTCGAACTAACCCAGGCTTCAATTAGGACTTTTGAAAGGGTTGTAACGTGGCTTGGTTCACGGTTTAAGAAATAAAGGATAAAGGCTCAAAGTGTATTTGTACCCACCCGCTCTTCATGATGTTCTTCAATCCTAAACTCAGTTAATTGTGCGTTTGAACTCCAATTGAGTCTGGAATGACGTTTTGGTGATGGTTCAGACAAGTTAAGTTTGTCGGAAGGCAGTCATCATTTTTTTTGCAACATTTTTCATGTTGTCGGGGATTTATAGTGACCTCTTTTTGATTTGTTATCCCTAACTTTTGCCTGACTGTTCCTGTTTTCGAGATTACAGTCAGCGGGATGCCCCAACTTTCTTAAGCCTCCTTTGTAGGTTTTGGCTCAGTGGGCTTTTCTCTTTTGAGAGATAATGACTGCCTATGAGATAAGGAACCATCACTGTCTTTTGGTTCCAAAGGAAAGTTTTTGATGTTATTCGTTGTATTACGAACTAAGAGTTTGCGACTTCAATGCGCATCTTTTGAATTAACTGAGTGACTACCCTGCCCCAGGTTTTGATTAAAGGTTTTAATTTGTGTTAAAATAGAAAACTTCTACTTCTTTGGCTCGAAGGGGTTGACTAGGGATTATCTTCCTTATAACTCTGGTGTTTAGGATTTGAAAGAAATGCCTGTACATCATCAGCAAGGTCTGTTCAAAAGCATACTGTATGAGATTATGGCATTGTTTTCGTCATCCTCCCTCTAAAGGCTTGTAACTTTTAGCAAGAGTTGAATGTCATAAAGAAAGCATAATTATAGTGAAAATGAAAGGATGAATTCAGGACAAACATATGCAATGCATTAATGAAACAAAGTTTGACATTAATAGATAATTGTTTGAATAACAAAAGAGATTACAACTTGAAAATTCAAATGAAACAAAGATGCTCTCAATGATTCGTCAAAGGAGCAGTGATTATGCTAGAGTCTCTGGAGGGTCAAACTCGATCTCCTTGGCATCAATCATGTCTTGGACCTTGTTCTTCAGAGCCCAACAGTCGTTTGTGTCATGCCCTGGGCTACCAAAATGATAAGCACATCTTGCATCCGGGTTGTAGTTAGGAGAAGAAGTCTTAGGGTTCGGATGAGGAGCCTTTAATGTAATCAGCTCTTTCTTCAACATGTGTTGTAGCGCTTGAGCTAGTGACATGTTGATCTTAGTATATTATCTTTTAGGTGCGTCTGGCCTTCGTTGATTTCCCTTTTGCAGTTGTCGGTGAGACGCATAACCAGAGACCAGGACTGCCCCTACATGTCGGTTGCGATGACTTTTTTGACTGTTCACAGCATTGGACTCTTTCTTCCCATTGTAGGGTATTTTCTGGGCATCAGAGGGTGTAGCTCCTTGGATCTTTCCACTTTTGATGCCAGCTTCGACCCTTTCGCCGGCTAGTATTAGCTCGGTGAACCCGGATGAGGAGCTTCCAATTAAGTGATTGAAGAAAGGCCCTGTCAAAGTTCCCATGAAGATGTCAATCATCTCCCTGTTAGTTAAAGGAGGTTGTACCCTACCAGCCAGATCTCTCCACTTTTGAGCGTATCCCTTGAAGTTCTCGTTGGAACCCATGGTCATGTTCTGCAATTGCACACGAGTTGGTGCAAGATCAGCATTGTACTGATACTACTTATAGAAAGCAGCAGCTAAATCCTCCCAGGTGTGGATGCGGGAACTCTCCAATTGATAAAACCACTCGAGTTGAGTCCCTACCAGGCTTTCTTGGAAGAAATGGATCCAAAGCTTTGGATCAGTTGTGTATGGTTGAATCTTGCGGACATAAGACTTTAGGTGCATCTTAGGGCAAGAGACTCCATCGTATAGGGCAAAGGTAGGGACTTTGAATTTTGGCGGGATGACCAATCCAGAAACTAAACCCATGTCTCCTAAATCCAAGCCAGGTATTTATTGGATCTCCATAGCACTGAGGCGATCCCCCAACTGTTTATACTTGTCATCAGCGGGAGGATATTGTTCCTCGGAGTAGTCAGCTTCAACATCATCAATCTCCAAATTGTGGTCTTCTTCAAGACTATCCCCTATGTTGGGTGGAGTTGAAAGATCTAGGGTTTTAGGTCTTCTTCTCAAGTTCATGATGTCTGCTGCCTTCTTGGAATTCTTCTTCTTGTCTTTGAGAAGGAGAGCTTTCAGATCCTCTTTCCCTTTACCCATAGCCAGAAGCATTTGTTGGAATTGAGCGTTTTGATCCTGGAGATCTTTCACCGTTTGTTCCATATCCATCTTACTGAAATAAATAGTAGGAAGATAAGGAGACCTGTATGGGAGAAACCTGTCATGATATGATGCATGATATATGGATGCATGTTTTCAAGGATCTCGCGGGGTAAACACAAGAAAATGTTAGAGGTTGAACTTCGATCAACATCTTTGATTGGATAACTTTGTATCGGTGGATGTCTTTCCACGAGAATTAAGCTCACCATGTCAAGTGGGTCATAGCCCCTGATTCAAGTTGTTGCACTTGATCTTTGACGGTGTTTGTTTAGAGGAGAACCCTCTCTCCCTTTGGTAGATGTCTGGTTCAACGTGACCTTGTATCAAAAGACCCTCGAGATCCTTGAAATGGTTATTGAAAATGCTATGGTATGATGTTATGATGTTATGTACATGTATGCAGAAGTAAGCAAGTGTATATACAGATAATCATATTCACACAGAGCAAACAAGTCCTTAGGTTTGGGCTTGCATGGGGTTTGTAGGTAAGTACCCTCTTGAGTTTAGTTGGCTTAAAAACCTGTCCTATAAATAGTAACCGGGTTCTAAGGAGCTCAATATCATTGGATTGTTTTATATGTTCATTGTTTTGGTTTAGCCACTTGACTGGCGACCAAAATATTCCAAGAAAACAATCCTCAATGGGTGTAGTATCGAGTATCTACCAACTTCGGAATGTACCAAAGTCGGTCATCTCACTACCCCTAAAAAGGCCAAGATGGTCAAGTAAGGTTCTAGTTCATTAGTGCTTAGTGACATCACTCAGCGGCCCCGTATTCTCTTTGATTGACTCAAAGGCTACCGGTACTCACAAATATGTCGCACTAATATAGCTATTGCTTCAACCGTGTCGGTATACCCCGCATAGTTTCCACAATGTATTTCTATTTACCTATGAATGTTTCCCCAAATCCGGGTAGAGGATTTCAATCCCAAACAAGAGAACCAAAATGTAAAGCAATCAAAGCAAACAAAATAAGCATGTAAAGGTGATCTAGAAACCCTAAGGTAACCCCACTTTTAGAAAAATCCCCAGCAGAGTTGCCAGTTCTGTGATACGGTGGGAGAACTGACTTGGATGTTTGCGTTTGTGTTCGCAAATGTTTTGGTTTAGCAAGAGTCGCCACCGACTTTTTATTTTATCCTAAGGAAAGGTCAAAAAACACAGGAAAGACCTTTGAGATGTTTTCGTGGGTCCAGGGGGTAGATTATGAAAAGGGAAGGTGCAACACCCTTTCATCCATGGTTATCCATGGGCTCTTAGTTACTTGTTTTAGATCACTTGCCTTTGCTTTTCAATTTTTTGAAAATGATGCTTTGTGTGTGTGGTTTTGAAAATGCTTTGAAAAATATGCCTTGTCTAGGCAACCTTTGTAATGATTCTTGTTTGAATATATACAAAGGTGTGAGTCTTTTTGAAAAGATATTTCAATGTTTTGAAAGTTGTTTTGGAATTGTGTTGTGGAGTGTGTTTTTGAAAAATGGCAAGGATGTTTTGCAAGATTTTTGATCAAGTAACTAAGAGTTGTCTACCCTATTTTACTCAAAGATCTTTCTTATGTTTTTAACCCTTTTAACAGTGTTGTTTCACCATTGTATTTGGTGAACAACCTTGTGTTAGGATGTTAACGGGACAGGTGTGGGTCATCGTATGACCATGATAGCAATGTTGTGAAATGACTTAGCACTTTTCTGTAGGGACTAAGATCATTTTGGAAGGCAACTTTGATAGCGTCATCGAGGGACTATGATCTTTTTTCAATTCGTTTGTGCTAAGACATCCCACATGCATAACATGGCCGTTTTTATAAGGCAACAAGTGGAATTAACCTAAGGGTGTATGTGTGCAAGTGTGTTTGATTGCATGCATTTTGTCTTTGAATTTTGGGTTGTCTAACTGTTGATTTTATCTTGCCATACACACCTAGTTACTAGCATTTATACAAAAGTAACAAAAAGTGCAAAAAAATAAATCCTACACTATTACAACCATATTGAAGTGCATAAAAATGTAAAGGTAAAAATAAAATAAAAGCAAGAAAAATGAGGGTCTTTCGACCCAGGCAGCAGCAGCCTTCGATTTGCATTCTGCTGGCCTCCTTCGATTGGGGCTGGCAACAGCAAAGTCACGTCTTTCGATTGGGCCTTGGCAGGGGCGAGGTCCTGTACTTCGATTGGAGGCTGGCACCAGCATGGGAGTGCCTTTCGTCTGAGCCTGGACTTAGTGCAAGTGTTCCTCTGGCCGGGCCTTTCTGCCTTGTTGCCTTCTTCGATTGGGCCTGGAATCTGTGCAAGATGCAATCTGCCTTTCTGTCTCCTTCGATTGGGTATGGAGTCAGTGAGGAAGCCTGGGGCTTCGTTTCATACTCTTGTCTTTTGTTTATTTCGTTTGAGATATTAAATAGCAACATGGCCCAAGGCCATGCTATCATTACCTCAGGGCCAGGTTAGTTCTTAGGGCATTTGTAACAAACCAAAGAACGAAACCAAAAGGAGAGACAATAAAAACAAACTAAAAGAGTGGAAATGAAAAGGTAACAAACACTATGTACATGTTTGAAACGAACGTAAATATTATTTACATGTTATGTCATGAAATGAAAAGTTCAAAGGTAAGAATAACTTACCTTGCTTCAGGACTTGAATGGATGTGGGATCTTGAGTGGAGGCCCAAGGTTCTGGATTTGACAGAGGGGGCCAACAGCTGTGCTTGGACTGCTGGATTCGAAGGAAGGAAAGAAACAAGTCTTATGTTTCTTTCCAAACTGGATTCAAAGGATACTGAAGAATACTTGTTCTTCAGAATCGAAGGAAGTAAATTCTGGGTTTGTTCTCACAAGTGTTGAAGGGACTTGAGAGATTTGTTGTGTTTGAGAAACTTTGGGTGATTCGTTCCACTGGCCAAAAATTCCTCTCCCAGATCCTCCTTTAGCTTTGCACAAATTCCTCTATTTATAGAGAAAAAGAATGGACATGTCTTCAACATCCAGCCTTGCAAAAATAATAAAATAATGTAACGTGACAGGTACAAGTGGGGGGCCTGTTGGCAGCAGCAGCAGTGGGGTGCAGAAGATGTGACTTAGACCTCTGACGTTGCTTGTGCTCAGACCAAATTCAGTTTGAAAGCTGCTTTTGTGATAAAGGTACTTTCTATGAAAAGAAAGAGTATGTAGCCTTTAACCCAGAATAGTAGTATCCAAAAGGTAAAGTTTAAAACCTTTGTACAAGCTTATGACTATATAAAGATTTGGACGCAACACAGCCTGGCAAACGAGATTTGGTCTCTTGTTGAATGCAAGAGTGAGATCGAAGCACACCTGTTTGAAGGAAGCCTTTGCCTCAGTCGAAGCTTGTGGTCGAAATAAGCTAACTCGAAGGAAGCTATTGCCCAATCGAAAGCTGATGCTCGAAGGAAGCATATTGCCCAATCGAAACATGGGTCAAAGCAAACATATTTCCCAATCGAAAGTTCGTGTTCGAAGGAAGCTTAGAGTTCAACATGAAGGACATATCCAAGTTGCATTCGAAAGAGGTTTTTGCTAAAAACGAAAGATGTAATCCAAGTTGCATTCGAAGGAGGTTCTTGCTCAACTGAAGTTTTCATCCAGGCACACAGAAGGTGAGTGCCCAAACAAAGACTTGCCTTGCAGGGGGGTACATGTGACCAGTAGGTCATGGCCTTCGATTGCAAGCATGCAGGCAGCAAAAGACACAAATGAAACCTGCAACAAGAAGTCACATGCCCAGGCGAAAGAGGCCAAAAGGCCAATCGAAGGATGCAAGCCAAGCTTGTGTCGAAAGAGGTCAAAAGGCCAATCGAATGATGTAAACCAAACTTGTGTCGAAAGAGGTCAAAAGGCCAATCGAAGGATGCAAACCAAACTTGTGTCGAAAGAGGCCAAAAGGCCAATCGAAGGATGCAAGACAAGCTTATGTCGAAAGAGGCCAAAAGGCCAATCGAAAGAGCTGAAACGAAGGACACTTGTATTTCTCCAATTTTTGTCAAAATAAAATTTTTATCTATTTTCTCCATTTTTTACAGTTTCCTTTTAATTTTGGTATTGGAAAATCAAATGCACTTGTTCAAGCTTGAACCTTGAAATCCTTGTAAGAAAAGCCTTGGAAATTGAGAGGGCAAATTTTGGGGTACAACACCATGCTCTACAATCCATCTTCAGCTCCCAAGTTCAAAATATGCACTCACAAGAAGTTATGAATTTAGATATTATAGGTCATTTTGAAAAGTCAACAAAAACACATTTTTTGTCAAAGCTTCATACATGAACATGGAATATCAAATTGAGATGAGACCAAAAGGGTTGCTTAGAGGACATCTCAAGCTTTCTAAAAAGTCAAAGAACACCTTCAAAGAGTCAAAATTGAGGAAGTTATGCATTGGTGAAGTTGACCTTTTTTGCAAAATTGTCAAAAGTCAACTATGCCTAAAACTACAAATTTTGCTTAATGGGCCCAATCTTTTGCACTTGTTTTGAGTTGGCAACATGGTCCACGAGCCCTAGCCCTTGCCACTTGTCATTATCTTATTTTTATTATTTATTTTTATTTTTATTTTTATTTGAATTAAATTAATTTAAATCAAAACAAATCATAGAAAATCCAAAATATTGAAATCTCAAGATTTGATACATGTTTCAGGTCTTAAATTCCAGCTAGCATGAGATCAAATTCGTGTAAAGGCATGGGGTGCACAAAAAGATTGGATTTGGACTATTTTTGGAAATATATTCAAAGGAATCAAATCAAAATCAAATGAAATGATGGAGGAAGATTGAGCACACTCTTTCAACCCTAATTCATTCCTCAGTACATAAGGAGTATTTGCAGACCCAAAGCAAGGCGAGAAAGAGGCGCAACAACAAGAACAAAACTTGAAAAAAATCAAAAAAAGTGCAAACACGATTTCATTGTTCCAGGCAATTCCAAAGCCTCCTAACCATCCCAATCGCTTCCTGGGATCCCCAGCAAGCAAAACCAATCAAAAACAAGGAGTTTCCATTTCCAAATACCACTGTAATTCATCCACGACATTGATGTATTTTTGAAATCGAATTGTATCATTCTGTCACTTATAGCACAAAATAGTTATAGATTATTACTCCTTGAAGAATTTGCAAGCTTTCTATAATATTTGATTGCGTTTTCATGACTTGTATTGGAGTTTTCCATTATTAGGGTTTCTTACTCCGATTTGGGATCTTCGTCAATAGATAAAATTGGGCCATGAAAGGGCCACCATTGTACTCAGCAGGTCCAGACGAACCTATCCATGGAATTAGTTTTTATTTATCACGTTTGTATGAGATTTTGAGGATTGCAGGACCTGTAGCAACGGACATGGTGCCGTAGGTAAAAGTCTGTATCTTTTAGCCACGGAACAAGGAAGAAGAAGATATCGTGGCAAGCAACCATTGGCCTATTCAAAAAAAACGCGCGCGGAATTAACATATTTGGACTTTTTAATATTTAATTATTGTTTTATATTTTATGAACAAACCAAGCAGCCAGCACAGTTGGTAAGTGGAGCGTTGGATGGTGTTTCAGGGCCTGGGTTCGAATCCCAGGTCCCCCAATTTCTTCACATTATTTTTCTTTCAGGAATTGCATGTGCTTACAAAGCCAAGGTCCATCATATGACCTCACCATCCAATCATCCAAGTGTCCTGAGATCCAGATCCAAAGGCCATCAACGAAGGACCATGATACACCTAGTCAAACCCATGGCATGGGATGCAAAGAGTCAACGTGGGTCAATCCTTCTTGGGCCAGAAAATTGTTGTTTACACCCCCAAATTACTCAGGCCCAATAACTCTTTCTCTTTTCTTTTTACATTTTGTTTTTATTTAATTTATTTATTTTATTTACTAACACAAAATTAATTATTCTTTTTATCAAAAAAATCATAAAAATATTTTTTACCCAATTAGACTTAGGATATTTATTTTTTATCAAAAATTAAATTAATTTAATTAGGTTGTTAATTTTAGATAACTTTAATTCTTTTTGTAAATAGATTTAAAAATAATTAGAACAATTAGGGTTTTGTTTATAACTTAATTATATTTTCTTTTTTCTTAAAATAACCAAAAACACAAAAATAGGCCATTTATTTATTTTCATTAATTAATTTAATTAGCTAATTAATTTGGTACTTAATTTTAAAACCTAATACTTTTTATAAAAACCAACAAAAACATTTTTTTTTCAATTAGGTTAGAAAGGGTCAAAACCCTAAATTTTTCTTATCGTTCTAATTTCATCGCGCGCGCTTTATTGTTTTATTATTTACCATATTGATGTAATTGCCTACAAGTTGTAATAGCTTAATTAGGACTTTTATTTTCATTTATCGCTTTATTTCTTAAGGGTTTGTTTTTGGCTATGTAAATACCTGAAGCCTTGTAATAGCGTAGATTAATTTCCGCACTTTAATTTCCACAAAATATTAAACTGTTAGATGTATGATATTAGAGATGCATGACAAGAATGTATGCAAACTTTAAAACAGTTAGATAACCCTAAATGTGTAAAGATAAATAATCTGAAATCGAATCAATCGCACATGCGCACTCCTAGGGTACACTCCCACTTGGTTGCCTTCGGTAAATGGTCATTAGGTATAGGATATTTTAGTGGTCGTCCTTTTGTCTAAACAAAGATCAAAGTCCCGTTCGGAAAAGTTGCCTCGGAATTGTTGCCTCGAATAATTGATCTAAGACATTAGGGTTATTACTAAGACGTCCTAACATTTCTTTAGTGACTGTACGTCCCTTTTCGAATTGACCCTCAAAACTCCAACGATGATGCTACCTACTCACTAATAGTAGGATAGCATTGTCTAAAGGAAATGAACATAGAATAATTCTCTTTTTCGAGTGGGTAGATTAGCTCTTAAGTACTTGCTCAATCCAAACAAACTTTTTCACACTTACACTCCTCTTTTAAACAAAGCTTTCAAAAACACTCCGTAACACTCTTGAAGACAGAAGCAAGAGTTAAATCAAAGTCAAAAACTTTTTTCAAATCAAACACACAAGCAATTTTGAAAATGATGAGCAAGTACCTAAGAGCCCGTAGATAACTACGGATAGAAAGGGTGTTAATACCTTCCCTTTCTATAATCTACCCCCCGTACTCAGAAAATCTCGAAAAAGGAATTTTTCTGTGCTTTTTTCCTTTCCTTGTTGGATAAAATAAAAGTCGGTGGCGACTCTTGCTTACCGCGACATTTGCGAATACAAAATGCAAACCAGTATTAAACAGTCGGTTCTGCCACCGTATCACAAAGTTCATGATCAAAATTCAATCCAACTTCAGCCAGAAAATAATTACAAAATAATATTGCATTTAATATATACATTAAAAAAAGGTTTTAAAAATGTTTTAAAATGGAAATAAGAAAAAAAAATATTAACTATATTCAAATTAATCAAGAAAAATTTAATAGAAAAATCAGAAAAGGACTCAAATATTTTTATAAACTTTTTGTCAATTTTAAAAGTTAGAAACTATTTTAAAACTAA
The DNA here is from genome assembly GCA_948472305.1 of Vicia faba. Classification (NCBI taxonomy): domain Eukaryota; kingdom Viridiplantae; phylum Streptophyta; class Magnoliopsida; order Fabales; family Fabaceae; genus Vicia; species Vicia faba. The sequence continues at coordinate 1,341,024,773 of OX451741.1, read as the reverse complement.
TAAAAATTGTTCAAACAAATAGAAAATAGATCAAAAATAGTAAACATCAATATAAAATTCCATAAAATTTTCAAAAAGTCAAAAATATGCAAAATGATATTTATGAAATTTTTTAGAATTAAGAAATGTCAGAAAGTACTTTTTAGGTAATTAAAACAAAGCAAACAATGCAAAAAATATAAAAAATATCAATTGTCAAAATAAAAATATGAAAAAATATTCATGAGATCAGAAATAATTCAAAGTATTTTTGTGAATTTTTTCATAATTTTTGGATAAAAAATAAAAGAGTTATGAATTTTTGAAAATTAAATCAATTAAAATATAAAAATCAGGAAAAAAAATAAAACCAAAAAGATATGGGCCATCAGATCATAGTCAAAACGCGTTAGTAAGTTAATCCAATGGACCAGACGCGTTGTGCTTGATATGGACCTTAGTAAGATGCGCAGGGAATCAGAAAAAAGGCAACCAATGAAATTAAAACGTTTGGCACGATATCATTGGCTGAGACGAGACATGTCATCATCTTCAACCTCCAGCCACCCTGCAATGGAGATTTTGTGAGATCTTTCAAACGGAAAAATTAGGATCCCATACCAGTATCATTGGATTCGTATCTTCAAGACGATACTAACACCACCATCGCGTCAAATTTATATAAAGTATACAAAGAGATATGAATCAAAAACCCAGAAAATAGCGAGCACCTTTAATTTGAGATTTCTCTCTCAATTCTTAATGGATTTAAAAATTGTAAGAAGCACTAGAATCAGGAGAAGGAGTAGAACATGTTAGTGCTTTATTTGGATCCAAATGGTGGAGAATTTTACCTTTTCAAAGTTCAAGAAAGAAGCTCTGAAACTGGACTTCTGTAGCTTGGATTATAGCTCGTTTTGCTTAGTTTAAGTGCTGGATAGTTTGTATGATGCTTAAGGAAGATGAATGTGCAAAGAATTTTGGAAGAAAAGGCTGGAATCTCAGAAACTGATTTCAAAAATTTGAAGTTCGCGTGAGGTTTTGACAGAGTGTTTTTGGCTCTCAAAGCTTGAGGAAATGAATGGGGGATGACCCTCTATTTATAGGGAATCAAATGGAGTGTTCAAGCGTGTGAAATGATGAAGTTTGGAAGGAAATCGTGTGAACCTGATGCACGAGCAAAGTGTGATCTGATTTGCATCAAAACTCATCTAATCCTTGTGTTTTAAGGCTCTAATCCACTTTGGCAGCTTGGTTAAACATGTCTAGATCACAAACGCGTGCTAATTTGATGTTTAGAGGCCAAAACATGAATTTCAAATTCTGACTTATGAAGAAACTTCAGTTCCAAGTTACCAAGTTCAATCTAATGGCATTCTCAGCTCAAGAGGTCTTAAGGCATGATTCTTGATGCTTTAGAAAGATGAGATTACAAGCTTTGCAATGGAAAAAGAATGGAATAAAATGGATGCTTGAGCTGAAAGTTGCATTGAGTCAAAGTTGGGGGGAAAGGTTGACTTTCCATACTTATAAATATTTCAAAATTTTCTTCAAAAGTGACCTATAATGTTTTTCATCCAAACATGGCCTTCCACTTGGAATTTGCTCTTGACCAAAAAAGATGGCATGAAATAGACCTCTTGAATGACATTTTGAAACTTGAACCATTCAAAATATCCAAAAATTTAGAGAGTTATGAATTGTTAAAGTTGGCAAAAAATCATGAAATAACCTATAATCTTTTGTATCCTTAGGGAATCTTCCATCCATTTTCTCACTTTGCACATAAAAGAAGGCATAAATTTCACATTCTCAAGATCATTTTGGAAAAAGAGTGGGCTCAAGGTGATAAAAATTGACCAAGTAATTATCATTTGAAGTCACACATGGGAAAATAGGGGTTCATCTGGAGGACTTGTAATCTTTCTTCATCATCAAGTTTCTTCCACATGAAAACTCCTTGAAACTTTTAAAGTGACTTGTTGATAACCCTTTAAAGATAAGGATGTATTTTGAATCACTCAAAAATACCAAAAGATTAGCAATATATACTTCTTTTAAGTTCAAAACCCTAGCTCCTAGATCAAGAAAATGCTTGGATGAACCTTGACAATTTTGAACCACCTTCTTATACCAACACCCTTGCTTTGTAGATAGAAGTTGTTGAGGATGAAAATGAGAAATCATAGCCACCAAAACCACTTCCATATTCTTGAGAATTGAGAGAAATATGCAATTGTGATCATTGGGAATAAGACCTTGTCCAACCATGACAACTTATTCAATCAACCCCTTGTACTTTTGAATCAATCTTGATGACTTGGAAATGTGGTGAACCAAAATAAACCTTGCCATGCCAATTCTTCCAACATAACTTCAATGATGAGGTTTGTACTTCTCAAGCTTTATTGACTAGGGCATGGAAATAAATTCATGAACCCATGGATCAACCTGCTAAGCCACATTGCCTTTACCTACATTATTAATAGGTAAGACAAACCAACATTGCATTTTATTAATTAAAAGAAAATCAAGACAAATCATTCATGATCAGAAAAGAAAACAAGTCAAGGTGTTGGGTGATTCCTTAAAGAGCAAAGCCAAAGATAGTGAGGAGAACCAAGAACCCTAATGTGATCTTGTTGTGATTGAATCAATATGGTATGATGAAGGGATCTTAGGGGCAAAAATTGGGGTACAACAAAACCATTCAATTAGTACAAATTGCGAATTAATTAACAGAAATCTAAATCCCTAATTGTCTCTAAAGACCTAAATCTACGCTAAACAATTGGTAAAATCCTAAAATTCTTACCCTATAAATACAAAGCTGGAAATACAGTAAAAGGGGGACAAAACCATGAAAGCTTAAAGATCTAAAAGAGAAGAAGAGAAGATACTGATTGCGGTGAAGACGAACGGAAGAACGCTAAAATTAAACCTCTGGTTTGTTGAAGAACAAAGAAGACCACGATTAGGGTTTTAATATCTGAAATCCTAATCGCATCGGTGTCGTCTCGTTTTCCATCCTCAAGCTCCGCCAGAATCTTCAAAATCAAAGAAAAAGATTAGAATCTTACCGAATCGGGAGGCAAAGTCAGAGGAAACAAAATCGCGCGAAAGGGGTAACTTAGCTTTTTCTTCTTCTTGTTTGTTGATTTGGGGATTGGTTGGGGCGGTTCATGTTGGGGTTTTGGTAGGGACGCCGCCGCGATGGTGGTGGGTTTTAGGGTTGGGTGAAGGGTAAAATGAGAGAAGGAGATGAAGGGTTGTTGTATAACAAAAAAGCAAAAATAATTTGTAAAAAGTTGTAAAACGATTTTGTATTTCGTTAGGATCATATGCCCGCGCGCTCATCATAATTATCATGCAGCCCTAAATTTTGTCTGTGCGGTTTGCATCAGACGGCCGTAGACCATGTCTACCATAAGATCCATACTCCATGCCACACACAATCCATCCGGACCCCTCTTAACTGTGTTTGGGCCTAGCCCATCTGCTTTCTGCACCCTCTTTGCCAATAATTACTAAGTCATCAAATAATTCACACCCCCCAGGCTTGCCGGGCCTGAGTTGAATTCAGACCCTGATTTTTACACCCCATCTTTTACCTGTTCAATTAAAAACGCACCCCCCTCTAAATTTAATTACATTAATTCATTTTCTTTTTTTTTATATAATTCTTATATTTTTTCTATTTTTCTTTTTATACTATTTATTTCTTTTAAATAATTATTATTATTAATATTAATTTTTTTTATATTTATTGTAATCATGTAAATATTTTTACATAAGAACTCATGTACATATATTAATTTTTCTTATATATTTGTATTAAAATATTTTTATATCATGCATTAATCAAGAATTTTTGCAATTAATACCAAAAAAATATTAACAAATCTGAAACTATTTTTCGCAATAAACTAATCTAAACAATCCATTTTCGTGAAAGGGTTCCAAATATATTTTGACTAATCGTGCATTTAGTCTAAAATTCCACAATCTCTACACCCGTTCAAAATGCGAGGCGTATCAAAATACTTTTACAACCCCTAAAAAACACAAACTCATACGAACTACGAATTGGGACTCTGATTCCTCATAAGAGGATATGTAGGCATACGATCAAAAATAATGGAGAGTTCCCCTATTAAAACATAAAACCCTATTTAACCCGAAACCTAAACCTAAACCTAATATCCTTAAAAATAAGGTAGATAAAAGGTGCATAACACCTTCCTTTCGTCTAACGAGGTCCGAAACTTGGAATCTCTGACTTGGGTGTTTTTGCATTTTATTGCAAATGTTGCGGTTAGCAAGAGTCGCCATCGACTTTTCTTTTATCCAATAAGGAAAGGCTGAAAAGAACAGGAAAGACCTTTCGAGATTATTTTTGAGTTCAAGGGGGTAGATTATGAAAAGGGAAGGTATTAGCACCCTCTTCATCCGTAGTTATATACGGGCTCTTAGTTGCTTGCTAGATCACTTTCTTTTGTTTGAAAGTGTGCCTGTGGTGTGGGTTTTGGAAGTATTTTGAAAATATCTTTGTAATGGTTCTCGTTTCTATAAGAACGCGTACAAAGTATTGTTTCGAAAATAGTTCAAAGAGGTGTTTGCGGAATGTGTTTTTAAAAGTGATTTTGAAAAGGTGTCTTTGTAATGGCACTTGTTTCTATAAGAATGCATACAAAGTGTTTGTCTTTTGAAAATGTTTCAAAGTGGGAGTGTTAGTGTATAAATGTTTTTTTTGTAAGCAAGCGAGCAACTAGGAGCAACCTATCTACTCAAAAGGTCTTAAATGTTCTTTTACTCCTCCTTTAGATGTTGCTATATTACCATTGATTTGGTAAGAAGCCCCATCGTTGTATGTGAAAGTACGAGCGTGGGACATTTGTATAGTCATAGAAGGCAACCTATGGGACATTTTAGCAATGTCGTTTAGGGACTAGATCGTTTACCGAAGGCAACATCGAGGGTCATCGAGAGACTACGATCTTTTATCAAGAGTCTTTGCTAAAACGCCCATGTTCGAGGGACATGACTATTTTCCGAGGCAACAAGTGAGATTACCCTAAGGGTGCATGTGTGTGAATAGTGTGTTTAATTTGCATGCATTTTCTCTTGATTAGGGGTTGTCTACTTGTTGGTTTTATCTTCCCATACATCCTATTTACTAGCATTTGTATAAAGAAATAGAAATGCAGAAAAGAAAAATCCTACACTATTACAACCATATTGAAGTGCATAGAAATATAAAGCCAAAAATAAAATAAAAAGAAGAAGAAAAAAAAGCTCCTTTGATTGGGGGGGAAACAGCCTTTGAATCTGCTTCTGTTGGCCTCCTTCGATTGGGGGTTGGCATCCAGAAAGTCATGGCCTTCGATTGGGCCTTAGGAGCAGCTGGTTATGGCCTTCGATTGGGCATTGGCAACAGCTGGGCGTGGATTCTGGTTCTGCCTAGTTGCCTTGCTACCTTCTTCGACTGGGGCCTGGAATCAACAGGGTGCGCCTTTCGATTCTGCCTGGAAATCAGTGTGGCGCAGCCTGTCTTTCTGGGGCTTGGAAGTCAGTGTGGAAGCCCAAGGCTTCATTCTCTACTTCTTGTTTCCTGTTTTCCTTCGTTTGAACTTTTGAACAGCAACATGGCCTAAGGCCATGCTGGCATTTGTCTTGTGGCCAAGTTAATTCTTAAAGTATATTTAATAACTCAAGAAACAAAACCAAAAGGATTAGCCATGAAAACAGATTGAAAGGGTGTAAACGAAAAGGAGAAAATGTTATATACATGTTATGTTTGAAACGAAAGAAAAAATTACTCACATGTTATGCCTGAAACAAAAGATTTAAGGGTAAGGGTAACTTACCTTACTTCAGCCTAGAATGTGAGCTGGACCTTGAGTGGTGGCCCTGAGTTCTCCTGAATTCGAAGGGAGGGGCCAGAAGCTGGGCCTTGGATGCTAGATTCGAAGGAGGAAAGAAACAAGTGTTATGTTTCTTTCCACTGGATTTAAATGGATGTAAACTGTGGGGACTTTTCAGAATCGAAAGAGGGAAATGTTTGGGATTCTAGGTTTGTTTTTCACAAGTGTTTGAGAACTTATGATGTTTGAGAAAATTTGGAAATTCATTTCTCTAGTCCAAAGATCCTCCTTGAACATGTTGTGAAGCCTTTTATTTATAGGCGAGCTTTGATGTGGTTTTAGGGGGAAATCAAATGACATTTGAACTGTTTGGGTATATTGTCCCCCTTATTTTCTTCAATGCAGCTCTTATGCACTCCTTTTTATGTAAGTATGGGACTGAGACAATGCAGGCTCAGCAGTGTTTTGGAGCGTTGTGACGGGTTGGTGCAGGACTGCTACATAGCAGCACAACTGGCTTGATTTTGGCAGTATATGGGACTTTAGTTAACAAAACTCCTTGAATACTCCCCCCTTTCTTTTTGATCACTTCGACCAGATCCATCATCATACAGAAACATTCGTTTCCAAATAATGTATGCTCTAAGCATGTTGCTTAGAAGATTTTAATTACCCAATTTGTGAATTGAAGGAGGCTGTCCAGCTTGTGGATCGAAGGAGGATGCCTAGTTGGTGGATCCAAGGAAGTTGTCCAACTTGTGGATCGAAAGGGGTCACTTCGAAGGAAGCCATACGCCAGTTTGTGGATCGAACGGGGTTACTTCGAAGGAAGCCATACGCCAGATTATGGATCAAAGGGGGTTACTTCGAAGGAAGCCATATGCCCAATTTGTGGATCGAACGGGGTTACTTCGAAGGAAGCCATACGCCAGTTTGTGGATTGAAGGGGGTTACTTCGAAGGAAGCCATATGCCAAGTTTGTGGATCGAAGAGGGTTACTTCGAAGGACGCCATATGCCCAAATGTGGATCGAAGGGGGTTACTTCGAAGGACGCCATATGCCCAAATCGAAGCCTGTGACTGATGGGAGACTACATTGCCCAATCGAACGTTGCTAAATTGAATCCAACTTGTTTATTTTTTTGACCTAATCGAAAGGCACATTAACATCCTTAAAATTTTACATTTTCCTTATTTCTTTAAATAGGTTTTTGTAATCACACATGCGAGAGAAATCTAGAGAAAGTGAGAGGGTAAATTTTTTGGTATAACAGTTGCCCCTGTTCAATCTTCTTACACCTGAAGAGTTAGATTGGCGAATCTGCCATTCGTGACTTGAAGGTGGAAGATGATTGAACACTAGAGTGCCCAGAAATTTGCACTTGATGATGTTGTGGTTGATTGTGTAGGGAATGGGCTTAAAGATGCCATTTGGATAAATGATGGATAGTTGTTGGAGATGGGCTTATAGATACCATCCAAAGGTGATTGTTGACAGAAACTAGACTAAGTCTAAACTCGACTTCAACTGGAAAAGAATCAGAATAAATCTTGGAGCGATTTATCTAGACCATAGGAAATGTCTACCATAAAGAATCAGGATAAACCGTTGAGAGATTTAAACTGAACCAGCAGAGGTCTTTGATTTCCTGTCATTAACTGGAAGAAATAAATCTAACCAAAGGAGGTCTTTATTTGTGATGGACCGGTGTAGGGATGTTTTTTAGGATACATATGAGAGGGAAACCTGGGTAGGGCTGCTTTAGGATGAATCCATATGAAACTTTATCTTGGAAAAAGAAGGAACCTGTGTAGGGTTGCTTCATGATGAGTCCGTGTAAAAATTCATCTTGGAAAGAGAAGGAACCTGTGTAGGGTTACTTTGTGACGAGTCTGTGTAAAACTTTATCTTGGAAAGAGGAGGAACCTGTGTAGGGTTGCTTTATGATAAGTCCTTGTAAAACTTCATCTTGGAAAGAGAAAGAAACTGTGTAGGGTTACTTTATGATGAGCCCATGTAAAAATTCATCTTAGAAAGAGAAGGAACCTGTGTAGGGTTATTTTATGATGAGTTCGTGTAAAACTTCATCTGGGAAATGAGAAGGAACCTGGGTAGGGCTACTTCACGATGAGTCCGTGTAAAACTTCATCTTGGAAAGAGAAGGAACTTGTGTAGGGTTGCTTTATGACGAGTATGTGTAAAACTTCATCTTGAAAAATGAGAAGGAACCTGTGCAGGGTTGCTTCATGATGAGTTCGTGTAAAACTTCACCTTGAAAAATGAGAAGGAACCTGTGTAGGGTTGCTTCATGATGAGTCCGTGTAAAACTTCATCTTGGAAAGAGAAGGAACCTGGGTAGGGCTGCTTCAGGATGAGTCCGTGTAAAACCTCATCTGGAAATGTATGAGAAAGAACCTGGGTAGGGTTGCTTCATGATGAGTCTGTGTAAAACTTCATCTTGGGAAGAGAAGGAACCTATGTAGGGTTGCTGCAGCTGGTCGTGTAGATAATTTCCCTGACTTGTTACATGTATTAACCTTTGACCTCAGAAAGAAATATATTTTTCCTGGCTTGTTACATGTATTAATCTTTAATTTGTCTATGTAGATAGTTTTCCTGGTTTGTTACAGGGGTTAATCTACAATCACTCGTCCGTAGATAGTTTTCCTGGCTTGTTATTGGTATTAATTTGGAACTGTTGAAAATTGTTGGTCGTTGAGATAGTTGTCCTGGCTGGTTTCAGGTATTAATCTTTGACCTTTTGAAGATTGTTGACAATAGCCATCTGTTGATTGACCTTTTCCTGAAAAGGTACAACTTTAGTTGCACGCAATGTCATGATGTATGAAATGCATGGTACAATGATATTCTCAAAATAAATGAGATTGTGTCGTATGCACTTGTCGTGTATGTAAATAGGATGTATGAAATGTGAAATGTTATTGAAGTGTATCTTTGTCTGGGAAAATAAATCCCTGACAAATGCTGGAGAGTCATTAAATCCTGACCTGCTGTTGAAGAGTAGGTGTGTCTCCAAGCTTTGCTTAGAATGTTTCCACCGGGGATTCCTGTTTTGTTGTTTTGATGAGAACTCTGTTGGGGAATATTGAAAATCTGTGGAGAGTGTTGATTCCTGCTTGGGGAAAAGAGTTCAGGAGTCTCTGTTGTCTATTGCTCTACTGAGGAGTCGAAGTTGAACTGATGTCTGGTCGAGTCTAGGCTTCACAGTAACTTGTTGGGGATTGTAGAGTAGTCCAATGGAGAAGAGGAGTTGTGGTCCTTTAATTTGTAGTAATCGGAGAGGCAAACTCAAGCTGGGAGAATCCTGCTGTTTGTTGGGGAAATAAACCTTATTGCCAATCTGTTGGAGAGGTGGCGACTTCACTAGGGAAAATCCTCAAGGATTCTTGAGGTCGACTCAGCTGGTGAGAAGTTTTCAGAGATTGAAACTCTGGCTGGGAGTCATCCTATGAGAAGGATTTTGGGGAGATTTGTCACTGCCCCTAGTAGCAAGTGTTAGTGGCACTGCCAGGAATTAATTGACTGTATGTAACCCTTTGTTGGGATTTGCGTTCAATGCCCCAAGTGATTTAGATGGAGACATGCCCCTGGTTATTCTTCACTTCTTGATAGATTTCTTGGAATCTTGATTAGACTACCCCAGGTGTGCTGGATAGTGACATGTCATGCCCCCTTGTTTGGAAGTGTCATCCCATTTGAAGTGATTTTGTTCATTGAGAGGGTTTTTGTGCATCGGATATTCGTCGTGCGAATTTCTCCCCTGTCAAACAAATAGCCATATGCAAACAACGATATTCAAATAATGCAAAGTTTATGCTTGTCTTTGAAGTTTTGAAAAAATCATTTTAGCGAGTGAAGAAATTTTGTAAGAAAAATTCAACTCAGGATTTTGAGTAAAGACTTACAAGAGTCAGGATACCTTTTGTAACAGTATGCTTTCGAACTAACCCATGCTTCAATTAGGACTTTTGAAGGGTTATAACATGGCTTGGTTCACGGTTTAAGAAACAAAGGATAAGGCTCAAAGTGTATTTGTACCCACCCACTCTTCGTGATGTTCTTCAGTCCTAAACTCAGCTAATTGTGCGTTTGAACTCCAATTGAGTCTGGAATAACGTTTTGGTGATGGTTCAAAAATTTGGAAATTTATTTATTGGAAGGCAGTCATTTTTTCCATATTTTCCATGTTGTTGAGGATTTGTAGTGACCTCTTTTTGATTTATCATCCCTGATTTTTCCTGACCGTTCTTGTTTTGAGATTACAGTCAGCGAGATGCCCCAGTTTTCCTTAAGTCTCCTTCGTAGGTTTTGACATAGTGGGCTTTTCTCTTGAGAGATAATGACTGCCTGTTTTTATAGGGAACCATCACCGTCTTTTGATTCCAGAGGAATATTTTTGATGTCATTCGTTGTATACGAAGTGAAAGTTTGCGACTTGAAAGCGCATTTGAATTAACTGGGAGACTACCCTGCCCCAGGTTTTGATTAAAGTTTCAATTTGTGTAAAGAAAGAAAACTTCTACTTCTTTGGCTCGAAGGGGTTGACTAGGGATTATCCTCCTTATAACTCCAGTGTTTAGGGTTTGAAAGAAACGCCTGTACATCATCAGCAAGGTCTGTTCAAAAGCATACTATATGAGATTATGGCATTGTTTTCGTCATCCTCCCTCTAAAGGCTTGTAACTTTTAGCAAGAGTTGAATGTCATAAAGAGAGTAAAAAGTATAGGTTAAATATAGTGAAAACGAATGGATCAATTCAAGACAAACATATGCAATGCATTAATGAAACAAAGTTTGACATTAATAGATAATTGTTTGAATAACAAAAGAAATTACAATTGAAAATTCAAAGTGAACAAGACGCTCTCAATGATTCGGCATAGGAGCAGTGATCACATTTGGAGTCTTTGGAGGGTCAAACTCAATCTCCTTGGCGTCAATCAAATTCTGAATCTTGTACTTCAACGCCTAACAATCGTTAGTATCATGCTCGGGACTGCCGAAATGACAAGCACGTGTTGCATTAGGATTATAGTTAGGAGAAGAAGTTTTGGGGTTTGGATGAGGTCCTATCAACGTAATCAGATTTGTCCTCAACAAGTGTTATAGCGCTTGAGTCAGCGGCATCTTGATGTTGGTAAATTGTCTTTTGGGCTCGTCTGGCCTTCGTTGATTTCCCCTTTGTTGTTGTCGATGCGATGTAGAACCAGAGATCAGGACTTCCCCCACATGTTGGTCATGACGGCTCTTTTGACCACACACAACATTGGACTCTTTCTTCCCATTGTATGGCTTTTTATGAGCATCGGAGGGTGTAGCTCCTTGGATCTTTCCTCTTTTTATGCCGGCTTCGACCCTTTCACCAGTCAGTATTATCTTAGTGAAACCGACTGAGGAGCTTCCGATTAGGTGATTGAAGAAAGGTCCTATCAAAGTTCCCATGAAGATGTCAATCAGCTCCCTGTAAGTTAAAGGGGGTTGCACCCTACCATCCAGATCTCTCCACTTTTGGGCGTATCCTTTGAGGCTCTTGTAGGAACCCATGGTCATGTTCTACAATTGCACACGAGTTGGTGCAAGATCAGCGTTGTATTGGTACTGCTTGTAGAAAGCAGCGGCTAGATCCTCCCAGGTGTGGATGCGAGAACTCTCCAATTGATAGAACCATTCAAGTTGAGTCCCTACTAGGCTCTCTTGGAAGAAATGGATCCAAAGCTTCGGATCAGTTGTGTATGGTTGAATTTTGCGGACATAAGACTTTAAGTGCATCTTAGGGCAAGAGACTCCATCGTACAGGGAAAAGGTAGGGATTTTGAACTTTGGTGGGATGACCACTCCAGAAACCAAACCCATGTCTCCTAAGTCCAAGCCAGGTATCTTCTGAATCTCCATAGCATTAAGGCGATCCTCCAACCGTTTGTACTTGTCATCAGCGGGAGGATATCGTTCCTCAGAGTAGTTAGCTTCGACTTCATCAATCCCCAGACTGTTGTCTTCTTCATGACTATTCCCCATGTTGGATGGAGTTGATAGATCTAGAGCTCTCTTGGCCGGTCCTATAAGTCTACTTCCCAAGTTCAGGACGCCTACTGACTTCTTAGGCTTCTTTTTCTTATCTTTGAGAAGGAGAGTCTTCAGGTCCTCTTGCCCCTTAGCCATGGCCAAGAACATTTGTTGGAACTGGGCATTTTGTGCTTGGAGATCCTTCACCGTTTGTTCCATATCCATCTTACTGAAATAAACAGTAGGAAGATAAGGAGACCTGTATGGGAGAAACCTGTCATGATATGATGCATGATATGTGGATGCATATTTTCAAGGATCTCGTGGGGTAAATGTTAGTAGTCACTTACAGCTTTGATTGGAGAACTTCGTATCGGTGGATGTCCTTCCACGAGAATTAAGTTCACCATGTCGAGTGGGTTATATCCCTTGACTCAAGTTTGTTGTACTTAATCTTTGGCGGTGTTTGGTTAGAGGAAAATAAATCCTCTTGCCCTTTGATAGACGTCTGGTTCAACATGACCCTGCATCATATACCCTTGAGATCCTTGAAATGGTTATTGAAAATGCTATGGTATTATGTTATGATGTTATGTACAAGTATGCAAAGTAAGCAAGTTGTTATGTATAAGTAATATACATACAAAGCAGACAAGTCCTTAGGTTTAGGCTTGTATGGGGTTTGTAGGTAAGTACCCTCTTGAAGTTTTAGTTGGCTCAAACATGTCTTAGTAATAGTAACTGAGTTCTAAAGGGTCTCAATATCACTGACCTTTCTTTTAGGCATTGTCTCAGCATAATCAATATTTTCTTGCGGCCGAGATATCCCAAAAGTCCAATCTCAATGATTGTAGTATCGAGTATCAACCAATTTTCAGTTTTCCACCAAAACCGGTTATCTCACTACGTCCTAATGGCCAAGTTTGTTCAATTAAGGTTCTAAAGTCAGTTAGTGCTTCATGACGCCACTTATCAGCCCCGTATTCTCCTCGATTCAACACAAGGGATACCGGTACCCACAAATGCGTCACACTAAAGTAGTCATTATTTCAACCGTGTCGGTCTACACCGTACAGTTTCCACAATCTATTGCTACTTACCTAAAAGGTGCCCCAGGTCCGGATAGAGGATCAAAACAAACCCAAACAAGGAACCATAATGTAAAGCATGCAAGTCAAACAAGGAAATAAAGTAAAGGTGATCTAGCCCTAAGGTAACCCCACTTTTAAGTATATTCCTCAGCAGAGTCGCAAGTTCTGTAATGCGGTGAGAGAACTGATTTGGGTGTTTTTGCATTTTATCGCAAATGTTGCGGTTAGCAAGAGTCGCCACCAACTTTTCTTTTATCCAATAAGGAAAGGTTGAAAAGAACAGGAAAGAACTTTCGAGATTATTTCTGAGTTTGGGGGTAGATTATGAAAAGGGAAGGTATTAACACCCTCTTCATCCGCAGTTATCTACGGGCTCTTAGTTGCTTGCGAGATCACTTGCTTTTGTTTGAAAGTGTGCTTGTGGTGTGGGTTTTGAAAGTATTTTGAAAATTTCTTTGTAATGGTTCTAGTTTCTATAAGAACGCGTACAAAGTGTTGTTTCAAAAATAGTTCAAAGAGGTGTTTGTGGAATGTGTTTTTGAAAGTGATTTTGAAAAGGTGTCTTTGTAATGGATCTCGTTTCTATAAGAATGCGTACAAAGTGTTTGTCTTTTGAAAATGTTTCAAAGTGGGAGTTTTAGTGTATAAAATGTTTTTTTTTTGTGAGCAAGCGAGCAACTAGAAGCAACCTACCTACTCAAAAGATCTTAAATGTTCTTTTCCTCCTCCTTTAGATGTTGATATCTTACCATTGATTTGGTAAGAAGCCCCATCGTTGGATGTGAAGGGACGAGCGTGGGACATTTGTATAGTCATAGAAGGCAACCTATGGGACGTTTTAGCAATATTGTTTAGGGACTAGATCGTTTACCGAAGGCAACATCGAGGGTCGTCGAGGGACTACGATCTTTATCAAGGGTCTTTGCTAAAACGCCCGTGTTCGAGGGACATGACTATTTTCCGAGGCAACAAGTGAGATTACCCTAAAGGTGCATGTGTGTGAATAGTGTGTTTGATTTGCATGCATTTTGTCTTGATTAGGGGTTGTCTACTTGTTGGTTTTATCTTGCCATACATCCTATTTACTAGAATTTGTATAAAGCAATAAAAATGCAGAAAAGAAAAATCCTACACTATTACAACCATATTGAAGTGCATAGAAATATAAATGCAAAAATAAATAAAAAAGAAGGAAAAAAAGATGCTTCGATTAGGGGGGAAACAACCTTCGAAATTGCTTCTGTTGGCCTCCTTCGATTGGGGGTTAGCATCCAGCAAGTCGTGACCTTCGATTGGGCCTTGGAAGCAGCTGGTCATGGCCTTCAATTGGGCATTGGCAGCAGTTGAGTGTGGCTACTGGTTCTGCCTAGTTGCCTTGCTACCTTCTTCGACTGGGGTCTGGAATCAACAGGATGCACCTTTCGATTCTGCCTGGAAATCAGTATGGTGTAGCCTGTCTTTCTGGGGCTTGGAAGTCAGCGTGGAAGCCCAAGGCTTCGTTCTCTACTTCCTATTTCCTGTTTTCCTTCGTTTGAACTTTTGAACAGCAACATGGCCTAAGGCCATGCTGGCATTTGTCTTGTGGACAAGTTAATTCTTAAAGTATATTTAATAACTCAAGAAACAAAGCCAAAAGGATTAGCCATGGAAACAGATTGAAAGGGTGTAAACGAAAAGGAGAAAATGTTATATACATGTTATGTTTGAAACGAAAGAAAAAATTACTCACATGTTATGCCTGAAACGAAAGATTTAAGGGTAAGGGTAACTTACCTTGCTTCAGCCTAGAATGTGAGCTGGACCTTGAGTGGTGGCCCTGAGTTCTCCTGGATTCAAAGGGAGGGGCCATAAGCTAGGCCTTGGATGCTAGATTCTAAGGAGGAAAGAAACAAGTGTTATGTTTCTTTCCACTGGATTCGAAGGGATGTAAAGTGTGGGGACTTTTCAGAATCGAAAGAGGGAAATGTTTGGGATTCTGGGTTTATTTTTCACAAGTGTCTGAGAACTTATGATGTTTGAGAAATTTTGGAGATTCGTTTCTCTGGTCCAAAGATCCTCCTTGAACATGTTGTGAAGCCTTTTATTTATAGGCGAGCTTTGATGTGGTTTTGGGGGGAAATCAAATGACATTTGAACTGTTTGGGTATATTGTCCCCCTTATTTTCTTCGATGCAGCTCTTATGCACTCCTTTTTTGTGTAAGTATGGGACTGAGACAATGCAGGCTCAGCAATGTTTTGGAGCATTGTGACAGATTGGTGCAGGACTGCTGCATAGCAGCACAGCTGGCTTGAGTTTGGTAGTATATGGGACTTTAGTCAACAAAACTCCTCGAATACTCCCCCCTTTCATTTTGATCACTTCGACCAAATCCATCATCATACAGAAACGTTCGTTTCCAAACAATGTGTGCTCTAAGCACGTTACTTCGAAGAGTTTAATTACCCAATTTGTGAATCGAAGGAGGCTGCCCAGCTTGTGGATTGAAGGAGGCTTCCTAGTTGGTGGATCGAAGGAAGCTTCCCATCTTGTGGATCGAAGGGGGTCACTTCGAAGGAAGCCATACGCCAGTTTGTGGATCGAAGGGGGTTACTTCGAAGGAAGCCATACACCAGTTTATGGATCGAAGGGGGTTACTTCGAAGGAAGCCATATGTCCAATTTGTGGATCGAAGGGGGTTACTTCGAAGGAAGCCATACGCTAGTTTGTGGATCGAAGGGGGTTACTTCGAAGGAATCCATATACCCAGTTTGTGGATCGAAGGGGGTTACTTCGAAGGACGCCATATGCCCAAATGTGGATCGAAGGGGGTTACTTCGAAGGACGCCATATGCCCAAATCGAAGCTTGTGACTGAAGGGAGACTACATTTCCCAATCGAACGTTGCTAAATCGAAGTCAACTTGTTTCTTTGTTTGACCTAATCGAAAGGCACATTAACATCCTCAAAATTTTATATTTCCTTTATTTCTTTAAACAAGTTTTTGTAATCACACATGCGAGAGAAATCTTGAGAAAATGAAAGGGTAAATTTTGAGGTACAACAAGTGGCGGCTCTCATTTAAAAAAACAATCGCAACAACTTATAAATAGAAGATTAAGTTTTGGCTTTTCCTCTAATATTCAACTTTATTATGATATGAAAACATACCAATTCTTTCCATAGTTATGTTTTATTCCAATATTCAAACACTTATTAATGAAGTTTCATTTATTTGTTTTAAATAGATATACATGTTTCATAGAATTTATTTCATATAATTGATTTTGTATTTCATCAATGAAGTTTTCTTTTAATCACAATTACTATGTGTTGATGCTAAATTTTTTGTAGTTGACATCAGATAAATTTGATGCTTAAGTTGTATACTCTGACATGCACCTAATGTTTTATAGTTGCATTGGGTTAATTTGAAAATTTACTTAGTTGAACTTTGCTATTTCATGTTTTGTTTGAACAAATGCATGTTTTTCTATGATGACTGAAATATTTTTTGAATTGTTTTTATAGAAAAATAAGTACAGTTTATTTATTTTTTTTGTAAAATATTTTATCCGTGCAAAGCTGAGTGATATATTAAAAACTAATTTTGGCATCCAATATTATTCTAAATATGCATTATTGAGGATTTAAAAGTATAAATCAAGTTATTTCAAAAAAATTACATTATTAATAGTAATTAGCCACTTCATTTATTATATTTTCTATTTCACCTACTAATTGGTTAGGTTTATTATAAGACTTAAATATGTTTTTTATATCTATAAATATCTCAAATTTCATTTTTAGTCCCTATTAAAAAAATAATAAATTTAGATCCCTATTAAATTTGTGTTAATGCAACTTTAGTCCCTGTTATTTTCTACAATTTAAAAAACTTTTTAATTATCCTTAAAATTTTAAATTTTTGAATAATATTTTTCGTACGTGTTTAGAATACTATAACATATTTCTTTATCAAATTTTAAATTTTTTTAAAATTAGAAGAATTAAATATGAATTTTTTAAATTTCAAAAGATATTGATAAAAGTAATAAAAATCTCTACTTAGAAATCAAATTTTTAATTTCTTTTTTTTCGAAGAATTTTTTATAACGTTCTAAACATGTTTAAAAAATAGTCATTCAAACATTGGTTTAATAACAGAGACTAAAATTGCGTGCATAATAATTTTGTAAGGACTAAAACGTGTCATTTTTTTAATAAGGACCAAAAATAAAATTTGAGATATTTATAGAGACCAAAAACATATTTAACCCTTATTATAATATTTCATATTCTATAACCCTTGTTATAATATTTCATATTCTATATTCATACAACTCTTTATTCATGGTCTCATATGATTAAGAGAAATAATTGTTTCCTCACCTTTATATTACTATATGACACTTTTGATAAAATCCCAAATTTTTGTATAAAATAACTTTGGAAAAATTTCATATTTTTCCACTTAGAAATTCTCCCAAAATCAATTAGCCTTGTCACTTCAATTCTTGTTATAAACCTACAAATGCATAACCCTTAATTTTTAAAAAATAAATATTATAACCCAAATCATAAATCTTAAATTTGAAAGATTTCATTTTAGGATGGATTAAATTTGGACAAAATTTAAAAGATTTCATTTTCGGTTGGATTAAGTTGGACAAAATAGGGGTTCGCTCATGAAGTGATGAGATGTGCCTATTATAGTTACTTCTTCCATTCTCTTTTATAAGAAAATTTTGATTTTTTAGATTTATTAAATAAATGATGTATTTAAACTATATATTGGTTAGATACATCAATTATTCAATGAACGTAAAAACTTAAAATTTTCTTATAAATAAGAATGGAGAGAGTACTTTTGAAGATGTATTTTTTGAGTTTAGGGATGGCTAGTTAAGATTAGATGATTGTCAAACTCATCTGGTGTTTGACTAGGTGGGTTTTTCATATATCTTGAAAGGAGAGTTACATGTCATCCGTTGCGATATTTCCATTGCCAACATGGGCTTCTCTGACTCATTTTTGCTACATAATCTCCTCCCATTGTATCAACTTTATTGAGGCTCATTTACTTGTTGAACTAGGTGATTCTTCCCATCTATACCTTTTGGCTTACGCTTCTCGTCCCCTATGGATTAACCATGTCTTAATTGTTGATGTCTCATACACTTAATTGTTGATGTCTTACAATTGAAACTATTATAAAAAAAGTGTTTTTAACCTCGGACGCGAAATGTATTTTGTCTCGATTAAAGAAGTGAGGTAACAAAGACGTCATGAAAAGTAATCACTCAACACTGTAGTTTTTAAAATATTAAATAGTAAATTTATTTGTCCATGAGTTCGAACCCCATCATATACACTTTTATTATTTATAAAACTGGCACCTCATACATCCTGGTTAAATAATAAAATTGAGGGGTAAGATAAATTGTATTTTTAAAATTGAAACTCGTTACATTGTTCAGACAGAAAATTAATAAAATAATTTGTTTACAAACTATAATGTTTATCCATAATATTACATTGTTTACACCGAATAATAAAATAAAATTAATTTGTCCATGAAGATCATATGTTGGATCTTCGAATCATTGAATTTTGGGGAAGATAAAATGTTGGGTGTCAGAATATTTTCAATTGCTTTTGCTTGTATTTGTTTCTGATATAAACAAAAAATGTTAGATAAAAAAAGAGTTAGATAAAAAAAGAATTAGATAAATAAATGATTTTCTATTTAAATAAATATTTAAAACACAAACCTTAAACTCAAATAATTTTCGGCTCTTGCAATCTATCATAGATAACTCTTCATGACAAACACTCTTGAAAATCTTAAAGTGAAGTATAGTTTCAAGCGCTTCATGATGTTTCATTATCAATATTTTATATTCAAAATGCTTTTATAATGAAAGTTATTTATGTTTCACGCGGATCACTATGGTAGTGTCATGAGCGTTGATAGTCATACAATGAACGACAAGCATTTGATTAAGGACGGTGATAAATATCCTCAGTTTTAACGCTAAATTATCCCCTCGGTTTTTAGAAAAACTGAGGTGAAAAAGCTTCTTTTTTTGTATTACATTGTTTACACATAATATAAAAACACAATATTACAATAAATCCAGATTCTTGGAGAACAACAAACCTTTGCTGTAACGAGTTATCTACTCCAAACATTAGAAAATGTTATGGATTGAATGCATCCAACTTCTAAAGGAGAAGTATTTGTTCCAACCATTGAAAAATGTTTTTCTGCACTTGCAATTCATCATAAGCATCTAAGTCCTTTTTCAAACTTCTTAAATTCCATCTTAAAGCATATATCCCAAAGAATGATGCGAATGAGTTATGATTAGGATAAAATCTCTTTCAGGAGTGCTTTTATAGTAAAATATTATTATTTATCCCTCGGTTATTATGAAAACCGACGAGATAGATCATTTAGTTTACAAATAAAAATTAAAATAAAAAGAGAGGTTCATGTATTGTTTTTCCTCTCGGTTATGATAAAATCTGAGGTAAGATGTTGTTTTATTTCTAAAACGAGGCGTGCATGCATTGGAATCATATCACTAGAATAGAAATGATCATATATATTCAAATCGTAACGTATCTTTTAGATTTTCAAGGAAGCTTTGGAGCTATTTAAACATCTCATTTCCAACTCTTTGTGTCTTCAAACCTTGTTTCAAAGTCTTTTTCTATTTTCAACATCGCATTTCCAACTCTTTGTGTCTTTAAACCTTGTTTCAAAGTATTTTTTTTATTCCAAAATGGATGTAAATCTTTTGTTCATTATCAATGAAAAGTTTATTGATTTCAACAATTTTTATATAAGGAAAGTTGTTTTCAAACAAAAGTTGAATGGTTACTTTCACATTCTTCATAGCCTTATCTACACTAATCTCGTTAAAAAGTTCTGATTAAATGCCTCTATTGTGTCAGCTGGTCATGATGAAATCATCCAGTCCTATGTCAATGACTCTCATTTCTTCATTATTCCATCATTTATTGCTGAGACAATAAACTGTAAAGAGACATGTAGTTGTGTTGGACATTTTAGATTCAACAATGTCTACTTAATCCTTCTTGACCAAATTTATGCCAACAAAAATAAGTCCACCAGTCTTGCTTCTCTATTCCGAATTGCAAAATTTTGGTTCAATTTTCTAGTGGTAAATCTTCTTCTAAGAGAGAAACGACTGTAAACGCTTACTTGGGATGACAAGCATCTTTTGTACTTCCTTACCTACAAGTCAAAGTTAATCTTGCTCTTGCCATTTTAATTTCTTAAAGGATATTATAAGAATCTCTTGGGAGGAAGTGACTTTCCTTATACCATGTGGAAGAGTTATTTCTGAACTTTGAAGGTTGAGAAAAATACAAGAAATAGGGGGGGGGGGGGGGGGGGGGGTTAATTGAGTTTTCAAAAAAAAAATCTTTAGAAATGCTTCACACAAACAATTAAGATGGATAAGCTAAGAAATAAAAGTGACACAATCAGTTTATACAAGTTCACCTTAAACAAGGCTACTCTTGTCCACTCGCTAAGATGATTTTGCCTTCAAAAATGACTTAATCCACTAATCTAAAAAGATTACAAACAACGTCTTAGATTTTAGAAAAACACCTTAGTCCTCTCAAGTATACATATTGTCACCTAGTCACTTGAGGAAAACAAATCTAAAAAAATTTATAATTAAAAGTGTTTAGAATAATGCTTATAAAAAAGCAAATTTAACACTACAATAAAGAACAAATGTTTACACAAAAATGAGCAACAACTCTCTGTGTTTACAAAATAAATGGAGAATAAATGTTAACAAAATATGAGCAAAAACTCTTTGTGTTTTCTCTTGAAAGAATATTTCTCACTTGAATATTTTGCACAATAGCTTTTCTTTGTTGTTTTAATATTCTTTGATTTTTCCGTTCAAGTTTGTCAACTTCTTCAATGAAATAGTTCCATTTATATAGGCTAAGAAATTAGACTTTTGGATAGTATAAAACATCACTTTCATTTTCCAGCTGTCACAACGGTAGCATGAGATCGTGAGAGATAAATTTCTTTGGTCGTATAATGTATTCTTCACCATTGTGGAATAGGTACAGTAATGTTGTACTAATTCTTCTTGTGCAAGTTTTTTTGATAATATATTCTGATGAAGTACTTCCGATCTGAAGTAAAAATGAAGAGTCCAGAAGAGATCACGTTCTTGTTCTTTGTCTTCAGATGGATTATTTCTGATGTGAGACGATGATTAAAAAAGAAGATGTTTCATTACAATAGTGTTTCCAAAAGTATCAGAGTCTTCATAGTCAGAACCTTGTCTTCAGAACTGAAAGCAAAAGCTTATCTGAGGAATAAATCTTGACTTTTGAGCTGGAAGAAAAAGCTTATCTGAGAAGCACAACATCTTAACTTATGGCCTGAAAGCATAAACTTGATTTATGATCTTTGAAGCAAAAGTTTGATTTCTGATCTTTGAAGCATAAGCTTGATTTCTGAGCTTTGAAGCATAAGCTTGATTTCTGATCTTTGAAGCGTAAACTTGATTTCTGATCTACACATAGAGATCCTTTTCTAGCGAACATTCAACATTTATCAGAACTGTTGATATTTCTTTAGAAGTGGATGCAATAGTTCTTTCTGAGGCGTGTTAGCAGAGATTCTAATGATCTTTCTAGATAACTATCCAGAATCAAATAAAATATTATATCTGCACACTCAAGAAACTATTAGAGTACAAAATTGTTACATATAAAATTTATGTATTGTTATCATCAAAACTAGAGGTTATACACAAAGTCAAATCTTGTTCTAACAAACTTTTCTCTAAGTTAGGGATAATGATAAAGGTGAGTGGACTGAGAAGTTTGAATATGTGGAATAATTATCTCTGTTGTCCTATTTTTTTATTATTAATGAAATATTTCATTTTCTATTATTGTCTATTCATGTTTATTGATAACAAAGATTTTGAGAATTACTAATTAATAAAGAAAAACATGGAATCTGGAAAAGACGCTAAGTGAGAAATCGTTGAAAAAATTTTAAATACGGTAACAGGGATTCAAAACGAGATATCTTATAGTCATATTCCCTCGGTTTTCTATAAAATCGAGAGAATGGATTTATTATTTTTTTTATTGATAAAAAATGGTGCTCACTTATAGTTGTGTTACCTTGATTTTTTATAACACTGAGAAAAAAAGATTTTTTATTTTCTTAAAAAAACAAACATGATACTCTCAGGATCTATATTCTCGATTTTTAACATGTTCGAGATGAAAACTTCATCATAAAAAGTATTATTTGTAATAATGTGAATATTGTTTTAGTTAATGTCTTGCTTGCCAAGCTTAATTTAAGAGAACAACAAAAATGTTGGTAGTGTATGAAGAAAGCATTCCACTTGAGAGTGCTTTTAAACATCTTTCTAATTTGAATCCTCGTTTTAATTTTAAAGCAAAATGTAGGCAAACATCTAAGACAAGTTTTAATATAGATATGATTGATATCATAAAGAGTTAATGAAACCTTACATCTTTTCTACCTCATAGACTCCCCATATCCCAAATAAATTCCTTTTGTATCTCTTTCTTTTGTTACTATATGCAGTATTCCTTTGCTAAAGAAGTGTTGTTGAATCCGGTAGTAGATATATGTTGAATTATGTGAATATGTGTTGCATTATGTGAATTTTTAATAACAGAAGAGTTGCTGAACTCTGAGATATATGTTGAATTCGGATATTGTTGTTTCCGCTATATGATTATAGCATTATGTGGTTTTTTGTGTGGCTAAAATAAGGTTTACTTGTGACATGATTTGGAAACAGCTTGTGTAAAGGTTCTTGTATGTTTGTCAAACACTAGCTTTAATAATAATGTTGTAGTAATTAAGTCTTAGTCTTGGGAACAAATATTAAATAAGTATGTATAATTGTCAATGTTGTGATTAGTTTATGTGGTAATACCAGCTTAAACTTAAAATGTGGTGATTAGTCTATGTAAATATAAGAGGTTATTATTAAACCAATATGTATTAAATTAATTTAAATATTTTTGGACCTAAATATCGGATCAGTTATTAATCTGTAATATCCGTCTTTATTAATCGAATCCGTCTAAACAGAATCCGTTTAAACCGACTTTGAAATTGGGCAAAAATAGATCTGTAATTGCTACCTGCGATTTCGATTGGATCGTGGTTTTAACCCCGAACTCGCTCATCCCAACTTGTTGTCTAGCCCTACATTTGATGCATGAATTTATGGCAAAAATTCATTATCATACAAACAAAATATGTATAGAATGAAAATATGTCTTCCAGTTTAACTAGAAGTCTTAGATTCGATCTCTGTTCTGGGAATGCAAAAGTGTTAAATATCTTGTGAGAGAACTGACCCGTCTATATGATCCTACAAGGCTCGAGGGATTAATTTTTGCAGTTGCGCGCAGAGGATACTCCTGACTAACACTAAAAAAATATCGTTATAGAATTATAATGCATTAATGTTCTAGCGCAATAGTGCTTTCTTTATCATTCATAAATAATATTAATTCATATAAATTAATTATTACCGGAAAATCATAATATCGGTAACTAATGCTCTGATACCAACAACTGATAGAAATTTTTTGTTTTGGTTCTTGATATCATGATTTTCACTGTGCTTTAATTTATATAAAAAACAATAAAAATGTATTCAGATCCATGACGTCGATTCTTGTACGGTTCTCGATTCTTGATTCCAATTGTTATCTCCTCTCTTCCTTATTCCTTAGTGTATCTTTGATGATGAAGATACTTTTGTGTGTTTGCGAAAAATGAGAATAATGAGAAAAGTTGGTGTTATTTGCCTAAAGGGAGAAATACTTGCATGGAAACAAACCTAAATCCATATTTATAGAAACATTCAATAAGAAGAGAGAAAATTTTAAATTTATTTTAAATTTAATTTTTTTTTAATTGGATTCACGAGGGTGGTTGTGATAATTAAGGAGAGAGAAAATTTTGTATTTATTTTTTAATTAATACAAAATTTGTGATTCATTTTGTTTAAAATTATTCTTATGTTTGTGTCTACTTAAGAACTTTCCGCCTAAATGTACTTTTTTATAGGAATTTTATTTCAACCGTCACAACTCATTTTCAAAAGTCATGTCCATATAGTCATGAATGTTGGAAATCCACCAAATATCTATGATGAATTTCTACCAATCTTGATGAACAAGATTGATATCACCACACAATGACAATGAATTATGAGAAAAGAAAAGAAAAGAAAGAAGACAATTATTTTCTGCAGAGTTTCTCTCTACCCACAAACTGTAGAAAACTTTATTAATCACTTGCAACTGTAAATTCTGTGATTACAATGAATTGACTTAATTACAAAATTATGGGTTACTCCCTCTATTTGTAGATTTAGGTTAGCTTGCTCCCTAAGTCAAAGCCCAAAACTATAAAAGCCCAAAATACATATTTTGGTACTAAATCAAATCTATCTATTTTAGATCTAAATCAAATCTATCTAAATCTAAAACCAATCTGTGTGTAGCTTGCTTCGATCTACAAGCTCTTCGACTGGGCAACCTCCCTTTGACATACACACTGTTTCGACACAATCGAATTACAATCTAACACACCACCTAATTCATTGTGTCTAAACTATCTATATCCATCATGGTTCTTAGTCTTCTGAATACTTCGACTTGTACTCCCTTCGTCATGATGTCTGCAATTGATTCTCAGTTCTGCAGTGTTCCAAATTCATCTTCCCAGCTGCTACCTGCTCTTGAAGATAGTAGAACCTCATTTCGACGTGCTTGCTTCGACCATGTGCTATCGGGTTCTTCGCCAGATTGATAGCTGACATGCTATCGATCTTCATGGTAATTGCTCCATGATATTTCCCTGTTATCTCTTTGACCAAGTTCACCATCCAAGTTGCTTGACATGCACAAAGAGAAGCAAATATGTATTCTGCTTCGCATGATGATAATGCCACTACTGGTTCCTTTCTTAAACTCCAAGCAACTGATGCACCACCTAACATAAACACATATCCTGCTGTTGATTTTCAATCTTCAGCATCACTACACCAACTTGAATCAGTGTATCGCACTAACTTGCATTCTTTTCTTTTATCAGCTGCAGGAAACAAAATATCATAGTCAAGAGTTCCTTTGAGATACCTTAGTATCCTCTTCACCGCTGTTAGATGTGATACCTTTGGCTTCTGCATGAATATACTTACCATACCTACACTATATGCTAAGTCAGGCCTTGTATGACAAAGGTATATCAATGACCCAATAAGTCTTCTGTATTGGGTTGGGTCGACATCAACTTCATCTGCATCTTTCGACAGTTGCAGTCTTGGTTCTGCAGGTGTCGAAGTTGAGTTGCATTCTTCCATCTCAAATCTCTTGAGAATTTCTCCTGCATATCTTCTTTGATGCATCATCAAACCTCTACTGCTCTTGTAGAATTCGATGCCAAGGAAATATGAAATCTCACCCAGATAAGACATTTCGAATTCCTTGCTGAGATCACCTTTGAAGTCTTCGATCTCACTTTTGCATCTATCTGTTATCAATAAATCATCAGCATAAAGATATAGTATAAGAAATTCACTATTTCTTCTTCTTACATATACTCCATGTTCAATTGTGCACTTCACAAATTTCTTCTCCCTTAGGAAACTATCAATTTTCTTATTCCAAGCTCTTGGAGCTTGTTTCAATCCATACAGGGCTTTATGCAGCCTGTACACCTTTCTCTCTTCGTCATGTTTCACAAACCCAACTGGTTGTTTAACATAAACTTCTTCGTCTAAGGGTCCATTCAGGAATGCACACTTCACGTCCATCTGACATATGTGTCATCTGTTTATTTCTGCTAGACCAACAACCAACATGATTGTTTCAATCCTAGTAACAAGTGCAAAAACTTCATCGAAGTCTATTCCTTCTCTCTGTAGAAATCCTTTCACCACAAGCCTTGCTTTGTGTCGAGTTACTTCCCCTTTGGAATTCATTTTCACTTTGTATATCCACTTGACATCAATTGCCTTCTTGCCTTGAGGAAATTCGACAAGTGACCAAGTGTTGTTATCTTCGATAGACTTTACTTCTTCGTTCATTGCTTTCACCCACTTCGAATCCTTCAATGCTTCAGCTGTATTGACAAGTTCGACATCTGCATAGAAAGCATAATGTACCAACTCATCTTCATTATCTATCACATCATCTGATGTAATAACACAATCTTGCAATCTTGCAGGCATTGCGTCTTGTTCTTTGAGGTCTGCTTGTACTTGGTTGATCTATAACTACTGGTTCCTCTTGTCGAACTTCTCTTTCGACTTGAGTTTCTGGTTCTTCAAGTAGGATTCCCACTTAATCTTTCTTGACATTTTCATTCCAATCCCATTCTTTAAGTTCATCTATGATCATGTCCCTGCTGATCATAATCTACTTGTTCACTGGGTCAAACAACTTGTAACCTCCTGTCGAATGATATCCAACTAGAATCATTTGACTCGACTTGTCATCAAGTTTTCTTCTCAACTGATCTGACACATGTCTATATGCAATAGATCCAAATACCTTCAGATGACTCAAGCTAGGCTTCACACCAGACCAACATTCTTCTGGAGTAATTCCTTCTAGCTTCTTCGTAGGAATTCTGTTCAAAATGTATGTTGCAGTCGACACAGCTTCACCCCAAAACTCTTTAGGTAAATTCTTGCCTTTTAACATACTTCTCACCATATTCATGATGGTTCGATTCTTCCTTTTTGCAGTTCTATTATGTTGTGGAGTATAGGGTGGCACCACCTCATGCACAATCCCTTCATTTTCACATAACCTGTCGAAGTCTTTCGACACATACTCTTCACCACCATCAGTTCTCAAAACTTTGAGTTTTCGACCACTTTGTCTTTCGACCATAGACTTAAACTTGGCAAA
Organism: Vicia faba; assembly: GCA_948472305.1. Lineage (NCBI taxonomy): Eukaryota > Viridiplantae > Streptophyta > Magnoliopsida > Fabales > Fabaceae > Vicia > Vicia faba. Next base: position 1,340,997,834 of record OX451741.1, on the reverse strand, counting down.
TACCTCGATCACTTTACTTTTCTTCTTGATCAGGTAAGTCCATAACTTTAGACTGAAATCATCTATGAATGTAACAAATTATTTTTTACCTCCCATCCAATCCACCTAAATTGGTCCATATACATCAAAGTATATGACTTCAATAATAAACTTTGACATGCTTCTTGCATCCTTACTGAAGTTATTCTTGTGTTGCTTCGCCTGCACACATTCCTCACATACCTCGTTTGGAATGTCGATTTCTGGAAATCCTAAAACCATATTTCTTTTCTTCAAATCTCTGAAGTCTCTGAAGTTGATATGGGCTAGTCGATAATGCCATTTCCATTCATCTCTGCTAACTGCAGTCGAAAGGCACTTGTGCTCCATCACATTTAGTTCGATCTTGAAGGTTCTATTCTGAGACATAGGAGCCTTCAATATTAATCTTCCATTTGCATCAATGACTCTCATCATCTTATCTTCGATCGACACTTTATAATTATTTTCGACCAACTACCCTATACTGAGCAAATTGCTCTTCATGCCTGGTATGTACAACACATTGGAAATTACTGACCTCTTGCCATCTTTCATCATAATCATAACATCACCAATACCTTCAGCTGCTAGGGTATTTTCATTTACGAATTTTACCATATTTTTCATTGAGGGCTTTATGTTGACAAACCATTCTTTCCTTCCAGACATATGTGATGAGCATCCTGAATCCAAGTACCATTGGTCCTTGAATCTATCTTCATCTCTTGCCGTGACCATCAACATCATCTCTTCTTCTTCATGTTTTGCAAACTTTGCATCACTTTCTTGATTCTTTCGCTTTTCTGGACAATCACTCGAATAGTGACCATACTTCTGACAATTGTAACATTGAATGTGACTCTTGTCAGGTTTTCGACCATCACCTATTCCTCTATTTGCAACACGACCTCTTTGGTTGTCTTGGTATGTTCTTCTCTGATTCGACACTTTTCCTTCGTTCTGGTTTCCTCTACCGGTCAGTTTGTTGTAGCCGCCTCTATCTCTGTCGAACCATTTTCCTTTGCCTTTGGTTTCTTTTGTTGAATGTGCCTGTAAAGCCACATCACTCTTCGACTTGCCTGCAGCTCTTTCAGTCATTCTTTGTTCATGAGATTCAAGCGTCCCTTGAATCTCTTCCTTTATCAATTTCGACAAGTCTTTCCCCTCTTCTATAGCCACCACCACGTGGTCGAACTTAGGAGCCAAAGATCTCAAGATCTTCGAAACAACAACTCTTATTGTTAATGTTTCTCCATATACCTTGATTTTATTCACTATTTTTGTAACCCTGGTGAAGAAATCAGATATGCTCTCACTATCTTTCATCTGAAGCAATTCATACTTTCTCTTGTGAGTTTGTAATCTCACTTCTTTCACCTTTTCTGCACCACCAAAAGACTTCTTAAGAACCTCCCCAGCTTCTTTTGCAGATTCTGAATCACTCACTTTTTCAAAATTTTCTAGTCTCAGACATTGATGAATTATAAAGAGTGTTTTATAACTCAGCTTCTCAGATTCTGTGTGTTTCTTCTTTTCTTCTTCTGAAGCGTTTTCTTCAAGCGCTTCCAATCCATCCTTTACAAGATCCATAAGACCTTGACACCTGAATAAAACTTTCATCTGTTTGTACCAATTCTCATAGTTGTCTACTTTTAGAATTGGTAGAGTTGCTGGATAATTTGCATTCCCATAATTCGCCATCGTGGATTCTTCTTCTTTCTCAATCGTTCTTGATCGATACTTCCCTTGAATCGATTAACCGAGCTCTTGATACCAGATGTTGGAAATCCACCAAATATCTATGATGAATTTCTATCAATCTTGATGAACAAGATTGATATCACCACACAATGACAATGAATTATGAGAAAAGAAAAGAAAGAAGACAATTATTTTCTGCAGAGTTTCTCCCTGTCCACAAACTGTGGAAAACTTTATTAATCACTTGCAACTGCAAATTCCGTGATAACAATGTATTGACTTAATTACAAAATTAGGGGTTACTCCCTCTATTTATAGATTTAGGTTAGCTTGCTCCCTAAGCCAAAGCCCAAAACTATAAAAGCCCAAAATACCTATTTTGGTACTAAATCAAATCTATCTATTTTAGATCTAAATCAAATTTATCTAAATCTAAAATCAATTTGTGTGTAGCTTGCTTTGATCCACAAGCTCTTCGACTGGGCAACCTCCCTTCGACACACACTATTTCGACACAATCAAATTACAATTTAACAAGATAGAGAAGAGAAATTTAAATTTTATTTTAAATTTCAAAATAAAAAACTTCATTGACTTAATTATCCATTAACCAAAATAACCATCACATTGACATATCTTTTATTTAAAATTAAATTTTTATTTACATGAATCATATTTAATGGATTAATAAATTAATTCAACATCTCTTTCTAAAATTAAATGATTCTTATCTATTATTAATAGAAAAAGTTTAAATTTATGTCATTTAATATATTAATTAAAAAAAGTAGTATTTTTTTAATAAAAAAAGATTTAATATCTTTTTTAGTATCTAATATTAGTTTCAAAATTTATTTTGACCTCTTAATTTTAAATAGATTCATATTGATTTCTTAACTCTTCAAAATGTATTATGTTGATCTTTTTTGACTAATTAATGACAGAAAAACTAAAAAATCGGTCGTTAAAACAGTCACTAATATGATAAAAATAACTAAAATAATACGTTTTAAAGATGTAGGGACCAATATAAAACTTTTTGAAGTTGGGAGATCAAAATAAACTCCAAATTTAACATACCACACAAAAATAATATTTAACTTAAAAAATATAAATTCAAAAAATATTGTAAACCTTAATTATTAGTAGAGCTGTGCCCATACAAGCCTTGATCTCACGGTTGATGCTATATATTTATTATTGATAGTAAAAATTTGCTGAAATTAATAAATATTTTAATTAAATATAATATAATTAAATAGACATAAAGTGGGGAGATGGGAGATTTTAAAGAAAAAATTGTTGGAAGAATTTTTAATATTATAATTTGGAATGAAATTTGGTGAAGTTATTTTTAGTATAGTGTATTTTGTGATTAATGTATGATTTGATTGAATTATATAAGATTTATTAGAATAATATTAAATTTATAACAAAAACACAGTTTAAAAGAAATTTGTTGTTCTGAGGATTAATATGAATGTTAATTTCGATAAATATTTAAAGTTGTGAAATAAACATATTATTATGAGCTCAAAATATGTTCTATCGTTAGTCTGAAACTTAACCTATCGATCACTATTTCATTAAAACAGAGATTAATTTTCATATTGATTTTTTTATTAAATTTAGATGAATCACTTTGAAGTGTTTTGATATATATGGGAGGCACCAAAAGCATTTTCGAATTTTTAAAAGTGATTTTTCACCATTAAAGATAAGAAGAGCAAATAAAATACTATACTAATAAGAATAAGGCTTGAGAAATTAACATGCAACTCTCAAAATTAAATATGTCAGTTTTCTAATTTTTTTTATATTAGATTTGTCTTTGATGAGATGCAAATAATTTTCAGACGAAATTTCTGATAGAAATGATTGAAATTTTCGGTATTGAATAAATTTTTTAGTATACTTCTATCAAATTTTCGGTAAGAGTAAATTTTCGGTAGTGTATTTGAAATTTTCGATAAATCGAAAATTTCAAATTTATGTGGCAGTACAGGAAATTTGAGTTATAATGAAATTTTCGATAGGTTATGTATTCCAGTTTTTTCAACGGTCGGGATTTTGCCGACATATTTGAATGGTTCTGATTGCACCGACACATTTGTATGGTCTAGAATGTATCATCATTTGTATAAATAGGGGTTTCAGGTTATAGGGTAAGAGATCTCAAAAAATGCCTCTTCCTGAGTATCTGGTTAATGGAGAAGTGTATTACAATGAATGCAACCCTTCTGTTAAACTCAAGATTCCAGATTGCTCTGAATCCCTTGCCACCTTGAAAGAAACGTTGAATGATTTGCTGCGTGATTCTGATGACAGAAGGGTGAAAAAGGTCGAGTTCAAAAAGATTGGATTGATACAAATGGAAGGGTGAAATACAACTTAATCGAGTTGAAGAATGATGCAGATGTGAAGGCCATGTGGAAATCATTTCTCCGTAGGATAATTAAAGGTCCGATCGAGTTGGATGCAAAGATCCGAAGATCCGTAGACGGCATAATGAAGATGCTGAAACGTCTAGAGTCATCTGGTAGTGCCTAGGTTTCCATGTTTAGTTGTTTTATGGTTATGTTTGTTGTACTTTGTTATGTTATGTTTATCATCAAATTGAAACATGTAATCACCAAAAGATTATGCAATAAATAAGATGTCTGTGTGTCACAATATATATATATATATATATATATATATATATATATATATATATATATATATATATATATATATATATATATATATATATATATATATATATATATATATATATATATATATATAATACAACCATAATAAAATAGATCAACATAGACCCTCCACGGACTATATCAACTAACCTAGCTAAACTGGTATTAGATCTCACCATCAGGATTTACCAAACCCATGAGGTTATCTAAATGAACTGCAATAAACTGTAGACGGCTATCCTGGTCACCTGCAGGAGGTGGAGGTGGTGGTGGAGGCTCGGCAAAAACCTGGCACCTGAAGGCCCTGGAACATCAGATACTGCAGTCGGTGGCATGACCCGAAAGTGTGACACACTGAAATCACTCTAGGTATTCATCCTCACATTGCCCAGGACGCTAAACCTTAACGACTATATCCATGATCTCGCGGGGGGGGGGGGGGGGGGGGGGAGCTAAGGATGTGACTCTGAAACCATCTATCAATGTCATCTGCTGGAGCATTTGGAACTGGACGAGGGATGCCTGCACATAACCATATTGACGTATACACCTCTCAGGAAAGTGTCTAACCACATGGTTCTCTCATCTAATATTCCCTGAATACAAAGTAGACACCTCAAATGGACGATGAGTGTGATGAGATGTATATGGTGTCTAGACGACATCCTCTAACATCAGTGCATCTAGCCTTCTCATGTACTCCATCAAACCTCTTGGATGGGATTATTTTCCCTTCCATCTCCTTGCACATAGAACAATAGCTGGTACATGTTGGATCTTCCGCTCACAGATGTGAGGGAAGTGCTCATATATCTAACACTGCACAAATAAAAACCATCAAATAAATACATCCAAGTAACTAATAAAAACCACCAAAAAAAGGAAGAATACCTGTAACTGTAACAGGCTAAGGTAACCAGCAAGTTGTCTGGTCTCAGGATGAGAAGCAACATCAAGTGTCGTGTACAGCATGGTCAAGACCGCCACCCCAAGCCCAACATGGAGTGTCAAGTGTGTTGAACATAGACAGGTACTGAACATCAATGTAAACTATAGACTTGTCTGCAAAGAGAGTACATGCCACCAGATGTAGTATGTACGCCCTTGCGGTAACCCATAACCTAATTGGTCTATATCATTTAATATGTCAGTCATCTCCCCAAATGAAAGATGAAAATATGATGTTTCTGGGTGTCACCTCTTAATAAAAGCAGATGACAGGGAGGTGTTCAACATGGTCAAAGAGCCCTCAGCAAACTTCAAAAGATGAAAATCTCTAACGATATTCTTGACCTCCTCAGGCATCAGACTCTCAGGGAAGTTCTTCAACTTCGAACCATGAGAAGCGATCTTCAGCACTTAACGCTCCTGTAAGAAGCAAAAACAAAATATTATACATCACATATTGTAAGCAAAAATAAAAACTATGCAATTAAAGAAAACCAATTATATACCTCACCCTACCATACCCTGTCGGTGACATGGTCACAAATCTTGTCAGCACGGACTTGTCTGAAGATCCTCTAGGAAATGCTCCATTTGTGTGTACTGATGGCTCCATAGTCATGGTGTCCGTATCAGTGGAGAACACCTCGTCAACGCGCTCAACCAGGACCTCCTGCTCTCCAACATGCTTAACCTTCGGCTCCACAACAGGAATAGAAGCGTGAATCTCCTCAATAACCTCCGCAATTTTCGGTTCCACAACAGAAACATGAACATGTACCTCCACATCATCTGTCTCCACAACAGGAATATGAGTTGGCTCCCCAGCAGTGGAAACTCTCAATCCCCGACGGCGGGGTGCGCGAAACTGAGCCTGCTGCTCTGCCCTCCGTTTCCGGTTAGAACCGGTCGGAGGGCGTCGGTCAGCCGTAGCTCCGAAGCCTGTGCCTCATCAGCCCGGGCCTGAGCTTCCGCTCTATCACTCTGCCTACCCGCAACAGTATCGTCTTTGCCCCTGGTTCTCACTGTAAAATAAAAAAATTAGAAAAATATGAACTACCGAAAATTTCAAAATTTCTAGTATTTTTTCCAAAAAAAAAATTAAACTACCGAAAATTTCAAAATTTCTGATATCATTTAAAGTCCCAAAAGTTTTGAAAGTTAAGGTACAAAAGGAAAATGGTTACGCTGGAAATTTCAAAATTTCCGATACGAAAATATCAGAATTTTTGAAATTTCCGATGCGGTATATTGGATATTTCGCAAATATACCGAAAATTACTTACTATCTCACAAGATTTCTGGTGTCGTCTTGAAATTTTCAATATCGCTACAGAGTTTTGAAAAATTCCAGTTAATCACAGAAATTTAGAATTTCTGAAAAATATTTAGATAAAGATAATTTGCTCTTTTCATACCATTTAGAGAAAATCAAATATAAAAGAGGAATGACATGTTAATTTCTCGCTAGACTTGTATGAACACAATCATAAATCTTTTGATTTGGAGACACTCACATGTAATAAAGTGTAGGAAAAAAATAATTAATTTATTATTAGTTGTATTGATATAATAACGTTTTCTATTTTTGTTTTTTTAATTTGTGTGAGTGTCTAAATTTTAATTATTTAAGTTTGTGACCATATAAATATTGCTCCAACCGTGATATCTCAAGTGTGACTTATTGCTTTTTTTTCAATTTTTTATATTTATCTTTTTCTCTTTTACTTCATTTAGGTTTCAATCGAAAAGGTGAGAAATCTTATATATACTTTGTCTATTAAACTTTTAAATTAATTTTGTGAAGTTTTTATCAGTAATAATAATTCAATAACACATTCTCATGCATCCCACAGGTGGGTAGCGACTAATTTTACTTTAAATTGAACAATTTACTCTTTCATATTCATGTCCTATATTGATTTTCCAAAACTACTATCCGTGGGGTTCGGTGGCAAACAGTATTAAAATATACATTTGACCTAATGAACACATTAACAATTGTTTAATTTGAATTATTCACTATCTATTCATTATGTGTATGATACAAAAGATTAAAGTATAACTCTAGTGGTTACCTTGATAAAAAGAAAAAAGAAAACACTATACTAGCCTCATTTACACACATATAGACCCTTCCTCAGTAGTAGAAAAGCCGAACAAAAATCAGGGGTCTGTTGAGAGATATAGAGAGATCATAAAAGCAAGTATTCGCTCTCCTTTACATGAAGATTCCCGGGTGAGTCACCGTTTTCAATTCATTGCGAATCTATCTGCAATAATCATTCAATGTTGCTTCCAATTAGATCAATCCAATATATGTAAGTATAATGTAGAGTACATAAGCTGCAGTTATCTCTTCTTCTTTGCAGCCACATGCATGGTGAAATACCAAGCAATTTTGATGTCTTGTATGTATGATGCTTCACATTCTATAAAATATTTGAACATAGTCATATAATAAGGTCATCAGTTTAAGCTCCATCCAAATTAGTTAGAAATGTTCCTTGTGGAACTCAAATTTTGTTGGACCCTTTTCATTGAACTCGAAGCATAGTTTATTAAGTTCTTTGGCCAAAACTGGTGCGCCACAATAAAATACCCCTGATATTAATTAAGACAGCCATAATGTTAGTATAAGAAAAACAGAAAATGGTATATATGATACTACCATGTATGAAGTGCCAACATATGCTCGATGGAGACTAACCTATTCGTCCACTATAGTGCTTGGAACACATTTTAGAGAAAACCTTCTTCCAATTAGGCCTAGCAAAATGTGTTCGTACCTGGTAAGTAGAAATTCAAAGCAGTTATAATTTACTCAATGTCCATCCCAACTTAGAAATTAGAGAGCATCAAGAAATGGAAGGCTTACCCTAGTTCCAGAAACAATATCAACTCCATTTTTGGCATGGTTAAGTGCTTGAACCATGGTGATGAGGGCAGATCTAGCATCTCCTTCCTCGTATACGCTAGTCAAGTAGTTGTGCATCTCAATGACACCCTGAAGTCCATAATTTAACAATCAACATTAACCAATTGCAAGTAATCCTTATTCATCTTAAGGAAGGAAAAGGAATACTTAATTCTTCAAGAGCAAGTATCTATAATATAAATAAATCTTCAGCAATATAACTAATACCCTTTGATCAAGCTCAGCTACTTCGTTCATGACTCCTTTGAACCAATCAAAAGAGCCTTGCTCTCTTGTAACCCAGTAGAAATAAGCGTTGGTAGTCTTCAGAGTTTTCCTCCTTTTTGGAGCAATTTTATTAACAGATGGTGAATCAGTACTCCCAACGCTTACGTCTGAAGCTCTACTTGTATCAGAGACTGAATCCTGGATGGGGGTAAATGTATTGCTAATTTAGTCGTGCTATATTTACATATGAATGCTCAAATGACAATATTTACATATGAATGCTCAAATGACAACTTTTTATGAGTTTTAACATGGTTGATATCATAAGTAATACTCACCGCCAGCTCCTCCATTTTGATAATGTTGTTGAGAAGATCTTTCAGGATGCTGATGAAAGGAGTTGCTCCTATACCGAGACCGACCAGTAACAAAACATCATACTTTTTATAGTCTTGTGCTGGTGCCCCGTAAGGTCCATCTATCTTTAACTTTGGCAAACTGTATCAACAGTTAGCAAACAGCAGAAATATCAGCATAAATTTATAGTTGATGACCAAAAATCTGAAGACAAAAAATATAGTGCTACATGTACCTTTTCTTTGTCGTTTCATCAGCCCTAAGAAGCCCGCTCCTCCCTAACACAGGAGGCTCACAGGCCTCTGAAAATACCCTTTTAAGCTCCTGAGTCCAGTCACCAAGTTGACGAATGTGAACACTCAGAAAGTCATCCCCAGGGGCTGAGGTAATAGAGAACGGATGCCTGTCATCATACATATATTTCTCCGTGTTACTTTTAGACACTGACACTAAATAGGGCAAAGATGCCATAACTGAATCGAGACTCCTTATTGCTCATTAATTTTAATTCAGTTAAAAACGCAAATATGGTATGAAGCATGATGTAAATTATAACACCTCAGTATTCAACTAAAATGAAATGTATTGTCCATTAAACTGAAATGCAACTTACCACTCAAAGGGAGACACAGCAGAACATTGTACAAACATGTATTGTCCACTTTTGTAGCGAAATTGAGGAGGCTTAGACATTTGCAATGTGAGAACATTTCCAGGATAAATAGCAACCTAAATGTTTCCCACAAATAAAAAGGAAAGTGAAATAAGTTAACTTTGGTGCATTTACAGGATAGTTTTGATTTATATAAAGTTAAGGTGAGTCAAGTGTGATTTCTGAGGTCCGGGTCCTTGCAATTTTTACTTTGTAGAACTTCACTCACTGGATAAATACAATATGCCCAGACAAATCAATTGTATGCAAAACAAAGTGAACCCATATTATTAATGAAGCTGGTACTAATTTTAAGAGCCTGCCACTAATAGTTTCACTCCCTATGCTCACCTTTATAATACGAACTGTATAAAAGCCAGAACGAAATAATCTGAGTGTTCTTTCTGACGCATAGAGTAAAACCGGAACAGCGAGATACATCCAGGTCTGAAAATCAAAAATCAAGGGGTCAAACAACTAATCACCGTAAACAATGTATTCATAAATATCCTAAACAATTGAAATCCAATTCTATAAATTATATACCGTTTTATAATACCATTTGTGCACGAGGTAAAGTTTTACACCGTGGACAATGAGCAGGACATAGACAATGACAAACAGATGGTGTGAATACCAGAAGGCATTGAAGCCAGTAAGCCTACTAAATGGTTCAGGCAGCTTAATGAGATTCCTCCTGAACCATTTTGTTGCGAGAGTAAATGCTATTGCCATCAAAACCACCATCAAAATCCCAGTGATACCCGAAACCCCTTTAACTAGGTCTGCATAACTAGGTCTGTCATGACCAAATACACCATTCAAATACTTATGATAATCAGCTTCAGACGAACTTACAAGTCTTGGAAAATCACAAGCAAGGTGATCTCCGACATGAAGTATAACACCGATTACGATTGCCCCAGCAATTGTCTGTAAGAATCAGAAAGTAACAACCGAAATCATATACTTGTAAAATTTACATAAATTTGTAATTTAAGTTTCTACTATCTGTCAAAAACATAGTCTCCTCCGGACTCTGGAGATTTCCTAGCGGTATGAATTAGTACCTTATGGAAGTTGATGTTGTCGTCAAAAGGTACAACATGAGATAGCTTTGTAGACCTGAGCCAAGTTATGGTGTTTCTGCAGACGGGTAAAAGAATAAGTGCCATGTTGAATTTCAACGTCTCAGCCCCACCTTTGGCTGTGGGAAGACAGTAACCCATTATATGAAAAGCATCCTTTTGCTTGTATTGAAAAAATTTCCATGTGAAGAGTCCAATCATTATGCAAACCCACAATGTTAAAACCCAAAGTCTCCTCCAATTCTCTTGCAAATAGTAAATAAATCTGCGGCTCACCCTACGTATAGGACTTTTCATTCTAAGTCCCTGTAGGTTCTGACTCAAAGCTTGGCTTGTGTAGCTTAGAGCTTGGGAGTAGTTGAGATACGTGTCCTTTTGTAAAAGAAGTGTCTCCAATTGCCATAGCTGCATGCATAGGAACAACATAATGACCATCCAAAAGGTCGCAAAATATTCAGAGGTTGAGTTGTATAAAACACATTTCAGCATGTTAATGATGTGCATTATATGCATTACAAGAGTAACAGAATTTTAATAAACGTGGATATATGTTGAGTAACAGGTAAGTATAACCCTTGAAAACAAAGGCCAGAAATTGAAGCTTATGAAAAGAAAATGGATATCCATGGATTCCTTCTGCCATTGCATTGGTGGTTATTAGTTCAGGTCAAGTGTATCAAGACAGTAGGAAAGGAAATCCCTCAACTCATGGCATAAATTATTTTTAACCAATTGTATTTATTGGTTTGCAGCTCCTCTCTCACATTAAAGGAAAGGTAAACTGCAAAGGAATCAATTTCCATTACTTGATTTCAAGTCCATAATTGAGAAAATAATGGAAGAAAAAATTAAATTAACTGATGAACAATACTCCAACTAAGATCAGCACGCAATAGCTTCGTTAGGTTTTAAAAAACGGTAACGGTGGCGTCACGGTCGCGTAAAGGTTTTTGCGATTTTGATTTGTACATGTGTTACGACACTGATTGCGGTTGTCGCGGTGGTGAATTGTTCTTCAATATAGAAAACAGTAATAACAGTATCGGTATCAGTATCTACCAAAACCGTTTTATCGTGGCAGTATTCGCGGTCGCGGACCGTTTTTTAAAACCCTGGCTTCAACTATGCCCCTGAAGGACTTTCTGCCACAGTACTGTTCACATTTACTTTTAAATAGTGTTGAGAACATTCACTTTAAAACTTTGTTACAACAATCATTCTTTTATTTGATAAAGTATGTGGGCCAAATTCCAAAATAGCATCTCATTTCAGTAATGGCACAAAAATTTCATCAACAAAAAGTGAGTGTTTAAAAAGTATATTGCCTATGAAGCACTAAGTCTTACAAAATGCTTGACACTTGACACGGTTAATATAAAAATTATAGGAGATAGACGGTGCTACATATATAATTAACATTTACCGATCTACTATTAAAAAAATTTATTTGAGGTTTGTTTAAAGAGTGTATACTATGTGTCGAACCATAGAAAGAAACAAATTTTTTTAGAACTCTTTAGTGAACAGCACTTCTCTTTACTTTTAGCTTTGAAGCTTAGTGAACACAAAAACCAGTACTAACCCGCACTGTTTAAAAATTGTACAAATTTCTTCTAAAAGGTTCTATTGGTCTAAGAAATAATAGGTCCCTAATAAATACTTATATTGATCAGCATCTACTTGCTTACTCAAGGAACTGAATAATTAGAAGTATCAGCTTAGTCATATGTTAGGTACATAGTAACTAAGTCGTCCCTAGCTAGCTACTTGAATTTATGTTAAATTTGTTGACAAAGCAAAAGATGAAGAAATAATAAAGTATATGGAGTAGTTGACAATAATGTATAGCAATGTTAATGGAATATCAAACTTTTTTTTATACAAGGACATCAGTCAATTTATTTGTTTAACTTATAACTGCTTGCTAGATTGAAATAATTTATCAAATACGCCTGATATTTTCACTCTTCTTTTTCTAAACGGTTGAACAACAAAGAAAATGTTGTGTGATTGGATCAATTACACAATTTGGCCCAACTGTGGACTAAAGAAAGGGTCGTAGTCCAACACTGACTGATTGTACGCAAGTCAAACTATGACTAAAAAAATAGGAGGCCCTAGCAAGTAGCAAATATACCTGTGGAACATTATATTCTCTTTTTTATTGTATTAATGGAAATAAATTCTAATCAAGGGATAGAACTCAAGTGGTTAAAATAATTCTAATTTAAAGATTGAACATTCGGAAAAAAAAATCAAATTTGGTAACATAATTATCATCAAACTTTGTTTTATCTTTAGCTAAATTCTAGATTATCAATAAAAAAAATTCACCAATTCTTTCTAAAATCAACCAACATTATCGACAACATTTTCCACAAACAAACAATTATTACAATGAATAGTTATTTGTCCATTGTTTATGTGGGCATGCTAAAAAATCATATTCGATTCTTTTACCATGAGGTTGATATTAAAAAATAAATTGTCAAATAAATTGTCAAATTGCGACGTTCATTGAAATTCAACTATTGAAACTTTATTCACTTCATAGTTTGATTCTTCTACCATGAGGTTGATATTAAAAAATAAATTGTCAAATTGCGACGTTCATTGAAATTCAACTATTGAAACTTTATTCACTTCATAGTTTGATATAGACGTTGATATATTTTATCATCATACTGTAACGTTATCATTGTACTTGGTATTCTAGTAGTAGTATCCATTGTTACCAAGGAGTCAAATTCAAATAATTACTATTAACACCATTTTTTTTCTCTTTTGCTTATTTATTTTTACTACTCCCTTTTTCTTAGTCAATGTCTCATTTTCTATGTCATATTAATCAATATTTAATCCAATTTTTAATTGTTATTATTTTTTTCAAGGTCTATTATAATATTAATTATTTTTCATTACACTCTTAACTACGTTAATAGTTTTTTATAAAAAATTATTAACATGTTTTAACATTAACGGTGTTATTTAAAACTTATTTCGGATGAGACATGAATATCAAAGACTACTTAAAACGACCACCACATTTTTTTTAATAAAATGTATGCTAATACCTCAATGTAGCCAAGTCTTTCAGGGTCTAACTCTTCCATAATCAAAGCTGCATATTCTTCCGCCTGCTCCTGGAGTCTAGATAACTTATTTGCAGAAGCACTTAACATGATGACCTGGAAAGAAAGAAATGCACCAAGAATTAGATAATGAACTATTTAATTAATTAAAAAAATTAACTAAATATTAGTACGTGGTTAAGAAAATGTCTATCTTGTGACAAAAGAAATGCTTTTAGCATAAAATGACGACCACACCCCCACCAACTCCACTCTGAAAACGTCTTCACTATGAATTCCAAGAATTTGGTAAAAACAGAGAAATGAAAGCTCCATCTCTATGACCTAAACCGAAAAAAGTAGGACATGACTCTTGAATATCTACTACTACCAACTAATATTATGCTTTGGATCACGGAAAATTAATGTCTAGTGTGAACTCATTACTTAACTAATGGATTTTTAAGTAATTATTTTTAATAATCATAAGACTTTACTTTGTCCACGCCAGCCAAATGTTGATTAATTAAAAGCATGGATGCAACGTTTCACGTATACATAATATGAAGAAAATGTCACTCTAAAGAAACATTAAAGTTGATTGTTCAAACACAAATATAAAATAGTAAACAAAATTTTCAGTTAAATATAAAATTCCTCTATACCTCTTTTACTTCTTCTTCGGTGATTCTTCCATCTTCGTTCTTGTCCACCCTGTGAAGGCAATTAAAATATTATATGAAAATTAAAAACATAAGGCACTTAATGATTACTTCTATAATAATAATTGAATTACAAGCTAAGAATGCTTCAAAGTGACATTAAAATATTAAAGTAAAATATACGGTGACATTTAATAATGAGGAGTTTAATTTGACATTGGATAGTGCCAGTGCGAGTTTTAAAGGTAACCAAGATTATTAATCACTAATTAAATATAACTACAATGCAACAATAGAACAATAAACAATAAGCATTGAAAGATTACATGTCAAAGAAGATCTGGAGCCGAGAATCAAAACTTTGATTAGTAATTTGCGTCCAGAAATCGAAAAGTTCTTCCCTGTTTATCTTCTCAACCTTCAATCTTTGTTTACGACCTAATGCATCAAAGAGTTCCTGAGCAAATTCCTTGGAATCTTTCATACCTTTCGAAAGAGAGAAAAAAAAACTATTAAGATTTAAGACTATTTCAAGTAAAAAAGAATTATCAGAAGAAGCACTACTCAAGATCTAAGCAATTTTTAGGATGTAAAATTGATTAAACTATAATGCATTGAAACAGAGAGAAATTAAACGGTTTATTTTATCATTCGAACAATGCAAGATTATTATGAATAGAGATTTCAGAAAAGAAATTGACCTATGCATTGACCGAAATCGACGCGGTGAAGAAAACCGTCTTTAGCAAGTTTATCGAAATTTCTCTGCACTTCATTCCACGCATCTAAACCGTTGGATTTAGTACTGATGAATTTCAAACTCCGGAGTGCTTTATGAGCACCGGTGCGAGTGCGATCAAGCTGCGCGCGTTGCTTCCTGAGAGCACGAGCAGCCAACGCCGTTTCAAAACCACCAACTCCGGCACCGCTAGTTCCAGTATGACTATGACCAGCGGAAGATGAAAGAGCACGCGAAGCATGACCGTGACTCCACGAGAATCGTCTTAGCTCCTGCGAGAATTGCTTCGCCTTAGCAACGGCTTCGGCTTTCAGCTCCTGCGAGAAATGCCGGAATCCTCTCGACGAGTTTCTCCGGATCGACGGCGACATCGGAACAGACGCCGGAGTATCATAACCGCTTCCGGCGACACTGGCGACACTATCGTCAATATTAACATTAGCACCAGCTGGCTCAACACTACGAAGAACGATTGTGTCATCGTCTCGAAGATCGATAGTAACCTCCACAAACTCATCGGAAGCGTAACTAGACTCGGTTCCCGGCGACGTCCCGGCGCTGACAGTTACTTTTCCGGGAACAGTATCTGACGCCCAACGCCTCTCGTGCTTCGGAATATCATTCATTGATCACACGATAATCAATATACCGATCAGTCTAAATGATTTTCTCGTTTTTACCCCTCAAATTGAAATTTGTTATGCTATGCTGGTATTAGACACGCGTTCATAAAATGGACAAGTGTAGATTGAATAGACAAAATTACGATATCGAATTTATATCGAGAGAGAGAGGAGAGGAAAGTAAAATCTTAGATACATAGATTAGGCTCTGTCATAATGTAATAGCTGAGAGATAGGTAGAAGAAAGAAACACAAATTTATGGAATGGTTTGTAATTAAAATAATAAAAATAAATTTAAAAAGTGTGTTTGGTTAGATTTAATTTAATCAGTGTGAAATAAAAAACAAAAGGTAATAAATAATGGCCACCAAAAGATGTTTGTTAAAACTTAAACTAATTAAAATTTAACTAACATAATTTTTTTTAAATTGTCAAGTGGCTTAATTTCACTCTCTAAAAATAATAAATATATCACAAATTCAAACTCGCGTCTTTACATTTATTTTTTCGTGACCGTCAACTGAGTTGGTTTAATCGATTAATTAATGATTTTTTGGGTCCAAAAAATAGTTTGTGGCAAGACGCGGTTGGAATGACTTGGCTTTTGAAGTAGTGGATGCAGAAGGTGAGAGAGAGATAAAGTGTGGGAATGGCGAGTCGGAAAACGAAAGAGAATATGTCTATTTTACGTTAGTGGGGTCGCTGATTCTAGAACGGCAAGGATTGATTTCAATGTCAACTCCACTCACTCACACATGATTTCCCTTCGTTCTTCTAATTTTATTTTTATTGTAACATTTTATCTATATAAAGAAGACCTTTCTTTCTAATTTAATCTTAGAAATTACTAACAATTAAGTTTCTTAAATTTTTTCAAATTTGATTCGTTGACTTTTAAATTTCAATTGAATTATCTATCTTATAGGGTATCAACATAATTTATTTTAAGTTATCTTTTATTTTAAGTAAAATGTATCATTATAATTTATTTCTATTTTGAAATGGTGTTTAAATTTGCAAAAGATGTAGCAATATAGAATTTTCCTTCTTTTACTTTACTTTTTGGAAAAGGTAATATAGAATTTTCCTAACACAATTTAATTGGAAAAGGACCACAGACAAAAATATCAAATTAAAACTTTTAAAAGCTACATTTTCAAATTTAAAAAATAAAATAAAAACAAATACTAACATTGTATTAGAATGTTTCTTATTTATGGAAAGGAAAGATCCGCGTTTTCACAATTGGTATAAAAAAGTTAAGATGGTATTGGAAAAAAGATAGATAAAATAAATAAAAAGAAATTCAATAGTAAATTATTGTTTAGTAAAGGAACATACATGTCTAGTGAAGTGATGGAATTACGCATTGATGTTTTTGAGCAAATTTTCGGTATGAAAAAATGGGATTGAGATGCACCGTTAACATTTTAATGTTAAAGTTATTAAATGAATTATAAAGGAGTAGAGTAAATTATAGTTAAAATATATCTCAAATTTGTGTGAGATCCTTTATATATGAGGGGCAGTTAGAGATCTTTCTTACTTTTAAACATGGAATATGGAAAACTGTTAGATGATATCTAACGGTGAATAATCATTTCTGGTGTGGATTGAGTATGAGTCTCAAGATAGTGGTTATATTGTACTTTAAACACTTTATGATTTTCGATCGAGGATTGAGCCTCATTGTTATTGGGCCTCTGGTCGGCTCGGAATAGCTGCCCCAAATATTTATCTATTGCAGTAATAGAAAGTTTTTCAAAATATTGGATCGCCCTCGCCCTAGGTCGAGATCTTCACAACGAGTCTTTTGTTTGCAAAAGTGGAAAAGATTTAGAAAGCTGAAGCGACTGACCTTCCGAACATGCACATTAAATGTTAGTCTCATCATTAAGACACTTCGCATGATTACATTTATATATGGTCATAAGTCTCTAGGGTAGAGTGTGTTTATCCCCTTTAGGATGCTCAAGTATACTCAAGTAATATGGTAATTTCGAGGCAAATCTAACATTTGTTTTTCATCTTCCCTATTTTCCTTCACTTCGGATCGTCGAATTGTATATGTCGTTCCACTATAGAAAGGTTATTTCACCTTTTAGAGAATGTTTCCATTCTCCGAACAAACTATAACATTACTCTTATTTTCGCAAACTCGGATTCTTTATCCCCGAGCATCGAAGAATCCTATTTTACATGTTCTTTTCCTTCCTTGAATTTCACACATCCTTAATTCATCGCACTTTTAGAGCGACCTTTCGTCGTATCTTTTCCTTCAAACTTCTAGTTTTTTCTAAGTACAACTTATATCCTTCTCATTTACAATGTTATTTTCTCTTTTTATTTTATTTTTTATTTTAGCCATGTCTAATGTAGGAGATAAACCTATGAATGTCATAGAAATATCTAGTGGCGATAATGTAAGTGATATTTTGTCTCACATTGATGTAGTAGATCTAAAGATGTTGAATGTCTCTCTTTTGGTAGTCGCCCACTATTCGCGGGATTTTCTCGCGAACAATCTCTATCCTATTAATTAAAGGTTACTTGCAGGACCGACTGCAAGAGTCATATACTTAGAGTTAAGTTTGAGAGTGTTTGGGTGTTTGAAATGATTAAAGTACGAAAAACATAATAAGAAAAGGTAAAAAACAAAGACAAATAAATAATAAATAAATTGCAAGACTGGAATGATGAACAAGACTTTGAAATAGACTGCTTCAAATTTAAAGAGGGACGCAATCATACATTTCTCAGAACTGACTCGTTTCTCTAGACGCTGCTACTTTGAGTGCTCTTTTACAATGTTATAAAATGAGACCATGAAAATTAATACAACAATTGTTTATATAGATGCTAAAATGTAACCATCGACGGTTACTTGAATAACTCACGTCGAGAGTTCGTGTGGAACTTCTTTCAAACCTCCCACGTTTTGCCGACACTTGTAGTTGGCAACTACTTTTGCCTTCACTTGATCTTATTTTTGACTGGCCTAGGCTTCATCGACCTAGCCTCTACTTCGAATACTATTTCAACCCAATTTATGAGGATTACCCCTCAAATCTTATCGATGGCTCCTGTTTATTCACATGCAAAATAATTGACCCTCCTTTTGATAAGATACCATCCACCTTATGACCTAATCCTCTTAGTCGAAAATTACTTGTCAACAAATTGCCCCCCAAAATGCCAATTTCAACGAAGCTTTTGTCGACTGAGAACTCTGGCGTTTTAACTTTTTGAATTTTCGACTGCACGTCTTTTCAAAAGATGTCATGTGTCATGATTATCACTTTCTATGACACTATTCCCCATTCCAATCCATCATTTCTCATAATGGCTCATAGTTTCCAGGATATGGGATTTAGCAAACCCTACTAACTCTTCCACTCCTGAGTTTAGCGATAATCATTACTATCTAAATGGGTGTCACCTGTCCACCATTGACGGCCTCAATGAGCCTATAAATATCCCTTTACGTTTGTTGTCTCTTCTTCTTCTTCTTCTTCTTCTTCTTCTTCTTCTTCTATCTTGCACCCATTTTTCTCTACAAACGTTGCTGAACCATCAACTGTTCTTTCTATAATCTTTTGGCTACGAAACACCCATAATTTTTTCTCTTTTCCTTCTCTTTCATCCCAATGGCTGATTCTTGCACTGACCTGATGAACACCCGCAACAACCCTGTGGGCTTCACTCTTTTTGAAGAAGAAAATCTGGCGGTGATTCCTCAAGCACCATCTAAGGATAAACACAAAGTGAAAAGATAGAAACAACAAATGCTTATCATGTTTGTTATTGCAGAAAAACTCTTTGCATTCTATGACCCACTCCTAACTCAACATAATCATCTCAAGAAAGTTTAAGAGTACTTTCCTTGTTTCACCCTAGTGAAGCCTTTAGCTTTCGACCATGAAACACCAATTGATTCTAGATTCATAGGGTCTATGGTTTTTCTATCGATGCCCACTCCAGGTAAAAAGACTTATCTTGTTTGGTTAGGCAAAGTTCAAGGAAAAAGACAACAACAATGGAAGGATTCTGGTATCTTCAATGATATCCATCTGTCGAGAAACGCACATAGGATTAACCCTAATTTGATCCTAGCATCAATTTTCTATTGGGAAGGTACTACTAATAATTTCAAATTTCCTTGTGGGATGTTAACACCCACTTTGTTTGATTTGGCAGCCATTATTGGCCTCTCTCCTTTGGGTGAAATTTTCAACCCAATTGCCCCGACTAAAAATTCCTTTCATTTTGAGCACACCAGTCTCAAACATTACATATCCAATCATTATATCAACAATGATCATGAAGTTTATGACGAGGAGCATATCGCCTTCCTTACCCTATGGATTTCTTATTTCTTATTTTGCCTAGGATCTTTGCAGGTAGCCAAAGGCTTTGTCCCTTTGGCCATTCAAATCCATGAAGGTCGAAAAATATCACTTGGAAAACTTTTGTTGGCATAATCACACTCTAGGTGATGCTTCATCCAGGATAAATTCTCTCTCGACTCATGAAAAGGGACTAACTCTCTCAGGTCCCTTTTGGTCGCTACAACTTTGGCTGAATGCCAGGTTTGAACATCAATCAAGCTATCCCACCTCTAAAGCAACTCTTTTCTTATCGGAGCCTCGAGCTATCGAGGGCCTAAGGTTGTCTTTGATGACCCCTCAACAGGATCTCGACAGGCTTGCCTTTATGAAGTGTGTTTATTTGTTTATTGAAATTACAGTTTTTATTTCGGCCATGGCCCCTTTTATGGACCGAAATGTTGGCCCAGACTGGTTCAAGAATCCTTTTCCTGGTCTTTCTCCAAAGGCTACTGCAACATCAAATGCAGTCTGGACAACATTTTTGACCCTCATGCTACTTTTATTTAGAATTTATGTTGGGTCAAAAGGTTATGGCTTCATGAGTTACCAACCACAACTAGTGGCCCGTCAATTTGGGTTTAGTTAGATGTTGTCTATGTCCCTTTTTTCTCATCATATAAACATTGTCTCTATTGGTTGATAATTGTCTGTTGGTGAGCATTTGGCGTGCCTTAAGTTTCATAAAATGATGAATAATTTTGAACTCTATGTGTTCCACTTTCAACCCTCCTTTTTTACTACTAAAGAATTCGACCAATGGTGGTCTGAATTTTAGAAAAGGTATTACTTTGCACCCATCTTCCTACAAAAATTTAATAAAGCCTTCAATTCCTTCAAGACTACTCAGACAACTGCAATATTGGAAACAGAAACTAAGGCCGATAGAGTTATGTGATCATCTACCATAGCCGTCGAAAATATTCGGCCAACAACAATAATTCTTGGTTCTTTTGAATTTCTTAGGGTTATTCACACACTTTCGTTTTTTATGCTTAATCATCTACCTCCAAACTCCTTTTTTACTTTCCAGAAACGACTTTCGACTGATCATCCCGCACCTCCCAATTTGACCAAGAAAGCGAAGGTTTCAACCATCTCTCGACCTCAAGTATGGTATACTGCACCAATTTAATTTCCTTCAATAAGTTAACTTTGAATTGCCTATGACTTCCTTGGCTCTTAGGTTTCTGAAGAGACACCCAACTCTCAATTGACAAATAAAACTCTACGGACAGTGGGCATACTCAGATTTTTCCTTCCTTCAAGGCTCTCACCCCTGTTGAACCCAAAGGTACTAAAAAGTCAAAGATTATCCTCACAAATTTGACCCCAAAAACTCATCTCTTGGCACCTACCAAATATGGTGTTTCAACTACTAAGACCTCTGGCGTGAAAACTTCCAAACATCAGTCTGATGATTAGGAAGAAACTTCTCCCCCTCGATAATCAGCTGCTGTCAGTTCACTTCCGACATAAAAAGGTGTTTTGCTCTCAACTGAGGTCTTTGTCCTCTTTTATTTATTTTCCTATATCGGATCCTCATACTAATTCGAAATTTATTTCCTAGGAACCACTTCATGTTGCAGTCACCAACTCTGATAACTCCACCAAAACACACCCCATTGATAACACCAATGCTCCTGAGCATTCGGTCGAGGCTTCTTCTTCAAAGATATCGACTGAAATGGTTCATTTTCCAAATCATCCTGATGATGCCCATGATGCTGAGAACCAAGAGCCCCAACCTACTGCTGCGGTTAAAACTCCTGTTGAGAATATCCTGAACCAACACGCCTTGTTTGATGAAGGACCAAAAAATCCGGCTCATATAGATAAAGCTCTCCAAGATACCAATTCCAACAGCTCTCTTATCCAAGAAGAAATCCTGACCATGAAGCAAAAGAATCTGGTTGAAACTCTTATGAGATTGCAGAAACTTCGACAAGCCTCGATTAGTTCTCATGCTTCTGGCTCAACAGAGACTAAAATGGATACTGATGTGAACCTTAAACTACAACAAATTGCAACCTACCAAGCACAGATAGCTGAGCTCATAAAGAAAATAGCTAAAGTCGAATGGAAGAAAAACTCGTTGTACTCGATTGGTTGCCTTCCTAGCCAAGATACCATTACCCAGGAGACTCTCAAAGGGATCACTCACGGCGAGAATGCCCTCAAAATTAAGGGAGAAATCAACCAATTAAAGATAAAGAAAACACATCTTGACAACAGGATTTCCTTGGAGAAGATTCACTTTGAAGATTTCAAATCTCGATTCCCCGCTTAATTACCATCATTTGTTTTCTTTTTGTCGATGCTAGCCTTCTTTTTTTCCTTTTTGTAATCCTTTTGAACTAATGGTTATCATCTTGGCTCTCTTCAATTTTGGTTACCAATATCTATATAATATGCTTTTATTCTACTGCAATCCGAATCTCTTGAAGCATAGGTCTATACTTTTTCAAATATTTCCCATTTACTTTAAGGATTAGTTGGTCAAGACCTATCTCTTCGATCTCGTAAGCATTACTTGTAAATAATTTTGTAATTTGGAATGATCCCTCCCAATTTGGTGACCATTTCCCCAATGTTCGATCTCGTCGACCCATAGGTAGAATTAACTTCCAAACATATTTACCTATTGAGAATATTTTTGTTTTTACTTTCTTATTATATGCTCTAGAAACTCGCTCCTTTTATCGGATTATCACATCCAATGCAAACATCCTTTCTTTATCCAAATCTATTGTTTCGTTGAACAACACATTCTAGTATCGTTCTGACAAAATATCATTTTGACACTGCATCCTTACCGACTGCAGGTGTATTTCGACTGGAAAAATGAAGTTATGTCCAAATACCAATCAAAAAGGATTTTGTTTGCCTCCTTAGGAGACGTTCGACAAGCCCACAATATTTGGTCCAGGTTTTATGCCAATTTTTTGGCTTCTTCGAAACGTGTTTTTTAATCAAATAAATTATCACTTTATTCGCTGCTTCAATCTGACCATTGGCCTGAGCATAATAAGGTGTTGAGGTCATCAATTTGAATCCCGTTTCAGACGCATATTCTTGCATTTTTTTACCGATAAACACTGACCCTTGGTCTGTGGTTATAGTCTCATAAATCCCAAACCTATAGATTATGAGTTTTTGAATGAATTCAATCACCGTATCTTGATCCACACTAACTAAAGGTATGACTTCTATCCATTTGGTAAAATAATCTATTCCCACCAGGATAAACCTTTGTTTTTTGATGACGCTAGTCGAATTTATCCTATAATGTCCAAAGCTCGTCCTCTAAAGGGCCATGGATTAACAATTTCATGCAATTCACTTGCTGGCACATGTTGAATACCTGCATGCTTTTGGCACTCTTAACAACCTTTGGTGAAATCAATGTAGTCTTCTAACATGCTTGGCCAATATACGCCTTGTCGAAATAATAATCATTTCATTTTATGTCCAACTTGGTGAGCATCACAAGCTTCGCTATGAACATCAGACACTGCCACATATGCTTCCGTTTCTCCAAGGCATTTAAGCAACACACATTCAGGAGTTTTTTTTTAATAATTCATTACCCATGCGAATGTAGCTTAATGCCCTGTATTTTATCTTCATGTTAGTATTTCCGACTGGATTCTCTAGATACCCTATAGTTGGCTTTTTCTAGTTTGTATCTAGCAAATTGTCAACGACAAAAATTTCGTCCATATGATCTTCCCCCCAAGATTTTGGCTTGATAACTTTTTGGGCGATGTCGAGATAACTTTATCCCTTACTTCGACAAATTCCATAAGCTTGTCTGCCGACACTTTATACCCAGATGCAATTTGGGCTATTTCATTAGCCTTTTGATTCTCTATGATGGGCACGTGTGTAATGCTCACTACTTCAAAGTCTTCCAATAACCGATTCACAATCATAAAGTATATCACTTGATGCTCCTTGATACACTTATATTCTCGTGTGATTTGTTTGATCACCAACTCTGAATCACCTTTTACTTTGATTTTGGTTGCACCAAAATCCCGTAAGACTTTGAGTCTAGTAATTAAGGATTCATATTCTGCCTCATTATTGGAACATTTTCCATCGACTCGACAATTGAATTTTGTTGTCATTCATTTTGGGGAGATTATTAAAATTTAGACACCGGTTCCATTTTTATGGATCGACCCATCGAAGTATAATTTCCAAGGGTCCGTGTCGATCATTTTTACGAATGGCTCGACTATTGCATGATCTACAATAAAGTCTGCCACAATTTGGCCTTTTATGACTTTCAAAGGAAAATAAGACAAGGAAAACTCAGTTAATGCTAATGCCCACTTCCCAATTCGACTATGTAATATGGGCTTCGACATCATATGCTTAATAACATCAAAATAAGATGAAACATAAACATCAATTGGCTTAATGTATTGCTTTAATTTCATACAAGAGAAGTACAAACATAAGCACAATTTTTCAATTGAACTATACCTAGTTTTTGCATATATTAACACTCGACTAAGGTAATAAATGGGTCTTTCAACACCATTATCACCCCCTATGCTAACATACTTCCTATTGTCAAGTCAGATGCAACTATATATAATCTCATGTTTTTGTTTCGACTAGGTGGCAGTAAAACATGAGGCTTTGTCAGATATTCTTTGATTGCGTCAAAAGCCTCTTGTTTCTCTTTTATAGGAATTCTCCTTCTTTTTTTATCTTGAGTAGTGGCGAGAACACCTTTTTTTCTACTTAGATTCGATATAAATCTCTCAAGAAATTGATCTTCCCCAACAAAGATTGCAATTATTTCTTCATCGAAGGAGGCCTGAGGTCCAAAATTGATTTTGTTTTTGTTTTGGTTGATCTCAATGCCTTTTTTGTGTACCACGAAGCCTAAGAAGTCTCCTGCATGTACACCGAAAGTCTTGCATTCATGGCCCTATATAACCATTCTCATATTAAGATTTAATTACAATCTCGTTAATGTAAATCTTCACAAAATGCTCTATGAAATCATGAAATATGGCATTCATGGCCCTTTGATAGGTTGCTCTGACATTTTTTAAACCAAATGACATTACAACCCATTTATAGGTCCCTAAGGCCCCTGGACATCGAAATGCCGTTTCGGGCACATCCTCACCTGCAATAAAAATTTGATTATATCCAGAATAACCATCCAGCATGCTCAAATATTTGAAGCTTACTGCTGAATTGACTAACATTTCTGCCACATGCATCGAATATTTGAAGCTTAATGACATGAACAATATTTGTTAACCATTCGACGTACATTGCCGTTCAGATGAACTTGCTCCTGAGCAATCTTTCGATCTCCTATTTGATCTTCAATGTAATTTCCGGGGCGAATCTCTAAGGATGTTGCTTTAC
Source organism: Vicia faba (assembly GCA_948472305.1). Taxonomy (NCBI): domain Eukaryota; kingdom Viridiplantae; phylum Streptophyta; class Magnoliopsida; order Fabales; family Fabaceae; genus Vicia; species Vicia faba. The sequence continues at coordinate 1,340,972,351 of OX451741.1, read as the reverse complement.
TGGCCTTTTCCTTGCTAAATGGGCAGACGATGCTCCACTATGCTTCGACTCAACTTAGGCATTTCCCCGTAGTCCCAATCAAGGAAATCTCTATATTCTCTCAACAATTTAACCAATTGAACCTTTATCTTCGACCCAAATTTCGTACCGATATAAGTTGGTCTCTTCGTTGCGCCATTGCCTAGATCCACTTCTTCTAAAGGATCTTGAGCCTGCATTTCTGCATCAAATTCAATGGGTCTTTTTCAAACCCCAGAGGCTCATTGTCATAGACACAATTTAGCCTCCGGCTTTCTAAAGCTGATGTTTGGCCATAATGGCCTTCTCTATTTTCTGCATTAGCTTTAACAGCCAAATCTTGCAACCTTTCAGCTTCCAAACCAATTTTACTTTATTTTCAACCACATAGGTTGAAATTCGAGCCAGTGTTTCTGACTCACTGGTCATTTCCTTCGAACACATTCCATCCCGTAGGTGGATTCAGTTCCCTGGGCCTCATTTCCTCTCCAATGTCCTATATGAACCCATGATCTGGATCCAAACTCAGAAAATGATTTGTGTTTTCTTCAGGAATGTAAACTTTAGTGTCACAGGGCGCCACATTTTCCAGATGTTGGTCGATATATTTCTTTCTAATTTTTCTCTCATCAATTTTGTAATAACTCTTATCAACTTCAATATTCTCGATGATGCCATCTTTCCTCCAAATGGATATCCTTTAGTGTAAGGTTGATGGCACTGTCCCTATCCCATGGATCCATTCTCTTCCTAATAAAAAATTAAAATTTTCTTTGGAATTAATGACCATGAAAAGTGTCGACCTAGTGGTTGTGTCGAGTGCCGACTGCCAATTCGACCTGAAACACTCATAGCATACTGCTGGTTTTCCCTTCATAGTTGGATAAAACTATGTTATATGGTCGAAGATCAATTCCGCACTTTCCCATTTTCTTGAACAAGGCATATGGCATCAAGTTCACACCTGCTCTCCCATTGATAAATATTTTGTTTACCGACATTCCCTTCACTTTCACCCTTATAAACAAGGGTTTGAGGTGACACTGCATGTTTGGACTTGGTTTTTCAAACATAACATTTTGCTATCCACCACACCATTATTCATAACATGGTATCTTAATGGATTCTCGTCGTTGGTGTCATCTGGCACGTAGTCGTCTTCATTTTCCGACACTTCTGATACTTTGTCGAGCTCGGCGGGTAAAATAGACACAATGCCACAGCTAATGATAAAATCTTCGTCGTAGTTGTCATCGACCATATCATCTTCGAAAGGGTCATAATCATACCCTTCGTCTCCTGGGAGAGGTTCGTACTCCTCTTCCTTTTCATCTTCAGCCATAGGAGTGTATTCTACACTCTGTGTTACCACCACTTCCTTATTTCCTAGAGGTTCTATTCTCATCTCTAATCTCTAATTTGCGGTAATCTTTTCTTTTTCACTCAGCCTCTTTTTTGGATAAAAAAAAATTCTGGGTTGGCACTTCGACAACTTTGATAGCTCCCACTGGCTTCTGATTTTCGACAGGCTTTAAAATTTCCCTATCCTTCAGAGTTTTGATAGGCCTTATCTGTGATGTTAAGGCTTCCTTTGCATCTGTCTGGTTTCTCTGATAACGCCTCCATTGTGTTCTGCTAATCAGATTCTTCCCCTTATAGTTAGGGGATACCTGATATCCCTTGGTTTCTTATTTCTTCTCCTGAGGTTCAGCCTCTTGAACAACTACTCTCCACTTTGGCCTTTTTCCTCCTTTTTGATTTACTAGCTCCACCCATTTTTCTTGTGGGATATTCGATGGGGGATGAAAGTGAAGGTGTGAGAAACACAAGAACGGGGGTTTGAATTGGGTTTCACCAAAAATAATTTTAAATCTTTTTCGTTGATGAAAGGCCAAGTGAACCTAGAACGTAAAAATAACTGAACACAATTATTTTTATCCTGGTTCACTGTTAACTAAGCTACTCTAGTCCACCCCTCAAGGTTATTTTCCTTCAACAAGGACTTAATCCACTATAACCAAACTGATTACATATAACCTACAATAAGTCAGATCAACCTTATTGGCACCCCCAATAAGTCAGTCGGTCCTTATTGCAAATCCACTCAAGCCGCACTAGGAGTCTTCTTGAGATCATAACTTCACTCGTCACTCAAGGAATCAATCAACAACGATTGAATACTTTCAGTGTATCACATTTTGCTTCTTTTAAGAAGATTACACAGACGTTTCAGTACAATGAAAAAAACCTAAGTATTTTACAGCAAGATACGAGCAACAACTCATTGCCTATTTACAAAACTATACACATGATATTTCTCTAAAGAATTGCACAACATTTTGGTGTAGTTTTGATTGAGCTTGATTTAATCTGATAGATATTTGTAATGTTGATTCTTACTTTTCTTCAGCTTCCAAGTCTTTCTTTTATAGCTTGTAAAAGAGATCTGTTGAAAGGGTAGAAAGGTAATCGGAAATCCAGTTGTTTTTTATCAATGGTCATAATGATAGTGGTTATAGTATAGTACAAAAAGGATTGACCTTATGCCACCCTAGAGGGTAGAGGTCACAAAACACTTTATGTACCTTTTGTACACCATCACACGCTAAACATTTTTAACTTCTTCTATTCTTCAGAGGCTTTAGATAATTTGAATGTTTGAAGCTTGTTGTAGAAGAATCACCCTTAAGTATCAGAGTCTTCAGAACTTGTCCTATCAGAACCTTGTCTTCAGAGTCTTTAGTACTTGGTCATAAGAACTTGCTTTTCTTCATATCATCATAACTTGTTCAATAGAACCTTGTCTGAATATTCTTCAGAACTTGTAACACACAAAAGCAAAGCTTTGGAAGGCCTCCAAAGCTTAACCACCAAGTCACGATCAGAACCTATTGTACTAACATTCCTAAGAAATGTTGCATAAGATGAATTCAAGAATCTTGACTTTAATTGTAACACATAACCACATGTTTTCTTCTAGTAGTGTTTATGTTTAGAACCTGATGACATCACACGCCTTGATACTAGAGTTAGAACATTACAACAATATCTATACACTAGAACGAAACCATTAGAGTATACAATTGTTCTCTATGATATCATGTAAAGTTATCATCAAAATCTTAAGGCCATGTGTAGAAACACTTCTTGTTCTTACAATCTCCCCCTTTTTGATAATGACAAAACCTTGTATTCTGATAGAACAATTTATACAGGGTAATCGCTATACCTGACAAAATTCAAAGTTAAGCTCACAACTCCCCCTGAATTTATTAATCCCAAAATTTCATTTATGCTTGTTCAGAGTCTCCCCCTAAGCCCAAAACTCGAAAAATAAATTTTGTGTTTTCAGAACATAGATATAGAGAAGTAACACTCCCCTACAACAATTTATCAAAGTCTGACTAGAGCACCTAGTCTTCATCTCAGAACCTAGTTACTATCAGCTCTTGATGAAGAATCAAAACTTGATTTTGATTCTGATTAAATAATGCCACACATCATGTATCAGCACTTATATTTCTTGATTCTAATATCACAACCAAAACACTATACTTCTGGAGAAGTTCACTACTTCTTGAGTATCCGTGTTTGACATGAAATTTTCTAGTATATCACACATTCAAACAGTTCACAACTTCTGAATAGAATGCACATTATAGAAGCACATGTATCAGAGCACAACTTCTGAGTGGAATCTCTATATGAGAGCATGCATCAGAATGTTGACTTGACTTCCTTTTAGGAGAACACATCTTCTAAAGCTTTAAGTCTAAATTCCATACTTTCTGAAAGTTCACAACTTCTGAACAATATGATATAAAGCAAGATTATCTTACTTTCAGTAAGTTTATAACTTCTGAATTATGTTTAGTCCATCTGTTTGGATATTCATATATTCACAAATTTTACAACTTCTTATATATGAAATCAGAGTTGATTTCCTCCATAAGGTTCTCAACCTAAGACATCAGAATCTTCAAATTCAACATGTCTATAGAACACTCAGTGAACTTATTTAAAGTTCCTGGATTTTAACATCAAACAAATAGTTAGTAGCAACAAAATTATATATGTTTTAGTTTAATATTATGAGAATAAATATTATCAAAATCGTTTTACTTTATCCCCCTTTGTCAGAAATCAAAAAGAGCTTCGAGGGTAACCAACAAAAGATTGTAAATTTAAGAATGCGCCTAAGAGGGGGGTGAATTAGGTGGTGGTCGATTTTTGACTTATTTTATACTTTCTGGTTTTGATTTAGTGCTTTGAAAACTGTAAAGTACAGAAAGTAAAGAGACACGGAGATTTATCCTGGTTCCTTTCACACCCCGGAAGTACGTCCAGTCCCCTTGCAAACACGCAAGAGATTTCACTATTTTGTTAGAACTTTTACAAGACTCTTCCTAGTCTTATCAACTAAAGAACCTAACAAATACCAAGAACACCCTCTTGGATTTTCAATAAGTCTCTTGAGAACAATTCTCTCAAAAGATACCTCTTGTTTCCAACAATGGACAACAAGGAACAAAAGTAGTCTAATACTTAATTCCAACAATCCTGGAAAAAAGTTACACTTTGTATAATTTTATGAAGTATGATTTCTTGAAAGATGTTGATCAAATAGAGTGACTTCAATGAAGTTTCTTATTTCTTCTCTTATAAGCAATTCAAACTGTAACACAATGGTTAGATAATGCTCAAATATTTCTGTTCTTATATGAGTGAAAGTGCAGAAAATCTTTGTTCTTAAAAGTTAAGAAATATGAAGTTTGAATATTTTACAAAGTTCAGAATTATTGCATAAGAGAAGAGTTGTTTATGATTTGAAAGATTTTGAATTTAAAGTAATCAAGATACCTTTCCAAATGGACACTTTTCTGTTTGAAAAACTTGAGAGGATGCAATGTATGACCATGCATCTATTGGAGAAAAGGTGTGAAGGATATCTTGAAACCAGTTCAGATTTTTCAAAAGTTACAATGTGTAAATCGATTAACATAAGATGTAAATCGATTGCACGGGTTTGTAACGTTCAAGTTTTCAAAAAATTTGAAGTGTAAATCGATTAGCATGTTGTGTAAATTGATTTACAAGTGTTAAAAATTAACATAGTTATGTGATCAATCAATTTACACTTCATGTAAATCGATTGCTGGCAGAGACAATCAGTTTTTGAAAAAGCATGTGTAAATCGATTTACACAAGATGTTAATCGATTTACAGTAGAGAAAAACTTAGAATTTATTTTAAAATTTAAGTGAATTGTTGTGGCAAGAGTGTATATCATTTTTGAGCATTTCTAATCAATGTAGTTCAAATGAGAATTGATATACTTGATTGCTTGCCATGATCCATGAAGCTTTGAGTGAATGATGCTTTTAAGCTAATTCCACTTCTTTTCCTTCTTGCCATAGTGCTTGTTTGTCTTTTATCAAAACTAGCTTGTTTGTCTTTCATCAAAACTAAAGTTGAGTTGAGGCTTGAGATTACATTCTCCCCCTTTTTGATGATGACAAACCATCTTTCTTTATGAGTTGTTCAGAATTGGAGCAAAATGAGTTTTCTCCCCCTATGGAGAAAGAAATTTTGAAAGCTTGCCCTGTAAAGAAAATTGAAACAAACAACCATAAAGTGCTATCACATCCTTCTCCCCCTTTGACATTATCAAAAAGAAGGGAAAGATGCAACAAAAAGTGATACTTATAACAGTTTGAAACATATATGAACAAGAACTAAAAAGCAAATGTTTAAAAAATAGCGAACAAAGTTCAAATACAATAGACTAACACTTGAATGATTACAAAACAAAAACATAATGATAGATAACAAGAATTCAATAATATTGATCATTGGAAGGGTCCTTGATATGGAAATTGTTGTTGTAGAGGTGGTTCGGTGTATTTGAGGAGGCGGAGGTGCTGGATTGTTTGGATCGTATGGAGGGATATGAAGATGTGAATAGAGATATGAAAACTGTTGGTTCACATCATTCTGAAAAGCATTGGTGCGAGAGGAGGTAGAGTCATTTATCTCGGTCCATCGAGCATTGATGTTAGAATTGAGAGAAGAAAACTGTTGCGTCATGTAATCCATAACATCTTGATTTGTCGGACCAGAAGAGGCAGCAGGAGGAGGAACTTCATTGTATTCTTCATCTGCATTAATGCCTTCATCACCTACAACATCCTCTCCAATGTATGTGATGGTTTTTGCTTCAGCATTGAAATGAACACCCATCCTAGAATCAACATTTTTGAGGGAGATCCTATTGGTGATTGGATCCATTTCAATCCGCTCAAACCTAGTAAAATCTATATTAAATGCTTCCAATATCCTTGTAATGAAATATGCATATGGTAGAACAGTGGCCCTTGTGGCAACTCTTAGCATATGCACCACAATAAGTTTAGCCCAGTTTACCGCAATACCATTTTTCCTCGCATATAGAATTTGCAGTTCAAGGTTGGTCACAGTACAATGATTTCCTGCTCTAGGAAACAGGATATATACCAGAAAATAGTGAAACAATCTATCATCAATATGAAAATTACCAGCACTCCATGTGTCCCGAGCTGGAATAACACCGCCAAGACTTTGAATCCGCTTTGCACGGTATTCAGATTCGGATAACCTGCCAATGCTGTAGAAGAATTCTCGCTTCTTGTAATTTTCCCAATCGGCATCCTCTGGGTCATAGAGGGTACTTCCAGTATGGAATGTTCAAAATTCTGCCAATAGTTTTGGAATGCAGAGGAATTCTTGTTCCGAGCATATAGGTATAACATTTGTTGTTGTCATAGTGCATATTGTTGTAGAATACTCGTACTAGATCCGGGTAATAGAAACCATGTGATGATATTAATGGTTCTAACCCATAAGCAATTAAATCCCTTTGAAACAAGAAGCATTCATCTGGAAAGGTAGATAACATACCGAATTTTGGAGCTGAGATAATTTTCTTCTGAAAATGCTTGATAAATCTTTCACGCTGTGAATCCGAGAGGTACTCGAGCAAGGAGTTTTCAGCGGCTATAACAGTTTGCTTCTTCCCTTTTTCTGAGGCTGTTGCTTTTCTCTTGGGAGCCATGGAATTGGTTAGGGTTTTTGAGTGAGGGTGATAGAGAATTTTTTTGTTTTGCTATGAGATTAAATAATAGAGAGAGTAAGTGAGGCCTTTATGAGGTTTTAATTGAGTGGAGTGGTCAAGATTCCATGAGTGGCCAATAATAAGGTGGGAGGTTGAGAGGCAAGGTAAGTTTGACCAATATATTAAATGCTCATAAAGCTATCACATGCTGAAAAAATTAATTTGCATAGAGAAAAATACAGAAAAATGCTTCAGCTTTTGTGGTAAATCGATTTGCCCCTTGGTTAAATCGATTTACACAACAGAATTTTTATGAAAATTAATTTTCGTTCAGTGGTAAATTGATTTACATACTGTGTAAATCGATTTACACAAAAGGATTTTATAAAAAAAATGTTTTGCTTCAGTGGTAAATCGATTTATATACCAAGTAAATTGATTTACTTAAAGGAAAAATTTTAAAAACAGTAATTTTAACATTTGAAACATTGTCTAAATCCATATATATGTACATTAAAGTATAGTTAAGGATAGAGTGCACCTTATATATCTTGTTCATCTAGGATTCCGAGTTCACGACGAATTTTGAAAAATGCATCCTTTGCAAGTGGTTTTGTGAAAATGTCCGCGAGTTGATTTTGAGTATCCATAAAAGTGATCTCGACATCTCCTTTGAGTACGTGATCTCGGATGAAATGGTGTCTGATGTCAATGTGTTTTGTCCGGGAATGCATAACTGGATTTTTCGTAATATTGATCGCGCTTGTGTTATCACATCGAAGCGAAATGCATCCAAGGTTTACTCCATAGTCAAGTAACTATTGTTTTAGCCAAAGAATTTGAGCGTATCCACTTCCAGCCGCAATGTATTCTGCTTCGGCAGTGCTGAGAGCGACGCTTGCTTGCTTTTTGCATGACCATGAAACCAAGGAATTTCCGAGAATGTGACATGTTCCACTTGTACTTTTGCGATCAGTTTTACAACCTGCATAGTCAGCATCAGAATAACCAACTAGATTGCACATACTACCTTTTGGATACCATAATCCGACGTTGGTTGTTCCTTTGAGATATTTTATTATGCGCTTGACTGCTGCAAGGTGAGACTCTTTAGGATTGGCTTGATATCTTGCACATAGGCAAACGCTGAACATGATGTCAGGTCTACTTGCTGTTAAATAGAGGAGTGAGCCAATCATTCCATGATACTTAGTTATGTCAATAGAGTTCCCTGATTCATCTGAATCAAGATAGGTGCCGGATCCCATAGGAATTGCACTTTCTTTGCTGCTTTCCATCTCAAACTTCTTTATAAGGTCTTTGCAATATTTTGATTGGTTTATGAAGATACCATGTTTGAGTTGCTTAATTTGAAGACCGATAAAGAAATTCAATCTTCCCATCATAGACATCTCAAACTCTCCTTGCATCATAGATGAAAATTCCTTGCACATATTTTGGTTAGTTGAACCAAAAACAATATCATCTACATAGATTTGTACAAGTAAAGTATGATGATTAACATTTTTTATGAAGAGAGTGGTATCAACTTTACCCTTTACAAACCCTTTTTCACATAGGAATGCACTTAGTCTATCATACCACGCCCTTGGTGCTTGCTTCAGCCCATAGAGAGCTTTCTTCAATTTGAAGACATGATTAGGATGTTTGAAGTCTTCAAATCCGGGAGGTTGCTTTACATAGACTTCTTCATTTATGAATCCGTTGAGAAATGCGCTTTTTACATCCATTTGAAAGAGTTCAAAGTCCAATGAGCATGCATATGCAAGTAATAGTCTTATTGCTTCCAAACGGGATACCAGAGCAAAAGTTTCTTCAAAATCAATTCCTTCCTCTTGGTTGTATCCTTGAGCAACTAGTCTTGCCTTGTTTCGAGTGATTATGCCATTTTCATCCATCTTGTTTTTGAAAACCCATTTGGTTCCAATGATACGTTTATTTCCTGGATTAGGAACAAGTTCCCAAACTTCGTTCCGCTCGAATTGGTTTAGCTCCTCTTGCATGGCAAGGATCCATTGATCATCTTCTAGTGCTTGAGCCACTTTAGTAGGTTCAACTTGAGATACAAACGCCATATTCAAGCATGCATCCTTAAGATTTAGTCGAGTAGATACCCCTTTGCTAATATCTCCAATTATGTTGTAATTGGATAATCACGATGAGTTCTCCATTCTTGAGGAAGATCATCATCATTTTCATTTTGATGTGAAAGTTCATGTGTTTGTTCCGGGTTGACAATTTTGCCACCTACGCAAGAATTCTCATGAGATAAATATATAGAATTATCATTATCACAAATAACAACTTCCTCCTTGGAGGTGTTAGATTCATCAAAAGAAACATGCATTGATTCTTCTATAGTTAAAGTTCTTTTATTGTAAATTCTAAAAGCTTTGCTAGAAAGGGAGTAACCAAGAAAAATACCTTCATCCGATTTTTCATCGAACTTACCGAGATTGTCTTTGTCGTTGTTAAGGACAAAACATTTGCACCCGAAAATGTGAAAGTGAGAGATATTTGGTTTTCTTTCTTTGTAAATCTCATACGGAGTTTTCTTTAGTATAGGTCTTATGATCACGCGATTGCTTACGTAACATGCCGTGCTTACTGCATCCGCCCAAAAATATTTAGGCAAACTTGAGTCACTTAGCATGGTTCTTGCAAGCTCCACCAAAGACCTATTTTTCCTTTCAACTACTCCATTTTGTTATGGAGTTCTTGGTGCTGAAAAATTGTGGAATATCCCATTTTCTTCACAAAATTCTTCAAACAAACTGTTTTGGAACTCTCCACCATGATCACTTCGGATTGATGTTATCTTTAATGATTTCTCATTTTGAACTTGTTTTGCATATCTCTTGAATGCCTTGAATGCGTCATTTTTATGCACTAAAAACAAAGTCCAAGTAAAACGGGAAAAATCATCTACAATAACTAAAGCATAAATGTTACCTCCGAAGCTTCTTGTTCTAGATGGACCAAAAAGATCCATGTGCAACAATTGAAGTGGTCTTGTTGTTGAAACCACATTCTTTGGTTTGAAAGTTGATTTGGTCTGTTTGCCCTTTTGGCATGCACTACATAATTTGTCTTTGATGAACTTCATCTTTGGTAGACCAATAACTAAGTCATGCTTAACCAATTTGTTCAAGTGCTCCATGTGTATGTGAGCAATCCTCTTGTGCCATAACCAAGCGTTATTGTTGTTTACCATAAGACATTGTACCTTCATAGATAAATCATCTAGAGTAATCATAAAAATATTGTTAGATCTTATACCTTTGAGTTTTACCTCATTGGTTGCCTCATCCATAATAAGGCATTCTTCTTTGTTGAATTTGATCTTGAACCCTCTATCGCAAAGTTGGCTTATGCTAAGAAGGTTGTGCTTTAATCCTTCAACATAGAGAACATCCTCAATTTGAATGGATGGAGGTGTGCCAACTATTCCAACGCCAAGAATCTTTCCTTTGGTGTTGTCTCCATAGGTGACATACCCTTTGGCTTTATGTACTAGATATGAAAATTGGTGTACATCTCCTGTAATATGCTTTGAACATCCACTATCAAGATACCAAAGATTTGATGTGGACTTCAAGCATACCTACAAAAACAAATTATTTCTTGTTAGGTACCCAAGTGGCCTTGGGTCCTTCATAGTTAGTTCCCTTTTTCACCCATGCATAATGTCCACTAGCCATACTGAAATTTCTAATATAGCATGCATTGGGTGTGTGTCCAATAATACCATAGTAAAAACAGTTTGGAACAAATTTGCTCTTGTATCTAGGAATTTGTTTTCTTTTAGATACATTAGCCTTTTTCTTTTGATGATTATGAACAACTTGCTTCTTTTCTACTATCTTGGGATTGGAACTATTACTAGCCTTTACAAAAACAGTGGGCTTGTTACTTGGTTTATTAGAATTCACATAACCAAGACCTCTTTTATCATTTGGATAACGTTGTTGGCTTAGTAATCCTTCCAATCCTATTTTTCCTTTTTCATATCGTTCAATGACTCTTTTCAATTGAACAATTTGAAAGACATTTGATTCACACTTGGAGCATGCAAAGTTTTCGTTTTCTTTTATAAAATTCTGTTTTTGAAGATCAAAATCTTTAGTCATGGTGTCAATTTTTTCTAGACAAATTAGAAGTTCTTTTTCTTGGTTTGACACATTTTTGTATAAACTTTTGCATTCTTTTAAGAGTTCATCAATTGCACCTTGAACATCATCATCAAAAAGAGTAAATTCATTACTAACCTCTTCTTCGTCGTCGGAGTGATGCGATGCCATTAAGGCTAAATTTGCACATTCGTCGCTTTCCGATTCCGATGTACTACTCATATCATTATCTTCCCATGCTATGTAGGCTTTCTTTTGTTTTGAGTCCTTTCCTTTGAATCCGTTTTTCTTTGGAAGATTTGGACAGTTTGGCTTGATATGTCCTTGCTTTCCACATTCATAACATGAGACATCTTGTGTTGATGTGGAGGCTTCTCTTTTCTTGAAGTGCTTTCTCTTATGTGCATGAGATCCGCCCTTGTCATTTTTGCCAAAAAACTTCCCAAGTCTTTTAACAAGAAGCATGAAATTTTCATCTTCTTCCGGATTGTCTTCTTTTACAACTTCCTTTGAGTCAATTTTTAAAGCAATGTTTTTGGACTTCTTTTCTAGATCCTCTTGTTTTTCAAGTCTACCGAGTTCTGTTTCGTATTCTTGAAGTTTGCCAAATAATGTAGCGGAAGTCATTGCGGAGAGACTCTTCTTTTCCGAGATTTCCGTTACCTTTGGTTGCCATTCCCTAGTCAATGATCTAAGGACTTTTAAGTTGAGTTCATCATTTGTCAAGGTTTTACCAAGAGCACTTAAGTGATTTATCAAATGCACAAATCTCTTTTGTAAGTCAAGAATGGGTTCTCCGGGCTGCATTCGAAATATTTCATATTCTTGACTTAAGGTATTTAGCCTTGATCTTTTTACTTCAGCCGTTCCTTCATGAGTTTGAACCAAGGTATCCCATATTTCCTTTGTTGTTTTGCATGTCGAGACACAGAAAAATTCGTCCATACTAAGTGCACCTTGAAGAAGGTTTATTGCCTTTTTGTCATAGAGAACTTTCTTTTTATCATCGTCGTCCCATGCAGTTTTAGGCTTTGAAGAGCCCATGCCATTGATTACCGTTACCGGAATAAATGGACCATTTTCAACAGCATCCCATACTTCCTCTCCTTGTGCTTCTAGATGCGCCTTCATGCGTATTTTCCAGAAGTCAAAATATTCACCACAGAATAGAGGAGGCTTGTTGTTACTACCACCATCTCTGAAAACGGGTTGATGATTTGCGGAAGCCATTCTGGATCTCTAAGAGCAGGTTACCTATAACCTACTCTGATACCAATTGTAAGTTTAAGAATGCGCCTAAGAGGAGGGGTGAATTAGGTGGTGGTCGATTTTTGACTTATTTTATACTTTCTGGTTTTGATTTAGTGCTTTGAAAACTGTAAAGTGCAGAAAGTAAAGAGACACGGAGATTTATCCTGGTTCCTTCCACACCCCGGAAGTACGTCCAGTCCCCTTGCAAACACGCAACAGATTTCACTATTTTGTTAGAACTTTTACAAGACTCTTCCTAGTCTTATCAACTAAAGAACCTAACAAATACCAAGAACACCCTCTTGTATTTTCAATAAGTCTCTTGAGAACAATTCTCTCAAAAGATACCTCTTGTTTCCAACAATGGACAACAAGGAACAAAAGTAGTCTAATACTTAATTCCAACAATCCTGGAAAAAAGTTACACTTTGTATAATTTTATGAAGTATGATTTCTTGAAAGATGTTGATCACATAGAGTGACTTCAATTAAGTTTCTTCTTTCTTCTCTTGTAAGCAATTCAAACTGTAACACAATGGTTAGATAATGCTCAAAGATTTCTATTCTTATATGTGTGAAAGTGCAGAAAATCTTTGTTCTTAAAAGTTAAGAAATATGAAGTTTGAATATTTTACAAAGTTCAGAATTATTGCATAAGAGAAGAGTTGTTTATGATTTGAAAGATTTTGAATTTAAAGTAATCAATATACCTTTCCAAATGGACACTTTTCTGTTTGAAAAACTTGAGAGGATGCAATGTATGACCATGCATCTATTGGAGAAAAGGTGTGAAGGATATCTTGAAACCAGTTCAGATTTTTCAAAAGTTACAATGTGTAAATTGATTACCATAAGATGTAAATCGATTGCACGGGTTTGTAACATTCAAGTTTTCAAAAAATTTGAAGTGTAAATCGATTAGCATGTTGTGTAAATCGATTTACAAGTGTTAAAAATTAACATAGTTCTATGATCAATCGATTTACACTTCATGTAAATCGATTGCTGGCAGAGACAATCAGTTTTTGAAAAAGCATGTATAAATCGATTTACACAATATGTTAATCGATTTACAGCAGAGAAAAACTTAGAATTTGTTTTAAAATTTAAGTGAATTGTTGTGGCAAGAGTGTATATCATTTTTGAGCATTTCTAATCAATGTAGTTCAAATGAGAATTGATATACTTGATTGCTTGCCATGATCCATGAAGCTTTGAGTGAATGATACTTTTAAGCTAATTCCACTTCTTTTCCTTCTTGCCATAGTGCTTGTTTGTCTTTTATCAAAACTAGCTTGTTTGTCTTTCATCAAAACTAAAGTTGAGTTGAGGCTTGAGATTACAAGAAGCAAATTTCATTGATTGAAAATGAAGAAGTAGATACTCGATAGAACCACTAGAACAAATAGACACAGAGGAACAACACAGGTGGAACCTAGCTAACTTCATCTTCCAGAATAACACATCTTTCATCAGAAAGCGTGATATCAGGTCCCATTCTAACCCTACAAACTATACCAATTACTTTTGCTTTGAATAATAGTTTAGTTAGAACTAGTCCATAAGGAATGTAGGATTTAGTAAGAGCCCTTGAAGAGGTTATATATTCCTTCAGATGATTGAATATAGTTTGAGGTAGATTGATTTTGACACGATTCAGCAAGCAGTAGAGAAAGATTTGTTCCTCGTGAAATAGAAAGTTCTTAGCAACACCTCATGGTCAAAATTTTGTCAATATTAGGCGAAACCAAACTTTAGCTAGGGGTAGAAATGTTTCTGGTTAGGTGGGTTCATATCTGATAGAGGTGTCAAATAGATAAGGGAGTTTACTACAAATTGATGGATGAATTTGTTCTATGGTAATTCTGGAATTTGAACAATTGATGTCTTCAGCAACAACATAGAGAGTTATAGTAAAAGGAAGGCAAAAAATGCTGGAATGCAACTAGCGTCGCTGCTCACAAAGGCATACAGCCAGGAATGTTTCAACATATTTGGATATATTGTACCATGAAGTAATTCATAGTATCTTGCCCAATTTTGAACATGTTGGCCAAGTAGCAAGTGTCAATTTCCATCTTTGAGCCGAGACCACTTGAGTTGCTTTTCATTGATGACTTCTAAAAGATTGATATCACCAAAGAAGGTTCATAGAGAAACGATGAAGAAAGATGGATGATGAGTTTAGACACTAAGAGATAACAATGAAATAAGTGAGAGATATAAAAATAAGATAAAGAGACTGACGTGACGAATGATGTAAACCAAAGAAGCGTATCACGCAAAAGATATGTTAAGGAAATACTGACACGACAAGAAAAAATATTATTGACATGGGGTAAAGCAAGATGATTTATATATACTCCAAATAATATTATGTCTCTCAAGATGTCACTAAAAGTACAAGGTAATTCGGAAACGACAATAACCTTTTTATCCGAATAGGATTCCTTTTACCTTTTTAGTAACTAGTTTGATAAAGTAGGCTCTTAAGTATTCATAGAAATGATCCATTCTACGAATAGATGATTCATGAGCACATCTGATTCATGAAGACTTCACTTATTCGAAAGTCTCATGTTTCAGAAACCTACACCTTGAACCTTAGACGCCCATATTGCATTTGGAGCTTCAACATATTGAATTAACACCTTTTTTTTTCATTCTGGACATGGAACCATGTTTAAATGTTTTAAAATGAAAATAAGTCTATCTTCAGTAAGGGGTTTTGTAAAGATGTCAGCCCACTGATGGTCAGTATCGACAAAATTTAAAGAAAGAACGCCCTTCTGGACATAGTCTCTGATGAAATGATGTTTGATTTCAATGTGCTTAGCCCTAGAATGTAAGATAGGGTTTTTAGATAAACAAATGGTAGACGTATTATCACAATAAATAGGAATATTGCTTTCATAAAATTGATAATCCTCTAGTTGACTTTTCATCCAGAGAACTTGAGTGCTGTAATTTGCTGCAAATAAATATAAAGCTTCTGCTATTGAGAGTGTAATTGTTGATTTCCTCTTGCTGGACCATGATATAAGGCTTTCTCCCAAAAATTGACAACTTCCAGAGGTACTCTTCCTTTCAAGTCTCTTGATTTTCTATAACAAAGACCAAGGTTAACAATATTTTTCAAATATCTAAAAACCCGTTTAACAACAGTCAAATGTGATTCTCTAGGATCTGGTTGAAAGATAGCACATAATCATATACTAAATAAAATGTTAAGCCTGGAGGCAGCCAAATATAGTAGGGAACCTGTGATACGGTGGCAGAACCGACTGTTAATACTGGTTTTGTGTCTGTGTTTGCAAATGTTGCGGTAAGAAAGAGTCGCCATCGAGTTTTCTTTTACCCAAATTAAGGAAAGGGTGAAAAGAACAGAAAAAGACCTTTTAGATAATTTTCTAAGTAAGGGGGGTAGATTATGGAAAGGGAAGGTGTTAGCACCCTTTCCATTCGTACTTATCTACGGGCTCTTAGATGCTTAACTCATTTTAAAAGTACCTTTGTGCTTTGTATGTTTTGAAAAATGTTTTGAAATGCCTTAGTGCGTCGATTTGCTTTGTGATAACTCTTGTATCAGTCCTCAAGAGTGTTGACAAAACAAATGTTTTTGAAAGGTGTAGGTGTAAAAAGTTTGTTTTGAGCAAGCATCTAATAGATATCTACTTGTACTCGAAAAGGTAGTTCTTTTCCTCCCATCCTTTAGACAGTGTTATCCTACTATTAGTGAGTAGGTAGCCCTAGTCGTTGGATGTTTGAGGGACATTCAGAGGGACGTTACGGTTACGAAGGCAACTCGGAAAGGAATTTTAGTAACTGTCCTAAAGTTCTAAGATCACTTTTTACAGAGGCAACATCGAGAGGGTCATTGAGGGACTTGTGATCTTTCAAACTAGAGGCAATCACTAAAACTTCTCACATTTCAAGAATTTTGACCATTTTCCGAAGGCAACTGAATTGGGATACCCTAGAGGTGCACATGTGCATGTGTGTTAGGTTTCAGGTATTTTTGTATTTTTATTAGGTTTGCTAGCGTTTGATTTTAGTCTTTGCCATACAATCCTATTAGTCATACATCTAGCAGTTAATATGAAAAGCAGTAAAAATGCAGAAAGTAAGGGTCCTACGCTATTACAACCAAATCGAAAGACAAGAAAAATGTAAAAATAAAGAACAAAATAAAGAAGAGAAATGAATTCTTTGATCCAGGCCATGGACTCCTTCGATTCACCCTTCTTTTTCCTTATTTTGATTAGGCTTGAGAGTTGACGTGAGCAAGCTTCGATTTGCACCTTTTCTTGCCTCCTTCGACGGAGTTTGGGAATGGTATGGGCAACCTTCGAATGAAAACTCCTCTACTTATTTCAATTTAGGATATGAAGTAACATGGACCCGTAGAGCAACATGAGTGTATATCCTTCGTTCACACTCTTTTTTTCTTTCGTTTGAATTTGTACAGGTTAGTTCCAACATATATACGGACAAGAAAAGTAAACAAACCAAGAGGGCATAAACGAAGAACATAACTAAGAGGCTATCTACATAATATGCTGAA
Source organism: Vicia faba (assembly GCA_948472305.1). Taxonomy (NCBI): domain Eukaryota; kingdom Viridiplantae; phylum Streptophyta; class Magnoliopsida; order Fabales; family Fabaceae; genus Vicia; species Vicia faba. The sequence continues at coordinate 1,340,955,277 of OX451741.1, read as the reverse complement.
ACGAAAAGTAAGTAAAAGGATATTTACATGTCATGCTAAAACGAAAGATGCAAGGTCAAGGGGACTTACCTTGCTTAAAATTGGAACTTGTGTGGGGGACTAGAGTTGCTGGATGCTCTTAGATTCGAAAGGAAAAAGGCAAGTTTGGTGTGATCTTGTTGAGTTTTGAAAGTTTTTGGTGTGCTTCTCTTAGGATGTTGTGATCGGTGGATCTGGAACTGACTGTTTAACGCTGGTTCGCGAAATGTCGCGGAAGCAAGAGTCGCCACCGTCTTTTATTTTCTCCAAATGGAAAGGACAAAAGCACAGAAAAATTCCTTATAGAGATTGCTCTCTCGGTTCGGGAGGTAGGTTATAGAAAGGGAAGGTGTTAGCATCCTTTCTATCCATGGTTATCCATGGGCTCTTAGATACTTGCTCATTTGTGTTTTCAAAAGTGGTTTGTTTGCTTTTCAACTGTGGGTTTTAAAAAAATTTCTTTGAAAATTCCAGTTCGACTCTTGTATCAGTCCTCAAGAGTGTTTGAAAAGTTGCTTTCGAAAGCTTTTTGAAAAGGGTATCGGTGTGAAAAGTATTTTGAATTTGTTTTGAAATTAGAGCAAGTATCTACGAGAACCTACCTACCCTAAGGAATTCGTCTGTGTAAATGTCCTTTAAAGTAGTGCCATCCCACCATTGAGAGGTAGGTAGCACCACCGTTAGAGGTGTTCGGGTCAATTCGAGGTTCGGGACATGGTGATCACCAGAGCAATGGGAAGACACCTTAGAAGCTACCCTCATGCCAGGTTCCCGGATCATGAGGACTTACTAAGACATCCTCTACTCGACGATCACCTTTCGAGGCAAGGCAACAGTGAGGCGTACCCTAGGGGTGGTGTGTGATTTGTGTGTCGTTTTCAGATATTTTTGTCTTGTCATGTTAAAGTGATCTATGCGTTTGTTTTTATTTTAGGCCATTCATTCTTGCATGCATTTATTTAACAGTTAAGAAAGCGTGGAAAGGTAAAATTCTAAACTATTACAAAGGCGCGGGTCCACATCGCCAAATTAAAATCTCGGACCCGATTTGACAGAAAATAAAGAAGTAAAGGTAAAGTGCGAGAAATTAAGTTTACACGGCTTTGGGAGAATTACATAAATATTTAAAAGAAGGAAATAAATAAAATGTGCGAATTGGAATTAAAATTGGAAACGAGGGCGTTGGACCCTTTTTAATGAAATTAAATTATGATTATTAAATTAATGAAATTAAAAAGAAATTGTTTTTTTTTTTTGAGATTTTTGTATTTATGGTTTTTTATGTGAATTAAATGAAATTAAAATATTAATTAACCCTAATTCTACAACTTTTATTTATTAAGAAAAACATGTTAAAATTTAAACCTAAAATTAAATTAATTATTTACATGCAATTTGATTTATAAAAAAAATAATAGTAATTAATTAGTTATTAGAGATGATAAAATAAAAAAAGTAATTAAACTATTTAAACCTAATTCTACAAGTTTTTAAGTTATGAAGAAAAGATTTTAAGATTAACCCTAGAATAAAACTAATTAATTGGTGAAATTTTATTTACAAAACATATATTAATAAAAATACTTATTTTTTGTCTTTTTCTGATTTTTATATTGATTTTATATTTCATGAAAATCTTGAATCAAAGAATTAATTAAAATAAAGAAAAGAAAAAAAATATAAAAAGGATAAAAGAAACAAACTCTAGGGGGGTCTGTCCCCAATTGGAGGGTAGAGTCCAGTATTTCAGGCCCATTAAACCTTTGGCCTAGTTGACTTTTCTTGCCAGCGTGTGGGATGGTTGACTAGTGCACGTCATAGACCTCAGATCTTGGCCCTTGGATGGAGATTTGTGGGACGTGTGGCACGTTTGCGTGGGGAGCATATGGTGGAACCTTGGACTGAAGCTACACAAGAACATGATTAAAGGAAAAATATAAGGAAAGGGAGGGGGACCTGGGATCAAACCCAGGTCCTGTTGATTACCAAGTACATTCTCCACCACTAGGCCATTCACATGCTTCTGATTATATAATAACTAATAAATAATATAACATAAAAACAATGGTTAGTGGGAAAGTTAGCGCGAAAATTCAAACTGTGCAATCAGATCCTTATACATCAGCGTCTTCTTCCTTCGTTTTGTTTTTCCTGAAAATAGAATAAGGTTAGCGGGGGTTTTAAACCCCCCCAAAATATGCAATTTCATGAAATAGAGAATAGGCCATATGGCCACATAAATTAGGCGCGAGGGTTCTGTTGTTTTCGTCCAAGCATGCTGAGTCCATTCATGGTATTGTGATATTCTAATTTTACCATATTCAAAAACCCCTAATTTGAAAGTTGAAGAACCCTAACATCCTTTAATGGTGAAATCGCGTATGGGTGATGAAAATGCAATCAAACAACTGGGTTAGCTTCAGAATAAAACAAAGAACATAAATCAAGCATTAAAAAGTACTAAAAACGCATGAATCATGATGCAAGCATATGAAAAAATTTCTGTACAGGGCACCATTATTCTCACGTTTCTTGGTGTTAGAGCTTATGGTTTTGATCTGAAAACCTTCCTTGAGGTCTCAGGAAGGCAATAGGATAATTCTTTTGGCTTGAATCACCCTGGAAAACAGTTTTCAGTATTGGACTTTTTTGAGAAAATTCAAGTTTTTGTTATGGCTTTTCTGCGCAGCTGGGAGGTTGTGTGCATTAGGTTTTCATTATGTATATATATGTGAAGGTTTTAGGTCAAAGAAACCAAATCAAAACCTTTGCATTCATGATTTTCAAGATTTGATTCTTAAGGATCTTTTCAAATATTTCTTCATGAAGAACCATCACAATTTGCACCAATTCTTTCCACTTTTGATAGGCACGAAATCTTTAGTGAATCATGAGTCATTGTCTTGCACAAAAAGATTTAAAACATTAGGTTTAATATTTTTCACCTATTTATTTTAATTAAATGAATTATTAATAATTAAAAATCCAAATAAATAAATAAAAATGATAAAAAACTTCCCTTTGGGCCAAATGGTCGTGCACATGCCTTGGATGATGAATTGTGGAAGAAAAAGAGGCCCATTAGCATTTTTAAGACATTTGAAGCAATGTTGACTTTTCAAAATATCCAAAAATTTCCCAACTTCCACAAGGCATAACTTGCTTAATTTTTAAGCTTTGCTCATGTTCTTGGACATTTTGGAAAGGTCTTTGAGTCCTCTAACCAATGTATTTGGTCCCATGTCATTTTGATTTTCCAATCTCAAGTTATGGCCTTTGACTTAAAGTCCCTTTTTGTTGACTTTTGAAAATGACCTATAATGTTGAAATTGATAACTTTTTGTGAGAGCCTTTCTTGGACTTGAAGTATGAAGAGGAGTTGTAGGAAATGTCTTTCTCTTCAAAATGAGATTTGGATGGAATTTTTCTGATAATCCATGTGAAAGTTATGTCTTGGTCAAGTTACAGTTGACTTTTTCAACTGTCCAAATATGGAAACTTTTGCATCTTGAGACTTTTTGAGCCAAGCTTTGAGAATCATGATCAAGCATTGATCAAATGATGTTTGTGGCTTCAAAATGAGATATTGATCAAAAATTTGAACTTTTGACTGTCAAATGACCATTTTGCCCCTACAGTTGACTGTAATGCAATTAGGGTTTTTGACTGTGCAATTTTGTGCTGTAAGTCTTGAAACTTGGTATGAGGATGCTTGAACATGTTTGTAGGCATGTGGGACTTGATTGGACCCTTGGAAACTTCATTTTCTTTGTCAGAACCAAAACCTTAATTTTTGACTGTTAGGAGGCCCTTGAACTGTGCAACCCTTGGGGAAATTTTGGAGCTTTGACTTGGCAAATTTAAAGAATATGGGAGGGCAAATTTTAGGGTACAACAGTTGCCCCTGTTCAATCTTCTTAGACATGAGGATGCAGATTGGCTGACGTGCCTTTCGTAATCCGAAGGTGGAAGATGATTGAACACTAGAGTGCCCAGAAATTTGCGCTCACATAGTAGTGATGGTGGAATGGGCTTATAGATGACATTTGGAGATTGATGGATGGGATGATGGGCTTATAGATGCCATGCTAAGAGATGATGGATGGTGGATGGGCTTATAGATGCCATCTGGATGTTGATCGCGTAAGAGATTCCTTAGCGAGAGCTTGCGTACCTGCAAAAGAAAAAATGATTACCTGACCTGTTACAGGAGCTGGTCTTCAAATTCTTTGTATAGATGTGTGGGGGTGTCCTGACTGGTTACAGGAGCTGGATCTGGATCTTCAAAAAGTGATGAATGGACCAGGGATGGTTACTACCTCAACAGGAACTGTGAGAGAACCTTGGACGACTTCAACCTCAACAGTAATCATTGAGAGAATCTTGGGCGACTTCAACTTCAACAGTAACGCTGAGCAAATCCGGGGATGATTACTACCTCCGCGGTATCGGGGAGAGAACCATAGGCGACTACAACCTCAACAGCAATCATTGAGAGAATCTTGGACGACTTCAACCTCAACAGTATCATTGAGAGAATCTTGGATAACTTCAACCTCAACAGCAATCGTTGAGAGAATCTTGGGATGATTACTATCTCCGCAGTATCGGGGAGAGAACCACAGGCGACTACAACCTCAACAGTATCATCGAGAGAATCTTGGACGACTTCAACCTCAACAGCAATCATTGAGAGAATCTTGGGCGACTTCAACCTCAACAGCAATCATTGAGAGAATCTTGGGCGACTTCAACCTCAACAGCAATCATTGAGAGAATCTTGGATGACCTCACTTCAACAGTAATGCTGAGCGAATCTGGGGATGATTACTACCTCCGCAGTATCGGGGAGAGAACCAAAGGCGACTACAACCTCAACAACAATCATTGAGAAAATCTTGGATAACTTCTGCTGAGTCTTTATCAGGAAAATCTGTTAGGGGTCGATTTAGCTGGACTAGAGAAGGCCTTGGACTGGATAAGAAACAGAAAATCTTAGGGTCGATTAACTGAACCGGTCTAGGTCTTGAAATGTCTTCAACTGGGTAAGAAACAGGGAGATCTTAGGGTCGATCTGACTGAACCAGAGAAGGCCTTGGACTGGATAAGAAACAGAGAAGTCTTAGGGTCGACTTAACTGAACCGGTCTAGGTCTTGAAATGTCTTCAACTGGATAAGAAACAGGGAGATCTTAGGGTCGATCTGACTGAACCAGAGAAGGCCTTTGACTGGATAAGAAACAGAGAAATCTTTGGAGTCGATTTAACTGAACCGGTCTAGGTCTTGAAATATGATTGAGAACTTAACTGAATATTTCCTGAAAGGTAAAGGTCAGTCATATGCAATGCGTGATATGGATCAAGCAATGATGTTCTCAACATAAATGAGATTTGTAAGATAAGATGCGTATATGCATGCTATGATGTATGGAAGTGCGATGTTTATGTATGTATTTTTTCGTCTAGGAAAGTAAATCCTTGACGGGTGCCGGGAAGTCATATCCTGGGCTGATGTTGAAGAATAGATCTTTGCTTCCGCTGGGGATGATAGTTGCAAGAATACCGGTAGGAGAAGATAACTCCGTTGGGGAATAAACTTGGCGAATAGATTACTCTGCGGGGAGAAAAGTACTCTAATGATCTTGCTGGGAAGCAATACTCTGTGGGGGGAGGGATACTCTGTTGAGTTGTTGATAATAACTTGTTGGGGATACCCTTGTTGTGTTGGAAGTGTTAATAGACTTCGCTGGGGATAAAAGACTTCGTCGAGGATGCTCTTTCCGTGGCTTTTGGCTGAGGATAACCCAGTTATATCCTGGTAAGGAAATAACTCTTTGAATAAAGCCGGGCGACGCGTTCGTGCTCTGCAAGGGTAAGCTTCTAGAATCTACTGAGGATAAGCTTACTGCTTAGGGGGATAGATTCCAACTTTCCTAGGGAACTAGATTGGACTCTCTTGGGGAAGTTTTGAACTGCATCGGGGAAGTGACTCCACTGAATGTTTGATATACCTCCGGGGAACAATCTTTAGGCCAAGACTGCCGGGGATGCTTGTTAAGAATATGTATATTGCTGCTGGGGAATGTTGAGGTCTGCTGGAGGATACCCAACTTCTTTAAGGCTGTTTGTATTTGCTTGAGGAGAGTGTACTGACTTGCTGGATCACTCTCTGGGGAATTAAGATGTCTGGTTATGTTCTTCAGCTGAACTTACCTGGGTACCTTGGAGGATAGAACAATTAGATTGTTTAGACAACTCTTTATTGCCCCTGTTTCTAATGTTACCTGTAATTAATCCTTTGTTTCGTATGCAAACATTCATGAGTTAGCAAATTATCGTCAATGCATATATCACAAATTGAACCTTGGACGTTCTTCGCAAAACAAAACAGAAAAGGAAAAACAATTGGCAATTTTGGCTGAAAAGTGTATTTATATTGATTTTGAATTGCCTGTAAATAGGCGTTTATGTACAAGAGGCTGACGTCCTAGTAAGAGAACGCCGCCGAACAAAAGAGTTTATACAAATTTTGTACAAGAGAAAAAATAAAAACAGCTGTGTGAAATGAATGATCCCACTGGGTTTCAACTCTGCTATTGCCCTTATATCTCCGAGCGTCTCATCACTTGATGACCTTGGTTGAAGATGAAGCTGACTGATCGATGCCGTCTGAACTTGATGTAGATACCGGATTCTGGATGCAAAGTGATCAAATGAGACATAGTATTACGCTTTATCCCTAACTTTTGCCTGGACCGCCCTTTCGGGTTTTCAGTCCACCAGGATACCCATTTTTGCCCAAGCCGCCTTTTCAAGTTTTCGACTTGCCGGGTGTACAGATTTTTTTTCATTTCATCCCTTCATTTTGCCCGAACCCTTTTGGTTCGCCGGGAAGCCCTAATTTTTGCCTAGGCATGTCAGCCTAGCGGGTCTTTTTCATGCGTAGTATCTTTTTACTATGTCAGCATTGGCGGGGTGAGGAAGGTCGTCACCGTCCATGTTGGTTAGAATCATGGCTCCTCCTGAGAACACATGTTTAACCACAAATGGCCCTTCGTACGTAGGGGTCCATTTGCCCCTTGGATCGCTCTGAGGAAGGATGATTCGCTTGATTACCAGATCCCCAACTTGATATTCCTGTGGTCTGGCCTTTTTGTTAAATTCCCTGATCATCCGTTTCTGATACGTCTGACCATGACAGATAGCAGCAAGTCTCTTTTCGTCAATAAGGTTTAGCTGATCAAGTCGTGTCTGGATCCAATCATCTTCGTTCAGATTTGCATCCTTCATTATCCGGAGAGAGGGTATTTGCACTTCGATTGGTAAGACTGCCTCCATGCCGTAAACCAAGGAGAAAGGAGTTGCCCCGGTTGACGTCCTGGCTGAGGTACGGTACCCATGTAGAGCAAACAGTAACATCTCGTGCCAATCTTTATAAGTCACTGTCATCTTCTGCACGATTTTCTTAATGTTCTTATTTGCTGCTTCTACAGCCCCATTCATCTTCGGTCTGTAAGGAGAAGAGTTGTGGTGCTATATCTTAAACTGCTCGCAGAGCTCAGTGATCATCTTGTTATTAAGATTAGTACCGTTGTCCGTAATGATCCTTTCTGGGACGCCGTATCGACAGATGAGGTTGTGCCGAATGAACCGTGCCACAACAGTCTTGGTTACCGTAGCATAGGAAGCTGCCTCAACCCACTTCGTGAAATAATCAATTTCTACCAGGATGAAGCGATGTCCATTAGATGCCGTAGGTTTAATCTCACCGATCATGTCTATGCCCCACATTGCGAACGACCAAGGCGCAGTCAGAACATTCAGAGGAACTGGAGGAACATGCACCTTGTCTGCATAAATCTGGCATTTATGGCATGTCCGAGAATGTTGGTAGCAGTCAGCTTCCATCGTGGACCAGAAATACCCTGCCCGAAGGATCTTCTTAGCCATAGTGTGTCCACTGGAATGTGTACCAAAGGTCCCTTCATGTAGCTCTTCCATGATCCTTTCTGCTTCTGTCTTATCCACACAACGCAGTAAGGTCGAATCATGGTTTCGCTTATACAGGATGCCGTTGCTAAGGAAGAACTTTGCTGCGAACCTCCTCAGAAACTTCTTGTCGTTGACAGACGCTCCTTCAGGGTATTCCTGAGCTTCCAAGTATCTCTTCACCTCATGGTACCAAGGCTTCTCAGTCACCAACTCAGTCTCGAGATCACAACAGTATGCCGGTTCGTCCAATTTCCAGATGATGATCCGGGGAGCCTCATTGTCCCATTTGACCTTGAACATAGAAGATATTGTAGCTAACGCGTCCGCTAACTGATTCTCCTCTCTTGGGAAATGTTCAAAGGTTATCTTTGTGAAGTGGGGGATCAATGCCAACACACATTCCCGGTAAGGAATAAGATTCGGATGTTTCGTATCCCACTCTCCTTTGATCTGATTGATCACGAGAGCGGAATCTCCAAAGACACTTAGAAACTTGATCCTTAGGTCGATCGCAGCTTGAAGACCCATGATGCACGCCTCATACTCCACCATGTTGTTGGTACAGTTGAAACATAGTCGGGCAGTGAGCGGAGTATGAGTGCCTTGAGGGGATATGATTACAGCGCCAATACCGTTACCCAAGGCATTGGAGGCTCCGTCAAAGTGCATAGACCATCGGGATCCTTCCTCAGGTCCTTCATCCGGTCCAGGTACTTCACAATCAGTCACAATCATGATGCTTTCGTTCGGAAATTCGAAATTCATTGACTGATAGTCATCTACGGCCTGATGTGCCAAGTGGTCTGCCAATACACTTCCTTTGATGGCTTTCTGGGTTGTGTACTGAATGTCGTATTCTGTCAAGATCATTTTCCATCTTGCTATTCTTCCAAACAGAGCAGGCTTTTCAAATATGTACTTTATAGGATCCATCTTTGAGATCAACAAGGTAGTGTGAGTCAGCATATACTGTCTCAGCCGGCGAGCAGCCCATACCAAAGCGCAACAAGTTTTCTCAAGCAGTGAGTATCGGGTCTCACAGTCGGTAAACTTTTTGCTAAGGTAATAAATGGCGTGCTCTTTTCGGCCAGACTCGTCATGCTGCCCCAGCACACACCCCATTGAGTTGTCAAGTACTGTCAGATATAGTATTAGAGGTCTCCCTTCAACCGGTGGCATAAGGATGGGTGGTTCTTGGAGATACTTCTTGATTCTGTCAAAAGCAGCCTGACATTCATCATTCCAACGTACTACCTGATCTTTCTTCAACAGCTTGAAGATTGGCTCACAGGTAGCAGTCAGGTGTGAGATGAACCGAGCAATGTAATTCAGGCGTCCTAAAAAGCCTCTGACTTCCTTCTCTGTCTTAGGAACTGGCATCTCTTGAATAGCTTTGACCTTGGCAGGGTCCACTTGAATACCTTTATCACTTACAACGAAGCCTAGCAGCTTCCCAGATCTTACCCCGAAGGTGCACTTGTTCGGGTTCAATCTCAACTTGTACAACTTCAGACGGTCAAACAATTTCTGCAGATGATCTAGGTGCTCTTCCTCAGTCTGGGACCTGGCGATCATGTCGTCAACATACACTTCTATCTCATGATGGATCATATCATGAAATAAAGCAACCATGGCACGTTGGTAGGTTGCCCCAGCGTTCTTCAGTCCAAAAGGCATGACCTTGTAGCAGAAGGTGCCCCACTGAGTAACAAATGTGGTCTTTTCCATGTCTTCAGGTGCCATCTTGATCTGATTGTAACCTGAAAAACCATCCATGAAAGAGAACACCTTATGCTGAGCTGTATTGTCAACAAGGACATCAATGTGAGGTAAAGGGAAGTCATCCTTGGGGCTGGCCCTGTTCAGATCCCTGTAGTCGACACATATTCTGACCTTTCCATCCTTCTTTGGTACCGACACTACATTAGCAACCCACTGAGGGTAAGAAATCACCGCAAGGAACCCAGCATCAAACTGTTTCATTACCTCGGCTTTGATCTTCTCAAACATCTCGGGACGCATACGGCGGACCTTTTGCTTAACCGGAGGGCAGTCTTCCTTAGTAGGCAAGTGATGGACAACAATATCGGTATCCAACCCGGGCATGTCTTCGTAGGACCAGGCGAAGATCTCCATATAATCATGTAGCATCTTAGTCAACCGTTGCTTCACGCTGAGCTCTAGGTTGGCACCAATCTTTACCTCTTTCCTGTCTGCCTCAGTACCCAGATTTATTGTCTCCACTGGCTCTTCATGTGGTTGAATTGCCCTCTCTTCCTGAAGTAACAGTCTTGCAAGCTCTCTAGGCACTTCGCAATCATCTTCACTTTCGTCTTCGGCTAAGTTGATCGGATTTTCGAAGTCATAACTGGCAGTAGCAGAGTCGTTACCAGTGAGATCTAGAGTCGATTGAAACCTGTATGAGTGAGTGTGTGTAAATACAGCTGTTTTGAAATATATATAAAGGAAAGAAAGACAAAAAAGGAGCATAAGATTTGAAATGCGAGAAAACGTCCAAGATTTTTATTTATGATATATGAAATGACAATTTATATGCCCTCACAAATAAAACCACGGTGCCTCGGGTAAGACACCGGGCCATAGAGTTCAATTTATTGTTTATTACAAATAACAAAACAAAGAAGTTTATTACTGTGTAACAAAAGTAACAGGAGTATGGTCTTTGGCAATCCAATTGGTCAATCCGCCGTCAGTTGTCGGGTAGATCCAGCTGTTGAATTCTGCTTCATCCACTTCATTATCCTCCCCGACAGCATTCACTCCTGGATTTGTAATGAGCACAAGAGGTCTTCTGGTCTTCGCCTTCCGCATAGCTTTCTGACCCTCTGCAGTAAAACCCAGTCCGAATTTGTAAGTTTTCTCTGTAAAGTCGGGAAGCCTGCCCCAGTTAGTACATTCACCTTTCTGAACCACAGCCCGGGCATCCTTTAGGGAAGCCATCTTCAAAGGAACATCCTCTTCGACCGCTGTTTCTGCTGCTGCTGAAATTGGAAGTACCTCTTCGAAATGCTGAAAGGGGGTCTCAATAAACTCCCCGTCCATCTCAATGTATCTGAAGGAATTCAAATGGCTCACCATATACTCCTCCTCTCCCCGCACAGTGACGATCTTCCCTCTGACAGGGTATTTCAGCTTCTGGTGCAAGGTAGAGGTCACTGCCCCAGCTTTGTGGATCCAAGGTCGACCCAGCAGACAAGAATACGATGGACGGATATCCATCACATAAAAAGTAGAGTCAAACACCTGAGAGCCCACACGAATAGGAATGTCAACCTCTCCATGAACCATCCTCTTGGAACCGTCAAAGGCTCTGACGATAATATTGCTGGGTTTCAGTTCCAGGCCTTCACAATCTAAACGGTCTAAGGCCTTCTTAGGTAACACATTTAAGGAAGAGCCAGTGTCCACCAACACGTGCGCCAGAGTAGTGCCCCTGCATTCAATAGAGACATGCAGGGCATCATTGTGGTCCCTTCCCTTTGCAGTCAGGTCAGCATCTGAGAAACCCAAACCGTTGTCCGCTGTCAGATTTGCTACGCAATCAGTGAACTGAACTGCAGATGTTTCCTGTGGCACATGGGCCGTCTTGAGAAATGAGATTAAGGCCTTAGCATGGGCCTATGAGCACAGGAGCAAGGAGAGCATTGAGATCTTGGAGGGCGTATGCCCCAGCTGCTCGACGATGTTAAAGTCACTCTTCTTTATTATTTTCAGGATTTCCTCCATCTCTTGTGGGGAGGCTTTAGCAGTTATAGGTATTGGTGCCTCCATCCGGGCAGGCTCGTCTTCAATCCCTTTGCCCCGAGCATTAGATGACTCGGCAGCAGGGGAAACAACTTGATCAATAACAGGAACAAGTGCACTTGTAGGTGTTATAAGGAGGGGTCTTCGAGCAGCGGGTGATGCAATGTCAGGCGAGAAGAGCCTGCCACTGCGGGTAACCTTGGCTGGACCAGTGATATCGCAAATACTGGCGCCAGTGTTGAACTCTTGTTTGATTCCATTCACATACACATCTGCCCCATAGTGCCAGGGGATAACTTTATCAGATACGTAGGGGAGAGGCCCCGGAACAGTAATAACAACAGGTGCGACAGTCATGATTTGAACACGCTTCCTTGGGAGAGCCTTGATTGGATTATTGAAGATTGTGACCACAGAAACTTCTTCTACCGGAACCAACTGAACAGCGGACTTCTTAAATAAAATCTCTTTGCTGTCCATTAGGCTTTGGATGCCCAACTTCAGCAAAGGACAACCAGATAGAGAAACAGCACAGAACAGGCAACCCTCACTGCAACCCGGAAATAAACCGGCCAGCAGTAGGTTCCTCTTGACAGTCTTCAAGGGAGTGGCTAGATCCTTCACAGAAACAGCGTAAACATCTTCATTAACAGCATTTACTCCATGCTGAGGCATAGGAGCAGTTACCACATTTGGCCTCTCAGGCGCTTCAAACTGTATCTCTTTTGCGTTAATAAGGTCTTGTACCTTATTCCTTAATGCCCAACAGTCGTCAGTGGAATGCCCCGGGCTATCGGAGTGATACGCACAGCGGGCATTTGGATTGTATTTGGGGGAAGCAGTGTTTACAACCTTTGGGGCCTCCCTGACAGTCACTAGATTAGTGGACAACAACTGTGGCAAGATCTGCGACAAAGTAATGCTCATACGGGTAAACTCTCTCCGGGGTCTTTCAGCCCTTGGTGGATTGGTTTGCCGAGGAGCGGCAGCAGGCTTAGCAATCATTACCGCACTGACAGATTGGCGGCGCTCAGGTTTCTCTTGTCTTCTGGACCCGTACACAGCACTAGCCTCCTTTTTGAAGGGTTTCTTCTCTGAACTTGTAGATGCACCCTTCGGAATCTTACCAGACTTCAACCCAGCCTCAATTCTCTCTCCAGTTAGAATAAGATCAGTAAACCCTGCAGATGAGTTACCGATAAGATGGTTGAAAAATGGCCCAGATAGGGTCCCCAAGAACATGTCTACCAACTCTCGGTCAGTCAACAGAGGCTGCACCCTGCCAGCCAGATCCCTCCACTTCTGAGCGTACTCTTTAAAACCTTCGCTTGAACCTAACGACATACCCTGGAGTTGGGTACGCGTAGGGGCAAGGTCGGTATTATATTGATACTGCTTATAGAAAGCAGTAGCCAACTCCTCCCAGTTACGAACCTTGGTTCCATCCAGCTGATAGAACCATTCAAGATGAGTCCCTGAAAGACTCTCCTGGAAGAAGTGGATCCATAAATTCTTATCCACTGAGTACGGTTGAATCTTCCGCACGTAGGATCTGAGATGTAGCTTGGGACAAGACGCCCCGTCATATTTGGTGAAAGATGGTGCTTTGAACTTATGAGGAATGATCACACCAGTAGACAAACCCAAATCTCCAAAATCCAGCCCAGGCACTTGTTGGATCTCCATAGCATTCAATCTGTCCTCCAACTGTTTGTATCTGTCTTCTGCAGGAGGATACTGTTCCTCATCAAAATCAGTCTCGTTGTCGGAGACTACCGGACTAGGACCTTTTTCCCCTTGAGGAGTACCCTTGCCTATAGAAGAACCAGCCTCTTCATTCTGCAGAGTATTGCCAAACCTTCGGCCCGAGTTGAACATAACAGTTCTTCTCTTCTTCTTCTTTTCCTTCTTCAGGAGCAGAGCCTTCAGCTCTTCTTGGCCCTGAGCCAAACCCATGATTAGTTCCTGAAATTGTGCATTCTGCGCCTGAAGAGCCTTGATGGACATCTCAGTTGATGATGAGTCAGGATTCATGATGCTGAAATAAACAGCGAAGAACGGTAAGCAACCTGAAAAGAAGAAAACCTGCTATGCACATGATGAATGATATGTGTTTATGCAATGCATTCAAGGGTTCGAAAGTTCAAATTTGTTGTAGACAAAAACGAACACACGTTATCATTAAGGAAACAATTGTTCAGTACATCAAAGCCTCATGGGCACAAATTACAAAGCAAATCAATCCCAAAAGACACTACGCATCCTCTTTGGAGCTATGTAGGTGTTGAGATTCCTCTCCTCATGCAATAGGCGGGTGAGCTCCAAGACCTTCTTTTCACTAGCATGTAGACTGGTCTCTAGAGAATTCCGTTCTTCCTTAAGCTGGATCCAGCTCTTCTGCATCTCTTCCCAGGATGTGGGCATGTCAGGATGCTGAATGGTGTAGGACACCTCTCCTTCCAAGACTGGCTCTTTGATTACTGGGAGCATATGAGGATAAGGCATTACTAACTTCTGGGAGCGGGCGCGTACCCACTTGAGATAAGGTTCCAACGGGATGGAGTTCCTGTGCCCCAGCGTCTTGCTGTCTATCCTACTGGGCATCCTCCAGGCTCTGATAAATCTCTGGCGAAGTCCTTGTGCATCGTTGTCGAAGTCAAAAACTATGTCAGGAATTAACATGTCATGAGGGCCATCCCTTCGAGCATAACCAAACTGTCTCCAAGCCAGGCATGGGTTGTAAGTAATACCTCCTCTGATTCCAAGTAAAGGAACATTAGGGTACTCCCCACAACGATCAATGATAGTGACATCCTCTCTGGATCGAGGGCACCAATGTATATCTGCATGTGTAAGAGTCATCAACCGTTGTGACCATCTCAAACCCCGCTCGTTCTTCAAGACTGATTGTGGAAGGTGCGAAATAAACCACCTTCCCAGGAGAGGAGTGCAACACATAAGGACACCTCTTTTTCTCATGGTTCGAGTGTAACATGAGTGAAGGATGTCCCCCAGCAACGTAGGTATAGGGTTCCTGGACATGAAGATCTGGACAGCACTGATATCTATAAGCTGATCTGGGTTAGGGAACAACACCAAACCATAGACAAGGAGGGCCACAACTTCTTCAAAAGCTTGTAAGTCAAGGGAGTTCCAACATTCATGGGCCTTATCAAACAGAAACCTGGCTAAGAACCCTTTGATACCACTTCTAACTTCCCAATGGCCCTTGAGGTCGGATGATTGTAGGTGCAAGGCTTTAGCAATCTCTTCAAGCTTAGGTTCCTTTTCCGTACCGTTGTAGGGTGGTTGATCAAGGATAGGGATCTTCAGGAGCCGGGAGAACTCCTCCAATGTAGGTACCAGTTGGTAATCCAAGAAGGTGAAACAGTGATGCAGAGGGTCAAAGAACTGGAATAGGACCTTTATCATATCCTCCTCAATGTTGGTATTGACCAAGCTGATGAGTCTTCCATGCCTCTCACTGAATGAAGAGCTCTCGGGAATCCTGGATATAAGCTCCTTAAGCTGAGGAGGGAACCTTACAAGGCTGATTTGAATTGTCTTTCTGTGAACAGTTTCCATGTCCTACAAAACAAAGAACAAAGATGAAGATTCGAACCCCTGAAATGGTTAGTCAATGCATATGATGCTGAATGATGTCATGATGCTATGATTAAACACACCACAGATATTTACAAAGACAAACATGTAAGGCACACAAGGCACACAAGACAAGCCCTTAGGGTTTAAGGCCAGCATGGGGTTTGGGTAGTACCCTCTTGAAGTTGGTGGGTTCAACCTATCCTATCAAAGTAACCGGGTTCTAAGGGTCCCAATATCACGAGATTGCTCTCATTGTTCATCGTTTCGATTTAGCCACTGAACTGGCGACCGAAATATTCCAGGAAAGCAACCCTCAATTGAGTGTAGTATCGAGTATCAACCAACCTCGGACTGCACCAAAGTCAGTTATCTCACTACCCTAAAGAGGCCAAGATAGTTCAATTAAGGTTCCTAAGGTCTGTTGATGCTTCATGACACCACGCGGAGGCCCCGTACTCTCCTTGACTGAACTCAAGGGTTACCGGTACACACCAAAGTGCCACATCAACGTAGCAGACTGTTTCAACCATGTCGGTATACCCCGCACAGTTCCCTCACAGCCTTGTTGCTACTTTCTAAGAAGGTATCCCCAGATCCGGGTTAGGATCTATAGAACTCCCAAGACAGTCCCACAATAATAAAGCAAGCAAAACAATACAATTGAAAACACAGTTATGAACTAACCCTAAGGTACACCTCACTTTAAGAATTCCCCAGCAGAGTCGCCAGTTCTGTGATTGGTGGATCTGGAACTGACTGTTTAACGCTGGTTCGCGAAATGTCGCGGAAGCAAGAGTCGCCACCGTCTTTTATTTTCTCCAAATGGAAAGGACAAAAGCACAGAAAAATTCCTTATAGAGATTGCTCTCTCGGTTCGGGAGGTAGGTTATAGAAAGGGAAGGTGTTAGCACCCTTTCTATCCATGGTTATACATGGGCTCTTAGATACTTGCTCATTTGTGTTTTCAAAAGTGGTTTGTTTGCTTTTCAACTGTGGGTTTTAAAAAAATTTCTTTGAAAATTCCAGTTCGACTCTTGTATCAGTCCTCAAGAGTGTTTGAAAAGTTGCTTTCGAAAGCTTTTTGAAAAGGGTGTCGGTGTGAAAAGTATTTTGAATTTGTTTTGAAATTAGAGCAAGTATCTACGAGAACCTACCTACCCTAAGGAATTCGTCTGTGTAAATGTCCTTTAAAGTAGTGCCATCCCACCATTGAGAGGTAGGTAGCACCACCGTTGGAGGTGTTCGGGTCAATTCGAGGTTCGGAACATGGTGATCACCAGAGCAATGGGAAGACACCTTAGAAGCTACCCTCATGCCAGGTTCCCGGATCATGAGGACTTACTAAGACATCCTCTACTCGACGATCACCTTTCGAGGCAAGGCAACAGTGAGGCGTACCCTAGGGGTGGTGTGTGATTTGTGTGTCGTTTTCAGATATTTTTGTCTTGTCATGTTAAAGTGATCTATGCGTTTGTTTTTATTTTAGGCCATTCATTCTTGCATGCATTTATTTAACAGTTAAGAAAGCGTGGAAAGGTAAAATTCTAAACTATTACAAAGGCGCGGGTCCACATCGCCAAATTAAAATCTCGGACCCGATTTGACAGAAAATAAAGAAGTAAAGGTAAAGTGCGAGAAATTAAGTTTTTACGGCTTTGGGAGAATTACATAAATATTTAAAAGAAGGAAATAAATAAAATGCGCGAATTGGAATTAAAATTGGAAACGAGGGCGTTGGACCCTTTTTAATGAAATTAAATTATGATTATTTATTAATGAAATTAAAAAGAAATTGTTTTTTTTTTGAGATTTTTGTATTTATGGTTTTTTATGTGAATTAAATGAAATTAAAATATTAATTAACCCTAATTCTACAACTTTTATTTATTAAGAAAAACATGTTAAAATTTAAACCTAAAATTAAATTAATTATTTACATGCAATTTGATTTATAAAAAAAATAATAGTAATTAATTAGTTATTAGAGATGATAAAATAAAAAAAGTAATTAAACTATTTAAACCTAATTCTACAAGTTTTTAAGTTATGAAGAAAAGATTTTAAGATTAACCCTAGACTAAAACTAATTAATTGGTGAAATTTTATTTACAAAACATATATTAATAAAAATACTTATTTTTTGTCTTTTTCTGATTTTTATATTGATTTTATATTTCATGAAAATCTTAAATCAAAGAATTAATTAAAATAAAGAAAAGAAAAAAAATATAAAAAGGATAAAAGAAACAAACTCTAGGGGGGGTCTGTCCCCAATTGGAGGGTAGAGTCCAGTATTTCAGGCCCATTAAACCTTTGGCCTAGTTGACTTTTCTTGCCAGCGTGTGGGATGGTTGACTAGTGCACGTCATAGACCTCAGATCTTGGCCCTTGGATGGAGATTTGTGGGACGTGTGGCACGTTTGCGTGGGGAGCATATGGTGGAACCTTGGACTGAAGCTACACAAGAACATGATTAAAGGAAAAATATAAGGAAAGGGAGGGGGACCTGGGATCGAACCCAGGTCCTGTTGATTACCAAGTACATTCTCCACCACTAGGCCATTCACACGCTTCTGATTATATAATAACTAATAAATAATATAACATAAAAACAATGGTTAGTGGGAAAGTTAGTGCGAAAATTCAAACTGTGCAATCAGATCCTTACACATCAGCGTCTTCTTCCTTCGTTTTGTTTTTCCTGAAAATAGAAGAAGGTTAGCGGGGGTTTTAAACCCCCCCAAAATATGCAATTTCATGAAATAGAGAATAGGCCATATGGCCACATAAATTAGGCGCGAGGGTTCTGTTGTTTTCATCCAAGCATGCTGAGTCCATTCATGGTATTGTGATATTCTAATTTTACCATATTCAAAAACCCCTAATTTGAAAGTTGAAGAACCCTAACATCCTTTAATGGTGAAATCGCGTATGGGTGATGAAAATGCAATCAAACAACTGGGTTAGCTTCAGAATAAAACAAAGAACATAAATCAAGCATTAAAAAGTACTAAAAACGCATGAATCATGATGCAAGCATATGAAAAAATTTCTGTACAGGGCACCATTATTCTCACGTTTCTTGGTGTTAGAGCTTATGGTTTTGATCTGAATTGATCTGAAAACCTTCCTTGAGGTCTCAGGAAGGCAATAGGATAATTCTTTTGGCTTGAATCACCCTGGAAAACAATTTTCAGTATTGGACTTTTTTGAGAAAATTCAAGTTTTTATTATGGCTTTTCTGCGCAGCTGGGAGGTTGTGTGCATTAGGTTTTCATTATGTATATATATGTGAAGGTTTTAGGTCAAAGAAACCAAATCAAAACCTTTGCATTCATGATTTTCAAGATTTGATTCTTAAGGATCTTTTCAAATATTTCTTCATGAAGAACCATCACAATTTGCACCAATTCTTTCCACTTTTGATAGGCACGAAATCTTTAGTGAATCATGAGTCATTGTCTTGCACAAAAAGATTTAAAACATTAGGTTTAATATTTTTCACCTATTTATTTTAATTAAATGAATTATTAATAATTAAAAATCCAAATAAATAAATAAAAATGATAAAAAACTTCCCTTTGGGCCAAATGGTCGTGCACATGCCTTGGATGATGAATTGTGGAAGAAAAAGAGGCCCATTAGCATTTTTAAGACATTTGAAGCAATGTTGACTTTTCAAAATATCCAAAAATTTCCCAACTTCCACAAGGCATAACTTGCTTAATTTTTAAGATTTGCTCATGTTCTTGGACATTTTGGAAAGGTCTTTGAGTCCTCTAACCAATGTCTTTGGTCCCATGTCATTTTGATTTTCCAATCTCAAGTTATGGCCTTTGACTTAAAGTCCCTTTTTGTTGACTTTTGAAAATGACCTATAATGTTGAAATTGATAACTTTTTGTGAGAGCCTTTCTTGGACTTGAAGTATGAAGAGGAGTTGTAGGAAATGTCTTTCTCTTCAAAATGAGATTTGGATGGAATTTTTCTGATAATCCATGTGAAAGTTATGTCTTGGTCAAGTTACAGTTGACTTTTTCAACTGTCCAAATATGGAAACTTTTGCATCTTGAGACTTTTTGAGCCAAGCTTTGAGAATCATGATCAAGAATTGATAAAATGATGTTTGTGGCTTCAAAATGAGATGTTGATAAAAAATTTGAACTTTTGACTGTCAAATGACCATTTTGCCCCTACAGTTGACTGTAGTGCAATTAGGGTTTTTGACTGTGCAATTTTGTGCTGTAAGTCTTGAAACTTGGTATGAGGATGCTTGACCATGTTTGTAGGCATGTGGGACTTGATTGGACCCTTGGAAACTTCATTTTCTTTGTCAGAACCAAAACCCTAATTTTTGACTGTTAGGAGGCCCTTGAACTGTGCAACCCTTGGGGAAATTTTGGAGCTTTGACTTGGCAAATTTGAAGAATATGGGAGGGCAAATTTTGGGGTACAACAGATGTGTATGCATGTAAGGCAATATATGTGTATGGTTCCTGGGCTTATGTCTCCAGCATGTGTGCGTATGTACATGGTATCCTCCTTTTTTCCTTGCTAGTGTGCTCCTTATATAAAGGGGATGGAGGGGACAAGAGGGCAAAGGAATAAAAAACCATTAAGTTGGTGTTTTAAGGCCATAAATATCACTTTGAAACTTTGCAAAGACATGGTTTCTTGTCCCTTTTTGAATTTTCTATGAACCTAGAAACCTTTGACTTTCGAATACCTTCAGGCCATGCCCTTCGATTGGCCTAGAGTCTTGATTCAAAGTGTTCAGAAACCCCCTTATTAGAGCTTCTTCGATTGAGTCTATCTACTTGCCCTAGTTGCTTGATTCAAACAACTCAAACGAAAACTTCATTCTGGCCAATAGAAAACCTCCTTTGTCAACACCTTCGAATGCCATTGCACAAGAGGCCTGGGCCTGGCCACATGTAGGACCAAGACCCATCGTAAGACAAGCTTGTATTCAGTAACCATATGTCCTTTGAATGGACCAATTAATGCTCCTTCGAAGGGACCTCATGAATGTGCCTTCGAAGGGACTAACATGCGTGCTGAAGTATAAAAAACTGTTTCAAAGGGGACCATTGCCTAGTCGAAGCTGGCACAAAGGCAACCAATTCCTTGTGGGCGCTAGCATGAGGCAGGTCAAAGCAAGCGTAAAAGAGGCCATCGCCTAGTGAACCGAATCAGACATGAAGGAGGTATTTTCCTTGTTGGTCGAAAGAAGCTTTTCGCCTAGTGGATTGAAGGAAAATATGAAGAAGTCTTGGCCTTGTGTGCTGAAGGTAAGCTGAAAAGGGGGCCCTTGCCTTATGAATCGAAGGAATGCCTAAGGCAACCCTTTGTCTTGTGAATCGAAGACTAGTGAAATGGGCCTTTTGCCTTGTAGATCAAAGGCAAGCTGATGGGTCTTTGCCTTGTGAAACCAAGGCAAGCATGAGGAAGCTTTGTGAATTAAGCTTGATCGAAGGAGATTCAGCGTGAAATCGAAGCTTGTATGCAGGATCTCATTGCTGGTGAATCGAAGCAAGCTTGTAGGAGATTCTTGTTTGTGAAGCTTGGACCAAGGCTTTTTTGAAGGAGAACCAACGTACAATCGAAGCTGATGGGCCAATGCTTGGTCGAAGGGTTTTATGAGTCCAGTCGAAGCTTTTTGTTATGCCAATCGGAGGGAACTGTTTAACTGCCAATCGAAAGACACTTTGCTAATATTCAAAAATTTCATTTTCTTTAGGAAAGTATTTGTAACCACCCATATAAGAGAAAAAAACTTTGGGAAACATGAGAGGGAAAATTTTGGGGTACAATAGCTGCCCCTGTTCAATCTTCTTAAACCTGAGGATTTAGATTGGCTTGTCTACCTTTCATGATCTAAAGGTGGAATATGATTGAACACTAGAGTGCCCAGAAATTTGCACTCACATGAAGTAATACTGTTGGTTGATGATGTTGGGAATGAGCTTACATATGCCATTTAGAGAAGATGACAGAGAGTCGTTAGAGATGGGCTTAAAGATGTCATCCAAAGTAGATGCTGATTTCTCATATGGTCCCTTTGGGGGTTCCTGTTCTTGCTGTCTGAGGAGGAGTCCGCTGCAATATGTGGGTTTCTGTTGTTCTCATGCTTGAGGAAAACTCTGTGGGGAATAGAGTCTAGGAACTTCAGTTGTCCAAGGCTCTGATGAAGAGTTATCTCTGTAATGGAGAGATGAAAGTTTACTGTTTTCTGGTTGAAGTCCAGGCTTCACAGTAACTTGCTGGGGATAATGGAATTAACCATTACCTGAAGATGTAATGAAAAGAGCCTGTGTAGGACTGTTTCAGAATGAGTTCGTGTTAGTCTGCATCTGGAGATATATGAGAAGGAACCCGTGTAAGATTGCTTCGGGATGAGTCCGTGTTAGACTGCTGTGATCGGTGGATCTGGAACTGACTGTTTAACGCTGGTTCGCGAAATGTCGCGGAAGCAAGAGTCGCCACCGTCTTTTATTTTCTCCAAATGGAAAGGACAAAAGCACAGAAAAATTCCTTAAAGAGATTGCTCTCGGTTCGGGAGGTAGATTATAGAAAGGGAAGGTGTTAGCACCCTTTCTATCCATGGTTATCCATGGGCTCTTAGATACTTGCTCAACGTGTTTTCAAAAATGTTTGTTTGCTTTTCAATGTGGGTTTTAAAAAAGTTTCTTTGAAAAATTTCAGTTCGACTCGTACGTCAGAGTGTTTGAAAAAATTGCTTTGAAAGCTTTTGAAAATGTGTTGGTGTGAAAAGTATTTTTGTTTGAAATTAGAGCAAGTATCCTTGAGAACCTACCTACCCTAAGGAATTCGTCTGTGTAAAAGTCCTTTAAAGTAATGCCATCCCACCATTGAGAGGTAGGTAGCACCACCGCTGGAGGTGTTCGGGTCAATTCGAAGGTTCGGGACATGGTGATCACCATAGCAATAGGAAGACACCTTAGAAGCTACCCTCATGCCAGGTTCCCGGATCATGAGGACTTACTAAGACATCCTCTACTCGACGATCACCTTTCGAGGCGAGGCAACAGTGAGGCGTACCCTAGGGGTGGTGTGTGCGATTCGTGTGTCGTTTTCATTGATTTTTGTCTTGTCATGTTAAAGTGATCTACGCTTGATTTTATTATGTCCATTCATTCTTTCATGCTTTTGTTAACAATTAAAAAATATTTGCGGGAAAGTAAATCTAAGGCTATTACAAATGGCGCGGGTCCACATCGCCAAAATTAAACCGGACCCGATTTGACAGAAAAATAAATAAAGCAAAGGAAAAAAAGTGCGAAAAGTAAATGTTACAAAGCTTTGGGAGAGATACATAATTATTTAAACGAAAGAAAATAAATACGCGAATTAAATAAATTACGAACGAGGGCGTTGGACCCTTTTGCAAAAAGTTAAAGTTAATGAATTTAATTAACAAAAAAAAAAAAGATTAAATTAATGAGGAATTAAAATTAAAAATTAAAAGAAATTGTTTTTGGGTATTTTTATGTTTTTTAAGATTTAATAGAAAAAAGAATTAATTAAAATTAACTAACCCTAATTCTAATGGTTTTTAAGTTTGTTATGAGAATATTAAAATATCACCTAAATTAAACCTAAATTCTTTTATGTACAATTTAATTATGAAAATAAAATAAGTAATATTATTATTATGAAAAAAAGAAAAATTGAAAGGAATAAAATTTATTAAACCTAAATTCTATGTTTTTTTTTTGATTTTTGGTTATTAAAAAGAATTAAAGTTAAAACCTATTTTACTAAATTTATTTACATGCATTTTTATGAAAATAATATTGGAAATAAAAGTTATTATATTTTTGCCCTTTTTCTGGTTTTTATGATATTTTTGTATTTTTGTAAAAAATAATTAATTAAATCAAGGCATTAAAATAAATAAGACAATAATTAAAAAAAAATAAAGTATGAAGAAAATTGCAAACCAGGGGGGGGGGGTTCAGGCCCCAATTGGAGGTAAGGGCTCAGCAATTTGGCCCAACAAGCATGGCCTTGTGGACTTTTCAGAATCACGTGTAGCAACGTTGACTCACGCTCATGGTGTACATCAATCCTCAGCCTTGGATGTGAACCTCCTGGACGCGTGTGCACTTAGATCTGGTGGTGTATCATGGATCATAACATAGGCGCTGCATAGGAATTTTTAAGGAAAAATAATATGGACGTTAACGTAGACCTGGGACTCGAACCCAGGTCTTGGACATTGCAACTCTCTTCGCTTGCCAACTGAACTGAATCACGCGTTTGTTATACAAATAAACAATAAATATAATAAAAGACAACAACACGTGAATAGATGAAAACGCGCGAAATTTCGAATTGGCCTATCCCCTCTTGCCACGACTCTGTCTTCTTCGTTTTCCTGAAAATAAAAACATGGGGTAACGGTTTTGGACGCGTTGCCTAAGGTTAGTTTCAAGAAAATAGCGACTAGCGCTATGGTGCCCATAAATTAATCGCGAATGGTGCTTCCTGTTCGTCCAAGCTAGCTGAGTCTAATGGTCATGGTTTTGAGGCTTAATTTTGCCTTATTGCAAAAGCCCTAATTTATCCTCCTGAAAACCCTAGAATAACAGTTATGGCATAATCTCATACAACACAGAAAAATGCAATTAAAGGTATGGATTAGCTTCAAAACTTCATAGTGAACACAAATCAACCATTAAATTTCACAAACAATGCATAGAATGGGATGTACGATTATGGAATTTTTGCTGTACAGTTTAAGTTCAAAATACCAATTCTTGGCGTTTGAGTGGAAGTTTGTGATTGGAATTTGATCAGGGTGACCTTGGCAAGCTATTGAAACAAGTTTTACCCTTTGAATCCACCTCTAACACTGATTTCAGTTTTGCTTTTTATGGAGAAAATTTCAAGTTTCTAATGAGTTCTTTTGCGCAGCTTAGAGTGTAGCACAATTAGGTTTGTGTTCCTGGCTTTGTAGTGAAGCTATTAGGTCAACAAAACTCCATCAAATCTCTTGCCATAATGATTTTTGAAAATTTGATTTTAAAGATCTTTTTGAATCTTTTTCATGTGTTCTTTGTATCAATTAGCTCAAATCAGACCAAATCTTTCCTAGTTTGCCTTTACACGAAATATTGACCTTAAAACATGTATAAAAAGATTTTTTAGGTCAAGTTATATATTTTCCACATATTTAAATGATTTAAATGAATTAATATTAATAATAATTCAAATAAATAAATAAAAAATGAGAAAATACTTCCCTTTGGGACAAGTGGTCGTGCACATGCTTAGAATGATGAATCATGGAAGAGAAATGGGCCCATTAGCATTTTTAGGTCATTTGAAGTAATGTTGACTTTTCAAAATGTCCAAAAATATCCCAACTTCCACAAGGCATAACTTGCTCAATTTTTAATCTTTTCTCATTTTCTTGGACATTTTGGAAAGGTCTTTGAGTCCTCTAACCAATGTCTTTGGTCCCATGTCATTTTGATTTACCAATCTCAAGTTATGGCCTTTGACTTAAAGTCCCTTTTTGTTGACTTTTGAAAATGACCTATAATGTTGAAATTGATAACTTTTTGTGAGAGCATTTCTTGGACTTGAAGCATGAAGATGAGTTGTAGGAAATGACTTTCTCTTCAAAATGAGCTTTGGATGGAATTTTTCTGATAATCCATGTGAAAGTTATGCCCTGGTCAATTTCAGTTGACTTTTTCAACTGTCCAAATATAGTAACTTTTGCATTTTTGATGATTTCTGAGCCAAATTTTGAGAATCATGATCAAGCATTGATCAAATGATGTTTGTGGCTTCAAAATGATATATTGACCAAAAATTTGAACTTTTGACTGCCAAATGACCATTTTGCCCCTACAGTTGACTGTAGTGCAATTTAGGGTTTTGACTGTGCAATTTTGAGCTGGATGCCTTGAAACTTGATATGAGGATACTTGACCATATTTGTAAGCATGTGAGACTTGATTGGGCCTTTGAAAACTTCCTTTTCTTGATCAGATCACAAACCCTAGTTTTGACTGTATAGGAGACAGTTGGACTGCACAACCCTTGGGGAATTTTGTGACTTGGCTTGGCAATTTCTTTGAAGAATATGGGAGGGCAAATTTTGGGGTACAACAGTTGCCCCTGTTCAATCTTCTTATACCGGAGGATGCAGATTGGCTGACGTGCCTTTCGTAATCCGAGGGTAGAAGATGATTGGACACTAGAGTGCCCAGAAATTTGCGCTCACATGTTAGCAGTGTGATGGGGGAATGGGCTTATAGATGCCATTTGGAGATTGCTGGATAGGATGATGGGCTTATAGATGCCATGTGGATGTTGATCGCATAAGATATTCCTTAGCGAGAACCTGCATACCTGCAAAAGAAACAAATGAGTACCTGACACGTTGCAGGAGCTGATTTTTAGATGCTGGGTATAGATGTGTCCTGACTGGTTACAGGAGCTGAGTCTGGAGCTTCAAACAGTGATGAATGAACCAGGGATGGTTACTGCCTTAGCATGAATGGTAAGAGAACCTTGGGCGACTTTAACCTCAACAACGCTTGTTGAGAAAAATCTTAGCGGGAAATACCATCTTCGCAGGATCGGAACGGGAAGAAAACCATAGGCACTTATAATCTGAAAGGGAATCACCTCACTCGCCGTCGGAGAGGGAATCATAGGAAAAGGAATTGCCACCTCACACACCGTCGGAGAGGGAACCATAAGAGACTATCACCTCACACTCATCGTCGGAGAGGGAAACATCTGAAAAGGACTTACCACCTCACACACCGTCGGAGAGGGAACCATAGGAGACTATCACCTCACACTCATCGTCGGAGAGGGAAACATCTTGAAAAAGGAATTACCACCTCACGCACTTGTCGGAGAGGGGACCATAGGAGACTATCACCTCACACTCACCGTCGGAGAGGGAAACATCTGAAAAAGGAATTACCACCTCACGCACTTGCCGGAGAGGGGACCATAAAAGACTATCACCTCACACTCATCGTCAGAGAGGGAAACATCTGAAGAAGGAATTACCACCTCACGCACTTGTCGGAGAGGGGACCATAAGAGACTATCACCTCACACTCATCGTCGGAGAGGGAAACATCTGAAGAAGGGACTTACCACCTCACTCGCCGTTGGAGAGGGAACCATAGGAGACTATCACCTCACACTCACCGTCGGAGAGGGAAACATCTGGAAAAAGGAATTACCACCTCACGCACTTGCCGGAGAGGGGACCATAAAAGACTATCACCTCACACTCATCGTCGGAGAGGGAAACATCTGAAGAAGGAATTACCACCTCACGCACTTGTCGGAGAGGGGACCATAAGAGACTATCACCTCACACTCATCGTCGGAGAGGGAAACATCTGAAAAAGGAATTACCACCTCACGCACTTGCCGGAGAGGGGACCATAAAAGACTATCACCTCACACTCATCGTCGGAGAGGGAAACATCTGATAACTTCTACTGAGTCTTCATCAGAAAAATCTGTTGGGAATCGATTTAGCTGGACTAGAGAAGGCTTTGAAATATGTTTGAGCATTTCAACTGCATCTTTCCTGAAAGGTAAAGGTCAGTCATATGCAATGCATGATATGGATCACGCAATGATGTTCTCAATATAAATGAGATTTGTATGGTATGATGCGTCTATGCATGCTATAATGATGTATGTGATGTATGTTTTCGTCTAGGAAAGTAAATCCTTGACGGGTGCCGGGAAGTCGTATCCTGGGCTGATGTTGGAGAATAAGCTTTTACTTCCGCTGGGGATGATAGTTGCAAGAATACCGGTAGGAGAAGATGACTCCGTTGCGGAATAAACTTGGCAAATGGAAGATTCTGCGGGGAGAAAAGATACTCTAGTGACTATGCTGGGAAGCAATACTCTGTGGGAAGAGGGATGCTTTGCTGAGTGTTGATAGTAACCTGCTGAGGATATCCTTGTTGTGCTGGAAGTGTTGATAGACTTCGCTGGGGATAAGAAGGCTTCGTTGACGACGCTCTTTCCGGGGCTTTTGGCTGAGGATAACCCAGTTATATCCTGTTAAGGAAATAACTCTTTGAATAAAGTCGGACGACGCGTTCGTACTCTGCGAGGGATAAGCTTCCAGAATCTACTGGGGATAAGCTTATTGCTAGGGGGTATGAATTCCAACCTTCCTAGGGAACTGGATTGGACTCTTCTGGGGAAGTCTTGATATGCTGGGGAAGTGATTCCTTTGAATGTCTGGTATACCGCCGGGGAACAATCTTTAGGCCAAGACTGCCGGGGATGCTTGTTAAGAATATATGCTGCTGGGGAAGTATTGAGATCTACGGGAGGATACTCAATTTCCTTGAGATTTATAATTTTGCTTGGAGAGGAATGTACTGTTTTGCTGAACCACTCTCTGGGGAATTTCAGATGTACTGGTCATGTTCTTTAGCTGAACCTACCTTGGTACTTTGGAGGATAGAGCAATTGGATTGTTTAGACAACTCTTTTATTGCCCCTGTTTCTGAGGTATGAGAGGAAGACCTGGGAGATGCTGATAGCTTGCTGATGGACAGACCTACTTCTGGTAGGCAGGTGATAAGATGACAGGACATAGTCGTACGCTTTTGATCCCTAAATTTTGCCTGGACCGCCCTTTCGGGTTTTCAGTCCACCGGGATACCCATTTTTGCTCAAGCCGCCTTTTCAGGTTTTCGACTTGCCGGGTGTACAGATTTTTTCATTTCATCCCTTATTTTTGCCCGAACCCCTTTTGGTTCGCCGGGAAGCCCTTATTTTTGCCTAGGTGTGTCAACCTAGCGGGTCTTTGATTATGCGTAGTATCTTTTCAACTATGTCCATGCTTTCAGAATGTAGGGAGTTGCCCCTGTTAGCAGTGTTTGGTTGCCCTGCTACCAGGAGATGTCTGATTAGGCAAGATTCGTTGCTGGAGTGCCCCAAGTGATTTAAGCAGAGATTTGCCCCAGGCTATTTGGCATCTTGAGAGATTCTTTGAATCTTGATTGGACTGCCCCAGATAATGGACCATGGTCATGTCTGCCCCTTGATTGGAAGTGCTTCTGTTCACCAGGTATTCATCGTGCGAATTTCCCTGCTGTTCAAACAAAAAGTCATATGCAAACAAAGTTATGTTAAAAATGCAAAGCTTATGTCTGTCTTGAAGATTTTGAAAATGCATTCTTTTTCATAAAACAAGTGATTGTTTGTAAACGTGATGTCAACTCGTTATTTTATCGTAAGCCTTAAGGAGTCAGGATACCTTCGTAACAGTATGCTTTCGAACTAACCCATGCTTCAGCTAGGACTTTTAAGGTTTATAACGTGGCCTGGTTCATGGTTTAAGAAACAAAGGATAAAGGCTCAAATTATTTGTACCCACCCGTTCTTCGTGATGTTCTCCAAACCTAAACTCAGTTGATCGTGCGTTAGACCTTGCTTGAGTCTTTGCTTTGATGTTCCAATAATGGTTCAGATGTTGATGATTTATTTTGAATAGGCAGTCATTTTTTGCTTTGGTCGAGGGTTTGTGAGACCTCTTTCTTGATTTTTGTTATCCCTGTTTTTTGCTTGAGCTGTTTCCCTTTTTTGGAATTACAGTCAGCGGGATGCCCCAGTTTCGTAAGTCTCCTTTATAGGTTTTGACTTAATGGGTTTTTTATTTTTTGAGATAATGACTGCCTTTCTTTATTGATTATTTGGAACCATCACTGTCTTTCTTTGTTGTTAGGACCTCTTTGGTGCCATTCGTTATGCACCTGGATCAACTGAGAGAACTACCCTGCCCCAGGTTATGATTAAAGGTTTTAAATTTCGAAAAGAAAAACTCCTACTTCTTTGGCTCAGAGGGGTTGACGAGGGATTATCATTCTTATAACTCCAGTGTTTAGGGATTGAAACAATGCCTGTACCTCATCAGCGGGGTTTGTTCAAAAGCATACTGTAGATTGCGGTATCGTTTTCGTCATCCTCCCTCAAGAGGCTTAGAATTAACGAGAGTTGACATCAGAAAAAATATGAAAACAATTTGCATATAGTGAATGCGAATATATTGATTCAAAATAGACATAAGCGATGCATTAATAGAATAACAATGTTTTAACATGAATAAATGTTTGAACGGTCAAAAGAAAAACACAACTTGAACATTCGAATGAACAAAAGTTTCCTAGTCTCGGGGCTTGTCACTTCAACTGGTGAGCCTTGGAGGAATGGTAGAAAAATTCAGCCTGTCCATCTTGTGTGAACTCCAATGCCCCTTCATCGATCAGGTCCTGGATTTTGTTCCTCAGATCCCAACATTCATTGGTATCATGTCTTGGGCTAGCAGAGTGGTAGGCACACCTCTTATTGGGATCATAGGCAAGAGATGCTGTGTTGGGGTTCCGGGGATGAGCCCTTAATGTGACCAGATTCAACCTCAATAGGCGTTGCAAAGCTTGATACAGCGACATGTTGAGCGGGGTGAATTGCCTTCTGGGCTTGTCTGGCTGAAGCTGGTGAGGTTGATGCTGAATTTGTGGCCCTGGAGCCATTTGAGGGGCTTTCCCCTTATCCTCTTGTCTCGAGGATGATTGGATGATGAATGGCTTTTTACCCTTAGATGTTTGCCCCGGTTGGTTACCCTGAAGCAGTTGGTTGACGAGAAACCGGAGCTCATCTTGTCTTTGAGCTAAACCTTGAATGACATTCCTCTGCCCCAGCATCTGGGCTTTCATTGCATCCATCTCCGCTTGTAGGTGTTTTAACCCTTCATCTTCAGCACTGTCCCTGACTAGAGTCTCCATGAGAAGTGTCTTTAGCTCCTCCTGCCCCTTGGACAGATTCAGGAGGATTTCCCCGAACCGAGTCTCTTGAGTAAGAAGGCCCTGGTTGTCTGGTTGGGAAGCCATTGCTGAAATAAACAGCGGGAAAGGTAAGTAACCTGCAACAAGGGTACCTGTTATGCGATGATATGTATGATATGCATGCAATGTTTTCAAGGACCTCGCGGGGTAAACAGAGAAACTTGTTAGAGTTGTAAACTGGAAACTTGATTGAAGGAACTTCCTATTGTAGAGAGCCCTTCTTCAAGGGTCAAAGGCTCACCATATCCAGTGGGTCATAGCCCCTGACAACCTTGGCTAGAGGAAAATAAATCCTCTTTGCCCCTTGCTAGATGTTTGATTTATCATGACCTGCATCACAAGCCCTTTGAGATTCTTGAAATGGGTTAGGATGTATGCGATGGTATGATGTCATGATGCATGGGGTAATGTAGGTAACCCTGTTATGAGTCCCTATTAAGGACTGCAAACCAAAACCTGCAAGACACTTAGTAAACCTGTCAGGAGTCCCAATTAAGGACTAAAACAAACCCTGCAAGAAACTTGGTACACCTTGTTATGAGTCCTGGTTAAGGACTAAAACAAAAACCTGTAGGAAATTCAGTAGACCCTGTTATGAGTCCTAGTTAAGGACTATAAACAAAACCTGCAAGTAGTTCATGTGTCAGATAACAAGCATGCAAGTAGTCAAGTTGGAAGGCACACAAGTCACACAAGGGAAACCCTTAGAGTTCAGGCCAGCATAGGGTCTGGGTATTACCCTCTTGAAGTTGGTGGGCTCAACCTGTCCTAATCAAAGTAACCGGGTTCTAAGGTTCCCAATATCACGGGATTGCTTTCATTGTTCATCGTTTCGATTTAGCCACTGAACTGGCGACCGAAATATTCCAGGAAAGCAACCCTCAATTGAGTGTAGTATCGAGTATCAACCAACCTCGGACTGCACCAAAGTCAGTTATCTCACTACCCTAAAGAGGCCAAGATAGTTCAATTAAGGTTCCTAAGGTCTGTTGATGCTTCACGACACCACGCGGAGGCCCCGTACTCTCCTTGACTGAACTCAAGGGTTACCGGTACACACCAAAGTGCCACATCAACGTAGCAGACTGTTTCAACCATGTCGGTATACCCCGCACAGTTCCCTCACAGCCTTGTTGCTACTTTCTAAGAAGGTATCCCCCAGATCCGGGTTAGGATCTATAGAACTCCCAAGCAACCCACAATAATAAAGCAAGCAAAGAAGACAATTGAAAACATAGTTATGACCTAGCCCTAAGGTACACCTCACTTTAAGTTAACTCCCCAGCAGAGTCGCCAGTTCTGTGATCGGTGGATCTGGAACTGACTGTTTAACGCTGGTTCGCGAAATGTCGCGGAAGCAAGAGTCACCACCGTCTTTTATTTTCTCCAAATGGAAAGGACAAAAGCACAGAAAAATTCCTTAAAGAGATTGCTCTCGGTTCGGGAGGTAGATTATAGAAAGGGAAGGTGTTAGCACCCTTTCTATCCATGGTTATCCATGGGCTCTTAGATACTTGCTCAACGTGTTTTCAAAAATGTTTGTTTGCTTTTCAATGTGGGTTTTAAAAAAGTTTCTTTGAAAAATTTCAGTTCGACTCGTACGTCAGAGTGTTTGAAAAAATTGCTTTGAAAGCTTTTGAAAATGTGTTGGTGTGAAAAGTATTTTTGTTTGAAATTAGAGCAAGTATCCTTGAGAACCTACCTACCCTAAGGAATTCGTCTGTGTAAAAGTCCTTTAAAGTAATGCCATCCCACCATTGAGAGGTAGGTAGCACCACCGCTGGAGGTGTTCGGGTCAATTCGAAGGTTCGGGACATGGTGATCACCAGAGCAATAGGAAGACACCTTAGAAGCTACCCTCATGCCAGGTTCCCGGATCATGAGGACTTACTAAGACATCCTCTACTCGACGATCACCTTTCGAGGCGAGGCAACAGTGAGGCGTACCCTAGGGGTGGTGTGTGCGATTCGTGTGTCGTTTTCATTGATTTTTGTCTTGTCATGTTAAAGTGATCTACGCTTGATTTTATTATGTCCATTCATTCTTTCATGCTTTTGTTAACAGTTAAAAAATATTTGCGGGAAAGTAAATCTAAGGCTATTACAAATGGCGCGGGTCCACATCGCCAAAATTAAACCGGACCCGATTTGACAGAAAAATAAATAAAGCAAAGGAAAAAAAGTGCGAAAAGTAAATGTTACAAAGCTTTGGGAGAGATACATAATTATTTAAACGAAAGAAAATAAATACGCGAATTAAATAAATTACGAACGAGGGCGTTGGACCCTTTTGCAAAAAGTTAAAGTTAATGAATTTAATTAACAAAAAAAAAAAAGATTAAATTAATGAGGAATTAAAATTAAAAATTAAAAGAAATTGTTTTTGGGTATTTTTATGTTTTTTAAGATTTAATAGAAAAAAGAATTAATTAAAATTAACTAACCCTAATTCTAATGGTTTTTAAGTTTGTTATGAGAATATTAAAATATCACCTAAATTAAACCTAAATTCTCTTATGTACAATTTAATTATGAAAATAAAATAAGTAATATTATTATTATGAAAAAAAGAAAAATTGAAAGGAATAAAATTTATTAAACCTAAATTCTATGTTTTTTTTTGGATTTTTGGTTATTAAAAAGAATTAAAGTTAAAACCTATTTTACTAAATTTATTTACATGCATTTTTATGAAAATAATATTGGAAATAAAAGTTATTATATTTTTGCCCTTTTTCTGGTTTTTATGATATTTTTGTATTTTTGTAAAAAATAATTAATTAAATCAAGGCATTAAAATAAATAAGACAATAATTAAAAAAAAATAAAGTATGAAGAAAATTGCAAACCAGGGGGGGGTTCAGGCCCCAATTGGAGGTAAGGGCTCAGCAATTTGGCCCAACAAGCATGGCCTTGTGGACTTTTCAGAATCACGTGTAGCAACGTTGACTCACGCTCATGGTGTACATCAATCCTCAGCCTTGGATGTGAACCTCCTGGACGCGTGTGCACTTAGATCTGGTGGTGTATCATGGATCATAACATAGGCGCTGCATAGGAATTTTTAAGGAAAAATAATATGGACGTTAACGTAGACCTGGGACTCGAACCCAGGTCTTGGACATTGCAACTCTCTTCGCTTGCCAACTGAACTGAATCACGCGTTTGTTATACAAATAAACAATAAATATAATAAAAGACAACAACACGTGAATAGATGAAAACGCGCGAAATTTCGAATTGGCCTATCCCCTCTTGCCACGACTCTGTCTTCTTCGTTTTCCTAAAAATAAAAACATGGGGCAACGGTTTTGGACGCGTTGCCTAAGGTTAGTTTCAAGAAAATAGCGACTAGCGCTATGGTGCCCATAAATTAATCGCGAATGGTGCTTCCTGTTCGTCCAAGCTAGCTGAGTCTAATGGTCATGGTTTTGAGACTTAATTTTGCCTTATTGCAAAAGCCCTAATTTATCCTCCTGAAAACCCTAGAATAACAGTTATGGCATAATCTCATACAACACAGAAAAATGCAATTAAAGGTATGGATTAGCTTCAAAACTTCATAGTGAACACAAATCAACCATTAAATTTCACAAACAATGCATAGAATGGGATGTACGATTATGGAATTTTTGCTGTACAGTTTAAGTTCAAAATACCAATTCTTGGCGTTTGAGTGGAAGTTTGTGATTGGAATCTGATCAGGGTGACCTTGGCAAGCTATTGAAACAAGTTTTACCCTTTGAATCCACCTCTAACACTGATTTCAGTTTTGCTTTTTATGGAGAAAATTTCAAGTTTCTAATGAGTTCTTTTGCGCAGCTTAGAGTGTAGCACGATTAGGTTTGTGTTCCTGGCTTTGTAGTGAAGCTATTAGGTCAACAAAACTCCATCAAATCTCTTGCCATAATGATTTTTGAAAATTTGATTTTAAAGATCTTTTTGAATCTTTTTCATGTGTTCTTTGTATCAATTAGCTCAAATCAGACCAAATCTTTCCTAGTTTGCCTTTACACGAAATATTGACCTTAAAACATGTATAAAAAGATTTTTTAGGTCAAGTTATATATTTTCCACATATTTAAATGATTTAAATGAATTAATATTAATAATAATTCAAATAAATAAATAAAAAATGAGAAAATACTTCCCTTTGGGACAAGTGGTCGTGCACATGCTTAGAATGATGAATCATGGAAGAGAAATGGGCCCATTAGCATTTTTAGGTCATTTGAAGTAATGTTGACTTTTCAAAATGTCCAAAAATATCCCAACTTCCACAAGGCATAACTTGCTCAATTTTTAATCTTTTCTCATGTTCTTGGACATTTTGGAAAGGTCTTTGAGTCCTCTAACCAATGTCTTTGGTCCCATGTCATTTTGATTTACCAATCTCAAGTTATGGCCTTTGACTTAAAGTCCCTTTTTGTTGACTTTTGAAAATGACCTATAATGTTGAAATTGATAACTTTTTGTGAGAGCATTTCTTGGACTTGAAGCATGAAGATGAGTTGTAGGAAATGTCTTTCTCTTCAAAATGAGCTTTGGATGGAATTTTTCTGATAATCCATGTGAAAGTTATGCCCTGGTCAATTTCAGTTGACTTTTTCAACTATTCAAATATAGTAACTTTTGCATTTTTGATGATTTCTGAGCCAAATTTTGAGAATCATGATCAAGCATTGATCAAATGATGTTTGTGGCTTCAAAATGATATGTTGACCAAAAATTTGAACTTTTGACTGCCAAATGACCATTTTGCCCCTACAGTTGACTGTAGTGCAATTTAGGGTTTTGACTGTGCAATTTTGAGCTGGATGCCTTGAAACTTGATATGAGGATACTTGACCATATTTGTAAGCATGTGAGACTTGATTGGGCCTTTGAAAACTTCCTTTTCTTGATCAGAACACAAACCCTAGTTTTGACTGTATAGGAGACAGTTGGACTGCACAACCCTTGGGGAATTTTGTGACTTGGCTTGGCAATTTCTTTGAAGAATATGGGAGGGCAAATTTTGGGGTACAACAACTGCATCTGAAGATATATGAGACAGAATTCGTGTAAGATTTCTTCGTCTGGTCATGTAGATATTTTTCCTGTCTGGTTTTAGGTATTAATCTACAAATCAGCTGTTTGCAGATAGTTGTCCTGACTTGTTTCAGGTATTAATCTGGAACTTTAAAAATTGTCGGTCGCTGAGATAGTTGTCCTAGCTTATTACAGGTATTAATCTCTGATCTGAGAAAGAAAGGTAGTTTTCCCGGCTTGTTACTTGTATTATTCTTCAATCTCTTTATGTAGATAGTTCTCCTGGATGGTTTCAGGTGTTAATCTTCGACCAGCTGTCCACAGATAGTTCTCCTAGCTTGTTACAGGTACTAATCTGGGACTTGTTTTATTGGTCACATAGATAGTTTCCCCGTCCGGTTTTGGGCATTAATCCATGGCCTACTGTATTTGTTGGTAAACCTGTCTTGATTCAGGAGTTAATACTACTTGGTCGTGTAGATAGTTTTCCCGTCTAGTTTCGGGAATTAATCTTTGATCTGTTGTATAAGTTGATAGTATTTGTATTTCTGCGAACTCAACCTGGAAAGGTAAAGTAAAATTCATGCGGTGTCATGATGTATGAATTGCATGATGCTCTCAAAATAAATGAGATTGTGATATATGCATTTGTGCTGCATATGCTATGATGTATGTAGAAATGATGTATGAATGCAATGTATGAACGTGTCAGTTGTTCCATTGCTGTATTGTTGAATTAGGGAAAATAAATCCCTGATTGCAGCTGGGGGTAAAGAGTATATGTCTTCAGATTTTGTTTGAAGTTGACATGCTGGGAGACAGATTTATGCTATTAGAGAAATAAACTCAGTTAGGGAAGGGAAACTCCATGCATTGTTTGGGGATTTTGTGAAATCCTGCTGGGGAATCTTGAGAAGTTTGGCGACTTCATTGGGAAATATTTTGTTGGAGCAGTAATTTGGAGATTCTTCTCTGCCGGGGATATGAGAACACCTGACATCATTAGGCTGTATGCTGAGAATACGGTAGTGACCTTGTAGTAGGATGTCTCTGCCTCTGTACCTGCTGGAGAAGGTATATGCCGGGGAAAACATCTACGGGGATTTTATGGATGGCCCTTAAATATCGTCCTGTTTCTTAAAGTCATTAGCAATTGTCTTTATGTTTTTATGCGTGTATTTGTAAGCAGTAATCATATTCAAATGCATATGTTCAAAAATAATCACTGGACATTTTGCAAACAACGCAGAAAACTAAAAATAGAAATTTTGTACTTTCAAAGAGATAACTTTGTATTGACTTGAATAAGAGTTTTTGTACAAGGAGACAAACATCCTAGTAAGAGAATTTCGTCGTAAGAATGGAAATTATACAAAAATAGTATACAAAGAAAAACAGATATGTGAAATAATCCCATTGGGTTCCCATTCTTCTATTGCCTTTATGTCTTTGAGCGTCTCATCCCTTTCACTGCTTGTCCGAAGCTGATTGGATTGATTAGTATCGCTTGAGCTTGATAGTTGATATTGAAGATTGGCTGTAAGGGGATCCAACGAGACATATTTATACACTTTAAATCCCTAACTTTTGCCTGGACCGCCCTTTCGGGTTTTCAGTCCACTGGGATACCCTTTTTTTCTCAAGCCGCCTTTTCAGGTTTTCGACTTTGCTGGGTGTTCAGATTTTTTACGTATATCCCTAATTTTTTCCCGAACCCTTTTGGTTCGCCGGGATACCCTAAATTTTCCTAGGCCAATCGACCTAACGGGTCTTTATTTATGCGTAGTATATTTTAACTATGTCTGCTTTTACCGAGTGCGGAAGGTCGTCACCGTCCATAGTGGTTAAGATCATGGCTCCAGCGGAAAATATATTCTTGATCACAAATGGCCCTTCGTATGTGGGAGTCCATTTGCCCCTGGGATCACCTTGCGGCAGGATAATGCATTTGATTACTAGATCACCAACCTGATATACATAACGTCTGACCTTCTTGTTAAAATCTTTGATCATACGTTTTTTGTACATCTGACCATGACAGACAACCGCAAGCCGCTTCTCATCAATCAGGTTTAACTGGTCAAGTCGAGTCTGAACCCACTCGTATTCATTCAGCCCTGCATGTAACACCCCAATTTTACCCGAAAATTATAAATGTAAATCAGAGTCATAAAGTTCATGGAACTGAATCAGGATGCCACAAATTCAACTTTAAAAACACATTGCATTCTGTGATACGGTGGCAGAACCGACTGTTTTTGAAATGCTTGTTTGCGTTTTACGTTTTGTGTTTGCAAAATGTCGCGATAAGCAAGAATCGCCATTGACTTTTATTTTATCCAACCGAAAAGGAAAAAATTACAGAAGAAAAAAAATCATTTTTCGAGATTTTGAGTACGGGGGGTAGATTATAGAAAGGAAAGGAGTTAGCACCCTTTCTATCCATGGTTTTCCATGGGCTCTTAGGTACTTGCTCATCTTTTTAAAATTTCTTATGTTTGTGCTTTGTTTTTGAAAAGAGTTTTAACTTCGTGATAACCCTTGTATCAGTCCTCAAGGGTGTGACGAAGTTATTTTGAAAATTGTTTTGAAATGTGTAAGTGTGAAAAGTTTTGATTTGAGCAAGTACCTACTAGCATCTACCTACTCGAAAAAAGATCATTTCTATTCTTGTTTCTTTTAGACAGCGTCATCCCACTATTGAGAAGTAGGTAGCACCGTCATTGGATTTGTGAGGGTCAATTC
Organism: Vicia faba; assembly: GCA_948472305.1. Taxonomy (NCBI): domain Eukaryota; kingdom Viridiplantae; phylum Streptophyta; class Magnoliopsida; order Fabales; family Fabaceae; genus Vicia; species Vicia faba. The sequence goes on along the minus strand of OX451741.1, from coordinate 1,340,917,240 downwards.
GAAAGGGACGTACGATCACTAAAGCAATGTTAGGACACCTTAGTAATTACCCTTTAGTCTTAGGATCATATTTGAGGCAACATTTCCAAGGCAACGTTCGAACGGGACACTTGATCCTTTTTAGACAGGAGGGCAACCACTAAGACACCCTATGCTTAATGATCACTTTACCGAAGGCAACTGAAGTGAGAGTATACCCTAAGATTGATATGTGCGAATGATTTATTTTCAGTTATTTATCTTTGCACATTAGGGTTTTCTAACTGTATTAAATTATCATGCAATCTTGTCATTCAATCCTATTAACATACATCTAGATAGTCAAATATTTGCGAGAATTAAAGTGTGAGAAAGTAAATCTACGCTATTACAAGGCTTCGGGGAGGGGGATTAATTACATAGCCAAAAACCCGGGAAAAGCGATAAATAAAAGCCCTAGATTAAACTATTACAAACCATGAACAATTACAACAATATCGTCAAAAAAAAAATAATCAGCGCGCAGCGAATTAAATATGAAGCGACTAGGGTTTTGACCCTTGACTGAACCTAATTGTAATTGATTAAATTAAACATATTTTTTTGTCATTTTTTGTGATTTAAGAAAGTAATGAAATAATTGAATTAAAAAAAGAAAATCCTAAATTCTAATTAATTTTAATTATGAAAGAAATTAGAATTGCCTTAAATTAATTAAACTAATTAATTAAAAAAACGCTTACTAAGAAAATAAGTCTTCTTTTTATGATTTTTGGTTGGTTAATTTTAGAAAAAATAATTTTGGTGTTGATAAAAAAAACAGAATAATTAAAGAAAAGAAAATTAAAGAAAAAAAGAAATAACCCAAGGGCCTACTGTCAGCGTTTCTGATCAAAGGATGATGGTCCAGAAGATGGTTGCCCTTAGTAGATGGGGACACTGAGCCTGCTCCTGGCTGGTGGATCCAGCAGATGATGACCCTCAGAAGATGGGGTGCGCTGGATCTGGCTCTGACTGATGGAGCCAGAGGATAATGCTCAGAGGATGCTTAATCTGGTCCTGGTTGATGGGCCTAGAAGATGACCAGAGAACGCTTGATCTGGTTCTGGATGATGGAACCAGAAGATGACCCTCAGAAAGTGCAGGCGCTGGATCTGGTGAAAACAATGGGGAAAATACTAAAAGCTCACGCCTGGGATCAAACCCAGAATCATGAGCTTCTGACTTCCTTCTTCTGACCAACTGCGCTGGACGTTAGTTTATTAATGTAATAGAAACAAACAATATATATATATATATATATATATATATATATATATATATATATATATATATATATATATATATATATATATATATATATATATATATATATATATATCAGAACAATAAGTTTCTGGCCAGAACAGACGCGCCAGAATTCGAATCAGCCAGTCAGGCCGTGACACGCTATTGTCTTCTTCCCTGGAACCGTCGTTTAAAGTTCTGAACTTTTACCTACAAATACGTCATTGTAGCTACATACCTGTAACTATCAATTATCAAGAAAATGCATGCTAAATAAATTCTAATTACATGGTTCTGTTCGTCTTGAACCCACGATCCTTGTGGTACTACTTTCTTGGACCAATTTTATTGATACAGAGAAACCCTAAAACATAAGAGCAAACCCTAACAATGGCATCTTCATGTACAAGCATTAGAAATACAATTAAATGGTATCAACAGCTTGCAAACTCAAAAACAAACACAAATATATCATTAAAATATGCAATGGGTAAGTGAATCAATGAAACTGAATTCGAATTTGGAGGCATATCGTGATACCTCTATCTTGCGATTCTAGGCGTGGAAAGGCTTGAATCTGATTAGAAATTGCTCCTGGGATGTCCAGCAACATATTGGCAACCTGAGAATGGCACGAATTGACCCCTAACACCGAAATTGGACCACCACTTTTCTTGCAATTTTTCAGTTTTTTTCTTTCACCTCTGCACGATTGTCTCCTCCTTTCCTTTGGTCTGCCTTTGTTCACTATCTATAATAGAATGCATTAGGGTAAAAACTTGCATCAAATCTTTGCCATTTATAAAGATTGACCATTAATTTATTCCTTGCACCAAATCTTTCCAAAACAAGTATTTTCAATCTTTTTCTGTCCATATGAAGCCTTGCACGATTTGACCTTTCCACCAGCTGTATAATAACTCTAATCATGCACAAAATCTCAAGGTTTAATTGATTTTTGATATTTTCATTATTTTATATTGATTTTATTTGATTTAAATGAAATAAAATCAAAAGTAAATAATAAAAATAAAAGAAAGACAGGTGGAAGGGCTCATGGGTCGTGGATCACATCACAAGCCCAGTGCAAGCATAAAAAATTAGGCCCATTTAGCAAAAAATGCAATTTTGGACACATTTGACTTTTGGCAATTTTGCAAAAATGGTCAACTTTGACAAGGCATATCTCTTTCAATTTTGAGCCTATGAGGGTGCTCTTGGACATTTTAGAAAGCTTAGGATGTCCCCTAAGCAACCTTTTTGGTCTCATCTCAATTGAGTCTTCCATACTCATGTTATGAAGCTTTGACCCAAAAGGTGTTTTTGTTGACTTTTCAAAATGACCAATAATGTCAAAATTCATATCTTTTTGTACGTGCATAATTTGAACTTGAGGTATGAAGATGGATTGTAGGGAACTGCATCCTCCTCAGAATGAGCTTTGGATGGGTCATTTCTGATAAAGTATAAGAAAGTTATGCTTGGTCAAATTTGAGTTGACTTTTCCTACAAAACCCTAATTTAACAACTTTTGGGTCTTGATGAAATGTGAGCAATCCTTGAGGAATCATGATCAACCCTTGATCAAATGATGAATGATACTTAAAAATGGGTATGTTGACTAAAAATATTGAGGTTTGACTGTATGTGGGCCACAGTTGACCTTTGACCTAGCACAATCGACTTCTAGGTATTTGAGCAATTGACTGAGCAAACTTCCTCTGCAAGGATTGAAACTTGACATGGATGATCTTGAGAACATATTAGGACAATGGTGAGCATTTGGGATCTTTTGGACTCAAGCATCTTGATGCAAAATGAAACCCTAATTTGAGGTAGACTGCCTTAGGAGAGAGTTTGTCTGTTCAACTCTTGGACTTCCTTGAGCAATTTGAGGACCTCACTTGACATGTATTGAGAAATATGGGAGGGAAAATTTTTGGGTACAACACATTCAACATGGATACATAACACTTTAAACTTTGGATGAACTATCAACATGATAATTTAATCTTTTAATTCAACAACTTAAACATCTACGCAGCAGAATTCTTGATAACATCTTTTTCCATTGTTATAACAACTTCATAATAACACATATGTTAGCATGCATGGATTAAAATCCTAATATCTAGCTCGAAAGCTACCCTAATCGAGCGATCCCAAGGGAGAATACAAAGGTTCAAAACCTAAGGGAACATGGCATATACAAGGATGAAAAGCAAACAAGCAATCAACAAGCTCAAGATAGCACACACATGTCATGAGTAGAACACGCTAACTCAAGCCAAAATGTATAACCAATATGTCATGAATCGAGGCAGGAGATAAGGGGGAGCTTTAGCCAAGGGGTCATATCAACCGAGGCAAATAAGCTATCTGTGGGAATATGAGCGTCTATACCATGGTATCGTATTACCAGGCAAGAAGAGTAAGGGGAAAAGTGATAAACACGGAGTGTCAATGTTGACCAATGTGAGCTCAAGACAAAGTGTGAGGAATCGATTACAAATCCATTTTCCATCTGACTGGCTCGATAACAAGAGCAACACACTCCAAAGCATCATGGTGCGTCACACTCTAAGGATGACACAGACTAGAATATGTGGGGGTTGATTATGAACTCTTTTACGCTCTCCTTCTTTAAGGACTTATCAAGGGGAATGGGAATGGGCGCCTCTTTTGAGGTGTTTAGGCACAAATGTAAACACATGCAGAATTCCTACTTCGAAGGTAGATCTTTAAAAAATCAACAAACATAAGTAGAAAACAAGTGTGGAATTCCTTCTAAAGGTCTTTAAACAAATAATTTTAGCAAACTCTCTTTAATATCCCACTTATCATGATATCTAGAAAGCAATAAAATGCAGAAAGATAAACCAAGTAGTGAAGTAATACCAAACAGATAAAATGTCTGTTATACAGCAAGCAAAGCAAAAATACTCAGGAAAAATTCGAGCAAGCTAGCGACAACAAATGAAATGGTCAGAAACCGTGCGCTCAACATAAACATCAAAGTATTCGCAATGTGAAAATAAATCACATTTGACGCGTGCATCAGACACATCCGTATCACAAACAATACATCTGCATAAAAAAATCACAACCAAACAAAAACGCAAGCAATGTATATTTTCTCATGAAATGAGAATCAAGATAGAATCGCGTCGAAAGTGAATCTCCAAATCAAACAGTTTTCAATCACATAACCAACACTCTAGTTACATGATTGAAATCTCTCACAATGTACCTTGCACAAATCAGCAAATACATTAGTAATTAGTAAGACAACATAAGCCAAATAAATGAGCCGCAAGTCGAAGCTAAAAATGGATCTCACATGCAAGTGGTCAAACTGAGGCAACAGGGGAGTCGACCCGAGCTGACCTAAGGGAGAAAGAAAAAGAGGAAAAAAATTTTCAGCATGAGTCGACTCAAAGACAGGATGCATCGACTTAAAGAGGTTTGGTGAGCCGACACAAAGAGTCGACACAAGTCTTCCCGCGAGTGATAAAAAAACTGTTCAGCATGAGTCGACGCAAAGGCAGGATGCGTCGACTCAAAGAGGTCCAGTGAGCTGACACAAAGAGTCGATGTAAGGCTTCCCGCAGGTGATGAAAAAAATATTCAGTATGAGTCAACATAAAGGGTTGACGCGAGGCTTCCTAAGAGTGACCAAATTTCTTCTTTTACCAAGATTCGACCCGAAAGCCGGGTAAGTCGATGCCAAGAGGCTTGATTTGCAAAAATGCTTATCTTAAGAGTTTAATTCACACTACATCAACAACCATTAATCTATTCTCATACCACTAATCAAATCAATGCGATAACCAAACCATGGCCGTAAGAAACAACACGAGAGTGCTCATTGGTTCAATTACGAACCACTTATGAAAAATGCACAAGTTGCAACAAATGAAATCCGCATAGTTCAACTCAAAGCAACATAATTCAAGTGATAATGAAATTAGCCGGATTTGAAGTTTTGATGTCGAAAAATGAATTTATCAACAAATTGATTTGAAAAATTGCATTAGCTCATGAATTAGAAACTTAAACTTCATCATAATTCCATAATCTATATCAAATCTCCAATTCGGTATTTAAAAATCAATATCAATTTTCCGAATGAAATTCAACATCTAATATCGATTATGTAATTATCTAACTAATTTCGGATTTCCAAAATCATATTAAAAATCAAGAATCAAGTAAACAATTCAATTTACACCAAAATTCACCTCTTAGGCATTTTAACAAACACCTAATCTACATCAATTTTCAACTCTTAGGCATTTCAACAAACACCTAATCTACATCAATATTCAACTCATGTGATAACCAAATCAAGGATAAAAAATTAACACATGCATTCATATAATCTTCAACCAATTCCTCTTTTCAACATGATTGAAATCAACATTCAAGGATCAACATAATTCACAAGTTTGAAATTCAATTGTAATCTCACATCTAATCTTCAATTTCACAATTCAATCCACAATTGAAAATCAAGATCAAGTAAATTACCTCAATAAAGTGAAGAGTAGTTTGGAGAAAAGGAGAATTCACAATCGGAAGCAAATCGAAGGAGGAGGAGGCACGACGGTTTCAGATCGGAAGAGTGGAGGAGATCTTGCACTTTTGTTGATCTTAGATCTTGAGAATTGATGAAGATTGTTGATGATCTTGATGAAGATCTTGAGAAAAAGTTGAGAGAATTTGATTTGATCTTTGAGAGAAGAGAGAGAAGATTTTTTGGTGTTTTTGAGAGTATGTGAAGTTATGAGAGAAATTCTGTTTTTTGGATATAAACACTCTCTAATTGGGCCTTGGATTTGAATTTGGGTTGGGTCTTGTTTTGAAAATGTCTGCAAACATGAGTACAAAATGCCACATCATCATTGGTGTGAAATCTCGACTCGAGATCAACATGAAATTGAAGCTTGCAAAATTTGTAATGCAATTCCGAAAGAACAAACTCAATCAGGTAAATGACAAGAAAGCTATAAATTTGTAAAGGTGCACTGACATTGTCTCAGACAAACTTATTTCATTTTCAGCTTTTTTAATGTTCAGTCTGGAAAGAATGCCACGAACGAAAATCCTCCGCTCAAAATCTGAACTTAGGGTCTGAAGCAAATTCATAGTTAACTAAATTTGTGAAATTATGCTGAAAGAACCATCACGATATGATAAAAATCAAAGAAGATACGAATTTGACAATATCGAGAAACGGTGTAACAAAAATTCTGTTCAGCACAACTAATTATATGGTAATCCATAATTCCAGGGGTTTCCTCGATGAATTGATCCTTGACCCAAACATACAACATGAAGATGGCATCAAGACCTATTTTTAGCCCAAAGAATGGATCAAAAGCAATGATCCACACGAGAGTTATGAATTTTTGAATATCCGTAAAATAACAGTTCAGCACAGTATTTTCACTATTTTTTCACCATTTAACGTCAAAGTACTCGCGCATTCAGAGATCTTACTCAACGAATTGGATTTCGAGCCAAACATGAAAGTTGAAGGAAATAAAAAGACGATTCCAGTACTCTAATAGGCACTCAAAGATGATACTCCAGTCAAAGAAACAGTAAATCTACTGTATACCGTAATTCAAGTATTTTGCTCTTTAGAAAATCTTCCTCACAAAATTAGCCTTCGACACGAACATATGAAATGAACAAGACATCAAGACGGTTCTAATGATTTAAGAATAAATCCCAAACCATTCTCTTAACTCGAGTTGTGAATTTTTGAGCTTGAAATGCACCGTACTGAATTTTTGTCTGCACTGTCTCAAATCAACTGAAACGCTTGACTTTTTACATAATTCAGAGTGTGTTAAGACACATAAGATCTTGATATGATGATGATTTGATTGGTTTTTGATTGGATAACTTAAAAAACATGTGAATCTCATTAAAATGCGGAAAACCCTGAGTTCTGTTTCACAGTGTTGCTTTACGGAACAATCAATTTTCGTGACTCTTTCATGAAAAGAAATACCTTGATTCCATAAGTATGAGCCTAATGAAATGTATATATGCATATGATAATAAAGTATAAGCCAATTAGGTTCATAATGAAGAGGGAAAATTCCGGGGTACAACACTTGCAAAGTCCTATTCTTCCTCTCAACAACTCCATTTTACTATGGAGTTCTTGGACATGAGAAATCATGGGAAATTCCATTTTCATCAAATAGTTTTTCAAAATATTTGTTTTCAAATTCTCCACCATGATCACTTCTAACCTTGACAATATTAAGATTCATGTAATTTTTAACTTGAGCATATGAGGTAGTAAAAACAGAATGTGACTCATACTTGTGTCTAAGAAACTTCACCTAAGTCCATCTCCTGTAGTCATCTATAATGACTAATCCATACTTTTTTCCACTGATTGACGCAATTTTCACTAGCCCAAAGAAATCAATATGAAGAAGTTCCAATGGTCTAGAGATGGAACAACATTATTTTCTTTGAAAGAGATATTCGAAAACTTGCCTTCCTGAAATGCTTCACAAAGAGCATCTCAAGTAAACTTCAGTTTTGGCTAGCCTCTGACAAGATCAAGTTTGTTCTGCTGAGAGATTATTCTCAAGCTAACATGACCTAAAAGTTTGTGCCAGGTCCATTGCTCTTCATTTACAGACATGAGACATTTGACATTCTGTTCTTTAAGGTCAAAAAATCTGATCTTATAAGTGTTGTTTCTTCTCTTTCCATTGAAAAGGACGGTGTTGTACCCCAATTTCCCCCCCCCCCTAAGATTCCTTCATCATATAATATCAATTCAATGCAACAAAATCACATTAGGGTTGGTTCTTCCTCTTTTTATATCTCCTATCTTTAAGTTTGCTCTTGAGGGATCTCCAAGCACTTTGGTGGTATATTTTGTATATGCGTTGTTGACTAACTTCTAATAAAAATACAAAAAATATTTGTCTTTGTCTTTGCATATTTGTGTTTGTAGGTACCGAGTCAAAGCATCTGATAAATAAGGTTTTCCGATATTATTTTCCTAAAATCTCTATTTGCAAAGAAAAATAAAAAATTCATTTTTTTTCACTAATTCAATCGATTTCTCTTAGAGTGCAATCTATTGCACAAAGTTTATTTTGCGCCATTTTTGAAAAAATACACTGATGCAATCGATTGAGCCTAGAGTGCAATCGACTGCACATAGTGAAAATTTGAAAAAAAACCAGCAATTTCAAACTTGTCAATTTTGGCTCCAATTTTTCTTCATTTTTTTGAAAGATATATCATTAATTCAAATTTTGTCTCCAATTTTTCTTTTTTTGAAAAATATTCATTAATTCAAATTTTGGCTCGAATTTTTGAAAGATATATTATTAATTCAAATTTTGGCTCCAAGAATTAATTACCAAGCCTAATTTCATTTCCCAAACCAAACTCCAAACCACCACTAATCCCAAGTCTAAACATCATAAATAGAGCCCTCATTTCATTCAAATCATAAGCTTTTGATAGCCAAACTCATTTTGCTAAAAAATCTCTCAATTCTCTCCATCTATCAAATTCACTCAAAGCTCCATTTTTAAAAAAGTTAGTAAGCTTTGCATTGAAGCTTACTAATCTTTGAGTTAAACCTTCATCCAAACACTTTTTCTTCATCAATTCTCTACATCCAAGCTTGGGCAATTGATTCTTGGGGTTGAATTGAAGCAAATTTTTGAAGTTCTTTTGATAATTCTCTAGATCTACCTTTGGTAAGTTGGACTTTTCATCTTTCACAATGTGATCTCTTGTTGATCTTTGGGTTTGATTCATTGAGAATTGTTTTGTGATTCCATTGGTGCTACTTTCACATAATTTTATGGAATTTTCGTGCTCAATTGGATCCATGATCATAATGTGTTTGATGAAAAGTTTCGACAAGAATTTGGCCTTTTAAAATGTTGTTTTTATGATTTTAACAGGGTGCAATCGATTGCTGTAACAGTGCAATCGATTATCACTTAAGCATTTTGTGTTTTTTTTTGAAAAAATGCACTGATGCAATCAATTGCTGTCTGAGCGCAATTGATTGTAACAATGCGAAAATGCTTTTTCTGCCTTATTTTGGGGCTGTTTTGATCCATCTATCTTTTTCTACTCACTCCTTTTGATTGTTGATTTGGATTGAAATTTTAAATGTCCAATTTATCTTTAAATTCAATGGACTTTAGGTGTAGATGAAGTTGCATAAATGTTCATTAATTCAAATCTACCAAAGAGTAAATTATTTAATTCATTTTTGTTGCTTTGGATTAATGATATGTTTAGTACTTTAATCCATTGAGATGAGTGATTGAATTTAAAGATGAAAGAAATTTGAGGTAGTAATCCAAATTAGCTTATCATTCTCCTCCCTCTTCATCTTATCCCTTTCTTTTTTATTTGTGCTACATGTTATGGGATGATGATCTTTATATCATTTATCCAAACATGAAGTACATAGACTGTTATTGACCGGCCTCAAAATACGTGCGACTTCTACATAAGTCCACTTACGATTGCTTAACATAATGATAAATTTTGTCCCGATTCGAGAAAATGATCATTCATGGCCCAAACCTATGTTTGCAAGCCCAAGTTTGTTAATTTGAACCCTTTGATCCAATAACCTTGAGATTCATTGTTAGGAGGCTTTGGTTCTACCAATCCTCCAATGGATCTTCATCAATTTTGGTCAAAGCGGATAACTTAAACATCGTTGATCATCAAATGTTACCTTGAGGATTCTTAAATGGATGATATACTTGACAAAAAAGCAAATGCAACTTGTTATTGAGAGGCTTTAGTTCTACCAATCCTCTAATAAGTTCCAAATGCAAGTTTCAAGATGGTCATCACACTAACCATTAACTTCTAACAATTGACTTTATTTTATGTATTTATGTTATGCCCTTTACTCTATATACCATTTACTTTAGCATTTACATTTCATGCTATTTTCATCTTTGCTCACTTGAGCATTTACTTTTATGCTATTTTTTATTTTGCTCACTTGGGATTTTCTTTTTCTTTTGAAGATACTTAATAATCAACATGAACCATAAAAAACATTAATGATACTTGGACTATTTGGTTACTATCCTTGGCATTATGGAGTATTGGACTTCTTGGACTTAGGATTAGAGACCTTGACCTATGTTGGAGACCTTGTGACCTTAATTGATATTTTGTCTGGAGTTCTTGAGGTTTATCTCAAGACATTGGGTTGTTTGTTTGTTTTGTGTGCAGGTTATTGTGATTACGTACTTTGTTTGTAATCTGGAATTCATTTGTATATAGCCGTTACTCAGCCCAATTTTTGTGAAGACTTAATACACTTGAAGCTTGGTTCTCTCAAGGGCCTAATATCTTTGCTTGCTTAGTTTCAATCTAAAGAATGGGAATTCTATCTTGACTCATAATGTCAAGTGTTGGCTTCTTGTTGGTTAGATGGTTCTTCTCCCTAACTTTTACCTTATGTTGTAGGATAGTCCCTTCATCTCTTCCCATCTTCTTTAATTTCAAAAATCTTCTCCCTCCTTTTGAAAACTCTTCTTGTTTCTAAAATTGAACAACTTTCATAATAAACTTGGACTTAGGTCCATGCATTTTAAAAACATTTTCATAAATAAACTTCAATCAACTTAATCATTCCTTGACATTTTTATGAGAATACTAAAAGTCAATCAATTTCATTCAAACCATTTTGCCATTTTGGCTCTTATCTTTAAAATTTTTCTCAAAATATTAGACTCTTTTCAATCTTTGTAGTGATGCAAACAACTATACTTCTACAATATGTAGTGAAGAGAGATATTTTCCATTTGGGTGTTGAGTGAGGCATGGTTGATTTTAAAATCCAAGCCATATCCTCCACTTTGAGATGATGTAAATTCTCCTTTCTCATGATTGTGGGTAGTAAGTATGTTTTCCACACGAACAATGATGATGATGTCTTGTCTCATAAAATTAACCAACACACTTGTGTTTTAAATTTTTTTAAGAGGAATTACGTGTACCCTGATCCCCTATTGAACAGAAGGTAGTACGTAGGCACTAAAGGTCCGCAACCACGGCGGATGCAAAAACCATAAAAGTATTTCTCTTCTCACCTTCACCATCTATTTTTATACAACATTTTATAGCCAAAATATACAGATCTTACAAAGAGGTTCCTGCAAAGTACCATAGATGTTTAGGGTGCTAATACCTTCCCATTTCATAACCAACCCGCTTACCTTGAATCTTTCCACCTCTTTTTGGGTTATTCGCTATTTTCCCATTCCTTTGGAAACAATAAAGCGTGGTGGCGATTTTTATTTTGATATGTATAAGTCAAGTCAATCCAATGGCTTAGTCTTAAACATTTCTACCGCCACAGAAAAATGGCGACTTCACTGGGGAAAGATTGACCTCTTGCTGGTCCATCCCTAAGTGGGTTAAACCTATCTTTGTTTATATCTGTATATGTGTTATTACGAGTTATATATTATATGTTGCATATATGTTTGTCTAGATTTTCCTGGTTTTCAGGGTGCTTGGTGATTACTCATGAGTCCTACACCCGGACTTGGGCCAACTTAAGATAGGACGAGATGTATAGTCATGTTAACTTTGAGGGAGTAATCCAAAAAAGGAGGCATGAGATCCCCCACTTAGTGGAGGCCCCTTTGACTGTAGTGTCGTTTACCGAGTAATCAGGAAGACGTACTGCTTTCGACCTAGGAGCCTGCTGAAGCTGAGCACCGTAGAATACCTAACCCATCTTGGCCTTTTAGGTGTAGTGCGAAAGCTATAACAGAGTAAACCAAAAATATTTGTCACGTGATACTATGCTGGACGAGTTTTTCTTGAGAATATTACTAATTACCGAGTTAATCGGGAAGTTGGTAATATTCGAAGGAAAGATGTAGACTCCTGGAACCTCTAGAACCTTGTTTGGCAGGTGATAACTTTTAGACCAATACCTTATGGGTAGTACCTTCGACCTCATGCTCGTGATGTTGAACCTGTGAACCCTATGTTTGTGATCTTATGTGTGATTGTTGCATCATGCATCCATGCACTCATAAGCGTATTTTGTAGAAATTTTATTTCAAGGGACTTAAAAGTTGACCATTTATGAATATCTCAGGTACTTTTTGACTATGGATTCTGGAAAAAGAAATACCGGAAATACAGTTTCAAATATCCCAAGATAGATGAGCTGATGAGTCTGATTCCTGAGATTGAGTGTTATGCAGATTTTTGGAGAAAGTATGGGTCCATCATTTCTCTCACGAAGCTTAGGATGAAGGAGGGTATTCTCTCGACCTTGGTCTAGTTCTATGATCTGATGTATCGATGCTTTACTTTCCCTAACTATCAGTTGATGCTTACACTAGAGGAGTATTCTTATCTATTGGGTTTGCCTATTACCGATCGTATTCCTTTTACTGGTTTGGAGGGTGAGCCAAAATCACATGAGATTTCCGCTTTGATTCATCTTGGGAAGTCTGAGGTTGAAGCCCACATGACTACTAAAGGAGGGATTAGAGGATTACCGGATCAATTTTTATTGGAGAAAGCTCATTATTTTGCCAGGATTAAGAGTACAATCGCTTTTGAGGTAACCTTTGCTCTACTTCCTTACGGGTTGTTCTTATTTCCTAACGTGGACAAATTTATTGACATTAATGCCATCAGGATCTTCATGATTGGAAACCCAGTTCCTACATTGGTGGGTGATACTTATTACTCTATTCATCTTCGGGATTCTTATCATGGGGGGATGATTATCTGCTGCATGCCTCTGTTGTAACGATGGTTTACTTCTCATTTGCCTCAGTCTGATGCTTTCTGGGATATCAGGAAGGAACTCCGTTGGGCTCCTAAGATCATGGCTCTTACTCACTCAGATATTGTTTGGTATCATCGGGCTTACCATGATGTAGAGATTGTCGACAGTTGTGGTAGTTTCCCCAAAGTACCTATTCTTGGTACAAAGGGAGGAATTAACTACAACCCTGTTCTTGCATGACGATAGCTTGGTAATCCAATGAGGGATAAACCAAATAGTATTCATTTGAGTAGTTTCTTCCTTAAAGAGGAAGAAGACCTTAAGAAAGCTAGGGAGCAGATTGCGAAGGCCTGGCGTTACATTCACAGGAAGAGTAGGAAAGAATTGTGACCTAGGGGGGCTGTTTCTTTGGAGCCTTATCTTCAGTGGGTACAAGTGAAAGCTATTCAATTGAAGATATCATATTCTCGATAATCACCTATGCCTGATTTGTTTGTGAAGACCACTCCTCCCTTATTGGATGATGTGGAAGAGCTACAACTTGCTTTAGTCAAGATGCAGCAAGAAAAGGAAGCTTGGAAGAATAAGTGCCAAACTCTAGAGATATCCCACAGAGCAAACATGAAGGAAAAAGACGACTTGATTGAGATTCTTGAGAGTCGAGCTGTAGAGATGATGGAGAGGCAAGGGGATTTATTTTCTCCTAATCCTCAGTCAGATACTAGTTGCTCACTTCTTGATTCAGGTGATTGGAAGGAGGTCTCCACCAGATATGTGGAAGAAAACCATAGGTTGAAGGCTCAGATTGCCAGACTTATAGGGAAGCGTCAGCGTGTAAAGTCATCTCCATCAGCTTTTCTTCTTAGGGTTTTAGACTTTACTTTCATCTTGTACTTGGGATTATTGAAACATGTAATCTATTTTGAAGTTATAATAAATTTTTTCAGTATTTCAAATGTGTTATTACTTTGATATTTACAATGTTCTCTATAAATCTTTAAGTCCCTTGAAATAATAATAATAAAATAAATCATATGCATTGCACATCATGCATCATATTGTACATACTTATTACATTTATTGCATATCCAGGTGTCTTACCAAGCTTCTTTACTTAGTTCAATAAGCTGTCTCACCAGTACAATACCCGAGCTAATTTCAAAAGATATATGGACAACTTAGAACAAGAAAATTGTGAGCTGCGTGAGGAAGTTTCTACTCTGAAGGCTGGCATGGCCAATCTCACTACTCTGATGGAATCTCTGGTGGCTTCTCAGAATCAGCCACCGAGTGTTCAGCCTCAACAAACAATGGTTACTACTGAAGCTCCAACTGTTCCCACATTTGCTACTCCAGCTGTTGTTCAGAATCGTATGCCTTCAGGATATCCTTGGGGGATTCCAGAAAAATTTGTGTCAGAAGGTTTTAACCAAGATCCTCAGATTTCTCTGCTTAATCAAAATTCTACTGCTCCCGCACCTCCTGTGGTGCATGTTACCCCTGCCGCTAGAAACGAGGTTCACTATGCTGCACCACCCTCGATGAATGTGATCTTGTTTGCTAATGATGATGTGTATCATCCCATTCATCCACCAAGTGAAAGCTTGGGCTTCTGTGAAAGAATGGATAATTTTCAAGACCAGTTTGACAAAATGCAGAAAGAATTGAAGGCCCTCAGGGGAAAAGAGCTGTTTGGACAGAATGTGAATGACATGTGTCTGGTTCCCAATGTCAAGATACTTGCGAAGTTTAAAGTACCGGAGTTTGAAAAGTACTAGAGAAATACTTGCCCTCGTGCTCACTTGGTGATATATGTAAGAAGAATTCATACTCATACAGATGATCAGCGCCTGTTGATCTATTTCTTTCAAGACAGTCTAACCGGTGCAATGTTGAAATGGTACATGAACATGGACAATGCCAGTATTCATTCTTTTATTGACTTAGGAGAAGAATTTATCAGAAAATACAAGTACAACATGGACATGGCGCCTGACCGTGATCAACTCAGGGCCATGGTCCAGAAGGACAAGGAATCATTCAAGGAATATGCCCAGAGATGGCGTGAGGTAGCCGCCCAGATGATCCCTCCAATGGAAGAAAAAGAAATGACAAATATTTTCTTGAAGACACTAGGTGCATTCTATTATGAGAGGATGGTGGCAAATGCGCCCAGTGATTTTATTGAAATGGTGGGAATGGGTGTTCGTCTGGAAGAGGCTGTGAGAGAAGGTCGTCTCACAAAGAATGAAAGTTCCGGTAATGTGAAGAAGCCGTATTTTGGACTTGTTAAGAAGAAATAAGGAGAAACAAATGCTGTTAGTCAAGAGAGAAGGGTTAATACTTCTAGAAGAAATTATCAGCGCCATCAACAGGTTGCCTCAATAACTTTAGTTGTGAACACAACTCTTATAACAGTTTCTTATCAAAGACCAACCCCTCAGGGAAGTCAAGAGCAGAATCAGAGAAGAGAACATTTTGAATCTATCCATATGAGTTATGCAGAACTACTTCCAACATTGATCCAGAAAAAGTTGGTCCAGACTAGGCCACCTCCTGCTGTACCATCCCCTTTACCTTGGTACTATAAGGCAGATCAGACGTGCACTTTCCATCAGGGTGCACCAGGACATAATGTGGAAAACTTTTATCCTTTGAAATACGAGTTACATAAAATGGTTAGATCTAGCCTTTTGTCCTTCAAATATGTTAGCCCTAATGTAAAAGATAATCCTCTCCCAAAGCATGGAGAAATGAATGCTGCTAACATGGTTGCTGGTTGTCCAGGGGACTTTCACATTTATGATATTAACCTAGTAAGAGGGGACTTGGTAAATATGCATGCATACCTTTGCGAGTTTAGTTACTACACTCATGACCATGCTGGTTGTGGTACCTGTAGCACTGATATAGAAGGTTGCGATAAGATAAATGCTGATTTTCAAGAGATGATGGATGAGGGCCTCATCCATATAATCAGGCCTAGGGCATAGTATGAAGAAGAAGTAAATATGGTTTCTGGATGTTCTGGAGAGTTTAGAATATTTGATGTGGAATACATGAATGATGACCTCGTACAAATGCATGCTATTTTCTGCCACATGGCTGGTCAGGTAGAACATCAATATGGATCTTGCTTGATTTGCTGTCGGGACTCCCGAGGATGCTCAATTGTAAGAAAAGGTATTCAATTGTTGTTGGATAATGGAACCATCAAGGTTTCAGGGCAAAGAGATAATTACTATGAGGTTAACGAGATTGAGGTTGAGGAAGAATCAGATGATGATGAGTATGCTTCCGCAGATGAATTCTTTTCCTCAGATGAGGATTTATTCTCTGGTGTTGATTATTTGATGACTGAAGAATGTGTGAATTTGATTGTGCCGTGTTTCAATGATTCTGCCCCTGTTGAAATTGAATACCATAGTAAGCCAGTTATTGCCCCTGTGGTGATTTGCTTACCAGGTCCCGTTCCTTACAAATCTAACAAAGCTGTACCGTACAAGTATAATGCTACAATTTTAGAGGATGGTGTGGAAGTTCCCATCCAACTAATGTCTAATGTTGAGAATATTTCCAAGACTGGCAGAATGACCCGCAGTGGTCGTATTTTTTCACCGGTTGTTCACGGGGATGTTAGTACTGGAAAGAAGGTTATGGAAAATGTTAAAGAAAAGAAGGCTACATGTGAATCTAGTGGTGTTACTCTAGAGAAAGATGTGTATGATATTTTGAAGATAATCAAGATGAGTGACTACAGAATAATGGATCAATTACTGCAGACTCCTTCAAAAATATCTATCTTGGCTTTATTGTTGAACTCTACTGCTCACAGAGAATCTTTGATGAGGGTATTGGACCAAGATTTCGTGGAAAGTGATATTCTAGTAGACCAATTCAACAGTGTGGTAGGGAACATCACATCATGTAATAACCTGAGTTTCTGCAACGATGAACTGCCCGATGAAGGAAGGAATCATAATTTGTCCCTTAACATCTCTATGAACTGCAAGAATGATTCATTATCCAATGTACTGGTTGATAATGGATCCGCATTGAATGTGATATCGAGAAGTACGCTGATGAAGTTTAAATATCAAGGAGCTCCTATGTGTCCAAGTGGTATTATTGTTAAATCTTTCGATGGGTTGAGGAAGTCGGTTATTGGGGAGGTCGATCTGCCTATTCACATAGGCTTGCATCTGTTCAAGATCACTTTCCAACTCATGGATATTGTACCCGCATATAGTTGTCTACTGGGAAGACCATGGATACATGAAGCAGGGGCTGTCACTTCCACTTTGCACCAAAAATTAAAGTTCGTGCGTGAAGGCAAAGTGGTTATTATAAACAGGGAGCAAGCATTGCTGATATCTCACCTATCATCTTTCAGTGTTGTTGAAGTAGATGAGGCTGTTGTGGGGACACATTTCTAAGCTCTATCTGTTGATAATGCAAGCGAGAATGAGAACTCTATGGTTTCATTAAAATATTCTCAACAGGTTGTGCGTAGTGGTCCGAGTAAGGTATGGGGACAAGTTGTTGATCCTCCAGTAAACAAGAACATGGCTGGTTTAGGATTCTCTGCAAAGAATGGCAAGAATGAAAGTTGAAGCTGAAGTCTACTATAAGCAGTTATCATGATTTTTTTCACAACGGACGCTACCTCCATCCAACTGTCTCTAGGGTTAATGCTATTGAGAAGGGTTAAGAAGATCAGGAAATGCCGAGTTATGTGATGCTTGGAGTCAGAATCTAGAGCTGGATCACTTATGATGTTCCTTCTTGCATCCATGTCTCAAAGTAATTTTTTTTTCTTTGCAAAAAGATTTCATTCTTCCCAAAATGAAAGTTAATATTGTATGGGATTATCTGGTTTCTTTGATCATTAAAATCATAAATAAAATTTGTCTTTGATTCTAAAAATTATGTCTTTTATGTTTCTTTTTTTCCCATGGAAAATGGTAATAATAAAAAACCATTTTGAATAGAATAATAATTGAAAATAAATCTACATAATCATTTGATATATATGTCGGTTTCTAAAAGCAATCACAAATTACATGTGCAGATTAATTAATAAACCCGTTGAATACAATGACCCTGCACCCTCTCCCAACTTTGGATATCCTGTGTTAGGGGAAGAAGAAGAAGAGTATGATGAGATTCCATAAGAGGTCTCATGGTTGCTCGAGCACGAGGAAAATGACATTCAGCCACATAAAGAATGACTGGAAGCAATCAATTTGGGTTCAGAAGAAGAGCCAAAAAAGGTCAAGATTAGAGCATTATTGCATCTAACGTGAAGAGCAGGTTGACTGGACTGTTGAGGGAATATGTAGACATCTTTTCTTGGTCTTACCAAGATATTCCTGATTTAGATACAAATATTATAGAGCACCATTTGCTGCTGAAGCTAGAGTGCCCGCCAATCAAACAGAAGTTGAGAAGAACTCATCCTGACATGGCAGTAAAGATCAAAGAAGAGGTTCTAAAACAGATAAATGTCAGTTTTCTTGTAATATCACTGTATCCTCAATGGATATCCAACATTGTGGCTGTACCGAAAAAAGATGGAAAAGTCCGCATGTGCGTAGATTACAGAGATCTAAATAAAGCTAGTTCAAAAGATGATTTCCCATTGCCGCATATTGATATGTTAGTGGATAGCACAACAAAATTCAGAATTTTCTCGTTCATGGATGGATTTTTCATATATAATCAAATAAGAATGGCTCCAGAGGACATGGAAAAAACAACGTTTATCACACCCTGGGGAACATTCTGTTACAGAGTGATGCCCTTCAGGTTAAAGAACGCTGGTGCAACGTACCAGAGGGCTATGACAACCCTATTCCATTATCTGATGCACAAGGAAATTAAGGTATATGTTGATGATATGGTTTCTAAATCACAAACCTAAGAAGGGCATGTAGAATATTTGTTAAAGTTGTTTCAGCGTTTGAGGAAGTATCGTCTCCACTTGAATCCAAATAAGTGTACCTTCGGTGTTCGATCAGGGAATTGTTGGGTTTCATTGTCAGCCAAAGAGGGATTGAAGTTGACCCTGATAAAGTCAAATAAATTCAAGAAATGCCAGCATCGAGAACTGAAAAGCAAGTCAGAGGTTTCCTCGGACGTTTGAATTACATCTCCAGATTCATTTCCCACATGACTGCATCGTGTGAACCGATCTTTAAGTTGTTAAAGAAAGATGAAGGTTATGTATGGATAGATGACTTCCAAAGGGCATTTGAAAGTATCAAAGAATATTTACTTGAACCTCCTATCTTGCTCCCTCCTGTTGAAGGAAGACCATTGATTATGTATCTGACAGTGTTAGATAATTCCATGGGCTGTATTCTGGGACAACAAGATGAAACAGGAAAGAAAGAATATGCCATTTATTATCTCAGTAAAAAGTTTACTGACTATGAGTTACGGTATTCCATGCTGGAAAAGACATGTTATGCTCTGGCCTGGGCGGAAAAACGTTTGCGGCAGTATATGTTGAATCACACCACTTGGTTAATCTCTAAAATGGATCCAATCAAGTACATTTTTGAAAAGCCTGCTCTTACTGGGAGAATTCCCCGTTGACAGATGTTGTTATCTGAGTATGACATTGAATATCGCACTCAAAAAGATATTAAAAGCAGTGTGTTGGCAGATTATCTTACTCACCAACCAGTTGATGATTATCAGTCTGTGAAGTATGATTTCCCCGATGAGGATGTGATGTTTCTGAAAGTGAAATATTGTGATGAACCATTGCCTGAGGAAGGTCCTGATCCTGAGTCTCGTTGGAGTATGATATTCGACAAAGCTATGAATGATTACGGTAAAGGAATTGGTGCTGTGATTATCTATCCTCATGGATCGCACATACCTTTTACTGCAAGGTTGACATTCGATTGTACCAATAATATGGCGGAGTATGAGGCTTGCATCATGGGTCTCGAGGAAGCCGTTGATCTTAGAATCAAGGTTCTAGATGTGTATGGTGATTCGGCTTTAGTTGTTAATCAGACTAAAGGAGAATGGGATACTCGTCACCCCGACTTGATCCCTTACAAATATTATGCAAGAAGATAGTTACCTTTCTTTAATAAGGTTGAATTCTATCACATCCCCAGAGATGAAAATCAAATGGAGGATTCTATGGCAACTCTAGCTTCTATGTATCAAGTGAATACTTGGAATGATATACCTCGGATTACAGTTCGGCAACAGGATAGGCTCGCTCATGTGTTTACAACAGAGGAAGTAGTAGATGAGAAACCTTGGTATCATGATATCAAGAATTTTATCCAGACTCAAGAATATCCGATTGGCGCATCGAATAAAGATAGAAATACATTGAGAAGATTGGCTGGCATCTTCTTCCTCAGTAAAAATGTGTTGTATAAGAGAAATCACGACATGGTCTTGCTCAGATGCGTGGATAGACACGAAGCAGACATGTTGATGCATGATATTCATGAATGTTCCTTTGGCACTAATGCCAATGGACATTCAATGGCTAAGAAGATGCTAAGGGAAGGTTACTATTGGCTGACAATGGAGTATGGTTGTTACAAATTTGTTAAGAAGTGCCATAAGTGCCAAATTTATGCTGATAAAATTCATGTGCCTCCAACACTTCTCAATGATATTTCTTCCCCATGGCCTTTTTCTATGTGTGGGTATTGATATGATCGGAATGATTGAACTAATGGCGTCAAATGGACATCGTTTTATCTTAGTGGAAATTGACTAATTTACCAAATGGGTGGGTGCAGCTTCATATGCTAATGTCACTAAACAAGTGGTGGTGCATTTTATCAAGAACAACCTTATATGTCGGTATGGTATGCCAAGCAGGATTTTCACCGACAATGGATCAAATCTGAATAACAAGATGATGACAGAACTTTGTGAAGAATTCAATATTGTCCATAACAATTCATCTCCCTACAGGCCAAAGATGAATGGAGCTATTGAAGCCGCTAATAAGAATATTAAGAAGATCATCCAAAAGATGGTTGTTACTTATAAAGATTGGCATGAAATGCTCCCATTTGCTTTACATGGGTACCGAACATCTGTCCGCACTTCAACAGGGGCAACCCCGTTCTCTCTTGTATATGGCATGGAAGCAGTGCTCCCCATTGAAGTTGAAATTTCCTCTTTGCGTGTAATAATGGAAGCCAAGCTATCAGAGACTAAATGGGTCCAGAACAGGTTTGACCAGCTGAATTTAATAGAAGAGAAAATAATGACGGCCTTGTGTCATGGGCAACTATACCAAAAGAGAATGAAGAAAGCTTTTGATAAGAAGGTCAAACCTCATGAATTCAGAGAAGGCGACCCCGTTCTCATAAAGATCATGTCTTTTAACACTGATTCTAGGGGCAAGTGGACCCCCAATTTTGAAGGCCTATATGTTGTCAAGAAAGCCTTCCCTGGAGGTGCATTGATTCTTGAGACAATGGATGGTGAGGAGTTCCCACGTCCTGTGAATGCTGATGCAGTCAAGAAATACTTCACCTAGAAAAATAAAAGAATAACTCGCTAAGATGAAAACCCGAAAGGGCCGCTTAGGCAAAAAGGAGCGTCTAGGTAGGTCGAAAAACTGAAAGGGCGATCTAGGAAACAATTAGAGACATAAAGATAATAAATTTTCCCGGTAGGTTGAAAACCCGCAAGGGCAACCTAGGAAAAAGTTAGGGATTTTCTGGAAAGTAACTGCATTAGGCAAGACTTGATCAATGGGGCAACAATCTGCTCGGATCTTGATACTCTTCAACCAAAGTTTCGGCTCAAGAATTCAAAGTTGCTAGAGAGAATGGTGGTCATTGTAATTCAATGTATCTTTTCCGATATATATTACCATGTTCAAAACTTTGTAATCATCTATGGAGTATTGCCATTTGGAGGCTACCATTCTATTAATAAAATTTAAGCCTTTTATCCAACTCTTTGCAATTCTTATTTTATTCAGCTTATAGAGATTTCATTTATTATTGATAGTAATGATCAAAGCAAATAGATTAAAAAACAAAATTATTTTTGAAAAGAATTTACAAATTGCTTTAAATTTTGTGATACAAGAAGGACAAGATTAGTGATTTCAGGGACGGATAAACTCAAAGGTTTTACGTAATATGAATCCTTTATCCCAGATTCCCCAAGTGAGGTCTTCACTCATATGAAAAAAGTTCCTATTCCCTTGATGCGCTGAGATGGAAATATTTGCAAAATGTCGCTCTATTTGCAGTGTTGACATTATTGTTGGTATTTATTTCCCAGGAAACAAGGCCAGGGTAGTATCTTTTCTAAGAAGTGTTGAGACATTTGTCAACTTTTTTTTTGGTTTTTCACCCGCCAAGGCTGTGTTTGATTTAAAATCCCCATAAGTTTAACCTCTCGCTATAATGTTAACTTCTTGATTCCCCAAGAAGGCTATCCCAGGGCACTCTTGTTGGAATAAGTATGATCTTCTTGTGTTTCTCAGTTAATTGAAGGTGATACCAATTGATGTATGGCTCGGTGTTGGGTTTATGATCCTGTTTTCTCAACCAAGTATTATTTCGTTAGAACCTCAGGTTTGCATGATATGAGGACTCTATCCAAGTCTCCCCAGTGAAGGCTTCACTCATTTGGTAAAATTTCTGTCTCTCTGTACATGCAAAGATTGGACTCATTTACGAAACATCTCCTTTTGGTAGTACTAGCATTTGTTTGCTTGCTTGGTAGTTAGGAAAGGGTAATGTCTTATTGAAGAGGTGTTAAATTGGTTATCAACTGTTTGGCTTTTCTCCCACCGAGTGCTGGACTGGATTTGAAATCCCCAAAAGTTTTTCTTGCTTTAGTGATTGAAATTCCTCGGGTGATGTTGAGACGAGATATTTTTCTGAAATTGTTGCCCCGTGAGGTTTTCGTACTTCCTCCCCAGAGAAGTTGGTGCAATCATCACTCTCATTATTAAGAATATATCTTGAAGTATTATCCACCAATATAGTATTATCCTTCCCAATGAACTCAGTATGTCATCCCAACTGAAGTCTCAGTAAGGTGATATTCTTTCTCCCCAATGAAGTCAGTATGTCATCCCCAACTGATGTCTCAGTAAGGTGATATTGTTTTTCCCCAGTGAAGTCAACCCTGGCGGAAGTATGAACTCCAAACATATTGTTCCCCCCTGGAGTTCGTAAGGTTTCCCAGTACAAGCTCGAAGGAAGATGTTACATCGTTGTTTTGTTTGATCTTGTGCCTCCCCAGCGAAGTTAAGATATGGAATAAGAATTTTTTTCCTTGGTTGGTGCTTACTATCTTATGGAATTTCCATCATGTTTGTGATTTAGCCGGGTATTGATTGTACCCATTTTTGGTCTTGTGTGTATCCCTAGTGTTATATGACTGTTTCATCATCATACACATGATAACATTCATACCTTCATATCAGCATCATGCATAATCATTGCTCATTTGCATTTTTTAAATGTGTTGTTGGTATATTATCCTGTTTTGCAGAGTTATGATAATATCTCTCCAATAGAGTGTCAACCTTAAGTAGAAAGTGTATATTCTTTCAATGTCTCCACTGAGTTATCCCTCGTGGAAGAATTTTGTTTCAGCCTTCTTTTCATCTCGTTGTCTGGATGGAATGGGACTACCTCTTGAGTTTATTTCTCATGAGATGTATTTTAGTTGACTGCTTCATTCCCGTTTATTTTTGGTTGGAATGGATATCCTCAACACTATTATTATTTGAATTTTCGCAAGCTTTGAGCCCTAGTTTGAGAGTGTGCATTTATTTTTGCACAAGAAATATCTATCTCCTCAACAATATTATATTGGCATTTCTCCAGGAATTACACCTCTTTCCCCAGGAAGCCATATTTTCCTCCTTCAGGAAAGTCTTTATTGCATTTCCTCCTCATAGCAGCAAGTGGTAGGTCTCCTTATTTGAGCGACCTGTACTTCCCCCAATGGATCTGATGAATCCCGAGAAGATTTATATTTTGTTACTCCAATGGATGGTAGCCTTGTCATTATGGAAGGTAGTCTGTTGTTGAGATTTTGCTCCAATGAATGGTAGCCTTGTCATTATGGAAGGTAGTTCGTTGTGAAGATTTTGCTCAAATGAATGGTAGCATTGTCATTATGGAAGGTAGTTCGTTGTGAAGATTTTGTTCCAATGAATGGTAGCCTTGTTATTATGGAAGATAGTTCCTTGTAAAGATTTTGCTCCATTTAATGGTAGCCTTGTCATTATGGAAGGTAGTTTGTTGTGAAGATTTTTCTCTAATGAATGGTAGCCTTTTCATTACGGAAGGTAGTTTGTTGTAAAGATTTTGCTCCAACGAATGGTAGCCTTGTCATTATGGAAGGTAGTTCTTTGTGAAGATTTTGCTCCAATGGATGGTAGCCTTGTCATTATGGAAGGTAGTCAGTTGTTGAGATTTTGCTCCAATGAATGGTAGCCTTGTCATTATGGAAGGTAATTCGTTGTGAAGATTTTATTCCGATGGATGGTAGCCTTGTCATTATGGAAGGTATTCTATTATGAAGATTTTATTCTGATGGATGGTAGCCTTGTCATTATGGAAGGTAGTCTATTGTGAAGATTTTATTCCGATGGATGGTAGCCTTGTCATTATGGAAGGTAGTCTGTTGTTGAGATTTTTATTCCGATGGATGGTAGCCTTGTCATTATGGAAGGTAGTCTGTTGTTGAGATTTTTTTTATTCCGATGGATGGTAGCCTTGTCATTATTGAAGGTAGTCTGTTGTTGATATTTTTGTTATTTCGGTGGATAGTAGCCTTGTCATTATGAAAGGTAGTTCGTCGTTTAGACTCTGTTACTCCAATGGAAGTTCATCTGTCCGTAGTTTTGAATATTGGATACATCTTGAGATTTACTGGTGTTATCTTACCATCTCTTTCTCCGGTGGGTTGATGTTAATTTTTTGCTATCCCCTCAAAGATTGGATAGTTTGCATTCATCTGTCGGTCACCATTATCCTTTACTCCCTTGAGTTGGTGATGCTTTGGATCCTATCTTGGACATTACCCCAACATAGGCTTGTCTTTCCTTCACCAATGATTTATTTTCCTGGTCAAGTTTTCCTTTTGTTTCCCATTTTACTTTTTATAGCCCCAGTGGTGTCTTGCATCCCCTTTAGGCTTGTTCATTTGCATTCATAATCATAAGCATTACACAGTATCTTAGGGCAAAAATAGGGCTTGTTTTATATTTAAGTATCTTTAATCACGTCGACACGAAGATTTTTAACCTTTGTATCTCCGGATAGAAGACACTTAAATAAGGGCAGCTGTGGTACCCTGATTTTTGCCCCTAAGATTCCTTCATCATATCATATCAATTCAATGCAACAAAATCACATTAGGGTTGGTTCTTCCTCTTTTTCTATCTCCTATCTTTAAGTTTGCTCTTGAGGGATCTCCAAGCAACTTGGTGGTATATTTTGTATATGTGTTGTTGATTAACTTCTAATCGAAATACAAAAAATATTTGTCTTTGTCTTTGCATATTTGTTTTTTGTAGGTACCGAGTCAAAGCATCTGACAAATAAGGTTTTCTGGTATTATTTTCCTAAAATCTCTATTTGCAAAGAAAAAATAAAAAAAATCATTTTTTCACTGATGCAATCGATTGCTCTTAGAGTGCAATCGATTGCACAAAGTGTATTTTGCGTCATTTTTGAAAAAATACACTGATGCAATCGATTGAGCCCAGAGTGCAAACGATTGCACATAGTGAAAATTTGAAAAAAATCATCAATTTCAAGCTGGTCAATTTTGGCTCCAATTTTTCTTCATTTTTTGAAAGATATGTCATTAATTCAAATTTTGGCTCCAATTTTTCTTTTTCTGAAAAATATTCATTAATTCAAATTTTGGCTCCAAGAATTAATTACCAAGCCTAATTTCATTTCCCAAACCATCACTAATCCCAATCCTAAACTCGATAAATAGAGCTCTCATTTCATTCAAATCACAAGCTTTTGATAACCAAACTCATTTTGCTAAAAAATCTCTCAATTCTCTCCATCTACCAAATTTACTCAAAGCACCATTTTCAAAAAAGTTAGTAAGCTTTGCATTGAAGCTTACTAATCTTTGAGCTAAACCTTCATCCAAACACTTTATCTTCATCAATTCTCTACATCCAAGCTTGGGCAATTGATTCTTGGGGTTGAATTGAAGCAAATTCTTGAAGTTGTTTTGATAATTCTCTAGATCTACCTTTGGTAAGTTGGAATTTTCATCTTTCACAATATGATCTCTTGTTGATCTTTGGGTTTGATTCATTGATCATTGTTTTCTAATTCCATTGGTGCTATTTTCTCATAATTTGATGGAACTTTCGTGCTCAATTGGATCCATGATCATAAGGTGTTTGATGGAAAGTTTGAACAAGAATTTGGCCTTTTAAAATGCCGTTTTTCTGATTTTAACAGGGTGCAATTGATTGCTGTAACAGTGCAATTGATTGTCACAGAAGCATTTTGCATTTTTTTGAAAAAATGCACTGATGCAATCGATTGCTGTCTGAGCACAATCGATTGTAACAATGCCAAAATGCTTTTTCTGCCTTGTTTTAAGGCTGTTTTGATCCATCTATCTTTTTCTACTCACTCCTTTTGATTGTTGATTTAGATTGCAATTTTAAATGTCTAATTTCTCTTTAAACTCAATGGACTTTGGGTGTATATGAAGTTGGATAAATGTTCATTAATTCAAATCTACCAAAGAGTGAATTATTTAATTCATTTTTGGTGCTTTGGATTAATGATATGTTTAGTACTTTAATCCATTGAGATGAGTGATTGAATTTAAAGATGAAAGAAATTTGAGGTAGTAATCCAAATTAGATTATCATACCCCTCCCTCTTCATCTTATCCCTTTCTTTTTTATTTGTGCTACATGTTATGGGATGATGATCTCTATATCATTTATCCAAATATGAAGTACATAGATTGCTATTGACCGACCTTAAAATATGTGCGACTTCTACATAAGCCCACTTACGATTGCTTAACATAGCGCTAAATTTTGTCCCGATTCAAAAAAATGATCATTCGTGGCCCAAACCTATGTTTGCAAGCCCAAGTATGTTAATTTGAACCATTTGATCCAATAACCTTGAGATTCATTATTAGGAGTCTTTGGTTCTACCAATCCTCTAATAGATCTTCATCAATTTTGGTCAAAGCGGATCACTTAAACATTGTTGATCATTAAATGTTACCTTGAGGATTCTCAAATGGATGATATACTTGACAAAAAAGAAAGTGCAACTTGTTGTTGAGAGTCTTTGGTTCTACCAATCCTCTAATGAGTTCCAAATGCAAGTTTCAATATGGTCATCCAACTAACTATTAACTTCTAACAATTGACTTTATTTTATACTTTTATCTTATGCCCTTTACTTTATGTACCATTTACTTTAGAATTTACATTTCATGCTATTTTCATATTTGCTCACTTGAGCACTTACTCTTATGCCATTTTTTATTTTGCTCACTTGAGCTTTTCTTTTTCTTTTAAAGATACTTAATAATCAACATGAACCATAAAAAACATTAATGATACTTGGACTATTTGGTTACTATCCTTGGCATTATGGAGTATTAGACTTCTTGAACTTAGGATTAGAGACCTTGACCTATGTTGGAGACCTTGTGACCTTAATTGATATTTTGTCTGGAATTCTTGAGGTTTACCTCAAGACATTGGGTTGTTTGTTTATTTTGTGTTCTGGTTATCATGATTACATACTTTGTATGTAATCTGGAATTCATTTGTATACAGCCGTTACTCTGTCCAATTTTCGTGAAGACTTAATACACTTGAAGCTTGATTCTATCAAGAGGTCTAGTATCTTTGCTTGCTTGGTTTGAATCCAAAGAATTAGAATTCTATCTTGACTCATAATTTCAAGTGTTGGCTTCTTGTTGGTTAGATGATTCTCCTCCCTAGCTTTTACCTTATGTTGTAGGATAGTCCCTTCATCTCCTCACGTCTTCTTTAAATTTAAAAATCTTCTCCCTCATTTTGAAAACTCTTCTTGTTTCTAAACTTGAACCACTTTCATAATAAACTTGGACTTACGTCCACACATTTTAAAAACATTTTCATAAATAAACTTCAATCAACTTAATCATACCTTGACGTTTTTGTGAGAAGACTAAAAGTTAATCAATTTCATTCAAACCATTTTTCCATTTTGGCTCTTATCTTTAAAACTTTTCTCAAAAGATTAGACTATTTTCAATCCTTGTAGTGATGCAAACAACTATACTTCTATAATATATAGTGAAGAGAGATGTTTTCCACTTGGGTGTTGAGTAAGACATTGTTTATTTTAAAATCCAATCCATATCCTCCACTTTGAGAAGATGAAAATTCTCCTTTCTCATGATTGTGGGTAGTAAGTATGTTTTCCACACGGACAATGACGATGATGTCTTATCTCATAAAATTAACCAACACACTTGTGTTTTAAAATTTTTAAAGAGGAACTACGTGTACCCTGATCCCCTATTGCACGGAAGGTGGTATGTAGGCACTAAAGGTTCGCAATCGCGGAGGGTGCAAAAACCATAGAAATATTTCTCTTCTCACCTCCAGCATCTATTTTTATACAACATTTTATAGACAAAATATACAGATCTTACAAAGAGGTTCCTGCGGAGTACCGTAGATGTTTAGGATGCTAATACCTTCCCTTTTCATAACCAACCCCCTTACCTTGAATCTTTCCCCCTCTTTTTGGGTTATTCACTCTTTTCCCATTCCTTTGGAAATAATAAAGCGCGGTGGCAATTTTTATTTTGATATGTATAAGTCAAGTCAATCCAATGGATTAGTCTTAAACATTTCTACCACCACAAAAAGAGCCATCTTGTTGACTAACAACTTTACAGGAATCTTGATTAAAGATTATATGATAACCATTATCACCTAATTGACTAATAGATAATAAATTATACTTTAATCCTTCAACAAGTAAAACATTAGTTATAGAAGGAAGAGAACCATTACCTAATGTTTTTGAGCCTATGATCCTTCCTTTTTTTATCTCCTCCGAAACCTACGACACCTCCATGCTTAAGATCCAGGCTTATGAACATATTCCTTTTTCCCGTCATGTGTCAAGAGCAGCCAAGTCCAGATACCATGATTGGGGTTTTAACTGAGCTACCAAGGATGTCTCTTTGCAGAAGATCTTTTCTGTTTCTGAATTAGCTTCATCCTCTTGAGAGATTACTTCGTTGAATGTTCCAACATGAGCCATCAACATCATGTTAACATATTCTCCTTCTGAGTATGAGTCATCCCTTGTTACCATTTTCCTTTTCTTCTCATCTTTGAGGGATTTCTTCCTTGGTAATGTCATTTAGAAACTTAGGAAATTCATGCTTGTAGTGTCCTGGTTATCGCACTCATAATAAGTGACTTCATTGCCACTAGACCTTCTTTGACCAGAAGTTGATTTGAAGCGACCTCCAACCCTTCTTGAAATTCTGAACCTATTGCCTTGATTTCTATTTCATAGACGGTTAACCTTTCTAACCCGTAGAGACAACTCATCTTCTTTATCATCAAGATCTTCTTATGAATCCTCTATCTCTTCTTCTTGAAGAGCTTTGGACTTCTCATATTTCTTGACGGACTTGAGCGCAATAGATTTGATCTTTTTTTGTGGTTCATGTTGTTCTAGCTCAATCTCAAGACTTCTTAAAGAACTTATCAGTTCTTCGAGAAAAGTGTTGTTCAGATCCTTTGCAAGTTTGAATGCAGTTACCATATGCCTCCATTTGAATGGAAAGCTTTTGATAATCTTCTTCACATGATCTTCTGTTGAATAACCTTTGTTAAGAACTCTCAGTCCTGCAACCAAGCTTTAAAATCTTGAAAAGATGACTTCAATGCTTTCATCATCCTCTATTTTGAAAGCTTCACATTTCTGAATCAAGGCCAACGCCTTGGTTTCTTTGACTTGATGGTTCCCTTCACGAGTCAGTTTAAAAGAGTCAAACATAGACTTAACATAGTCTTTATTTGAGATCTTCACATACTTGGTATAAGAAATCGCATTCAGCAAAATGGTTCTTGCTTTATGATGATTTTTACAATCTTTCTTTTGTTGATCAGTCATAGCTCTCCTAGCTATCTCTTTTCCAGTATCATCCGTGGGAGGAACGTAGCCATTGACTATCATATCCCAAATATCAACATCATGACCTAGAAAGAAAATTTCTAGTCTATCTTTCCAGTGTTCAAACTTTTCACCATAAAAGATGGGAGGTTTTACATTGTAACTTTTATCATTTGAATCTGAAGCAACATTAGTTGTTATGGGTTTAACCATTGTGTTTCTTCAAATAAAAACTCGTATAGATCTTTACCTGACACGAGTAAGTGTTTCATAACTATCAATACCAGAACCATAACTCTGATACCAAATGAAGGTGTGAGAAACACAAGAAAGGGGGTTTGAATTGGGTTTCACCAAAAATAATTTTAAATCTTTTTCGTTTATGAAAGACCAGGTTAACCTAGAACATAAAAAGAAATTAACACAATTATTTTTATCCTGGGTCACTATTAGCTAAGCTACTCCAGTCCACCACTCAAGGTGATTTTCCTTCAACAAGAACTTAATCCATTATAACCAAAATGATTAAAAATAACCTACAATAAGTCAAATAAACCTTATTGGAACCCCCAATAAGCCAATCGATCCTTATTGAAATCCACTCAAGCCACAAAAAGAGTCTTATTGAGATTAGACCTTCACTCGGTCACTCAAGGAATCAATCAACAACGGTTGAATACTTTTAGTGTATTACAGTTTGCTTCTTTTAAGAAGATTACATAGACGTTTCAGTACAAATAAAAATACCTAAGTGTTTTACAGCAAGATACGAGCAAAAACTCTCTGCCTATTTACAAAACAATACAAAGAAGATTTATCTAAAGAGTTGCACAACACTTTGTTGTAGTTTTTCTCGAGCTTGATTTAATCCGTTAGAGTTTTGTAATGTTGATTCTTACTTTTCTTCAACTTCCAAGTCTTTCTTTTAAAGCTTGCAAAAGAGATCTGTTGAATGGGTAGAAAGGTAATCGGAAAACTAGCTATTTGTTCTCAACGGTCATAATGAGAGTGGTTACAATATAGTACAAAAAGGACTGTCCTTACGACACCCCATAGGGTAGAGGTCACATACCACTTTATGTACCTTTTGTACACCATCACACGCTAACCATTTTTAACTTCTTCTATTCTTTAGAGGCTTCGGATGATTTCAATGTTTGAAGATTGTTGTAGAAGAATCACCCTTAAGTCTTAGAGTCTTCAGAACTTGTCCTATCAGAACCTTGTCTTCAGAGTCTTCAGCACTTGGTCGTGAGAAATTTCTTTTCTTCAGATCATCAGAACTTGTTCAGCAGAACCTTGTCTTCATAATCTTCAAAACTTGTAACAAACAGAAGCAAAGATTTATAAGGCCTCTAAAGCTTAACCACCAAGTCACGATCAAAACCTCTTGTACTAACATTCCTAAGAACTGTTTCATAAGATGAATTCCATAATCTTGGATTCAATTGTAACTCGTAACCACATGTTTTCTTTCACTAGTGTTTATGTTTAAAACTGGATGACGTTACACGCCTTGATACCAGAGTTAGAACATTATAATAACAACTACACACTAGAGCGAAACCATTAGAGTATACAATTATTCTCTATGATATCTTGTAAAGTTATCATCAAAATCTTAAGGCCAGATGTAGAAACACTTCTTGTTCTTACAATCTCCCCTATTTGATGATAACAAAACCATGTATTCTGATAGAATAATTTATACAGAGTAATCACCGTAACTGACAAATTAAGAGTTAAGCTCCCAACTCTCCCTGAATATGTTAATCCCAAAATTTCATTTATGCTTGTTCAGAGTCTTCCCCTAAGCCCAAGACTCACAATTTTTTTTGAGTTTTAAGAACATAGATATAGAAAAGTAACACTTCCCCACAACAACTCATTAGAGTCTGACTAGAGCACCCGGTCTTCATCTCAGAACCTGGTTACTATCAACACTTGATGAAGAATCAAAACTTGATTTTGAGTCTGATTGAATAATTCCACACATCATGTATCAACACTTCAATTTCTTGATTCTGATATCACAACCAAAACACTATACTTCTAGATACGTTCACTACTTATTGAGTATCAACATTTGACATGATATTTTCCAATTGTCATACCCCAAATTTGTCATACCCCATTATAAGGACCATCTGGCTTATACATCTCACATCCTTTGTGCACATCCTTCTCATTAGGTCATTTAGCATCACATGCATCATTAATCCGCAAATGGTCATGGGATTAAGGTATTTCTTTTCGAAAGCTACACAAAAAAGATTGTTCTGTCGGGCAGCACAATAGGGCAAACCTCTCGTCTTTCAAGGTTTAAATGTGTTCTGCATGTTTCACAATCTTTCAAATCAATAATCAATAAATCCATCATCATGTCAAGCTCTCATGTATTTCAACACACTCTCAATTGTGGAGGAATCAGGTGTTTCAGTGAATTTGAGACAATGCGAACCAGAAACAATACTTTTGCTGGTTTGAGTTTAGAAATTCGAAACTTTCGATCGAGGTACTGTTCTGAAATGGTTCCTCAGACATTGGATTCCTCTCGGTATTTTCTTCATTTCATCTATTCAGATCGGAAGCCAGTTATATGAAATAAGTCTTAAAAGAATAGATTTCACTGAAACGATATTTAAGTTTAATGACTGGTTATTTATTTCTCGGGTGTTTGGAAATTTGTAACTTTTATCTGATTCATTATTTTTAGTTGATTCTTTAAAAATTGAGACCGTCTGGATTTTCTTATTATTTCTCGTGTTCGGATCGAAGGCTAATTTTGTGAAGAAGATCTCCGAGAATTTCAATTCTTTAAAGATAGAGTACTGAATTTAATTGCTGGTCCCCCGTTTCGTGGGTACTTAAAATTCATAAATTATTATTGGAATAATGTTTTGGAGCAGTTCTTGAGGCGTTAAAACCGTCTTAACATCATATTCAATTTGTATGTTCGGCTCATAAGCTGATTTAGTGAGGAAGATATCTGAATATACAAATACTTTGAAAAGATACAATGAAAATACAGTGAAAATGATGTGCTGAACCATTATTTTTTAGACGTAGAAAAATTCATAATTTCCATCCGGTTCAACTTTTTTTAGCGGTTCTTTGGGCAAAAAATCTGTCTTGATGTCATCTTAATTCCGTATGTTTGGGTCGAGGACTGATTCTTTGAGGAAGACCCCCGAAAATGCGAGTTACTAGAGAAGTTATTGTGCTGAACCGGATTTTTTATTCCACTGTTTCTCGATACTGAAAAAATCATAACTTCTTCGATTTTTATTGTATCGAGACGATTCTTCAACATAAGTTCACAAATGATGTTGGCTACAAGTTTGCTTTAGAGCTCGAGTTCAGGTTCAACTTTGAAGACTTCGGTTCATGGCTTGCTTCTCAAACCGAACAGTTGCATTACAGAAAAAGATAGCATCCGTTATGTATAATTTTCGTCATCTACGATTTTTTGTTGGCCTTGCATCGAGATTTCACACCGATTATCATTGAGCTTTTGGATTTTCTGTTTGACTGCATTTGCTGACACTGAAAATTCAGCTTTATGAAGAAATTGATTGGTATTTCTCTTAGCCCAAACCAATGGCCAATTGATTTATTTTCTAAATTTCACTCTCAAATACTCTCTACTTTCTCTCTCAAGACTCAAAGGAAATTCAAAAATAAGTTTCCCTCCAAGAACCTCTCTCTCGCGCAAAACTCCTCCTTCCTCTGGCCAAGCTTCTGCCGCCGCCACCTCCATCGGAGAACCGTTCGACGCCAACTCTATCCAACCGTGGGAACAACCACAGATCTTCTCCTCTGTCGTTGCACGCGGAGCTACTCCCTCCGATTCCATGATTTCCCGCTCCCTCCAATCTGACATCTTTCCTCTTCTCCTCTTCGATTTATATTAAGTGATTTCTCATTCTCTTGATTTAAGTGTTTTTACATAAATGATTTTGTGCATATGTGCTTTTCTTGAATTAATTGTTCATGAGTTGAATCTTACTGAACTCTTGAAATCAATTGTTAATTGAATTGTTGATTTCGAATAAATCTGGAATTGGTTGAATTTTAGGAATTATGCACTTATTTGGATAATTAATTTTGTGATAAGTGCTTAGTTGAGAATTATGAATTAAATTGATTCTTGAACTGTGAGTGTTGTATAAATGTGGAATTGGTTAATTGTTTGAGAATTAGGTGAAGCTTACGCGTCGAAACTGGTAAATTGCTCATAATTCCTAATTAACGTGTCGAAATTGGATTCTGTCTCGATGCCTTGTGCATAATTGTTGATTTTCATATCGGAATTGAATTTTGATACATTTAATCACTTTCGACACGTAAAATAATTTTTGAGTTGATGCAGATTTAATTGATACCGATATGAATTTAATTCATTACAAGTTATTTGTGAATTTTAGAAAATATTTCATGAGTAGATAATTGTTTTCAATATATCCAAATGGAGTTTGAAATTCAATTCTTGATGTTCATCGACTCACGAGTAATGCTGCCCATAATACTCGAATACATTGTAATTGATGATTTAATTTTAACATATAATCGACATTATTTTGGTTATTGTGTGATACCGGTGTGAAGTTTCAACGGTTTAAATTCGATTTTCCAAGCTATTCCATGAGTTAATGAGTTTCTGCCTAGAATATGCAAGAAGCTTGTAATTTGCATTTCAATTTGTGTTTGGTACATGTTCACTCATAATTAGACATCTGTTGACTATTGGAATTGAGTTTTACCGATTTTAATTCAAGTTTTTGAGCAATTTTACGGATTGATGTGGTGCTGTCCCAGAAATAAAAGTGCATTAAAAATGCAGTTTAATTTGTACCAAAGTGTGTTTTGTTATCACTTGACGTTTGTTTGACATTTGTGTTGTTTCTAGTAGATTTTAAATTGATATTTTTGAGCATCTCATGTGCAATAAACGTGTTGTCCAAAATTTATGTTCATGTGTATATGTCATTCCAATTTGTATTTGATGTTTACTTGTACATAGTTGATAGTTTCATGAGAATTAGTATTGAGTTTTATTGATTTTGATATAAGTTTCCGATTAATTTCATGTTTGTACATAGTGCTGTCCGAAATTTTATTTTACATGTACATGTTGCTTTAATTGCATTTCAATGTGTGCTTGTACATATTTGAGTATTCCATGAGCATTAGTGATGAGTTTTCTCGCTTCTGATGCATTTGACCGATTAATTCCTTGTATAAGCGTGTTGTTGACCGACTTTTAGTTTTTACCTTCCTTTGTTTATTCATACCTTGTTCCCTTGTATTTCATCGTTATTTTTGAGTTGTAATTTGATAGTTGATGTTACGTTGTTATTTGCTAACTCGTTTGTGACTTATGCAAGTTTCCAGAAGGCATTGTCATGCGACACACGACATTTGAATTATTGTCTTGTTGTATAGACTTATCTTGTGTAGGGAATCTAATTTAATGCGATGGACTTTGTGCATGCGATTTAATTTCGCATTTGTGACATTGGTTCTGATAGTGGACATTATTTCTGACTGTTTTTCTATTGTCTGGTGAAGCTTGCACGAAGTTCTCAGGTTTCTTTGCTTTTCTCTCATAATTAACGAACTTGCGTTTGATTGGTATTCTCTTCTTTTTCCTATTATCTCTTGCTTCATTTACGGCTTTCTTTGCCATGAGAAGTAGGACTAGAGATGCATGACTGGAAGTCCCTACTTTAGGTGGTCAATGTTGTTTTAAAAGATCATTCAAAGGAAATTCCTACTTGTGATTATTTGTTTTCCATTCTGAGTGTTTACATTTGTGCCAAAGACTACGATGAAGGCGTCCCATTCCCATTCCCCATTGATAACTCCTCAAAGAAGGCAAGTGGAAAAGGTACCACAATCTACCCGCACAATTTCTAGTCCATAGGCCATTCGTAGCTCGCGTCGTACATCGATGCTACGAATCGTGCTATTCTTGTATTGAGTCATTCAAGTGGAGACGGGTTCGCAATCAACCCTTACGCTTTGTCATTAGCTCGCGTGCCATGCACGTTGATGCTCTGATGTGATCTCATTATTGTCTTCTATCTCCTACCTCAATAACATGATATCTTGGTTAGGTGTTTAGTCGCTTATGACGATTCACTCTCGTTCTTCTTTTACCTTGATAATGTGATATCTTGGTTAAGAGTCGACACCCCTTATTATTATTATTTCCATGATGATATGCTATCATGGTTAAGAACCACTTATTCCCTCATTCTTGCTTGCCTCGATAATTTGATATCTTAGTTAAGCCTCCCTTTATCCTACCTTGATTACCCAATGTCATGGTCAGGTGTCCCACTTCCCTTGTCCTACTTTGACGATACAATGTCATGGTTAAGCGTGATCCCTCTCCATATCCTTCCTTGGTAACATGATACCTTGGTTAGGCGTATTCTACTTGAATGAGTGGATACTCCTCAAGCTTTGTGTGTTTACTTTCTATTGCACGTTTACATTATCTTGTAGGATTTCTCGATTCAATCTTAGGAAGCGAATTGAGATAGACCTTAGGTTGCAAACCATGCATGACAACTATAGGCTTACTTTTCTAGTCTCCCTAAGACATTTTTCTTTCTCTTTTGCATTTGCATTATTACTAAAACTTCTCATTTTTCTATCAACTTCAAAACACTCTAATACTATAAAAACCCTTTTTCAAGGTATAAAACACCAACCAATTCAAATTTCATTTTGTCATTTGGATTTTCTTTTAAATTCCTTTTTCAAGGTAAAAAACATACAACAAACTAAAACATGTGAGCTGAACTACAGCGCTCTGATTCCTTGCAAGGGATATGTAGGCATTAGGTCGTAGGGCTTAGGCGAGCAAAACTTTGTAAAAATTCCTTCTTTTCCCCGTATTTTATTTCACATGCATTCCCTCTTAGTATTAAGCTTTAGACATATATTTTTACACACCCTTAGATTAGAGCAAACTTAAGTGGATCCTGTGGAGTACCACAGACGCGTGGGGTGCTAATACCTTCCCCTTATGTAACCGACTTCCGTACCCTTTCTCTTGGTCGCAAAGACCGTCTTATCCATTTCTTTGGTGTTCTCTTGATATCCCCACTTCCTTAGAGATAAATAAAGTTTGGTGGTGAATCTTTTTTTTTCGCGGTGCGACATTTGGCGACTCTATTGAGGAATTCTAGCAATTCGATCCTAGCTGTTGTTTGTTTTCTTATCTTTGGGTGTTTTGTGTGTTATTGCTTTATTGCTGCCTTTATTTACATGCTTCCGTGCATACATTTGCATAGCATTTTATCGCTTTCTATATACTACTGCTATGCTGTGTTGTTTTCTTGGTGGGTGAGTGTTCTATGAAGTAAAAGGCCCATTACCTAGGCCAGTGACACATAGGTTAGACATATACTCATTTCAAATCCCTTGTTTTGTTGACACATGTGAGGAGGTATGAGATACCACACTCAAACGAGGTTCTCTTGATGATGCATTTTTTCTTGCACCCTTTATGCATAGATGAGATGTTCAGATGGAGAACTCCCGACTCTGATTATCATTAGGGACCCTATTTTGATTAGAATTTACCTGTGAATTTGGGTGGAAAATCATTCTTGCAGGTACAAATGCTGATCTTTGATACCCGGTTCTTTGGTATTCTGATATGATCCGAACCTTTGATCCTGTTACATGTGATTGTGATTCTGTTATCATCATAACAATGGTTCAGTTTATGGAGCCTTGATCCTATGCTAGTGCGTACCATGACATCATGTCATTATATATATCCCATTTCCAAGGAACTTTAAAGACAAGTTTTTTGTTGAGCTTTTTAAAATATGAATATTATTACCAAAAGGATACTTATAGATTAACAAGTCTTTAGGTTTCCATGGAAATGAAAGATGAAACATGCATTCATAATATCATGCATTTCATTGTTCATATCAGAAGCTTATTGGAGCCCCTTTTTCATCCAGAGTTCAGAATCAACGACAATGACTCCCCTACATCTATATCGTACTCGATCTAATCAACAAAGAATCATGGAACAGTTTAAAAAGAACTAGAATGAACTATGTAAGGACATGGACACTATGGGGAAAATAATGAATCAACTTATAAAGACCCTCCACGCTGTTATTTAGGGGAAGGAAGAACTCAAGCAAAATGTCACCAAACTTGTGGGCAACACTTCCACTTCTGAGAATGAGGGACCTAAGACTGCAAATGGGGGGACTCCTAAAGGGAATCCTCAGGTTATAATGGATGATCATCACAATGTTATTGATCTCGATGACCCTCAAAATGATCTTACTACTGACTTCTCTGAAACTGCTAAGATGCATCATGCTCTTGAAGAGCGCCTCAAGGCTATGGAGACTTCAAAGAAGCATGGTTTCAATGCTGCTGCGATGTGTCTGGTCCCTGGGGTTATTATCCCTCCAAAGTTCAAGGTTCCATAATTTGACAAATATAAGGGAGCCACTTGTCCTGAAACCCATCTCCGTTATTACTGCAGGAGGATGGCCGCCTATGCTGATAACAAGCAGCTGCTTATGCACTTTTTTCAGGACATCCTAGCCGAGGCTCCTTTAGAGTGGTATATGCAACTCAAGCGGACTCATGTTAAAACTTGGGGAGAACTAGCTGATGCTTTCCTAAAGATTTATATCTACAACACTACTATGGCAGCTAGGGATCTCAACTAGCCCCATTAGCAGGGATCCCCATGCGATTCCCTGTCTGGGGCCCCAAAGACGGGGAATTTTCCCCCATGGGGACGGGGATGAGGAACAAAGTGTCTCCGAAGGCACTTTAGGGATGGGGTTGGCATAAATATCCCTCATTTCGTGGAGTCCCTGCCCCACCTAAAATACCATAACAAACATAATTTATATATAATTTTAAATTTTTATGTAGGTTTACTTGCCATTTCATATACTTTATCTTATAAATAAATTTAAAATATAAATGTATTGTTAGTAAAAGAGTGAGATATAAATGACTATTTTAAAATTTTTAAGTTTGAAATTTTGTGGTTATGACATTCAATATTATAGATTAAATTTTGTTAAAACAATATAGTTATCATAAAGGAATAATTTCTAAATTTTGTTGTGGTTAGCTTTTGAAATTTTACTATTAATTTGGTTTAAAATAATAAATAAAGAAAATCATGTTTATGGATCTATGTATGAACCTTGGGGATCCGTGGGGACCCGCGAGGATGGGGATGGGGGAAAAATCCCCTTGTGGCGGAGACCCGAGACGCGGACGGGGAATAGATTTGAGACTCATGTAGATGACATTCTGATACTTAGCAGCCAATGCTATTAGGTTTGATTATGGGCAAGATTTGATGACTCATGTAGATGACATTCTGATACCACTAGTGGTTATGAGAGAGTATTTGCTGCAATAGGAAGTTTTGTAATAACTTCATGATTTATGTTTACAATGTTCTTCCAATCTAGAAGAGTGTACTAAGATGAAGAGTGATATTCAGAAGTTAATGGATACATGTATTCTCCAGGTGGAGGAGATAGTCCCTAAGGATGATATTGCCATATTATAAATTCCTTATTATCCGGCCGATGTTCCGAGAAATGTTCCAAAAGCTCCTTTGATAATTCAAGTCCTTGCACTTTCTGTGCTAAATCAGGCTCCAACCAATCCTCTATTGATTCAGGCTCCAGCTTTTCCAAATCTGTTTCCTGTTCCAGTTGATAATCCAAAAGCAGTCCATGGGATTACCATGCAGTGTATATCTGTGGGAAGAAAGTTATTTTCCTTCCAGTGAAAAAAAATACATTATTAACATCGTGGGAACCAGTGGCATAACTCGCAATTGTAGGGTCTTTTCTCCTCCTTCTCCCAAGGACACTATTGAAGAGATTCCAGTAAGAGATAAAGGTAAGAAAGTGGTTTGCGAGGCTCCCAGACCATATTTCAATCAGCAGGTGGAACTGTTGATAAGAATCATCAAGAAAAGGGTCCTGGTAGACACAAGGTCTTCTCTTAATGTGATTCCCAAACATACTTTTTTCAATCTTAATACGGCTGGAGTTATGATGAAACCCGACACTATAACAGTCAGAGAATTCGATGGTTCAAGAAGGTCTATTGAGGGGGAAGTTGATTTTCCCATCAAAATTGGTCCTCATGCTTTCTATATATCCTTCTACATCATGGATATTTGTCCCTCCTACACTTATCTCTTGGGCCGCCCATGGATCCACATGGCAGGAGCCGTAACCTCGGCTCTTCATCAGCGCTTGAACTTCATTATGAAAGACAAGGTCATTGTCATTGGTGGTGAAGAAGATGTTGTGATCAATAATGTTACCTCTTTCCGTTATGTCGAGGTGGATGGGGAAGTGCATGAAACCCTCTTTCATACATTAGAGATTATTTCAGTTGACAGAGTTCTCGTTGTTATGGAGAATAAGAAGAAATATGAAATTCCTATGGCCTCCTTAAATGATGCTAGAGACATTGTGGAGTCTGGGGTCCCTAATGAGGATTGGGGTAAAGTGGTTGAAGTGTGTGAGAAGAGAGACAAGTTTGATCTCAGATATCAACCCTCCTCCTCAGTTCAAGCTAGTTTGTCCTTACCTAAAGGAAGACATGCCCCCCCCGATTTCAGAAGTGTTTACCAATGCTGGCATAAGTATAGGAGGACAGGTTTATGCAGTGAATGATGAAGACGATGATACTGATATCTCTCAGTTCATCTATCATGTTGCACCTGACCAGGAACTTAATAATTGGAGTACTAGAGACATTGCCAAAGTTGTTTTCTTTGACATGTAATGTTCTATTTCAAATAAGTCATATGCTCTTCCCAAGGCATATTGACAGCTTGTAGGAAAGCGCCCCCATGTGTTTCAATTTCTGTTTAACATTGAATAAATTGCATTTTCGCATACAATTTTTAGTTCCGTGCCTTTTCTCTTTATCTTTTTACAAAAAAAGGCAACGCTTTTACTCTATGCTTTAAATATTCTCCTTTGCATTCACATTCTGAAATAAAGCATGATTCATCAATCATGCAGGCCCGCCTCGAATTCCATTAAAAACGATAATGCTTTGGTTCCTAGCATCAATATCCTTGGGAATTCGAATGACCAAGCCGATGAATATAATGGGGAAGATTGTGAAATTCATGAGGAATTGGAAAGAATCTTGAGGGAAGAAGAGAAAGCAATCCTTCCTCATCAAGAATCCATAAAGATCAACAACCTCGGTACCAATGAAGTGAAGAGAGAAGTCAAGATAGGGGCTGCTCTGCAAGATGAATAAAAGAAGGGGTTGATTGAGCTTCTTCGAGAGTATGCCGATATCTCTGTCTGGTCATATGAAGATATGCCCAACTTGAACATTGATATAGTTATGCATCAATTGCCACTCAAGTCATAATGTCCTCCAGTTAAGCAAAAGCCGCGCAGAACTCAACCAGATATGTCTCTCAAGATTAAAGAAGAGATTGAAAAATAGCTTAATGCGGGTTTCTTGGTAGTGTGTGAATATTCAGATTGGATCTACAACATTGTACCTGTTCCTAAGAAAGATGGGAAGGTGCGTATGTGTGTGGACTACAAGGATCTGAATAAAGCAAGCCCAAAAGATGACTTCCCATTACCTCACATTGATGTATTGGTTGATAACACGACTCAATCCTCAGTTTTCTCATTCATGGATGGTTTTTCGGGGTACAATCAGATAAAGATGGCTCCGGAAGATATGACAAAGACGACCTTCACTAATCCTTGGGGTACTTACTGCTACAAGGTCACGCCTTTTGGTCTCAAAAATGCTGGTGCAACATATCAGCATGCTATGGTGACGCTATTTCATGATATGATTCATAAAGAGATTGAAGTATACATTAACGATATGATTGCAAAATCATAAACTAAGAAGGAGCATCTGGTCCATATGCAAAAGTTGTTTGCTCATCTATGAAAGTTCAGGATAAGGCTTAATCCAAACAAGAGCACCTTTGGGGGGAGATCAGGTAAACTACCTGGTTTCATCGTAAGTCAACAAGGAATTGAAGTAGATCTCGACAAAGTAAAAGTAATACAGAATATGCCAACAACAAAAAATGAAAAATAAGTAAGAGGGTTCCTTGGGAGATTGAACTACATAGCTAGTTTCATCTCTCATCTCACGGCTACTTGTGAACCCATCTTTAAATTGCTGCACAAAAATCAAAATTTTCAATGGGATAGAAATTGATAGGAAGCCTTTGAAAAGATCAAGTAATATCTTTAGGAGCCACCAATCCTTGTTCCTCCAGTTCCTAGGAGGCCACTCATCATTTACTTCATGGTGCTGGAAGGATCTACGGGGTGTGTGCTTGGACACATGATGAAACATGATGTAAAGAGCATGCCATTTATTATCTGAGCAAAAAGTTTACTAATTGTGAATCCACGTATTCTTTACTTGAAAAAACTTTTTGTGCACTTGCTTGGGCAGCTCGGCGTCTAACGCAATATATGTCGACATACACTATGCTTCTGATATCGAAGATGGACCCGATAAAGTATATCTTTGAGAAACCAGCACTTACAGGCAGACTTGCCCGGTGGCAGATGTTTCTGTCTGAGTACAACATTAAGTATGTTACATAAAAGGATATCAAGGATAGAATTCTTGCAGATCATCTCGCCCATCATTCATTAGAAGAGTATCAATCAATGAAATTTGATATTCCTGACGAAGATGTTATGAGACTTAATGATGTTGAAGGGGTCGATCCAAAATAGAAATGGAATCTCACTTGAAAGGTGCATCAAATGCTGTAGGTCATCGCATTGGGGCAATACTGACTTCTCCCTGCATACTCACATATCATTTATGGCCAGACTATGTCTTGATTGTACGAATAATGTGGCAAAATACGAAGCCTATGTGATGGGTCTTGAGGCAGCCATTGAACTTAAAATCAAAATCCTTGAAGTCTTCTAAGACTCTACTTTGGTCATACACCAAGTATGAGGTGATTAGGATACAAAGCACCCCAATTTGATTCAATACAGGGATTATATACTACAGTTAATACCTGCTTTTGATGAGATTACCTTCGGGCATATTCCCTGAGATGAAAATCAGTTGTCAGAGGCTTTAGCTACTTTAGAAGAAATGTTCAAAGTGAGCTTTCCGAATTATGCGCCTAATATACACATTCTCCTTTACAAGGAGCCATCACATGTCTTTCCTGCTCATTGTCTCTAAACCAAGGACGTGTCTGATGAAAACCCGGGGTATTATAACATCAAAAATTACCTCGAGAAGCAAGAGTATCCCAAAGGTGCTACAATTTGTGATAAGTGTATGCTTAGAAGGTCACCATCCAAGTTCTTCTTATCAGAAGATGTCTTGTACAAGAGAAACTATGACTCGGTTCTGCTCAGATGCATGGATAGACATGAAGCGAAGTCGATCATGAAGGAAATCCATGAGGGTTCTTTCGGGACTCATTCGAGCGGATATTCTATGGCAAAGAAAATCCTACGTGCAGGGTTTTTATGGAAGACAATGGAAAGTGACTGTTGTGCATATGCAAAGTTGTGCCACAAATTCCTAGTGTATGCAGACGAAATCCACACCCCTCCAACTCCTTTGAATATTATGACTTCACCATGGCCATTCACAATGTGGGGGATTAACATGATTATAAAGATTGAGCCAAGTGCTTTAAATGGTTACAGGTTCATTCTCGTTGATAATGAGTATTTCACCAAATGGGTGTGTGATACGGTGGCAGAACCGGACTGTTTAATACTAGTTTACGTTTTGCGTTTTTATTCGCAAAACGTCGCGGTAAGAAAGAGTCGCCACTGACTTTTATTTTATCCAACTGGAAAGGAAAAAAGCACAGAAAAATTCCTTTTTCGAGATTTTGAGTACGGGGGGTAGATTAAAGAAAGGGAACGTATTAGCAACCTTTCTATCCATAGTTTTCTACGGGCTCTTAGGTACTTGCTCATCATTTTAAAAATTGCTTCCGTGTTTGTGTGTTTTTGAAATTTTTTTGTTTTACTTCGTTTTAACCCTTGTATCAGTCCTCAAGAGTGTTACGAAGTTGTTTTGAAAACTTTGTTTGAAAAGAGTGTAAGTGTGGAAAAGTTTTATTTTGAGCAAGTACATACTAGCATCTACCTACTCGAAAAAAGAATGTTTCTGTTCTTGTTTCCTTTAGACAGCGCTATCCTACTTATTTGAGAAATAGGAAGCACCATAGTTGGAGTTATAAGTGTCAATTCGAAAGGCACGTACGATCACTAAAGCAATGTTAGGACGTCTTAGTAATAACCCCAGTGTCTTAAGATCATATTCGAGGCAACATTTCCGAGGCAACCTTTCTGAGGCAACATTTCCGAGGCAACATTTCCGAGGCAACATTTCCAAACGGGACATTTGATCTTTGTTTAGACAAGAGAGCAACCACTAAAACACCCTATACTTAATGATCGTTTATCGAAGGCAACCGAAGTGAGAGTATACCCTAAGAGTGCGTATGTGCGAGTGATTTGATTTCAATTATTATTTTTGCACATTAGGGTTTTCTAGCCATTTTAAATTGTCATGCAATCTTGTCATACAATCCTATTAACATACATCTAACAGTTAATATTTGCGAGAATTAAAATGTGAGAAAATAAAACCTACGCTATTACAAGGCTTCGGGGAGGGGGATTATGTACATATCCAAAAACCCGTAAA
The DNA here is from genome assembly GCA_948472305.1 of Vicia faba. Classification (NCBI taxonomy): domain Eukaryota; kingdom Viridiplantae; phylum Streptophyta; class Magnoliopsida; order Fabales; family Fabaceae; genus Vicia; species Vicia faba. Next base: position 1,340,872,255 of record OX451741.1, on the reverse strand, counting down.
ACGATAAATAAAAGAAAAATCCTAATTAAACTATTACATACCATGAGCAGTTACATTAATATCGTGAAAAACAATAAATGCGCGCGATGAATCGAGAACGAGGAAAATTAGGGTTTTGACCCCGTCTAAACCTAATTGAAAGACAAATCATTTTTTGTTGTTTTTGATTATTTTTGAGAAAAATATGGTTTTAATTAAATAAATATAAACCTAGTTACTAAATAATTTAATAATGAAAAATAATTAATGTGACCTATTTTTATATTTTTGTTATTTTAAGAAAAGAAAATAAAAATTAAATCAAACAAATCCTAATTTTCTAATTGATTTTAATTTATTTACAAAAAGGTTAAAATTACCCTAAAATTAAATTAAACTAATTATTAAATTAAATTTGATTAAAATAAAACCTAAATCTAAATTGTTGAAAATTGATTTTATGAGTTTTTTGTAGAAAGAATTAATTTTATGTTAGAAAATAATTAATCAAAATAAATTAAATAAAGAAATAGAAAAGAAAAATAAAGAAATGGGCCTGATGTTAGTAGCAAACAGGGGGGGTGTTAATCTGACTTTTAAGCCCAAAAATCCTTCGCCCACGTTGACTTTCCAGATCCTGTGCATTGGCTTGACTAGAGTGCATCATGGACCTCCCAAGGATGGCCCTTGGATCTAGCTTGCTGGAGATCTGTTGGTTGAAGGATGATGGCATATGGTGGTCCCTTTGCACGCATGTGTACCTAATAATGTAAAAGAAAATAACATTGGCAAATATGGGGACCTGGGGATCGAACCCAGGCCCTTTGGCTTTTTCTCCCTGCACGCTTACCAGCTGAGCTGGCCTTGTTAATTGTACATAGAATAACAAATATGCATTATATGGAAAAACATAAAATATCAATTCTCCAGCGCGCGAAATTTAAATGGGTCAGTCAGGGGGTGCCACGCCACCCTTCTTCTTCCTCCCTCCGTTGGCAAAAGACCAGGACTTTTACCTACGGTTATCTGGGCGTAGGTACAACCCTGTGATCTTCCAAAATTCACTGCATGCATGATAAATCAATTCCAGTGGTACCACTCAACTCGGTGCAACCTCACGAGCATCATGGTACCACTCTCCATGGCCAATTGTTCCTGCAAGCAAAACCCCTAAAAACGAAACCTAAACTCTAATCATGGCAACTTTCTGTATGATTAACCAAAATGCAATTAATTATTATCATTAGCTTGCAAATGTTTCAAGGATTCAGAATATATAAACAAATCATGCTAAGAGTGCCAGGATTATGATATGCGATTTCAAGAAAACATGGAGGTCGTGGGATACTTACAGCGCGTATCTGGGCACAAAAATGCTTGCTAATGATTGGGATAGAGTCCTTAGATTCCCAACAAACGAATGATGTGCTTGGAATGGCTTGAAAAAGCCCGGAACAATGAAATCAGATAGCCACTTTTCTATGGAATTTTGAGATTTTTTCTTCCCTTCTCACGCCTCCAATCCTCTCTTTTTTGGTCTGCACATGTTCTATATGTACCCTTGAATGGATTAGGGTTACAAATTTGCTTCAAATCTTTTCCAATTAAGGTGATTGAATCATGATTTGATCCTTATTCAAATCTTTCTAAATCAAGCAAAACTCAATCTTTTTGTACCAAAATGACCCTTTCACAATTTGATTCTCTTCCCAGCTGTATAAGAGACCTAAGCATGCATAAAATCTCAAGCCTTGATTAGTTTTGATATTTTTCATGATTTTATTTTGATTTAAATTAAATTAATTGAAATAAAAATAAAAATAAATTACAAAAATAAAATAAAGACAAGTGGGAAGGATCATGGGTCGTGGATCATAATACCAACTCAATACAAGCACAAAAAGGTGGGCCCATTTGACAAAAATTGCAACTTTGGCCACTTTTGACTTTTGGCAATTTTGCAAAAAAGGTCAACTTCACCAATGCATAACTCCTTCAATTTTGACCCTAGAGATGTGTTCTTGGACTTTTTAGAAAACTCAAGATATCCTCTAAGCAACCCTTTTTCCATAATCTCAATTGAGTCTTCCATGTTCATGTATGAAGCTTTGGCAAAAAAGGTGTTTTTGTTGACTTTTTAAAATGACCTATAATGTCCAAATTTATAACTTCTTGTGAGTGTATATTTTGAACTTGGTATATGAAGATGAATTGTAGGACATTGCATCCTATTCAAAATGAACTTTGGATGGGTCATTTTTGATAAAGTATGAGAACGTTATGCTTGGTCAAAGTTGAGTTGACTTTTCCTACAAAACCCTAATTTAGCAACTTTTGGGTTTTGATGAATTGTGGGCAATCCCTGAGGAATCATGCTCAACCCTTGATCAAATGATGAGTAACACTTCAAAATGAGGATGTTTACCAAAAATCTTGACATTTGACTGTATGTGGGCCACAGTTGACTTTTGCCTTAGCATAGTCGATTTTCAGGCCTTTGAGCAATTAACTGAGCAAACTTTCTCTGCAAGGCTTGAAACTTGACATGGATGATCTTGAGAACATATTAGGACAATAGTGAGCATTTGGGACCATTTTTATTCTAACATCTTGATGCAAACTGAAACCCTAATTTGAGGTAGACTGCCTTAGGAGAGAATTTGTCTGGTCAACTCTTGGATTTCCTTGAGCAATTTGAGGATCTCACTTGAAATGTATTCAGAAATATGGGAGGGAAAATTTTGGGGTACAACAGGGTGGAAGAAACATCTTACAAGAGCGTAACCAAGCAGGTCGTTACCAACTCATCAGAAAGGAAATCAAATGCTATTATGGAGTTCTTAACAGAATCATCACTGATAATGGTTTAAACCTCAATATCGAAATTGCTAACAAGAACATAAAGAAGATTGTCCAGAAAATGGTGATAACATACAAGGATTGGCATGAAATGTTTCCTTTTTTTGTACATGGATACATGACTTATGTGCGTACCTCAACTAGGGCAACCCCCTTTTCTCTTGTCTACGGTACAAACGCAGTGCTTCTAGTCGAGGTAAAAATTCATTCGTTAAGAGTTTTGATGGATACCAAGCTTGATGAGGCAGAGTGGGTTCAGACAAGACTCGACCAACTTAATCTGATTGAGGAGAAGCGCTTGGCATCCATCTGCCATGGTCAACTATACCAAAAGAGGATGAAGAGAGCATTTGACAAGAAAATCCTCCCTTAGAAGTTTTATCCTGGTGATCTTGTCGTGAGGAAGATTATTATGCAAATCCATTCCGATCTAAGGGAAAAATGGACTCCCAACTATGAGGGACCATACATCATGAAGAAAGCCTTTTCAGGAGGTGCTCTAATCCCGACAGATATGGATGAGAAGACATTCCACTTCCAGTCAATTTAGACTCAATAAAAAAAATACTACGCATAAAAGATCCGCTAAGTCGAAAACCTGCCAGGGCGACTTAGGAAAATGGGCATCCCAGTGGACACAAAAAAGAGAAAGTCTAGGAAAATGTTAGGGATAAAGTGAAAAATAATAACCCGATAAGTTGAAAACCTGAAAAGGAGACTTAGGAAAAAATGGGTATCCCGCTAGATTGAAAACCCAAAAAGGCGATCCTGGCAAAAATTAGGGATCATGAGCGAGCTGTTGGAGTTTGAATACTCTTCACGAATGACCATGTACATCTTTTGCACCTTGGCAGTGAACAGATCTATCCAACCACTACTCTTCAAAGGCAAGGCATTAAGACTATCAAGGATATGGGAACTGTAGCAATACTGGTTTTAATGGAAATTCGAGCATTTCTTATTGCCATTTTACCTGTTGTATTTTCTTTTCTTTTTCACAAATACCTCATTTAGGAGTTTCCTCCTTGTACAAACACGTATTTACGAGCTAATTTTCAACCAATAAAGTTGTTTTCATCCAAAAAACTTTCTTTATTGTCGTTTATGTCTTATTTTTTTCTCCGTATATGAAATGTGGTTTAACTCTTTATTGAAAATTGCATTGAAAATATGGGGAATAATAATTTCAAGCTAAAATGAAACATGACTTTACATTGATACGAAATCATCCCAAAGTCGCATCGTTGCATTCCAAGCGTTGTTTCTTCCTGCATGTAGAAACTCATGACGGTCACCGTGACCCTACTAGAATTGCAAAAGTCATCGTCATCCCCTGCAGATGTTCCAAGTATACTCCCCGACAGTAGAGTAAACCGGGGCATCAAAGGTTTTTGTGCGGCTTAGCACACATATTCAGCATGACTCCCCATTAGCGGTGTAAAACTTGGGGCACTCAGGGTCTTCGTGCAATTCAACATATGCATGTGCAATTCCCCAGTTGAGTAAACTTGGGGCACTTGAAATGTCTTATGTGGTTCAACATGTAATCCCCATATAATTTTCCTTTAATGTCCAACATAGAAGTAAACCGGCGCACTCGAAGACGTCCATGTCCATCTCCTGATCCCCCAAGTGGTCTAAGATGTAATTCCCCAGTACGATACAGACTCGGGGCATTCGAAGATATCCAAGTAATGTTCATCATGCAACTTCATAGCATGTTTATATCCATTTTACCATCCCCAAGATGTCCATGATGTAGAAAAGTCATATCAGATTGCTTCCTCCCCAACAAAGCTACATTTCAGAATTCAATGGTGTACCTGAGAACTCGCTCCGACAAAAATTGAATCCCCAGTAGGGGCCATTGATCTTGGGTATTGTTGCACCCCAAAATTTACCCTCTTGATTTAGGATTATATTTCATCATAAACATCATATTGCATTGCATTCCTACATTGTGATGGGATCAAAGTATTTTGGTTATCAAGTCTTCCTCAAGATTTTGAAGATTGATTGTGTTGACAAGTTGCTCAAGCATAGACTTATAATCTAAACCTATGTATCTTTCAAGCTCAAAGGTATCACATATCTCAAGATATCTTATCCATCTCATTAGATCATCAGAAGATTGAAGATTGTGTTGATTATAAGGAGGATCACATCCTTTTGATTCATTAGTCAAAATTAGGGTTTTAAATGATCAAGGCTATTCATGAATGTGTAAGTCTTGATTTTAAAGCTACAAAACCTCATTGAAATTTGAAATATATTTGTACAAGTAGTTGGCCAAGATATCCAGAGGATTTGAAGTTTTAAAGATGATTCATCATTCTCCTAAGATGCTGACCAAAACTAAGGTTTGGGATTTCATCAGGATTTCTTGAGAATTTTGAGATGAAACTTTGTAAATGGACTCTATATATTTGGAAGATCATATATTTGAAGTTTTGATCATCAATTTTGAAGAAAAGTGGATCAATTGATTGAAAAGGGCAAAATGCTCATTTTGGCCAGAATCAGTTAAAGTCAAAGTTGACCAAGTGAACTTTTGGTCAAACATCAATTCAAGGGTGTACTTTTCATTTTACAAGTCCATTTTGATCATTGGATCAAGAAGATTGAGTTTTGGATTGAAACTTGTTCATGAAGAAATCCTAAAAGTTTCTAAATTTGGAAAATGAGTATCAAACTTTGAAAATTCATATTTTATTCATCTTTGATAAAAAAAATGCAAAAGAAGTATGCTTGTAAATTTAAGAGAGATCTCTTTCACATGATTCCATGTTTGAGAACAATGCATGAAGTTGTGGTAAGTTATGAAGCTTGGAAGTCACAAAATAATGGATCATTTCTCAAAATTTGTGATTTTCATACCATATTTTGAAGGCCTAAATGGAATAAAATGAGAGGCCAATTGCCACAGGGTTAAAAGGCATTGCAAGACCTTTCCAAAGAGTGCTTATTTGTGTTAAAATTCAAAAATATGAGCAAGTTACGAGCTTTGAAATTTTGAGGCATTTTATTGAATTTTGACCAAGCAAGCAAAATGCAATTTCTTGAGAACTTGAGTTTCAGCCATTCCTTTTGTTTCTAATCAAGCCCATGACCAATTTGTGACATGCTGAGGCCCATTACACTCACCATTTCATGCTCCATGGGCCATAAAACTTGCTTGCATTCAAAATGCTCAAAGTTGCCAAGAAGGGCCAATTGATCAATACTCATTATCCTCTACAAGTCGGGACTTGTAGCTTTGAGGCTTTCTTCCTGATGGTATTTGGCACACAAAATGCAATAAATAAAGAGAAATGCACAAGCAAAACGCAGAAGCCCATATTCACTCAATTTCTGGCCATTTTTTCCAATCCGGCCCTCTAACGGTTTTGAGGACCAATTTCCTCTTCTAACCTTCTCTACTCACTCTATATAATGTACTTCAAGCCTCATTTCATGCTACACGCGCTCCGGTTATCATAAATCCGGATCTGAACTTTTTCTGTTCTTGCTGAAGTTTTCTTCGATTCTCTCATCTCCTTCACACATTCATCAAATTTCTTGCGGATTCATCTTCCTTGAAATGTGTAGATCAAGATTATGGAGTTTGTTGGCTTCTGTAATTAAGGAATCAAGGTTTCCAGTTTCACATTGAGGTGAGATTTTTGAACTTCAATTTGCTTTGTTTAGCATGATTTGATGAATCATTCCATGTTCATCATGTATTAGCTGGCCAGACGATAGGTCTGATGTACTTGGTTCACTTGATTGAGGCTTAAATCGTGTTATATGCATTTTCTGCAACTTCTGCACTTCATGTTTTCAGTAACTTCGCGTGCGTATTTATTTTGGATCCCTTGTCCATTGAGAATTTTATGATAATCATGAGATAGATGGTAACTTCAGCTTTAATTTGCGCTTTGGTTCATGTATTTGGTTGAGAAACGAGCGCAATTGATGGATCTGAATATAGGCTCGTGACCGGTTTTGTTGAACACATTTTGATATGCTTGAGGTTGAAGACGAAGTGAGGTGACGCGCTCTGATTAGTTTATTTGAATTCTTAATGCATTTCATATTATTTGATTTTAATTGATTTTCTCTAATTTTATTTTGTGATCAAAATATCTTCAAAAATTCTAAAAAAATTACCATAGGATAATATTAATTTCTAGTATTTGTCATATGTTTTTATGGAATTTTTAAAAATCAACAAATTTGTGCATTAATGAATATTGTTTAATTGATTTTTGCATACCTTTTTTTGTTAATTTTTGTTTCTGACCTTTCCTTTGTACAAAAAATATGTAAAAAATATTTTGGGCACTTTGATTAGTCCATTTTAGGATTATGAATTTTATTTTAGAACTTTCTTTCTTTAGTGGATTAATTAATTAATAGGATTAAATTTATTCTTATGTTTTTGTCAATTATTTTAACCTTGCTCTTAATATAGGAAAATTCCACAAAAAATATTTTAGACTCCTAACATTACTTGAAAATTGATTCTGAAATTTGTTTGGTAGTTTTATTATTTTTTATCATAAAATTAATTTGAGAATTTTATTTGGTTTATTTTTGTTTTATAATTTTTCTTTTCATATTTTCCTTAATCTAAAAATTCTGAAAAAATTCATAAAACTTAAAAATAATAATCCTTAATTTGTGTAATTTTCTTGGAAAATTTAAAAACATTTTGATTGATTTTTAAAATTTGTAAGACTAATTAATTGTTTGTTGATATTTGATTTTTTATTTTTGACATTTTTGATGCAAAAATTATGGGAAAATTCATGAAAGCTTATTTGGATCAGGGGAATCATAAAACAATTTTGTTTGGCATGTGCTTTGTGTTTTGATCATAATTTCACTTTTGTTGATTAAATAGTTGCTTAATCATTTAATCAATTAAAAAATTGCTAAATTTTGGGTTTCCTCTTGGTTTTAAAATGTAAAAAAAAATGGTTCCCCTGACCTTTTGAGTTTCCTCATAATTGATATATCTTTGTTTTGAATTGTTTGATCTTTGATCTTAATTAATCAATTGTTAACATAAATTTCCAAACAATTAGGTTTTTGTTACTTACTTAGCAAGTTTCCATTTCAAAATCAATTTGCTTTGAGTATTCAATTGAATTTAGTTCATGTCTGAAGTTTATAGATGGATTGAGAATCTAAAAATAATTTTTCTTGAATTAATTGACTTGGTTTGACATTTTTCCTCAAATCATTTTGAAAACTTGTCTAGTTTGACATTTTGGTCAACTAGTTTTGATGTTTGAAGCTTGTTTGACCCCCTCCTCATCTATATATGAACTTGAGACTTGCTTTCTGACTTCTACATATTACAAGGATGTCATGCAAATTTTGGTTTGAATTATTGAAGTCCCTTTCTATTTTTGATGAATTTTCAAATTGAAAGTGCCCAATTAATGTTGCATATCTTGTTGCAATTTGTTTGATGGCCAATGAACTTGTGTGAGGCCTATAATTTGGAATTTAGTGATCATTTTGCTCCTGTTCCTCACACCAATTCAAGTCAATCTTCTTGATTTCCCATAATTGGTTGATGAGCCCCCCTTTTTTACACATGCCTCCTAAATAATGATTCACTTCTTATTTTTACTTTGACTTTTGAATTGTTTCCTTGAGGTCATCAAATGACCAATGATGACATGTTGAGGAATGATACATCAAGGATATTCTCATAAAGACTTGTGATCATTTGACCTTTAATGCTTGAACCATTTTCATCCATATATGAATTTGATGTTCTCTTCTTATTTCCTTTTGAATCTTTGAGGTATATTGAATGCACATGTGCAACGTATATTAGAATCCACATTTTAAACTCTTGATCACATCCTCATGGCATGTTAGGATCTTGATTTCATTTTTCTTGGTTATGTTTGATCCTTCTAACTTTGTTTTTGCTTGAATTTTTTTCCTTGCTAACTTGTGATCCAAGCTATGTGATACATTTTTATGGTGCCCCTATTTTGTTATGCTTGTGAACCATGATGAAGTGAAAGAATATGGATGTGAAATATTTTCTACTGACTTCTAAAGTCTCTTGATTGTATTCTTCTCTAGCTTCTTTGATTCTTGATTGGTATTTACTTGTCAATTCAACATGGTGATAAAAAGGAGTAACATTGTTTTAGCTTTGACCTAATTGTTGCCTATGCCTATTTGATGTTTCTCATACCTAATGCTTTAATATCTTCTATCATGCTTTTCCATTGCCTTGTTATATCATCATCCATCCCTTATTTGATTCATCACTTCTCTTTGAGATCACTCATTTGTCTGTTAAATGTGCGAGGTACTATGAGAAAATTTCCATTTTGACTTAATGCTGTGGTGTTCCACTTTATTTATGGAACACAATTGACTGTGCTTGCACCATCCTTGTGCTTTACATATTTAATGGTCCTTGTAGGTTATATATGTGACTGCGATTACCATACATCACCTGTGGGATATGTTAATAGTTGAAAGCCTCAGTGCTTATAATTGATGGAGTGATTTCTGACTTGATTTATTTGCCAATGCCAACTTGCTTGAAGTTCTCTGGGTTTCTTTTCCTCTTGCTCAGTTGCTACGGATAGTTATCCATTTGGTATTGCACTATTGACTTTTTACTGTGCTCATTGTTGCTTTCTGTTGCATGATGGGACCTCTGTTGCTGATATATGTCAAGAGGCCCTCTGTTTTATTTAAAGATCTGTAGCAGGCATTTTGTACTTTATTTGCTTTATGTGTTGTATTTGTATTTATTTCCTCAGTTGTTGATCGGTGATTCACTCAATTTAGAAATTGAGATCACGACTTTGCTCTCAGTGCATGTTCCCTATTGGATTTTATTGCTTTCCTCAGTTGTTGATCGATGAGTCACTCAATTTAGAAATTGAGATCACGACTTCACTCTCAGTGCATGCTCCCTTAGGATTGCTCCTGTAGGTTTAGTCCTCGAGCTAGACCTTAGGGTAGGAATCCATACATGCTAACATAGGGTTGAAACTTCCCTCTTTCATCCTCAACCTTTAGGATCAAACATTGTATGATAACATTAGGGGTAGTGATAGGCTAGTTTCCTTTAGTTGTTTTTTTCCTTTCTTTGCATATTGCCTCTTAAAACTAAAACTTCTTCTTGGAAAATCATAAAAACGTCTCTAATGAACTTAAATCCTTCTTCAACGTAAAATATACAAACCAATCTTAATTGTTTGTGCGCCTTTTGGCTTTGTTTTAAACTTAGTCAATTGATGTTTCGCCATATTTGCCATGCTATGTTGCTAACTTTTCGCCGATGTTTCGCCATCGCACATGTTCGTTGTCCTACTTTGATTCTAATATCATTGTTAGGTGCGATGTTTTATCATCTGAGTTATTAATGTTTCACCATCTTTGGCATGCTATCTTGCTATCTTTTCGTCGATGTTTCGCCATCGCACATGTTTGTTATCCTACTTTGATTCTCAATATCTTTGTTAAGTGTGATGTTTTATCATCCGAATTGTTGATGTTTCACCATCTTTTGCCATGATATTTTGTTATCTTTTCGCTGATGTTTCTCCATCGCACATGTTTGTTATCCTACTTTGATTCTCAATATCCTTGTTAGGTGTGATGTTTTATCATCTGAGTTATTGATGTTTCTCCATCTTTGCCATGCTATCTTGCTATCTTTTCGTTGATGTTTCGCCATCGCATATGTTTATTGCTGATGTTTCGTCGTCGTGTATGTTTGTCATCCTACTCTTATTTTCAATATCATTGTTAGGTGTAATGTTTGGTCATCTTGTCTGATATTTTGCTATCATGCTGACTGTTGTACCCCAAAATTTGCCCTCGCATTTTTCCTCAAGAAATCACAGCTTCAGGCGTTTCCTGATTTTTTTTCAAACTGGCTCAAGAATCGGTAAAACAGACTTTTCTCGTCAGTCAGACAAAAATTAGGGTGTTCATTGATTTTCATGGCTTTAGAACAGTTCTTACAGTTGCTTAGGGTTTTGGTTGATTTTGGCTCAACTTTGATCAGGCGAACGTTTCTTTGGCATTTAACCAGGAATTAGGGTTGTTATGCGCGGTTCTTCAGAAAGATTTAATTCTACGGTGTTTGTCAAGCTATTCTGAAATGTGGATTGAAACATTTGGTTTAAACTCGCAGGGTTTGACTAAATCAATGAAAAGAGACACTGGGATTGAATTTGCGTTTGCTGGATTTAATCAGTGAAAAGGGGCAGATGGACGTTTTGTTTAATTAACTGTCGCTTGGTTTCAAATTATGCGTTGCTTTGGATAATTGGAGCGTCATGTTTGTCATAAAATCACAGTGTTTATTTAATTGTTTATTATTCTGAGTTTAAATGATTGAAATTTATATTCAACTATTATAACTTAAAGAGTTATAAATAATAAAGTAAACAATTAAAAAAAAAGGAGAAAAGAATTAATTGGATGAAAGAAATTTTTATTTCATTTTTAAATATTTGTTACAATTGTTATTTAAATACGAGTATTCATTTACAAAGTATTTATAATAATGATATTACATTTATTCAAATTTAAATAAAAAAAACTATCCTAATATTCTTCTAAGTCTTCAAATTCTTCATCCTCCATCTTTTGCTATTTCTCTCCATTTAATTTTTACCTGCAAAGGAAAGAAAAAGAAGTCAGAAGCAGATAAATATTAAAAAAAAAGAAGTAGACAATTAAAGTTTGGGTTCATCATTAAAAGCAAATGGCCGGGATCAGTTAACCCTCTCTGCAAATCACGGGATTTCTCCCGGTTCACAAAGAGGGATGAAAAATATTTGCAAATTAAAAATGAACGCACAAGTTAAAAATTGCACATTTCAAAATTGTCAAAACTGCATAGTTCAAGGACAGCATATGAAAATAACCAAGTTTAAGTTACAAACTGAATAGCCTAAAGCAAGTTCAAATTTCAAAACTCAGTTCCAATGTCAAACTAAGCAAAAGCTGTCCAGTGGATGTCAAAATACAAAAGTACCACCAATGCTGTCAAGAAGCACAAAGTATGGAAAGAAGAAGACAAAATATGCAGAGTTAGACTACTATTGCAAGCAAATTCAGTTTCATCATTTCCAGGCCAATTTGCTTTTTCAGAATTAATACATGTTAAGCAATATAATATGCTTAAGTATTGGAGAGAGAGAAAAAGAGAGGAGAAGTGTAGGCTTACTGGTTTTTGGCTTTAGGCATAAAGAAATATAAACACAGAAACTGCAATAAAACAGTAAAGCAGAAGGCAGAAGTATGAAGAAATTGGAATGCAAACAAAACTGCCAAATAAAGGTAACATAATTATCTTTCCACATTAAGACCTTGCAAACCTGCCCATTAGCTTGACCAAAGAAAAGATATCAAATCTGGAAGCATTCAAAAATCATAGGCGCCAAAACAAAAGAGCCTAAACATATATGAAAAGCAACACAGTCCAAGAAAAAAAAGATATCACAAACCACACAAAACTGAGAACATAAGCTCCCAAGCCTAAAACCAGTTCACTCAAAAAACCAGCATAAGCCTGAAGCCTGAAGCATAGCTTCATAAAACGCCAACCCTGTCAAAACTAAAACCTGCAAGGACCTAGGCGTAAACCAGTTCACCACAACAAACCATCAACCTGTCAAAACCAGTAAGCCAAAGCCATAACCAAAAAAAACAAACCATCGACCTGTCAAAACCAGTACGCACAAGCCATAGTCTCACGCTAAGCACCAACCTTTCAAGCCTTACCTGCATAAGCCATACCCAGCAAATCCAAGCCTAAACCAATATCCAAACACGTACATAACCCACACAAGCCCTCAGAAAATCTTCATCACTGGGCAAGAAAACATTCAAGTCAATCTCAAGCTTAGCAACATACATGGGGCACAACATACCAATAAGCATGTCAAACAAACAAGCATCTCAGTAAGCCAACGAGAGGAAGAGGAAAATCGAGCATACAAGGCAACCCACAAAAGACCCTCAGAAAACATCATCACTGGGCCAACTAACAACAACAACACAATAGCATTCAACTTAAAGTCAGAAACGAGGAAAAGAAGCATTTCAAGGTATCAACCATCACCAACTCAGTAAGAAGGCATTAGAGACAATGCAACAGGCCCTTAGACAAACATCATCATCGGGCCAACAAATCAAACACATCAGCCTTCAAGGTTCGGTACCAATAACCATACTCATCATCAAAAAAATGCAAGTAAGCGACGCAACCAGAAGAAGGAGATAAAGAAATATACATAAGCAAAGGCGAGGCAACAAGCAAGAAGAAGAAAGGAAATCAAACTAGGTTTTCAGGGATCATCACAAAATCTAAAGGCAAAACACAAAATACCAGGACTCCAAGCCACCACGTCACATTTTCCTCCGCCCTTGGCCGCCCTAGGTGCCTCCGGTCCTCCTCACCTCCTCTCCCAAAAGGTATAATCCCTCATTTCTTTCCATTTTCACATCTCGTACAAACATTGAGCAATATAAAAGAATCAGAAGTAAGTAAAACATGCAAAGGCGTAAAACATTCAGAATGAAAATCAGTACCTTGTAGACCGTTGCCTACATGACCATGGAGAAGAAGGAGCTTACTGAGACACCTGGCGACCATCGGCGGAAGTTCTGTACAGATAAGCTTGCGTGAGAAGACGAAGACGGAGAAAGAAGTGAACGGCGCCGCTTCTGTAATTGAAACCCTCATTCCCAAATGAAACGAAAACGTTGCAACCCTAAAATGAAATCTAGTGATGTATCATGGGCCTTGTCCCTTTCGCCCATTTCAATTGGCACCCCCCCTGTCTCAGCCTTTTGTGTTTTTGTTTGGGCCCAAAATTCCCATGAGGCCTTTAGCTTCTTTTTTATTTTTCAAGCTAACCAATTCCCTTTTTTACATACCATATTTTTTTTGTTTTGTTAATTAAACTAACACCTTTTTTTTACATCACATTAACTCTTTGATTTTCCTTTTATAACATAATTTAATCTTGTTCAAAAATTAAATCATACATTGACTCCTTTTTATATAAAGCCTGTTTAATTACTTTTTTTTTACTTTAGTTGGTTAAAAATACGTAAGAATTGAATTTAGAATTAGATAAACCTTTTTGTATATAATATATTAATTACAATACACCAAAAACATTTTCTTTTCTAATAATACATTAATTTGTACATAATTACATAATTTTTCTTTAAAATTAATACTTTTCTTTTCTTAAGATTAAAACTTTCATTTGTACATACTTGACCAAAATGCAAAACAAAAGCATATGCTTAATAATACATTTAAAATCACATACACTTACAACTTCTAAATAATTCCCATTACACGTACACATTTACAATATGCATTTTATCTTTTTTATACATTGATACATTTGCTTGTCCCATTTTTACATTGCTATTGCTTTACATTTGAGATGGCGATTGATTCGATTTGGTTGTAATTATTTAAGTCTTATCCCCATTTGTGAATTTGTACCCCCACTCCCGGATACCATTTGTAATAGCGTAGACTTTAAAATTCCCGCAATTTACCGCTTTCGAATTATACCATGGTTAGACCTAGGGTTTGTATGTACATAAAATCGAACGCTAGATAACCTAATACAAAGACAAATGCATGAAATCAATACACAATCACACATGCACCCCCCTAGGGTAATCCCACATGTTGCCTTCCAAAATGGGTCATGCTTGCACGTCGAGTTTCTTTGGCAAAACAATCAAATGATCATAAGTCCCTCGATGACGCTTTCGAAAGTCGCCTATCAAAATGATCAAGTCCCTTCAAGCAAATTGCCAAAGACACTTGGCACCATTGCATTCATGGTCCATACGATGACCCGCGCTCGTCCCGTTAAACTTCCTAAAATGCAAGATTGTCCACCAAATTCAATGGTGGAACAAAATTGTTAAAAAAGGGTTGAAAGCATAGAGAAAACCTTTTGAGTACAATAGGGGTAGACAAAACTCTTAGTTACTTAAGATCAACTTGCAAAAACACTTGCCTTCTTTTCAAAAACCATACTTCATACACACTTTCAAACAAATTTCCAAAAACATTTTGAAACATCTTTTCGAAAAGATACACACTTTTGTAAAACACTCAAACACGAGTCAATTACATTGGTTTCCGAAACAAAGGCGTCTATTTCAAAAACATTTTCAAAACACACACATACACCACAATTTCAAGCAATCAAGGCAAGTGATCTAAAAAACCAAGTAACTAGGAGCCCAATGATAACCATGGATGAAAAGGGTGCTAATACCTTCCCTTTTCATAATCTACCCCCCGAACCCACGAAATATCTCAAAAGGTTTTTGCTGTGCTTTTTAACCTTTCCTTTAGGATAAAATAAAAAGTCGGTGGCGACTCTTGCTCAACCGAACAAGTGCGAATACAAACGCAAAACTCAAGTCAGTTCTCCCACCGTATTACAGAACTGGCGACTCTGCTGGGGAAACATAAAAAGTGGGGTTACCTTAGGGTTTAGATCACCTTTGTTTTCAATTGATTGCTTTGTTTGCTTTTACATTTGTGGGCTTTGCATCGGAGTTTCATAGATCCTAACCCGGATCTGGGAAATACCCTTTTAGGTAGCATAATCTGTGAGGGACCTGTCCGGCATAGACCGACATGGGTGAAGCAGTGGCTACGTTGGTATGGCACCTTAGTCTGTACCAATATCCCTTGTGTTGCAACGGGGAGAATATGGGTCTTCTAAGGAGTCATCAAACACCAACCGACCTTAGAACCCTAAATTGACCAAACTTGGCCATAGAACAGTAGCAGTATGCTACACTCATTGAGGCTAAACTCTCGCGATGGTTCTGGCCACAAGAAAAGATTGCGATGCTGGAGTTATGACCGATTGAGGGTAGCCAAGGATTTGAGATCCTCTAGGACCCGGTTACTTTTGATAGGACAGGTTTTAACCAACGAAACTAAAAGAGGGTAATACGTAAACTACATGCTGGCCTAAAACCTAAGGGTTGTCTTGTGTGACTTGTGTGCCTTATCATTGTGAATACTTGTGGTGTGTTCATCGTAGCATCATACCATCATACCATTGTATGCATCCTGTATAAGGACTGACCCGTTTCAAAGACAAGAGGGTTTCATCTTTGCTCTGTTTTGTAGGACATCATGATGCCCGTGCGTAGGAATACTATCCGGCTCAACTTTGTTCAACCACCAACTTTGCTCAAGGAATTGGTTGGTAGGATTCCAAACACTACTTCCTTCATCAAGAGGCATGGTTCTCTCCTTGGTTTGATCACTTCAAAGTGGGACCAACAACTGATAAGTGTCTTGACCCAGTTTTATGATCCCCTGTATCATTGCTTCACCTTTCAAGACTTCCAACTGGTCCCTACCCTGGAAGAATTCTCTGACTTGCTTGGTATCCCTGTTTTGGAGCAAACTCCATTCATTGGTTGGGAGAAGACTCTTAGGCCTGAAGAGATTGCTGCAGTCCTTCCCTTGACCAAAGAAGAGGTAATGGCCAATTGGGAAACTAGAAGTGGAGTTAAGGGCTTTTTGGTTAAGTTTCTGGTTGGCAAAGCTAATGATTTCTGGAATGACTTAGACTTTAAGGCGTACGAAGACATTCTGGCTCTTTTGATCTATGGTCTAGTGTTGTTTCCAAATCCTGACACCTTTATCAGTATCTATGCCATAAGGACCTTCATGTCTCGGAATCCTGTACCCACTCTTTTGGGTGATATCCTACAACAACTCTATGCTCGTACTTCCCGAAAATGGGGAACTCCGTGGTGTTGTGCTCCTTTGCTAGTGAGGTGGTTTATTTCGCACCTTCCTAAGTTCGTGCTGAAGAATGAAGAAGGAAAGGGTTGGGCTCATAGGTTAATGTCTCTCACTGATAACGACATCACTTGGACTCTCAGAGGTTTGGATGAGGTAGCTGTTATTGATCGTTGCAGAGAATACCCTAATGTTCCCTTGATCGGCACTCAGGGAGGAATTTCTTATAATCCATGTTTAGCTATCCGTCAGTTTGGAAGAGCTAGAAGAGCGGGGCCTCATGAGATGTTGGTTCCTCACTTCCATTTTGAATTTCAGGTAGACAGTGAAGAACTACGCCATGGATTCATTAAGGCTTGGGGAAGAATTCACAAAGCTGACCCACATGAGTTGGGACCAAAGACTTCTCTACCAATGGAACCCTATTGCAGATGGGTCCGCATCCGCACTCAGAAGTTAGGTATGCCGTATGAAGCTGTCAGACCTGTCATTCTTGAATCTCTTGATGAAGACGGGGTTCCTCCAACTATCCTCCCTCCTCAAATGCCCAATGATGATGATACACTGAAGAGATCTTGGGCGCAGCTAAAGGAAGAACGGGATTTTTATCGGGAAAAGTTCAACGAACAGGAACGGAAGATCCAGAAGCTGACTAAGCAATTGGAGGAAGAGCGGAACCTGAATGACTATATTCGCACTGAGAAGAGGAGGCCATGGGAGCACTGATGGGCTTTGGATGTTTCTTTTATAGCTTTTATTTCCTTTTCAGTATTTTCATTCTTGTAATGCCTAAGGGCCAGTTGTCGAACAATTTAAAGTTTGAATCTAATGAAGTGTGTTTCCTTTTTGTCTACAAAGTTGAATCCCGATTATCTTTGAAAACATAAATCATACGCATTTCATTGCATCATGTGCATAACAGGTACCCTTATTCTACAGGTTGCTTAACCTTCTTCGCTGTTTATTTCAGCACTCAATCATCATGTCTTCCGAGCCTACTACCGAGCAAGCCATCAAGGCCCTCCAGGCCCAGAACGCCCAGTTTCAGGAGATGGTCATGAGCTTAGCCCAAGGTCAACAAGAGTTGAAGGCTCTGCTCCTGAAGAAGAAGAAGAAGAAGAAGAAGAGGACTGCGTTGTTCAACACTGGACGCAGGTTTGGGAACACACTCCATAACGAGGCTGATCCAACTACTTCCTCTGCAGAGAAGGACAGTCCCCAAGGGGGAAGGGCTCCTAGTCCTGCAGTCTCCGACAAAGAGACGAATTACAATGACGAACAGTACCCTCCTGCTGCTGACAGATACAAAGAACTAGAGGACCGTTTAAGTGCCTTGGAGATTCAAAAGGTGCCGGGGTTGGATTTCAGAGATTTAGGTTTATCTTCTGGGGTGGTGATCCCACACAAGTTCAAGGCGTCTGCCTTTGCAAAGTACGACGGGGCTTCCTGTCCCAAGCTGCATCTCAGATCATATGTAAGGAAGATCCAACCTTACACTGCAGACAAAAACCTTTGGATCCATTTCTTTCAGGATAGCCTTTCGGGGTCTCAACTCGAGTGGTTCTATCAGTTAGACGAAGCCAGTATCCGAAACTGGGATGACTTGGCTGCTGCGTTCTATAGACAGTATCAATACAATTCTGACCTCGCTCCCACACGCACCCAACTTCAGGGTATGTCATTGGGAACGGACGAAGGATTCAAGGAATATGCGCAAAAATGGAGAGACTTGGCTGGCAGGGTGCAGCCTCCTTTGAATGACCGTGAACTTGTTGACATGTTTCTAGGGACCCTGTCTGGTCCATTCTTCAATCATCTAATTGGTAATTCCTCCGCTGGGTTTACAGATTTGATCTTGACTGGTGAAAGGATAGAAGCTGGTATCAAGTCAGGGAAGATACATAAAGGTGACTCCGCGAGTACTGAGAAGAAGCCTTTCAAGAAGGAAGCTAGTGCGGTTTTTGGTCCTAGAAGACAAGTTAAGCCGGAACGCTGCCAATCTGTCAATGCATTGGTCATTTCAAAGCCTGTTGCTGCTCCTCCGTAGTATAATCAATAAAGGGGTGAGAGGCCCAAAAGGCAGTACACTCGGCTTAACATGACCCTGTCTCAGATTTTGCCGCAACTATTGTCAACCAACTTGGTAACCGTCAAAGAAGCTCCGAAGGTGGTGAATACAACTTCTCTAAAATACAACCCTAATGCCCGTTGCGCTTATCACTCTGATAGCCCCGAGCATACTACAGATGATTGCTAGGCCCTAAGAAATAAGGTTCAAGACCTTATCGATGCCAAGGAAATACAATTCGAGGCGCCCGAGAGGCCAAATGTTGTGACTGCTCCTATGCCCCAGCATGGAGTAAATGCCGTTGAGGAAGACTTGTATGCTGTTTTGGTGGATGATGGTGCTACCCCTCTATTGACTGTTAAGAGGAACCTGTTGCTAGCCGGTTTATTTCCGGGTTGTAGCAAGGGTTGCCTCCTGTGTGCTGTTACCCCTACCGGTTGTCCGCTGTTGAAGTCAGGCATCCAAAGCCTGATGGATAGCAAAGAGATTCTGTTCAAGAAGACCGCTGTTCCTTTTGTTCCCGCTGAGGAAGTATCTGTCGTCACAATTTTCAACAATCCTACCAAGGCTCCCCCGAGGAAGCCAGTCAAAATCATGTCTGTTGCACCTATGACCATTACTGTTCCGGGGCCAATCCCCTATAAGTCTGACAAGGCTGTCCCATGGCACTACGGGGCAGATGTGTATGTGCTTGGAGTGAAGCAGGAGTTCAACACCGGTACCAGTATCAGTAACATCACTGGTCCCGCCAAAGTTACTCGCAGTGGCAGGCTCTTCTCGCCTGACATTGCACCACCAGTTATCCGAAAACCTCTTATCATCACACCCGCAAGTGTGCATGTTTCCCTTCCGAATCAAGTTCTTGTGTCTACCCCTGCCGCCGAGTCCTCTGATGCTCGGGGCAAAGGAGTTGCTACCGATTTGCTTTCCCGGACGGAGGCACCGAAAACGACCGCCGTTGAAGCCTCCCAGCAAGAGATGGAGGAAATTCTTAAGATAATCAAGAAAAGCAATTTCAACGTCGTAGAACAGCTGTGGCATACCCCCTCCAAGATCTCCATGCTATCATTGCTGCTATGCTCAGAGGCCCATGCCAAGGCCCTGATTTCATTTCTGAAGACGACCCATGTGCCGCAAGAGACATCTGCAGATCAATTCACTGACTGTGTGGCCAATTTGACAGCTGACAATGGTTTGGGTTTCTCGGATGCTGATCTTACCGCCAAGGGAAAGAACCACAATGATGCCCTGCATGTCTCCATAGAATGCAGGGGCACTACTCTGGCACACGTGTTGGTGGACACCGGTTCTTCCCTGAATGTATTGCCCAAGAAGGCCTTAGAACGGTTGGATTGTGAGGGCCTGGAATTGAAGCCTAGTAACATCATTGTTAGAGCCTTCGACGGTTCTAAGAGGATGGTGCATGGTGAGGTAGACATTCCTATTCGTGTGGGTTCCCAAGTCTTTGACTCAACGTTCTATGTGATGGATATTCGTCCATCTTATTCCCGTTTGCTGGGACGACCTTGGATTCACAAAGAGGGGGCTGTGACCTCCACTCTACACCAGAAGCTCAAATACCCTGTCAGAGGGAAGATTGTTACTGTGCAGGGGGAAGAAGAGTACATGGTTAGTCATCTAAATTCCTTCCGGTATATTGAGATGGACGGGGAGTTTATTGAAACCCCCTTTCAACATTTTGAAGAGGTACCTCCAACATTGGCGTCAGCTGAGGCAGTGATTGAAGAAGACTTTCCTTTGAAGATTGCTTCCTTGAAGGATGCCCGGGCCGTGATTGAGAAAGGCGAGTGCGCAAACTGGGGTCGACTTCCTGACTTCACTCCAAAGACTGACAAGTTTGGGCTAGGCTTCACTGCAGAGGCTCAGAGGACTGTTCGCAAAGCAAGGATCGGAAAACCTCCGGTATTCATCACCAACCCAGGAGTGAATGTTATTGAGGACGATGTAGAGGAAGCGGAATTTGACAGCTGGATCTACCCGACAACCGAAAATGGACCAAGAAACTGGACGACAAAAGATTTTACACCTATTACTTTTGTCACTCAGTAATGAACTCTTTTGTTTTCAATTTGTAACAAACAATATGTTGAAACTTTTATAGCGCGGTGTCCTACCCGGGGCACCGTGGCTCCATTTGTGAGGGCTTTTTGTATGACATTTCATATATCATTAATCAAAACATTGGACGTTTGTTGCATTTCAGATCTTGTGCTCTTTTTCTTTCTTTATCATATATTGCGAAACAGCTATATTTACACACACTCACTTATACAGGTTCCAATCCACTATGGATCTCATTGGTAACGACGCTGCTACTGCCAGTTATGACTTCGAAAATACGATCAACTTAGCCGAAGACGAAGGTGAAGATGATTGCGAAGTGCCTGGTGAACTTGCAAGACTGCTACTCCAGGAAGAGAGGGCCATTCAGCCGCATGAAGAGCCAGTGGAAACGGTAAATCTGGGTACTGAGACGGATAAAAAGGAAGTTAAGATTGGTGCCAATCTGGAGATCAGTGTGAAACAACGATTGATTCAGATGTTGCATGACTACGTGGAAATCTTTGCTTGGTCTTACGAAGACATGCCTGGTTTGGATGCCGACATTTTGGTTCATCACCTGCCTACCAAGGAAGACGGCCCTTCGGTTAAACAAAAGGTCCGCCGCATGCGTCCAGAGATGTCCGAAAAGATCAAAGCCGAGGTTATGAAACAATTTGATGCCGGGTTCCTAGCGGTGACTTCTTATCCTCAGTGGGTTGCCAACGTGGTTCCAGTGCCAAAGAAGGATGGTAAAGTCCGAATGTGTGTTGATTACCGGGATTTGAACAGGGCCAGCCCCAAGGATGACTTCCCCTTACCGCACATTGACGTTCTTGTTGACAACACTGCTCAACATAAGGTATTCTCCTTCATGGATGGCTTCTCCGGTTATAATCAGATCAAGATGGCCCCTGAAGATATGGAAAAGACTACCTTTGTTACTCAGTGGGGCACCTTCTGTTACAAGGTCATGCCTTTTGGGTTGAAAAATGCTGGGGCAACCTACCAACGTGCCATGGTCGCTTTATTTCATGACATGATCCATCATGAGATTGAAGTATATGTCGACGATATGATTGCAAGGTCCCAAACTGAGGAGGAACACCTTGACTATCTACGGAAACTGTTTGACCGTCTGAAGTTGGACAAGCTGAGGCTGAACCCAAACAAGTGCACCTTTGGGGTGAGGTCTGGAAAATTGCTAGGCTTCATCGTAAGTGACAAGGGTATTCAAGTGGACCCTTCCAAGGTTAAAGCCATTCAAGAAATTCCAGTTCCTAAGACAGAGAAAGAAGTCAGAGGCTTTCTAGGACGACTGAACTACATTTCCCGATTCATCTCGCACCTAACTGCTACTTGTGAACCAATCTTCAAGCTGCTGAAGAAAGATCAGGTAGTACGTTGGAACGATGAATGTTAGGCCGCTTTTGAAAAGATAAAAGAGTATCTCCAAGAACCACCCATCCTCATGCCACCAGTGGAAGGGAGACCTCTAATACTATACTTGACAGTGCTTGACAACTCAATGGGGTGTGTATTGGGGCAGCATGACGAGTCTGGCGGAAAAGAGCACGCTATTTATTACCTGAGCAAAAAGTTTACCGACTGTGAGACTCGGTACTCACTTCTCGAGAAAACTTGTTGCGCTCTGGTATGGGCTGCTCGCCGGCTGAGACAGTATATGTTGACTCACACTACTCTGTTGATTTCAAAAATGGATCCAATCAAGTACATATTCGAAAAGCCTGCTCTATCCGGAAGAATAGCGAGATGGCAAATGATCTTGACATAATATGACATCCAGTACACAACTCAAAAAGCAATCAAAGGAAGTGTATTGGCAAACCATCTGGCACACTAACCTGTGGACGATTACCAGTCGTTGAACTTTGAATTTCCGGACGAAGATATCATGGTAGTAACTGATTGTGAAGTACCTGGACCGGATGAAGGACCTGGGGAAGGATCCCGATGGTCTATGCACTTTGACGGAGCCTCAAACGCTTTGGGTAATGGTATCGGCGCTGTGATCATATCCCCTAAAGGCACTCATACTCCACTCACTGCCCGATTATGTTTTAACTGCACCAACAACATGTCGGAGTATGAGGCATGTATCATGGGTATTCAAGTTGCAATTGACTTAAGGATCAAGTTTCTGAGTGTATTCGGAGATTCCGCTCTCGTGATCAATCAGGTCAAAGGCGAGTGGGATACGAAACACCCAAATCTTATTCCTTACAAGGAGTATGTGCTGGCATTGCTTCCCCACTTTGAGGAGATAACTTTTGAACACTTCCCAAGAGAGGAGAATCAGTTGGAAGACGCGCTGGCTACAATGTCTTCTATGTTCAAAGTCAAGTGGGACAACGAAGCGCCCCGAATCATTATCTGGAAATTGGACGAACCTGCATATTGCTGTGATCTTGAGGCCGAAGAGGTAACAGAGAAACCCTGGTATCATGAGGTAAAGAGGTACTTGGAAGCTCAAGAATACCCCGAGGGTGCATCTGTTAATGACAAGAAATTCTTGAGAAGGTTTGCAGCAAAGTTCTTTCTCAGTAATGGCATTCTCTACAAGCGAAACCATGATTCAACTTTACTGCGTTGTGTGGACAAGACTGAAGCAGGAAAGATCATGGCAGAACTACATGAAGGTACATTTGGAACACATTCCAGTGGACATACCATGACGAAGAAAATCCTTCGGGCGGGGTATTTCTGGTCCACAATGGAAGCCGACTGTTATCAGCATTCACGAACTTGTCATAAGTGCCAGATCTATGCGGATAAGGTGCACATTCCTCCGGTACCTCTGAACGTCTTGACAGCACCTTGGCCTTTTGCAATGTGGGGCATCCATATGATCGGCGAGATCCGACCTACGACATCCAACGGGCACCATTTCATCTTGGTAGCGATTGATTACTTCACAAAGTGGGTTGAAGCAGCTTCCTACGCCACTGTAACCAAGAGCGTCGTGGCACGATTCATTCGACACAACCTGATCTGTTGATACGGTGTACCTGAAAGGATCATTACGGACAATGGTACCAATCTTAACAACAAAATGATCACTGAGCTCTGCGAGCAATTCAAAATACAGCACCACAACTCTTCACCTTACCGACCAAAGATGAATGGGGCTGTAGAAGCAGCAAATAAGAATGTTAAGAAGATTGTGCAGAAGGTGACAGTGACCTATAAAGATTGGCACAAGATGTTACCGTTTGCTCTTCATGGGTACCGTACCTCAGCAAGAACGTCAACCGGGGCAACTCCCTTCTCCTTGGTCTATGGCATGGAGGCAGTTTTGCCGATTGAAGTCCAGATACCCTCTCTCCGGATAATGAAGGATGCAGGTTTGAGAGAAGATGACTAGATCCAGACTCGACTTGATCAATTAAACCTGATTGACGAAAAGAGACTCACTGCCATCTGTCATGGTCAAACGTATCAGAAACGGATGATCAGGGCATTTAACAAGAAAGTCCGACCACAAGAGTATCAAGTTGGGGACCTGGTAATCAAGCGCATCATTCTTCCTCAAGGTGATCCCAGGGGCAAATGGACCCCTACGTATGAAGGGCCATTTGTGGTTAAACATGCGTTCTCAGGAGGAGCCATGATTCTAACTACCATGGATGGTGACGATCTTCCTCACCCCGCTAATGCAGACATAGTAAAAAGATACTACGCGTGAACTAAGGACCCGCTAGGTTGACACACCTAGGCAAAAATAAGGGCTTCCCGGCGAACCAAAAGGGTTCGGGCAAAAATAAGGGATGAAATAAAAAAAATCTGTACACCCGGCAAGTCGAAAACCTGAAAAGGCGGCTTGGGCAAAAATGGGTATCCCAGTGGACTGAAAACCCGAAAGGGCAGTCCAGGCAAAAGTTAGGGATGAAGCGTAATGCTATGTCTCATTAGATCACCTTGCATCCAGAATTCGGCATCAACTATTAGGGCTCAGACTTCGGCATCGATCAATCAACCTCACCTTCAACTAAGCGGCAAAATGATGAGACGCTTGAAGGCATAACGGCGATAGCAGAGTCGTTACCCAGTGGGATTAGCTTTTCACATAGCTGTTTTATTTCCTTTTCAAGATTGTATAAACTCTATGTTGTTCGGCGGCGTTCTCTTACTAGGACGTCAGCCTCCTGTACATAAACGCCTATTTACAGGCAAATTTCAAAATCAATACAAGTTCGATTTTTCAGACAAATTATCCATTGCTTTTCTTTTTTTTTGTTTTGTTTTGCAAAGAACGTTCGATGCTCATTTTTGATATATGCATTTGACGTCAAAATTGCTAACTCATAAATATTTGCATGCGAGACAAAGGATTAATGACAGGTGACATCAGAAACATGGGGCAATTTTGAAGTGACCAAGCGGTCTAGTTGCTTTGTCCGCCAAGGTACCAAGGTAGGTTCAACTGAAGAACATGATCAAGCTACCTCAACAATCTCCAGCGGAGTTCATCAAATTCTCTGACATAATTTATCAGCAGAATCCCCAGCGGAGCTCTCATCAAAGCCTCAGCGAACTATCTCTTCCCACGGAGTACTTCCCCTCAGAGTGATTTCCCCAACAAGTGTATTCCCCAACCGAGTCATCTTCTCCTATCGGTTTATCTTGCAACAATCCCCAGCGAAAACGAAAAACTCTTCTCTTCAATATCAGCCCAAAATTTGATTCCCTGTCGGTCGTCAAGGATTTATTTTCCTAGATGAAAATACATTCATGGACGTTTCATATTTCATACATCCTATTTACATACATGACAAAGTGCATACAACACTAACTCATTTTGAGCATCATGACATCATGCATCTCATACATCATGACATTGCATACCATTGATATTTTACCTTTTCAGGAAAAAGATCAATCCAAAAAATGATTACTATCAAATATCACGAATCCAGATTCGATTCCTGTATCTAGCCAGGGCACATCTGTGAGTGATTGATTGTAGATTCGATACCTGTATCTAGCCAGGGCATATCTACATAAAGAGTATGAAGATCAACCCCTGTAACAAGCCAGGAAAGTATCTTTCATTCTCAGGTCATAGGTTTACCCCTGTATCCAGCCAGGAAAGCCATCTCCACCAACCTTTTACATTTTCCAGATTCGATTCCTGTATCCAGCCAGGGCACATCTGAAGACAACAATTCCAGATTCAATTCCTGTATCCAGCCAGGGCACATCTGAAGACAACAATTCCAGATTCGATTCCTGTATCCAGCCAGGGCACATCTGAAGACAACATTTTCCAGATTCGATTCCTGTATCCAGCCAGGGCACATCTGAAGACAACAATTCCAGATTCGATTCCTGTATCCAGCCAGGGCACATCTGAAGACAACATTTTCCAGATTCGATTCCTGTATCCATCCAGGGCACATCTGAATACATTTTCCAGATTCGATTCCTGTATCCAGCCAGGGCATATCTGTATGAAGGGACTAAAGATCAACACCTGTGACAAGCCAGGAAACATCTTCCTCTCTCAAAGTACGCAAGTTCTCGCTAAGGAATCTCTTACGCGATCAACATTTCCAAATGGCATCTATAAGCCCATTCCCGACAAGGTTCTGTCACACTTCCAGATGGCATATATAAGCCCATCCTCCTATCCATCCTATCTCCAAATGGCATCTATAAGCCCATTCCCGCCATCACATTGCTGATACTCCTGCATGCGAGTGCAAATTTCCGGGCACTCTAGTGTCCAATCTCCTTACCCTCGAGTCGCGAAAGGCAAACTTGCCCATCTAACTCTTCAGGTCCAAGAAGATTGAACAGGGGCAACTGTTGTACCCCAAAATTTGCCCTCGCATTTTTCCTCAAGAAATCACAGCTTCAGGCGTTTCCTGATTTTTTTTCAAACTGGCTCAAGAATCAATCAAACAGACTTTTCTCGTCAGTCAGACAAAAATTAGGGTGTTCATTGATTTTCATGGCTTTAGAACAGTTCTTACAGTTGCTTAGGGTTTTGGTTGATTTTGGCTCAACTTTGATCAGGCGAACGTTTCTTTGGCATTTAACCAGGAATTAGGGTTGTTATGCGCGGTTCTTCAGAAAGATTTAATTCTACGGTGTTTGTCAAGCTATTCTGAAATGTGGATTGAAACATTTGGTTTAAACTCGCAGGGTTTGACTAAATCAATGAAAAGAGACACTGGGATTGAATTTGTGTTTGCTGGATTTAATCAGTGAAAAGGGGCAGATGGACGTTTTGTTTAATTAACTGTCGCTTGGTTTGAAATTATGCGTTGCTTTGGATAATTGGAGCGTCAGGTTTGTCATAAAATCACAGTGTTTATTTAATTGTTTATTATTCTGAGTTTAAATGATTGAAATTTATTTTCAATTATTATAACTTAAAGAGTTATAAATAATAAAGTAAACAATTAAAAAAAAGGAGAAAAGAATTAATTGGATGAAAGAAATTTTTATTTCATTTTTAAATATTTGTTACAATTGTTATTTAAATACGAGTATTCATTTACAAAGTATTTATAATAATGATATTACATTTATTCAAATTTAAATAAAAAAAACTATCCTAATATTCTTCTAAGTCTTCAAATTCTTCATCCTCCATCTTTTGCTATTTCTCTCCATTTAATTTTTACCTGCAAAGGAAAGAAAAAGAAGTCAGAAGCAGATAAATATTAAAAAAAAAGAAGCAGACAATTAAAGTTTGGGTTCATCATTAAAAGCAAATGGCCGGGATCAGTTAACCCTCTCTGCAAATCACGGGATTTCTCCCGGTTCACAAAGAGGGATGAAAAATATTTGCAAATTAAAAATGAACGGACAAGTTAAAAATTGCACATTTCAAAATTGTCAAAACTGCATAGTTCAAGGACAACATATGCAAATAACCAAGTTTAAGTTACAAACTGAATAGCCTAAAGCAAGTTCAAATTTCAAAACTCAGTTCCAATGTCAAACTAAGCAAAAGCTGTCCAAAGGATGTCAAAATACAAAAGTACCACCAATGCTGTCAAGAAGCACAAAGTATGGAAAGAAGAAGACAAAATATGCAGAGTTAGACTACTATTGCAAGCAAATTCAGTTTCATCATTTCCAGGCCAATTTGCTTTTTCAGAATTAATACATGTTAAGCAATATAATATGCTTAAGTATTGGAGAGAGAGAAAAAGAGAGGAGAAGTGTAGGCTTACTGGTTTTTGGCTTTAGGCATAAAGAAATATAAACATAGAAACTGCAATAAAATAGTAAAGCAGAAGGCAGAAGTATGAAGAAATTAGAATGCAAACAAAACTGTCAAGTAAAGGTAACAGAATTATCTTTCCACATTAAGACCTTGCAAACCTGCCCATTAGCTTGACCAAAGAAAAGATATCAAATCTGGAAGCATTCAAAAATCATAGGCGCCAAAACAAAAGATCCTAAACATATATGAAAAGCAACACAGTCCAAGAAAAAAAAGATATCACAAACCAAACAAAACTGAGAACATAAGCTCCCAAGCCTAAAACCAGTTCACTCAAAAAACCAGCATAAGCCTGAAGCCTGAAGCATAGCTTCATAAAACACCAACCCTGTCAAAACTAAAACCTGCAAGGACCTAGGCGTAAACCAGTTCACCACAACAAACCATCAACCTGTCAAAACCAGTAAGCCAAAGCCATAACCAAAAAAAAACAAACCATCGACCTGTCAAAACCAGTACGCACAAGCCATAGTCTCACGCTAAGCACCAACCTTTCAAGCCTTACCTGCATAAGCCATACCCAGCAAATCCAAGCCTAAACCAATATCCAAACACGTACAGAACCCACACAAGCCCTCAGAAAATCTTCATCACTGGGCAAGAAAACATTCAAGTCAATCTCAAGCTTAGTAACATACAGGGGGCACATCATACCAATAAGCATGTCAAATAAACAAGCATCTCAGTAAGCCAACGAGAGGAAGAGGAAAATCGAGCATACAAGGCAATCCACAAAAGACCCTCATAAAACATCATCACTGGGCCAACTAACAACAACAACACAATAGCATTCAACTTAAAGTCAGAAACGAGGAAAAGAAGCATTTCAAGGTATCAACCATCACCAACTCAGTAAGCAGGCATTAGAGACAACGCAACAGGCCCTCAGACAAACATCATCATTGGGCAACAAATCAAACACATCAGCGTTCAAGGTTCGGTACCAATAACCATACTCATCATCAAAAAAATGCAAGCAAGCGAGGCAACCAGAAGAAGGAGATAAAGAAATATACATAAGCAAAGGCGAGGCAACAAGCAAGAAGAAGAAAGGAAATCAAACTAGGTTTTCAGGGATCATCATAAAATCTAAAGGCAAAACACAAAATACCAGGACTCCAAGCCACCGCGTCACATTTTCCTCCGCCCTTGGCCGCCCTAGGTGCCTCCGGTCCTCCTCACCTCCTCTCCCAAAAGGTATAATCCCTCATTTCTTTCCTTTTTCACATCTCGTACAAACATTGAGCAATATAAAAGAATCAAAAGTAAGTAAAACATGCAAAGGCGTAAAACATTCAGAATGAAAATCAGTACCTTGTAGACCGTTGCCTACGTGACCATGGAGAAGAAGGAGCTGACTGAGACACCTGGCGACCATTGGCGGAAGTTCTGTACAGATAAGCTTGCGTGAGAAGACGAAGACGGAGAAATAAGTGAACGACGCCGCTTCTGTAATTGAAACCCTCATTCCCAAATGAAACGAAAATGTTGCAACCCTAAAACGAAATCTAGTGATGTATCATGGGCCTTGTCCCTTTCGCCCATTTTAATTGGCACCCCCCCTATCTCAGCCTTTTGTGTTTTTGTTTGGGCCCAAAATTCCCATGAGGCCTTTAGCTTCTTTTTTATTTTTCAAGCTAACCAATTCCCTTTTTTACATACCATATTTTGTTTGTTTTGTTAATTAAACTAACACCTTTTTTTACATCACATTAACTCTTTGATTTTCCTTTTATAACATAATTTAATCTTGTTCAAAAATTAAATCATACCTTGACTCCTTTTTATATAAAGCCTGTTTAATTACTTTTTTTTTACTTTAGTTGGTTAAAAATACGTAAGAATTGAATTTAGAATTAGATAAACCTTTTTGTATATAATACATTAATTACAATACACCAAAAATATTTTCTTTTCTAATAATACATTAATTTGTACATAATTACATAATTTTTCTTTAAAATTAATACTTTTCTTTTCTTAAGATTAAAACTTTCATTTGTACATACTTGACCAAAATGCAAAACAAAAGCATATGCTTAATAATACATTTAAAATCACATACACTTACAACTTGTAAATAATTCCCATTACACGTACACATTTACAATATGCATTTTATCTTTTTTATACATTGATACATTTGCTTGTCCCATTTTTACATTGCTATTGCTTTACATTTGAGATGGCGATTGATTCGATTTGGTTGTAATTATTTAAGTCTTATCCCCATTTGTGAATTTGTACCCCCACTCCCGGATACCATTTGTAATAGCGTAGACTTTAAAATTCCCGCAATTTACCACTTTCGAATTATACCATGGTTAGACCTAGGGTTTGTATGTACATAAAATCGAACGCTAGATAACCTAATACAAAGACAAATGCATGAAATCAATACACAATCACACATGCACCCCCCTAGGGTAATCCCACATGTTGCCTTCCAAAATGGGCCATGCTTGCACGTCGAGTTTTTTTGGCAAAATAATCAAATGATCATAAGTCCCTCGATGACGCTTTCGAAAGTCGCCTATCAAAATGATCAAGTCCCTTCAAGCAAATTGCCAAAGACACTTGGCACCATTGCATTCATGGTCCATACGATGACCCGCGCCCGTCCCATTAAACTTCCTAAAACGCAAGATTGTCCACCAAATTCAATGGTGGAACAAAATTGTTAAAAAAGGGTTGAAAGCATAGAGAAAACCTTTTGAGTACAATAGGGGTAGACAAAACTCTTAGTTACTTGAGATCAACTTGCAAAAACACTTGCCTTCTTTTCAAAAACCACACTTCATACACACTTTCAAACAAACTTCCAAAAACATTTTGAAACATCTTTTCGAAAAGATACACACTTTTGTAAAACACTCAAACACGAGTCAATTACATTGGTTGCCGAAACAAAGGCGTCTATTTCAAAAACATTTTCAAAACACACACATACACCACAATTTCAAGCAATCAAGGCAAGTGATCTAAAAAACCAAGTAACTAGGAGCCCATGGATAACCATGGATGAAAAGGGTGCTAATACCTTCCCTTTTCATAATCTACCCCCCGAACCCACGAAATATCTCAAAAGGTTTTTGCTGTGCTTTTTAACCTTTCCTTTAGGATAAAATAAAAAGTCGGTGGCGACTCTTGCTCAACCGAACAAGTGCGAATACAAACGCAAAACTTAAGTCAGTTCTCCCACCGTATCACACTGACGTTTTATCATCTTATCCGAGTTTGTGTTACCATGCGATGTCTTGCCATCCCTTTTTTTGTTGCTTTATCATAGTTGTTGATGTTTTTCCGTTTTATCTGATGTTTTGCCATCTTGACTGTTGCTTTTGTCTTCTTAACTAGAAAACACAAACCAACAAAAATATATGAACCGAACTTCCGCTGCTCTGATTCCTTAAATGGATACGTAGGCATAGGCTTTTGTAGGGCCTAATCGAGCATATCTTTGTAAATATTCCTTTCTTTTCCCCACACTTTCTTTTCCTTTTTCTTTGCATGCATTCCCTTTTCAACTTTAAGCCTTAGATATAGATTTACACACCAATTAGATTAGAATAACAAGAGTGGATACCGTAGAGTACTGCAGGCGTGTGGGGTGCTAATACTTTCCCTTCGCATAATAGACTCCCTTACTCGATCTCTCGGTTATAAGATCGTGATTTCTACCTCTTCGGGTTTTCTCAATGTTTACATTTCCCTCTCGGCGGGGTAAAAGACGTTCGATGGTGACTTTATTGATTTTTATATCGGATGACGGTTCAGCCGGTTGTTTCAGCTGGCGACTTCACTGGGGAAATGGAAGACCAATTGTTGGTCTATTCGGGAGTCGATCCTAGCTCTTGTTTGTTTTCTTTTTAGGTGTTTATTTTACCGCTTTGCATATTTATCTGTTTGCATTGCATCCTTTGTGTGCTTTATTTTCTGC
Organism: Vicia faba; assembly: GCA_948472305.1. NCBI lineage: Eukaryota > Viridiplantae > Streptophyta > Magnoliopsida > Fabales > Fabaceae > Vicia > Vicia faba. Next base: position 1,340,840,286 of record OX451741.1, on the reverse strand, counting down.
ATACTGGATTTGGCTGGACTGTTTGGATTATGTTTATCTTGGTGAATGGGTTGTTCCATGAGGTAAAAGGCCCCATACCCTGGCTATGAGTGAATTCCATAGGAACTAGGAATAGAGTGGCCATTGCGTCTATGAGGCGTATGTCTTGTAGACCCGACCATGAGACCCATGATTTCAGAGGAAGTTCAGATAGGTGTTATCATATGATAATAACAACAGATGAGCTCTTGTACTCTGATTTGGCCTTTGACCTTACCACGACCTATTTTTCACTTGTGATTTGGGCGGGAAAACTTTTCTTACAGGTACAGGTACTGTTGGTGACTCTGTGTTTTGATGGTGACTCGGGTTCCCCTGGTGGTTTTGAAGCTATGTGATCTTGAGTTGTGTAATTCTATATAATGGTCCAACCATTATCCAGTGTGGAAACTTTGGTCCTGTCATGTCACATCATAACATATTTATTTAAAAAAAATGATGTATAAAAAATAACTAGCATGTGCATCTCATTTTCCAGGGACATTCAAGAGTCTTCTTTCCATCAGAAATGACCGACCTCCCGACAGATGAGTTTGATTCAGTTGATGTCAAAGAACCCACTAGGAATACATTCGCTTACCAGATTCCTATTATTGATGTGTCCGAGCTGAAGAGGTTGAATTCTTATCTGAAGGGTGATATTCTGAAAAAATTTAACAGGGACTATGGCAATTTGTTATTAATCCTCAATTGACCCAATGGATTTGATCACTCTCTTCCAGTTCTATGACAAGGAATTACGATATTTTACTTTTCAAGACTATCAACTAGTTCCCACGCTAGAAGAATACTCATATCTTCTTAATATCAAGTTGTCCAATGAAGCACCTTTTGCCCAAGTGATGGAGAAGTTGAAGTTCAAAGTTATTGCTGAAACCATTCGTTTGAGTTAGAAAGAGGTGAAATACAATTAGAAATCAAGTAAAGATGCTACGGGGCTTTATTTGGATTTCTTAGTAAAGAAAGCTGAAGACTGGGCAAAGAAAGGGAATTGGAGTGACTTTAGAATTTTGTTTGCTCTCATGATATATGGTATCATTATCTTTCCTCATAAAAGAAACTTTGTGGATTTGGAGGCTATCTGTGTTTTCAGAAATAAGAACCCGGTAACGACACTTTTGGCAGACACCCTTTACACTATTCACTTCAGACATGGAAAAGGAGGTAATGTTAGCTTGTGTCATTCAATGTTGTATCAGTGGTTTAAGTTGAATCTACCAGTAGGTGGCCCTTTCATGGATTCGAGGCATTCTCTCCAATGATCATCAAGGCTTGTCAACCTCACTTCATTCGATATCTGGTGGAATTATGTCATGGGAGAGGTACAAAGTATCATCACTAGCTATGGAGATTTACCTAATATTCCCGTCATAGGAACTAAGGGGCGTATCAACTCTAAGCATGTGCTTGCTTACCGACAGCTGGGGTATGTAATGGATTGACCACCAAAAGATGAAGAAGTGACCGAATCAGTATATTTTGATAGAGTAAGTAATCCTGAGATGTTAAAAAGAATGATGAGTGCTTGGAAGAGAATTCACAAGAAGGATAGGATTACTTTGAGCAAGAAGTTTCCTATTACTAGGGTTCCTTACTTGGAATGGATTAAAGACAAGGTTAAGACTCTACGGTTACCATTTGCAAATGAGATTTTCACCCAAGTTCATGTCGAGAACATTCAACTTCATGCAAAATATCGTGAGGCGGGGATGAAGTTCTATTGGATAGATAAAGAGAGGGCTGAATTAGCTCGCAAACTCAAGGAAGCTCAAGGAGAAACTTCTGACGTAACAAGGTTTAGGAAGAGGTCTCATGTTGAGATGGAAGAAGAGTTGAGTAAGAATCAATGGGAGTGTTAAAAACTTCAAGAATTTGAGAGTAGCTACAAGAAGAAGATTCAAAATCTGGAGAAACAGCTCAAAGACAAGGATGCTCAGATTGAGAAGGAGTTAGCCCAGAGACATGCTGTGGAGGGTCAGTTCCAAGAAAGTAAAGTACCTGCATCACAACTTTTGAAGGAAAAAGCCAGACTCGAAGAATATTGTCAACACCTTGAAGCGTGTCTTGTTCTGGAGATTTAGTCTTACTATTTACCTTTGATGTATTGGTCACCCCCAGGATTGTTGGAGGGGACCATTTTTTATACTCAGTTGTTGTTATGTCTACTTTGAAGCACTCCACCATTTTCTCAATTTGAAATTGATCAGTTTGAGAAATATGCCACCATCCACCGGAAGACTTCCTCATAACTATGATGCTAATGCAAGATGTGAATTCCATTCTAGAGGAGTTAGTCATTCTACTGATAATTGTTTCGTGTTAAAATGCAAAGTAAAAGACTTATTAGATGCCAAGGCAATTGAGTTTACTCCATAGACTAGTTCGAATGTAGTCCAGAACCCAATGCCTATGCATGTAGGGGGTGTTGTTAATATGATTAATGATAGTGGAGAAATGGTGAATTTAGTCATGAATGTGGAACAAGTAACTACTCTGTTGTGGTACATTAAGAGGTATTTGTTTGAAAACTCTATTTTCCTGGGCTGTGCTTCAGACTGTGCCAAGTGTATAGAGCAACCGAAGGGCTGTGATGATTTGAAAGCTGGCATCCAATTGATGGTGGATGAGGGTTCCCTACAGTTTGATAGAAGACCAAGATACCGAAAGGTTACCGAAGAGGATGTTACTATGGTATCTATTCCTTACACCCCTATGCGCATTCCTACCCCATCTAGGGCACCTCCTTGATGATTACGGTACCTGACACCATACTGTATACTAGTGAGAAGGCCATCCCATGGCATTATGGTGCTGATGTTTATTACCATATGGTGAAGCAAGAGGCAAATCCTGGTCCTTCTAAGAAAGAATGTACTGAAGACAATGAAGGGGATGTTCATAATTTCTCTGGCGTGGGTCGAATGACTAGAAGCGGGAGATTGTTTGGTCCTTCCAATGTACAAGATATGGCAGATGCCCCTGCAAGAGAAAAATGAAAACAAACGATAACGATTGGTAATCTGAGAGTTACACCATCCAATGTTACTCAGCCAGATCCAATGCCAGAAGCTTCCTTAGTTCCTGATGAAGTTAAGGAGTTGATGAGAATTATCAAGAAAAGTGATTATAGCATAATTGATCATCTAAGCCATACCCCTTCTAAGATGTCTATATTATCGTTGTTGATTTATTCAGAACCTCACATAAATGCTTTGATATAGTTGTTGAAGAATGCATTCGTGCCGCACGAGATACCAGTCAATTAGTTCGAGAATGTTTGTGCTAACATATCTATTGGGAACGATTTGGGCTTCACAGATTTTGATCTTCCTCCAGAAGGGAGAGATCATAACAAAGCGTTACATATTTCTATGGAGTGCATGGGAACTACTCTATCTCGAGTTTTGGTGGATACAGGGTCGTCTTTGAATGTACTACCCAAGTCAGCGTTAATGAAAATTGATTATTCCGGCCTGGAGTTACGTCCTAGAGATTTGATGGTAAAAGCCTTTGATGGGTCTCGAAGAGCAATATTTGGGGAGGTGGAATTACCTATCAAGGTGGGTCCTCGCACTTTAAATGCTATTTTTTTTTGTGATGGACATACAGCCATCGTATTGTTGTTTGTTGGGGCGACCGTGGATTCACAAGGCAAGGGCAGTCACCTCTACTCTTCACCAGAAGCTAAAATATCATACAGAGGGAAAAGTGATAACTGTATGCGGCGAGGAAGAGCATATTGTGAGTCATTTGACATCATTCCGCTATGTTGAAGTTGAAGGTGAAATACATGAGACTCCTTTTTAGGCATTTGAGACAGTACATGCAATTAATTTTCCTCCCCCAGAACAGAAAAAGAAGCCGGAAACTGTTATGTCTTCTCTTAGGGATGCTAGAGTGGTGGTAGAGAATGGCAACCCTAAAGGTTGGGGTCGAGTGCTGGATGTTACCCTAAAATTCAACAAATTCGGTCTTGGTTACATCCCGGGTCAGCAAAATGCAACTTCCAGAGCTTCTGGTTTATCTACTCCTATGAGATTCTCCCGTCCTAATGCTACTCAAGAAGGATGCACCAATGCCATTGGTGATGATAGGGATGATGGATAAAATATTGAAGATTGGATCCGTCCAAGCATTCCAGGACAAGCGCTCAAAAATTAGACTTCTGTGGATGTTATCCAAGTTTCAAGTGCTGAGGAGTAATTTTTCTTGTTTGCTTTTATTATCATATCATAATTCCTACGCTTTGCCCAAGGCATTGTAGATCATTTGAGTAGGGCCACCATGTTTATTTTCAAAAGTTTGTCATAAATAAATGACGTTTTTGCATTCAAAAATCTTGTTCCATTCTTTTCTTTTTATTTTATTTTCTTTTAAATGGCAATGTTTCCCTTTTCACACACCATCACTAAAACACCAAAATACCGTTTACGCAGATGCACTACCACCACAGATTATATTGATAACGACTCTGCTATCGCGCACAATGATTTTGACAACCCGATTTATCGAGCTGAAGATGAGGCATATGAGGATTGTGATCTTCCCGAAGAATTAGCAAGATTTCTAAAACAAGAAGAGAAAGGTATCAAGCCGAATCAAGAGTCAATTGAGGTGGTGAATATTGGCATAAAAGAGGTAAGAAGAGAGGTCAAGATAGGGTAAGATCTCGAGGAAAGTATGAAAGTCAGATTAATTGAGCTACTTCGAGAATATTCTGATATCTTCGCTTGGTCTTATGAAGACATGCCAGGTTTGGATACATATATTGTGGCGCATCGACTACCGCTTAAAGAAGGTTGCTCCCCTGTCAAGAAAAAGCTCCGAAGAACTCATCCTGAGATGTCCAAGAAGATTAAAGACGAAGTTCAGAAACAGTTGGATGTGAATTTCTTAAAAGTCATCAATTATCCGCCATGGATTGCAAATATTGTACCCGTGCCCAAGAAAGAAGGTAAGGTCAGGATGTGCATGAATTATAGGGATTTAAACAGAGCTAGCCCTAAGGATGATTTCCCTCTTCCTCATATTGACGTGTTGGTCGATAATACTGCTCACTCTAAAGTGTTTTCCTTCATGGACGGCTTTTCGGGTTACAATCAAATTAAAATGGCTCTGAAGGATATAAAGAAGAAAACATTTATCATGCCTTGGGGAACCTTTTGCTATAAGGTGATGCCGTTTGGTTTGAAAAATGTTAGGGCAACGTACCAGCGTGCCATGGTTACTCTCTTTCATGATATGATTCACAAGGAGATTGAGGTATATGTGGATGGTATGATTGCTAAGTCTAACACGGAAGAGGAGCATCTGGTTCATCTGGAGAAGTAGTTTGAGATACTGAGGCAATTTCTATTGAGGCTGAATCCTAATAAATACACCTTCAGGGTGAGGTCCGTCAAGTTGGGATTTATTGTAAGTGAAAAAGGCACCGAGGTTGACCCAGCTAAAGTGAAGGCAATACAAGAAATGCCCAAACCAAAAACAGAAAAGGAAGTCTGTGGTTTCTTTGGGAGGCTAAACTACATTTCTTGGTTTATTTCTCATATCACAGCCACATGTGGACCTTTGTTCAGATTGTTAAAGAAAAATCAGACAGTAAAGTGGAATGAAGATTGTCAGAAGGCTTTTGACAAAATAAAGGAGAATTCACAGGAACCTCCGATACTCATGCCACCGGTGGAGGGGAAGCCACTAATCATGTATTTAACTATGTTGGAAAACTCTATGGGTTGTGTCCTCGGTCAGCATGAACGAGACAGGGAAGAAAGAACAAGCCATTTATTACTTGAGTAAGAAGTTTACGGAGTGCAAGTCAAGGTACTCATTGCTGGAAAAAATTTGTTGTGCACTTGCTTGGGCTGCCAAATGCTTAAGACAATACATGTTAACTTACACCATCTACTTGATATCCAAAATGGATCCAATCAAGTACATTTTTGAGAAGCCGACACTTACAGGAAGGGTAGCCCGTTGGCAGATGATACTCACTGAATATGATATCTAGTACACTATGCAAAGTGCGATCAAAGGTAGTATATTGGTCGATCATCTTGCTCATCAGCCCGTGGATGATTATGAACCAATGAAGTTTGACTTTCCAGACAAGGAAATAGTGTACATTCGGGATTGTAATATACCAAGCCCAAATGAAGGACCCGAGCCAGGATCACGTTGGAGGGTTGTGTTCGACGGTGCCTTCAATGCCATGGGCAACATCGTCAGAGCTGTTATTACTTCCCCTGAAGGATTCCACTTTCCTTTCACAACTTATATTTTCTTTGTTTGTACTAACAATATTGTCAAATATGAAGCTTTCATTTATGGCATTGAAGCAGCAATCGATCTGTGGATCAAATATTTGAAAGTTTACGGGGATTCCAATCTTGTTATCATCCAGATTAATGGAGATTGGGAGACTCGTCATCAGAACCTGATTCCCTATCGCGAGCATGTTATGAGGTTGATTCCGTACTTGGAAGAGATCACGTTCGAACACATTTCCAAAGAAGAGAACAATTTAGCTGATGCACTGGCAACTTTGTCTTCCATGTTCAAAGTTAAGTGGGCTAACGAAGCACCTTCCATTACCATCAGATGGTTGGATGTGCCAACTTTTTTCTTTGAAGCCAATTTGGAATCAGACGATAAACCTTGGTTTTATGATATCAAAAGATATCTTGAAATGCAAGAATACCCTGAAGAGGCGTCTGTCACAGATAAGAAGTTCTTGAGAAGATTTTCGGTAAAGTTCTTTCTCAGTTGTGGTGTGTTGCATAAGAGGCATCATGATGGTTTATTGTTCAGATGCGTTGACAAAAGAGAAGCATCTAAAATCATTGAAGAGATATACGGGGGTGACTTCGAGACTCACTCCAATGGGCATACCATAGCCAAAAAGATTTTGCGAGCTGGTTATTATTGGTCCACCATGGAAACTGACTGTTATAATCATACACGAATTTGCCACAAATGTCAAGTCTATGATGATAAGGTACATGTGCTGCCCGTACCACTGAATGTCTTGACTTCCCCTTGGCCGTTCGCGATGTGGGGAATTGATATGATTGGCAAGATTGTACCAATTGCATCCAATAGACACCGTTTCATTCTCTTTTCCATCGATTATTTCACTAAGTGGGTCGAAGCCGCATCTTATTCCAATGTCACCAAGTAGGTGGTAACTCGGTTCATTAAGCACAATATTATCTGTCGTTACGGAGTGCCCGAGAAGATCATCACCGACAATGGGTCCAATTTGAACAACAAAATAATGAAGGAGCTTTGTGAGTCCTTCAAAATCAAGCATCATAACTCTTCCCCGTATCGGCCGAAGATGAACGGCATTGTCGAAGCGGCCAATAAGAACGTCAAGAAGATTGTACAGAAGATGGTAGTAACCTATAAAGATTGGCACGAGATGCTTCCCTTTGCTCTACATGGTTATCGTACCACTGTGCATACTTTGACTGGGCAACCCCATTTTCCTTGGTCTACGGCATGGAAGCAGTGTTACCTATAGAAATAAAAATTCCTTCTCTTAGAATCATGAGGGATATTGAGATTGATGAAGGGGAATGGGTACAGAATCGGCTGGATTAGTTAGAACTTATCGATGAGAAGAGGTTGACAAATGTGTGTCATGGTCAGGTATATCAGCAAAAGGATGAGGAAAGCTTTTGACAAAAAGGTGTGGCCCCAATATTACAATCCAGGTGACCTTGTGCTCAAGAGGATAATTCTTCCCCAAGGGGACCCTAGAGGAAAGTGGGCTCCGACTTATGAAGGACCATTCATGGTCAGAAAAGTTTTCTCTGGTGGAACAATGATGCTCGCAACCATGGATGGAGAATACTTCCCTTTTCCTGTAAATACTGACGTAGTTAAAAAATACTTTGCATAAAAAAAAGAGAACCCCGCTAAGTTGAAAACCCAAAAGGGAAGTTTAGGAAAAAAGAGGGTGTCCTGGTGAATTGAAAACCCGAAAGGGAGATTCAGGAAAAAGTTAGGGACTTAAAGCAAATGACTGCGTTCATCATGATTTCCTTTGTTTCTCTTTCGGTCACCTGGAAGAGGTTCAGAGCCAATCCAAGACGGTTGTGTTAAAAGTAGGAAGAGGAAGGCGTTAACGTCATAAGAGTTATAGTAGAGTCGTAACTTGGTGGATATTCGTATTCACATTGCCATTTGTAAACACTTGTTTATTTTGATTTTGCATTTAGCTACTCCCAAATGTAAATGCCTTTTTCACATGCTGATTTCTCAAATCAATAAAATATCCTCTCTTATATGTTCACTTAACCTCCTTTTTACTGTTTTGTTTGCAAAAACATCCAATATTTTGATAAACATGTGCATAGGAACATTGTTAGCCCTACATGAACATGATAATCTAAGTTATTGCTGCTTGAAATACGAATAATAAGTACAACTGTCATGCGATGCAAGGGGCATGTTAATTTTCTTCTTGTTGATACTCAACTACTTTTTCTTGTGGTTACTTTGCTAAGTTGTTTCTTGGCCCCATATTGGTGGCAAAGGTCTATCTCTTCCTCTTTGAATGCTCATTTCTTCGAAAAAATAACATTCGCAACTTCTCTACATAATGTAGAAGTCGTGGGTCAAGATACAACCAGGATTGTAGTGCATCGTCCATATTGACAAGTCCGGATGGAGACAATCCTCTTTCGTGGTGGCATTTTTTTCTCTGCTGCATTTTCATGTGTATCTTGATTGACTGATTTATCATTGTCTGCATGCAGGAACTTGTTTGTTTTTGAATGTCAACTCTGATGCGCTGAATATATTTTCCTTGAAGTGTTTTTTTAGTTTTTTTTACTTAAACCATTCATTATCACTCTTTAAATGATTTTATGGCATTTTGATACCAACTGTGCCAACTCTTTTGCCTAGTCAAAAGATTGGAGGAAGGGCGATATCTCTCATTGTATGCTTTTGAGTAGAACCTTGTTGACGATGTACAGGCCTTGTTTCAATTCCCAAACACTGGAGATATAAGGGAGATAAATCCTCGTGAACCCCTCTGAGATTTCGAAGTATGAGTTTCTATTTTTAAAAAAAAACTTATTTTAACCCGGGGCAGGGTAAATGTTCAGCTAATTTGATCAAGCATTCAAATTTCAGAAGGAGTGTCCCATCTGAGGATCACCACACCTTGTCCCTCACATTACGAGGTTAGGGAAAGATCAAAACCACAATGGTTATCTCCTCACAAAAAAAATCCTAAGGTCGAGATCAAATCGATACAACAAAGGTTATCCCTCGCCGACCAAGGAATAAGGCAGTTACTATCTTCCATAAAATTCAAAAACTTAGGGTCACACGACTTGTTCAAAATGGAAAGTATGAATCAGAAAGAAACAAAAAAGCCCCGCTAAGTCAGAACTTGAAAAAAAGGGATCGCTTAGGCAAAAGTTAGGGCATCCCGCTGGATTTCCAAATCGAAATTCAAAAGAATTTGTCCAGGCAAAAGTTAGGGAAAGTGAAAATATGAAAAGCCTGAAAGGAAGAAAAGGATTATCCGATAAAATCTTCATAAAAAGAAAGAAAAATAGTTTGTTCAAATAAAAAAAAGAATAAGAAAACAAAGGTTAAGTGACGAACGTGCCAAGGAATTTGTCGTGATTACTCAACCATTATGAACCCATTTTGAGAGATGAATGCTTGTGTCAAGTCAGCTGAACTTAGGACCAGAGAACATCACGAAAGGGGGTGGGCACCAAATAACTCGAGCCTTAAAAACTTTTTTTTAAAAACCCCGAACCAGGCCATGTTACAACCTTTAAAAGTCCTAACTGAAACATGGGTTTAACTCAAAAGCATACTACAACAGGATAGTGCTTCCTAAACATGTGTTACATATATATGTTGGTATCTTATCGCCTGCATCATGATTGTTTTAAATAAGAAAAGTTTTTGAAATTGTGTACTCTAACTAAGTGATTCACTCACGACATGGATGCAACATCTTTTTCATTCAAGGTTTTCAATCTCAAGGATAACGTAATTGTCGCATCAGGGTTGTCATTACCATAATAAACATCCTTTTGCATACAAAACATTTGTTTGACATCAAAAAGAGCTTACACAATGAACATCAGTAAAGAGCTTAACGTTGTCAGGAGGGGAAGATTTGGCTTTTCTGTTGGACATAGGCCATTCGTGTCATGAAAAGGGTCTTTCCCTATCCCCATTGAAGTTTCATTTCCTCAGCAGAGTTTTGTTGTACCAGAAATCTTTTTCAAGAGAAAGGCTTTGTTCTGAGACTCCATGTTTGAAGATGTCGCATATCTCTAGTGGAGTTGTTTAAATGGGAAATCACATTCCGAAGAAGTTTCAATTCTCTAGCGGAGTTGCCAATTAGAGATTTATCATCCTGATATCTCATTTCCCAACTAATCTTTTGCTTGGGCATCCTTATGTTAGGATCTTTCCTTATCCCCAGTAAAGTCGATGTTGAGTGACTATCTGCATGATCCATCCAATGGTTGCATTCCGAAAGTTCAAAAATCTCCAACAAAATGCTCTTCGACAGAGTTTTGTTTCCCCGGTGAAGTCCCATTTCCTCAATAGAGCTTTGTTCCCGCTGTAAAAGTTATTTTACCCCTCACGTATGGTTTGTTATCTTCGTGTCATCCTCAACACAGCTACACGCTGTCTTTTCTGGAGATTACAATCTTGCCTTGATCTTCTCCCATAATGTCCAATATTCATTTGGCATCCCTCTCTGGAAGCTACAGTGTTGTTCTGATCTTCTCTAGGAGTTTGAAATTTATTTTTTCAACTCCTCTCTGTGTTTGTAGTCCGTTTCTACCGGTTACTCATTTGTTACTCCCCGCAGAGTCTCATCTCCTAAAGGGTTTCTCTCCATCGTTTCCTCGTATCTTCTCTTCTCCAGCAGATTTTGCAATTTATTTTTGCAAAGTCTTTCTAAATCCTGACTTCTTGGTCACTGGCTTCTCGATTGGCCATTTCCCAGTGAAACATTTAAACATTCATCATTACATTGCATCTACCAAAATGTGTAGCATTTCCATTATTTGGAGCATTACGCTATATATAAAAAAATTCAAACATGCATCGGAACATAAGCCATTACTGTTTCTATTTATCCCTAGTGATTTGCTAATGCTGCAATTTTATTCCCAGTGAGATCTTCTTCCGCATTATCTCAAGTTTCACCTTATACAAATATCATTTTAATGTTAATCATTTGATTGTTTGAGTGTCTATTCTTGATCGTAGTTCAATTTTGCCCTGGCACAGTCTTCTCGGGTTTAGTCTTCACTACCCTCGTCGGTTCATTCTGATGTTTATTGATCTACCTTTCGAATACCAGTGTCATCCTGATATTCGCTTTCGGCGGGTTTTTAGGTGTATGCCCTAATCAATTTGCTTTGGGTCAAGCTCAGAGTTTCGTCTCCTCACCCGCGCATGAAATCCAGTTTCATCCTGGTACTCATCTAGTTCAGTTTCACCTAGCTAGTTATAATGAGTCGAGTTTCGCCTTGTTTTTGTTTTCATACCTTGTAAATTTATCAGTGTTTATTTACTGAACCCTTTATCAGTTTTCGTTTACCGAGTCTCTTTGTGGTGTTTGTACTACGTCCCTGGTTTAATTCAGTCTCTTTGTTCCTTGGATTCTTCAATTAGTTTTCGTTACTGTTTATCCATTGATCTGAGACCAGCAGGTGCTCTGAGAAACATGCTCTCTCATCATTTTGCTTTGGGTCGAGTTTCGATCTCGTCGCCTGTGCCTGAAATCCAGTTTCATCCTGGTACTCATATAGTTCAGTTTCTCCTAGCTAGTTATAATGAGTCGAGTTTCACCTCGTTTTTGTTTTCATACCTTGGACATTTATCAATGTTTGTTTACTGAACCCTTTATCAGTTTTTGTTTACCGAGTCTCTTTGTGGTGTTTGTATTGTGTCCCTGGTTGAATTCCGTCTCCTTTTCTCCTTGGATTCTTCTATCAGTTTTCATTACTGTTTATCCGTTGATCTGAGACCAGCAGGTGCTCTGAGAAACATGCATTGTCATCACTTTTGCTATGGGTCGAGTTTTGCCTCGTTACCCGTGCGTGAAATCCAGTTTTGTCCAAGTACTCATCTTGTTTAGTATCGCCGAACTAGTTACTGGGTCGAGTTTCGTCTCGTTTTGTTTCTCACTCCTTAGATTCTTTCAGTTCCTTCATACTGTCTATCTTAGGTTGAGCTTAGCAAGTGCTCCTAGAATCATGCACTCTAGCCACTTTGCACCGCGTACTTTTCCGGAGTTTAGTTTCTCCTATTCTCTGTAGTTTGAGTCTTATCTAACCCCTTTTTGTGATCCAGTTTTATCATGGCTCATTTATTCTGAAGTTCGGTGTCATCTACTCTTCTAACATTCCTGTTTCAATTTTGTTTAAAAAAAAACTGCTGCGTTACTGCTTCTTTATGACATATGTCTTGGGGGTTTTTCTGGTTTTTTCTTCAAGAGTGTAAATTTTTGGGTTCTTTCGTATTCAATCATCTTCAACTCTGAACACTCGAAAGCTATCACTTTTCTCGCTTATCCAGTTAAAGATAATTGAATAGGGGTAGTTGTTGCACCCCAAAATTTACCCTCTAGATTTAGGCTTATGTTTCATCATAAACATCATATTGCATTGCATTCATACATTGTGTGGGATCAAAGTATTTTGGTTATCAAGTCTTCCTCAAGCTTTTGAAGATTGATTGTGTTGACAAGTTTCTCAAGTAGATCCTTATCATCTAAACCTCTGGATCTTTCAAGCTCAAAGGTATCACATATCTCAAGATATCTTATCAATCTCATTGGATCATCAGAAGATTGAAGATTGTGTTGATTATAAGGAGGATCACATCCTTTTGATTCATCAGTCAAAATTAGGGTTTTGGTTGATCAAGGCTATTAATGAATGTGCAAGTCTTGATTTTGAAGCTACAACACCTCATTGACATTTGAAACATCTTTGTACAAGAAGTTGACTAAGATATCCAGAGGATTTGAAGTTTTGAAGATGATTCATCATTCTCCTAAGATGTTGACCAAAACTAGGGTTTCAGATTTCATCATGATTTCTTGAGAATTTTAAGATGAAACTTTGTACATGGCCTCTATATATTTGGAAGATCATATGTTTGAAGTTTTGATCATCAATTTTGAAGAGAAGTGGATCAATTGATTCAAAGGGGAAAAATGGTCATTTTGGCCAGAATCAGTCAAAGTCAAAGTTGACCAAGTGAACTTTTGGTCAACCATTAATGCAAGGGTTTACTTTTAATTTTCCAAGTCCATTTTGATCATTGGATCAAGAAGATTGAGGTTTGGATTAAAACTTGTTCATGAAGAAATCCTAAAAGTTTCTAAATCTGGAAAATGAGTATCGAACTTTGAAAATTCATATTTTATTCATCTTTGATCAAAAAAATGAAAATCAAGTATGCTTGGAAAGACAAGAGAGATCTCTTTCACATGATTCCATGTTTGAGAACAATGCATGAAGTGGTGGTAAGTTATGAAGCTTGGAAGTCACAAAATAATGGGTCATTTCTAAAAATTTGTGATTTTCATACCATATTTTGAAGGACTCAGAGGAATCAAATGAGAGGCCAATTGCCACAGGGTTAAAGAGCATTGCAAGACCTTTCCATAGAGTGCTCATTTGTGTCAAAATTAAAAAATATGAGCAAGTTATGAGCTTTGAAATTTTGAGGCATTTTATTGAATTTTGACCAAGCAAGTAAAATGCAATTTTCTGAGAACTCTAGTTTCAGCCATTCCTTTTGTTCTAATCAAGCGCATGACTAATTTGTGACATGCTGGGGCCCATTACACTCACCATTTCATTCCCCATGGGCCATAGAACTTGCTTGCATTCAAAATGCTCAAAGTTTCCAAGAAGGGCCAATTGATCAATACTCATTCTCCTCTAAAAGTCAAGACTTGTAGCTTTGTGGCTTTCTTCCTGATGGTATTTTGCACAAAAAATGCAAGAAATAAGGAGCAATAAACAAGAAAAATGCAGAAGCCTATATTCACTCAAAATTTGGCAATTTTTTCCAATCCGACCCTCTAACAGTTTTGAGGACCAATTTCCTCTTATAACCTTCTATACTCACTCTATATAATATACTGCAAGCCTCATTTCATGCTACACGTGCTCCAGTTATCATAAATCCGGATATGAACTTTTTGTGCTCTTGCTGATGTTTTCTTCAATTCTCTCATCTCCTTCGCACATTCATCAAATTTCCTGTGGATTCATCTTCCTTGAAGTGTGTAGATCAAGATTATGGAGTTTTTTGGTGTTGTACCCCAAAATTTTCCCTCTCATTTTTTAAGATTCCTCTCGTATAGGTGGTTACAAACACTTGTTTAAAGAAATAAAGAAAAATGAAATTTTTTGAAGATGACAAGTTGTTACTTCGATTGGTCGAAGGAAAAGGAAAAATGAAGATGATAATGTGCCCTTAGATTGGGTCGAAGAAGAGCAAGTCTACTTCGATTCTCAATTTTATTAGACACTGGCTACCTTCAAAGCAATCTGCTTTGATTCTCAATATGATTAGACACTAGCTACCTTCAAAGCAATCTGCTTCGATTCTCAATTCGATTAGACACTGGCTTCCTTCGACCTACATGTTTCGAATGGTTAAAAGGCTCCCTCCGAGCACTCTTCAAATCCATAAGCTTCGATGGGGCAGTGAGTTTGCTTCGATCCACAAGCTTCAATGGGGCCGTGTGCTTTCTTCAATCCAAGCTTCGACATGGGCAATGCCTCCCTTCAAGCAGCTTCCTTCGAACATGCTTCAACTAAGGAAAAAGTTTCCTTCGAAGAAAGCTTGCTTCGATTTCATTCTGGCATCTGATTTAAGAACAAATCTCATAGCTTTATCTTCCAAATCTCACTTTTCAGGCTATGTTGCTTCCAAATCTTTACATAATTAGAGGTTTACACACAGAATCGAAACTTTATCCATTAGATATTACTATTTTTGGACGAAATGAAGAAAAGCTATGTTATCTATTTTCATAAAGGTTATTTTAATCACAAGTCAGCTCCTTGAGCCCCCAAAAATTTATTTTGTCTGAGCACAAGCAAAGTCAAAATCAGAAGCAACAGGGCCATGCTTGTACTTGTTTTTCACTTATCAAGTCACCTAGCCAAAACAATACGGCAGAAAGATCCTTTGTGTAAAACATCTCAACATTTTCATATAAAATTGCAAGTCCATTGCATATAAAGAAAAAGAGGAAAGTTTGCAAAAAATATAGAGTCAGAAGCAGGAAACTAAAATTCTAACTCCACTCTCAAACACAAAATCATCAAACACTCTCAAACACAAAATCATCAAACACTCTTCACACTTGCTTGCCCCTTTCATTTTTTTCAAAGAAACAGAAACTTAAAACTTGACTTGAATTGGAGGCTTTAACTATCTTCCAAATGAAGCAGGTTTAATTCACTCATAAACTAATCGTTCCTGGAAGTTGCATCAAAGTCCCTTCAAATTTTCACCCTAAGAGGTAAGTTTTCTTCAAACTTATAACTCTTCATTCAAGCATCCTTCGAAAATGTGGATATGATGCTACTCTTAGTTTTCGATTATCGTTGCCTGTACAATTAGTTTTCGTTTTTGATACTGAACAAAATCCATGCTGACCTTCGATTCCCTAGCTTTCGAAATATGTATGCTTCGATTCACATCCAAGTTCTTAGACATATTTAATGTTTATGTTTTGTGTTTCGATTTGTGTTTAAGTGTTAGTTTCGTTTTGATGTCTTCACTGTTTGTTTCGATTGAGAAAAGGAGTGGTTAGGAGCTTGACCATCAAAGCATCATGGTCTTCGAAGCTGGGTATTTCGACATCCAGGAACAAATTCACTCTATATTACATCGAAGTGATCCCATGAATGGATGAAGCAGGCTACCCTCAGTGGTACAAACAACACGCACCAAGGCTTATCATATTGAAGGGTCCTGAGTTCGAAACTCCCATCCAGACCTTTTTTTTTTAAAAATTTTCTCACCTTGTTTTGTTTGCAGGAAACATGTTTGGACCTTCTTCTGTTTGGGCTTCGATTTTCATACTCTTACCCCCTATTTACTAACTAGCAAACAGACCCCCTTGGATCCAAATACAAAAAAACTTGTTTTGAACACAAAAACACCCCAAATTCAACTTTTCTCCCCTCTTGACTCATTTTCTTTATTGTATTTTTATTTATTTTATTGTTATCATTAATATCTTTTTATTTATTTATTATTAATACAAAAGACATTAAAAAAACATTTCCCTTTTAAAATAAATTTAGTTTGATTTTCTTTTGTTAACTAATTATTTCTTTTTTAGTTTACTAGGATAAAATTCTTTTCAAAATAAAACAAAACAAGTCCTTTCCTTTTCTTAATTTTTACCTTGTACATTTATTAAAATTCAATATGGTTGTAATAGATAATTAGGATTTAATTTCTTGCAATCCCCATTTGTAAATTTGGATACCCCATCCCCTAAGTGATTGTAATAGCGTAGGATATTTATTTTCTGCAATTTACCGGTTTCATATAAATGCTAGTAAATTAGGACGTGCATGGTAAGATAAAAAATCAATCTTAGATCACTCTAATACAAGATAAAAATGAATTCAAATATAAACACTTTCACACATGCACCCTTAGGGTAATCTCACTTGTTGCCTCAGAAAATAGTCATGTCCCTCGAATATGGGTGTTTTAGCTAAGACCCTCGATAAAATATCGTAGTGAAGAAGTGAAAAACACAAGAATGGGGGGGTTTAATTAAAACTTAAAAACAAAAGCAGTAGACACGATATTTTTATCTTGGTTCGTTTGATCTCAAACGACTCCAGTCCATCCACCAAGGTGATTTCTCCTCTCTCCAACGAGGACTTAATTCACGAATCAAAACTGATTACAAATCTACTTTGACAACTGCCAAAGTCTTCTTAAGTACAACCACAACCCGGTTTATCTCAAGGAAAATATCTTAATCAAAAGAAAATGATTTACTGTGTACTATTGTTTTTCGTTACAAAAACTGTATCACTACTGTGATGTATTACACAATTTAAGAGTATAAGAGAATATGAATATTTGCAGCGTTTAAGATGTATGAGCAGTCGTAGGTGAAAATAGTAAACAATTTATCCTTTAAGCTTGTCTATATAGGCGTGGAAATCTGTCCAACATAAAACGTGATAATGGACACTCAATGCACTTTCCATACTGAGAAGATTCTTGTCTGAATGAAGCCGTTGCATATGATACTGTCTTAATTGAAAAGTAACGCTTTAGAACAATAGGATCTTGCATGCTGCTTTTACTTCAAAACTTTGATGACTCAGAGATATGAGGATCTGTTGGCGTATTAGACTTCTGTTTATAGTCAGAGTATCTTTTACTTCAATGCGGATTCTAATCATCATTCTTCAGAACATTCTGATTAGCTCAACTTGAAAGCTTCTGTAGCTTAACTTCTGATGCTGTTTCAGTTAGAACTTCTATATAAAAAATAACACAAATTTAGAGTGCATATTGTTCTTTGTGTTTGTTATCATCAAAACTCTAATTAAGGGTTGTAGAATCAAACTATGTTCTAACAATCTCCCCCTTTTTGATGATGATAAAAACTAGGATTTTCAATAAAAATATAGAACAAGAAAACTTAAGCGAGTCTCCCCCTGAGTTGATTACTTAGATATAGATGAGTTAATTCCCTGAAGTTCCTTCTCGTCAGAGCTTTTGATGCATCTCCTTTTGTCCTTATCAGAATATGTTCCTGTTTAAGCTTTCAGAAAAAAATCATAGAAGTTAAGATATTAAGAATGTTTGAGACTTTGTCCCGGTATACTGTTATTGAAAATATCTTGCATTTCCCCCCTTTTTGTCAGGTATCAAAAAGCAATATAATCAGATTCAAAAAGACGATTTGTATTGAAAACAGAATGCAATGATATTGTTCTTTTGTTGTATCTTCTTGCTTGTCCAATATATCCCTGATCTCTTTGTTTGTGTCTTCTTGCTTATCCAGTCTGACATGGATTTAAAGCATTCTCCTTTTTCAACTCTTCCAGAGTTTGTATGACTAGAGACGAAGCCGGTGTATCCTTAGGGATTACATGTCATTCAGAACACTCTGCAACCTCTCTTGATTGAACAACTTCTTCTGTTGCAATTTCCTTTTCTAGAGAAGTAGTCAGAGGGTGACTATTAGAATATAGTTCAGTGGCTTCTAAAGGTTGGTGCTCTTTCCAGGGAGCATTTTCCAGCATAAGAATTTCTTTCTTTTCCCAGTGGCTTAGAACTTGATCTTTGAAGGCTTTCAGCTGATCACTGAAGTTCTGCTGAGCAATCTCATAGCTCAATTCTTTCAGCTTCTGGGATTCAGAGTTGAACCATTTTCTGAATCTATCCCACAGAGAATCAGAAGCAGCAGGATTAGAATTCTCTTGACTTGCTTGCTTCAAAGAAATAACCCATTCGTGTATTTCTGTTTAAAAAATAAATAGGTTCTTACCAACATCTGATTTGGTTAAGGTTGGTTTGGGTTTGGGAATGGCTATTTTATTTGGGGTGGAAGTTAGATGGTCTAGTGCTTCTAGATCAATGACAGTTCTGAGATGATCAGTTGGACGGTTGATTGGTGAGGGTGTAGAAGAATCAGAAATCAGGATTGGTGAGAGAGGAGTGTTTGGTGGTGTGGATTCATATAGTGAAGGTATTTCTGGAATATCATGAATGGAGAGAGGTAAATGAATCGTAAGAGGTTCTGTTATCCCAGGAATTGGGGTAGTGGTATCAGAGTCTGAAAGGGAGTCTTCTGATTGGTTTGTGGTAGCGTGTTAAATTTCTGGTTCATGTGTTTCAGAAGATGGATTTTCAGATTGAGGAGTGAGGGGGTTTTCATTTTCTGGTTGGGGTGAGTGTGGTTGTGGATTTTCTAGTTGTTGAAATTGAGTGTTCGGATTTTCTGGGATTGGTGAGGAAAAGTATTGATCAAACAGTTCAATATCAAAGAGAACTCTTGCATGTTTTGGTTGATGTTGTTCTGGATTTGGATTGGGGGAGTGAGGTTCATTTTAGAAATTTCCAAGAGTTACAGATGGGTCAAACTCTATGTCAAAATCCTCAAATGTTTGAGGTGAAGGATTTTCTGTTGGTTGAGGGGGAATGGTTTTAGATGTTGGAACAACTATTGATTCTACAACAGAAACAAAAGATGTGTTACCTTTCTTTTTCGCAGCTCTGAGAGGATCCTTCTCCTGTTGCCTTCCTCTTTATGGATTTCTTTAGCACAACCTCTGGAGCTGGCTTGTGCAGGTCATGGATGTTGATTTCTGGAATAGTCCCATCTTCCTTGCAAGCTTCAAGATATCTTACTATAATCTCTAGAGAGGCATCTATCTCAGAGAATAATGGAAAATCCTTCAGAGGGATTCTCCTAGAAGTGATGACCTCATGAGAAGCAATTGTTGGTTCCTTCTTAATTCTTTCAATAATCTTCATTTTCTTCAAATTTTTGGCATTCAATGGTTTCCCAGCAGTTGCTTCCAGAGTGCTGGTTTCTTGAGCCTCTGTTAGATGATCTATCAACCTGTTTTCCGTTAGAATGTCTGAAATCAATCTTCCCAGAGGAATCCAGCCCCTCTTAGTTCTTTCTTCTTATCTTATCTCTTTCACACTTGTTCTGAGATGGTTGAAGAGCAAATGTGGAAGATTTACTTTGGTCTTCTTTGCAATGAAGTATAACAGAAACTGCTGATCAATGTTGATGTAATCAAGAGAGCTTGTAGGCTTCCTGTGATTGATACATCTCAGAATAATTCTAGCCCAAATTCTGTAATGATCTTTCAAGTCTCTGATCTTGCTGGATGGCTGTCCAGAAGTGAAAATGACCCTAGCAATGGATTTTAGGTCAGAACACTTATCATCCATATCAATGCATCTGACTCTGCCGCCATTGTATTCAATGAGTTTCCCAATCAAATCTTCTGTAATCACTATCTTCTTCCCCATAACATATGACGTGACCTGGTGGTTGGATGAAGTAGCATGAATCCAAAACTCTTTAACAAGAATGGGAAAAGTTGGACCCAATAGACGATCAAAGTATCTGTTCCATCCCTGTGCAGTTACATGTTCATGCAGATTAAACCTGTTTTCTTGTAAACTTTCAAAATCAACGACCAATTCACAGAGAACTTCAAGGTTGTCGACCAGAGTGAGTAGTGTTCTAATGGGCTCCTCATATTGTTCAGTTGATGAAAAACCAGGAGCGCTGTTGAGATTCTTGAGACTTGATGAGGATGCCATTTTTCCCTCGGATTCTTTGAAAAAAACTAATAAAAAGGGTTTTTGAAAAACTAGAGCAAGAAAGAATATTGAAGGTGGTAAAACGTGAATGAATGAAATAGTAAATTGAGTTTTATAAGCACTTTTGAAAACATAATCAGTAAGAAAGAAAAAAAAAGGTAATGATTATACTGAATTAATGAAACCTGAAATTAGGGGATTTAGTTAGTTATTGAACAGTTACCAATGACAAGTGTCTCAATGCATCCAATCAGAGCCTTGGACCCTTCAGAATTTGAACGTGTGTTCAGCCTCAGAAGGTAGCTTGTGAGAGGATGGAAGATGTTTGATGGTGTGAACTGCACGCCTTTATCCTTGAAATGAAAAGTTTATATCTTCATAGATAGATTCTGAGGCAACTGTACTCCTAACTTCTGAAGACAAGTTGATCAGATGTTCACAGAAAACAATAAAATTCTGAGGGTTAGAATATGCAAATAAAACATTTTATTCTGGACACAATTTCATGCTGAGATGTTTCAGAATGAAATTGAATCTATCTTCAGAAAAGGGTTTTGTAAACACATCAGCCCATTGATGGCCTGTGTCAATAAATTTTAAAGTGAGAATTCCTTTCTGAATATAATCCCTAATAAAATGATGTTTTATTTCTATATGCTTAGCCCTAGAGTGAAAAATGGTATTTCTGGATATACAAATGGCAGAAGTGTTATCACAGAAGATAGGGATGTTACTCTCAAATATGTTGAAGTCTTCAAGTTAACTTTTCATCCAGAGCATTTGAGTGTTACATCCAGCAGCTTCTACGTATTCATCTTTTGCTGTTGATAACACTATTATGGACTGTCTCTTGCTGGTCCATGAGATCAGGTTGTCTCCCAGAAACTGGCATCTTCCAGAAGTGCTTTTACGCTCTAATCTGTCTCCAGCAAAGTCAGCATCACAGTATCCTACTAAGCTGTATTCATTGGATTTTCTATAAAACAAACCCAGGTTAGTAGTACCTTTCAGATACTTGAAAATTCTCTTAACTGCTGTTAAGTGAGATTCACTAGGATCTAATTGGAATCTAGCACCTAAGCAAACACTGAATAAAATGTCAGGCCTTGAAGCCGTCAGATAAATCAGAGATCCAATCATACCTCTATAGATCTTATGTTCTACCTTTTTACTCACCTCTTCCTTTTCCAGAATGCACGTGGGATGCATTGGAGTCTTTGAAGGCTTACATTCTGAGAGGTCAAATTTCTTCATAAGTTCTCTAACGTATTTTCTCTGGTGAATGTAAGTTCCTTCTGGAGTTTGGTTTATCTGAATTCCCAGAAAGAATTTAAGTTCCCCCATTAAGCTCATCTCAAACTCTACCTGTATGCACTTAGCAAATTCTCTTCCCAGAGAAGGTTTAGTAGATCCAAAAATAATATCGTCTACGTAAATCTGATAAAATAAAATGTCATTCTTAAATGACTTATAGAACAAGGTTGTGTCCAATTTCCCTCTAGTGAATTCCTTTTCTAACAGGAAGTTACTTAGCCTTTCATACCAAGCTCTGGGACCTTGTTTCAGACCATAGAGTGACTTCTTTAGTTTGAAAACATATTCTGGGTGTTTGGAATTTTCAAACCCAGGGGGTTGGTGCACATATACCTCTTCATCAATGTAACCATTTAAGAATGCACATTTTACATCCATCTGATACAGAGTGATGCCATTATTTACAGCAAAAGAGATGAAGAGTCTGATAGATTCTAACCTGGCGACTGAAGCAAAGGTTTCTGTATATTCTATCCCCTCTTGCTGACTATAAACTTGTGCCACCAGTCGTGCCTTGTTTCTGATGACTTCTCCTTGCACATTCAGTTTGTTTCTGAACACCCACTTTGTTCCAATGACGTTGAATCCTTTTGGTTTGGGAACCAGATCCCATATGTCATTTCTGGTGAACTGGTTTAATTCCTCCTGCATTGCCAGAATCCAGTCATTGTCCAGAAGAGCTTCATCAATTGTTGTTGGTTCAATCAGTGAGACTAGTCCCATGAGGGATTCTTAAGAGTTTCAGAATGTTGATCTTGTTCTGATTGGATCATCCTTCTTTCCCAGGATCTTTTCTTCAGGGTGAGCTATGCTGCTTCTAGATAACCTTTTCTGGAGTTGATCAACAGAAGATACTAGAGCACTTTTGACATTTTCTTATGAAGTTGTTGGAGCGTCTCTATTAGAAACTTTTGATGAGTTGTCTTCAGCACCTGTGAATTCAACTTCTATATCTGCAAAATATTCATTCTGCTTTGACTTTTGAGGGTCAAGGTTATCATCAAATCTAACACTGATTGACTCTTCAACAATCTGTGTTTCTGTATTGTATACTCTGTACCCTCTTGAGCATTCAGAGTATCCTAACATAAAACACTTCTGTGCTTTAGAGTCAAACTTGTTCAGATGATCTTTGATATTCAGAATAAAACATGTGCATCCAAAAGGATGGAAATAAGAAATGTTAGGATTTATGTTCTTCCACAATTCATATGGATTCTTTTCCATAATAGGTCTTATAGAGATTCTATTCTGAATATAACACGTTGTGTTAATTGCTTCTGCCCAGAAGATCTTAGCAATGTTAGTCTCATTGATCATGGTTCTGGCCATATCTTGCAATGTTCTATTCTTTCGTTCTACAACTCCATTTTGTTGGGGAGTTCTAGGACAAGAGAAGTCATGCGAAATGCCTTTTTCATTAAAAAATGTTTCAAATTTTTTATTTTCAAATTCTCCACCATGATCACTTCTGACTTTGACAATTCTAAGATCCTTTTCATTCTGAACTTGGTTACAGAAGGCAACAAACATAGAATGTGACTCGTCCTTGTGTCTTAAGAACTTTACCCATATCCATCTGCTATAGTCATATACAATCACTAACCCATACTTCTTGCCACTAACAGACGAAGTTTTAACTGGTCCAAATAAGTCTATGTGCAAAATTTCTAATAGCCTAGAGGTGAAACACCATTTTTAGCTTTAAAAGCAGGTTTTGAAAATTTTCCTTTCTGACGTGCTTCACACAGAGCATCTGAGTTGAACTTCAGATTAGGAAGTCCTCTGACTAGATTGAGTTTGTTAATCTGAGATATTCTTCTCATACTAACATGCCCCAATCTTCTGTGCCAGACCCATTGCTCGTTGTTAACAGAAAGAAGGCATTTTACATTCTGACTTTTTAGTTCAGAAAGTTTTATCTTATAAATGTTGTTTTTCCTCTATCGATTAAAAAAGATAGTTCCATCTTTCTGACTAACAGCTTTGCATGAATTTTGATTAAAGATTATATCATAACCGTTATCACTTAATTGACTTATGGATAACAGGTTATGCATCAATCCATCATCTAAAAGCACATTATTAATAGAAGGAATATTACCATTACCTATTGTTCCAGAGCCAATGATCTTCCCTCTTTGGTTGCCTCCAAAGCCCACATAGCCTCCAGGTTTAAGTTCCAGGCTTTGGAACATATGCTTTCTTCCCGTCATATGTCAAGAGCATCCAGAGTGCAGGTACCATGATTGGTGTTTTAGCATTGTTGCTAAAGATATCTGCTACATATATAATTTTGTCCTTAGTTACCCATATCTTTTTGGGTCCTGGTTTGTTAGTTTTACCAAAATCTGTTTGAATTTTGGTTCAGCAGAATAATCATTGCTAGTGTATTTCAGGTCATGTGTGTGCCCATATGTGAAGTGTGATTTTAGTGGTGTGCATTTAATAACTAGGTCTATGAATTTGTTAGGTGGAGATACCTTACCTTGGTATCCTATTCCTTTTCTGCCATTCCTGCTAACTCCATAGATCATTGAAGCCATCTTGCTTCTATCTATGTTTTTAGCCAGAAACTTCTGAAAGCTGTGATCATACTCTTTGATGATCTTATCCGTATTATTGGGAGTCTCTGAGATTATTTCCTTCTGAGAGTTTTGTAAATCATTTTCTAATTTTAAAATCTTTTCTTTTAACTCATAATTTTCTAATCTAAGACTCTCAGTTTCTTCAGAGTCAGAGACAAGATCCTTTTTCAAGTTCTTGAATTTGACTCTGATCTGCTGATACCTTTCTAGAATTTCATTCAGACTTTCTGCAAGTTCAGCTTTAGTAAAATTAACAATGAAATCATGAAATACCTTTTCCGTGTCTGATTTTGAGTCTGAACCAGAAGCTTCACTATCATCTGTCACATTTGCCATAAGAGCGATGTTGGCTCTTTCATCATCTGACTCAGAGTCAGCATCAGAAGTGTTTGAATCGTCCCATGTTTCCATGAGGATTTTCTTCTTCTCCTTGAAGAACTTCTTTTTGGGCTTCTCCTTCTGAAGCCTTGGACAATCACTTTTGTAGTGCCTTGTTCATTGCACTCATAGCAGATGATGTCTTTGTTATTTGAATATCTGTGACCGGAGGAAGCTTCAGATCTTCTGTGTCCAGAGGAGGACTCAGACTTTCTATATTTGGAGGAGGATTCATTCTGATTCTCTGATCTTCTCGGGTTTCTAAATTTTCTTTGTCTCTGCTTCCACAACTAATTGACCCTTTTGGAGAGAAGAGACAATTCGTCTTTTTCTGATGAGGATCCATCAGAAGTTTCTTCCATATCCTGCAAAACCTTAGAGTCAAGTTTTTTGTTAGATTTTAATGCTAAAGGCTTTCCTTGTTTATGAGGCTCGTCTTCTTCTAGCTCTATCTCATGACTTCTGAGGGAGCTAACAAGTTCCTCCAGAGATATCTTGTTGAGATCTTTAGCCAGCTTAAGTACAGTGACCATTGGCCTCCATTTCTTTGGTACAGTTCTGATGATCTTCTTTACGTGATCAGTAGTAGAATATCCTTTATCAAGAACTTTCATCCCAGCAACAAGAATCTGGAATCTTGAGAACATTGCTTCTATGGATTCACTGTCTTCTATCTTGAATGCTTCGTATTTCTGAATGAGCACAAGGGCCTTGGTTTCTTTAACTTGTATGTTGCCTTCATGCATCATTCTCAGAGAGTCAAACATGTTTTTGGCTATCTCTCTGTTTGAGATCTTCTCATATTCTGAGTATGAGATGCCACTGAGAATTATTGTTCTGGCTTTATGATGGTTTCTGAAATCACGCTTTTGTTGGTCAGACATCATTTTTTTGTCTATCTTCTGACCACTTTCATCCACTGGATGTGTGTATCCATCAATTACCATGTCCCATAGATCAACATCATGAGCCATAAAGAAGCTCTCAGTTCTGTCTTTCCAGTAGTCAAAATTTTCTCCACCAAAGACTAGAGGTTTGCCGCTGATTCTGTCCTTGTCCTCATGATAGTCATTGCTGATGTTTTGGCTTGGTCCCACCATAGTGTTTTTCTAAATGTTGGATCTTGTACTGAAACGGTTAAGTGTATGAACTCAGAACCAGGCACTCTGATGCCAATTGAAGAAGTGAAAAACACAAGAAGGGGGGTTGAATTAAAACTTAAAAACAAAAGCAGTAGACACAATATTTTTATCTCAAACTACTCCAGTCCACCGGCCAAGGTGATTTCGCATCTCTCCAATGAGGACTTAATTCACTAATCAAAACTGATTACAAATCTACTTTGACAACTGCCAAAGTCTTCTTGAGTACAACCACAACCCGATTTATCTCAAGGAAAATAGCTTAATCAAAAGAAAATGATTTACTGTGTACTGTTGTTTTTCGTTACAAAAACTGTATCACTACTGTGATGTATTACACAATTTGAGAGTATAAGAGAATATGAATATTTTCAGCGTTTAAGATGTATGAGCAATCGTAGGTGAAAATCATAAACGATTTGTCCTTTAAGCTTGTTTATATAGGCGTGGAAATCTGTCCAACATAAAACGTGATAATGAACACTCAATGCACTTTCCATACTAAGAAGATTCTTGTCTGAATGAAGCCGTTGCATATGATACTGTCTTAATTGAAAAGTAATGCTTCAGAATAATAGGATCTTGCATGCTGCTTTTACTTCAAAACTTTGATGACTCAGAGATATTAAGATTTGTTGGCGTATTAGACTTCTTTTCAGAGTCAGAGTATCTTTTACTTCAACGCAAATTCTGATCATCATTCTTCAGAACATTCTGATCAGCTTGAAAGCTTCTGTATCTTTACTTTTGATGTTGTTTCAGTCAGAACTTCTGTATAAAAAATAACACAAATTTAGAGTGCATATTTGTTCTTTGTGTTTGTTATCACCAAACCTCTAATTAAGGGTTTTAGGATCAAACTATGTTCTAACACGTAGTCCCTCGATGACCCTCAATGTTTCCTTCGGTAAACGATCTAGTCCCTAAACGAAATTTCTAAAACGACCCATAGCTTTCCTTCTATGACTATATAAACGTCCCACGCCCGTCCCTTCACATCCAATCATGGGGCTTCTTACCAAATCAATGGTAAAATAGCAACATCTAAATGAGGAGGAAAATAATGTTTAAGACCTTTTGAGTAGGTAGATTGCTCCTAGTTGCTTACTTGCTCACAACAAAAACATTTTATACACCAACACTCTCATTTTGAAAACATTTTTAAAAGACAAACACTTTGTATGCGTTCTTATAGAGACGGGAACCATTACAAGGAAAACTTTTAAAAATCACTTTCAAAAACAAATTCCACAAACACTTCTTTGAACTATTTTCCAAACAACACTTTGTACGCGTTCTTATAGAGACGAGAACCATTACAAAGGCGTTTTCAAAATACTTTCAAAACCCACACCACAAGCACATTTTCAAACAAAAGCAAGTGATCTAGCAAGCAACTAAGATCCCATAGATAACTATGGATGAAAAGGGTGCTAACACCTTCCCTTTTCATAATCTGTCCCCCGAACTCAAGAAAATAATCTTGAAGGTCTTTCCTGTTATTTTCACCCTTTCCTTTATTGGATAAAAGAAAATTCGGTGGCGACTCTTGCTATCCGCAACAATTGCGATCAAATGCAAAACATCCCAAGTCATTTCTCGCACCGTATTACAGAAATGACGACTCTGCTGGGGAGAATCTTAAAAGTGGGGTTACCTTAGGGCTAGATCACCTTTACTTGCTTTTCTTTGTTTGACTTGTTTGCTTTATATCTTGGTTCCTTGTTTGGGCTTATTTTGATCCTCTACTTGGATCTGGGACACCTTGTAGGTAAGTAACAATAAGTTGTGGAAACTGCGCGGGGTATACCGACATGGTATAAGCAATAGCTATGTTAGTGTGACACATTTGTTGGTACCGGTAGCCCTTGAGTAGTCAAGGAGAATACGGGGCCGCTGTGTGGTGTCATGAAGCACTAACTGATTTTGGAACCTTTACTTGAACAACTAAGCCTTTAGGAAGTAGTGAGGTAGCCGGCTTTGGTGCAATCCGAAGTTAGTTGATACTCGATACTACGCTCATTGAGATCGGACTTTTGGGATATTTCGATCGCCATTAAAGAGGCTTGCGCTGAAACAATGCCCGATGAAGAAAGATCAGTGATATTGAAATCCCCTAGAACCCGATTACTTTCTAGGACAGGTTGAGCTGACTAAACTTCAAGAGGGTACTTACCTATAAACTCCATGCAAGCCTAAACCTAAGGACTTTTTTGCTTTGTGTGTATATTCTTACTTGTACATAACATCATAGCATCATACTGTTGCATTTGCACTAACCATTTCAAGGATTATTGGGATTTATCTTTGTTCTGTTTTGTAGGACATGGCTTTCACCCGCAGGAATACTATCCAAGTCAATCTCGTAAGAGTTCCTTCTCAACTCAAAGAGTTAGCATCAAGGGTTCCTTGGAGTTCTTCATTCATCGAAAGACATGGTCAACTCTTAAACTTGGTTACCTCGAGCATTGATGAAGACATGATGAAGGTGCTTTTCCAGTTCTTCGACCTTTTTCACCATTGCTTTACCTTCCCCGATTACCAGCTTGTACCTACTATGGAAGAATTCTCTCAACTCTTGAGGATTCCTATTCTCAATCAACTACCTTTCAACGATACTAAAAAAGACCCAAGCCCGGAAAAGATTTCCCGAGCATTACACTTGCAACAATCCGACGTCACGACTAATTGGGAAACAAGAAGTGGTGTCAAAGGGTTCCTAGCCATGTTCCTATTGGAGAAAGCTCAAGATTGTTTGATCACTCTGGATTTACAAGCCTTTGAAGAAATCTTGGCCCTTCTCATCTATGGGATGGTACTATTTCCAAATCTTGACCAACTTATAGATGTAAATGCTGTCAAAATCTTTATGTCTCGCAATCCGGTGCTTACTATTTTGGGAGATATACTGCATTCTCTACACTCTCGCACCATGAGGAAAAGAGGAACCCTCATGTGTTGCACTCATCTATTTGCTAGGTGGTTTGTTTCACACCTCCCCCGATCCGTTGTGAATAACGAGCAAGGTTTGAGATGGTCCAATAGGTTGATGTCGCTCAGACATTCAGATATTCACTGGTGTTCTCGATCCTTGGAGAACATTACTATCATCGACCGTTGTTGGGAATTCCCTAATGTCCCTTTGCTTGGCATTAAAGGAGGTATCATTTACAACCCTTGCTTAGCTTTACAACGGTTCGGGTATGCCCGAAGATATGGTCCTCATGATATGCTCATCCAAGGAGTGGTATTCGACTCCGAGAGAAACAATCAAGGCTATCGTCAGAGGTTTGTGCGAGCTTGGAGGACGGTAAACAAAGTGGATAGTAAGACACTGGGACACAAGAATTCTATTCCCCTTGAGCCTTACCTTAGGTGGGTACGAGCTCATGCTCAGAAGCTCGTGATGCCTTACCCCTCAATCCTACCAGTTATCATGGAGCCTGTTGCTGAAGGAGATGTCCCGTATACTGTCCTCTATCCCAACATGCCTACTTCTCTTGATGACTTGCAAAAGGGTTAGATTCAGCTAAAGGAAGAGCAAGACACCTTCGAATCTCAGTTCTACGCAAGTGAGAAAAGGGTTTTGGAGCTTACAAGGCAACTTCATGAAGAACAAAGCTTGAACACCTACCTAACACCAAAGAGGATGCGTTCGACCTTTTTGTCTTAGGAATCTATCTTGTAAGCCCAAGAGGCACATTGTAACCATTTTGAACTGATTAATGCAATTTGACGTTTGTTCATTCTTTGTCTAGACAAATTTAAATCTTATAAATCCTTGAAATCATTTGCATGCACATTTTTCATGCATCATAACATAATAGGTTTTCCACAACATGTTTCCTTATCTTTCTTCTGTTTATTTCAGCAAGATGGATATCGAGAAAATAGTAAAAGACCTACAAGCACAAAACTCCCAGTTTCAAGAGACTCTGCTGACCCTGACCAAGGGGCAACAAGAGTTGATGTCGCTGCTGGCATCCAAAAAGAAACCAAAAAGGAAAGCCCTAGTCAACATGGGTAAAAGATTCAGAGAGCCGATCCGCCAGATACCAATAGTTGAAGATTCGTCTGAGGAAGATAAAAATCAAGTTAGAGAATCAAGGAGTATCCAGGCTGAATGTGTCAATGATCGAGTGTCCGATGATAAAGACTATTTTGATTAGCAGTATCCTCATGCCGATGATAAGTACAAGCAGCTAGAGGATAGACTGAAGGCCGTTGAGATTCAAGCCATCCCTGGTTTGGATTTTTATGATTTGGGTTTAATATCTGGGGTTGTCATTCCCCATAAATTCAAGATACCAGTCTTCGTTAAATATGACGGGGTTTCTTTCCCAAAGCTTCATCTGAAGTCTTACGTGTGCAAAATACAACCGCACACCACCGACAAGAAACTCTGGGTCCATTTCTTTCAAGAAAACTTGATTAGGACTCAACTAGAGTTGTTTTACCAATTGGAGGGTTCCCGTATCCATACATGGGAAGACTTGGCCACTAATTTTTATCACCAATACCAATACAATGCCGACCTGACACCGACTAGAGTTCAACTGCAAGATATGACGATGGGTAAAAACGAGGGGTTTAAAGAGTACGCTCAAAAGTGGAGGGATCTTTCCAGTAGGGTCCAACCACTGTTAGCTGATAGGGAACATATTGATATGTTTATGGGTACACTATCTGGTCCATTTTCTACTTATTGGTTGGTTGTTCTTCGTCCGGTTTCACCAGACTGATCCTAACAGGTGAAAGGGTTGAAAGTGGTATCAAGAGCAGGAAAATCCACATAGCATATGATTCCACCTTCAACTCCCTAAAGAAGCCCTTGACTGGGAAGAAATAAACTATTACTGTGTATGGGGCAAATCCCTTCCAATCATCAATGATTTGAGGCTCCACGAAGACAATTCACAAGGATAGACATGTCGCTATCCCAAGCCTTACAACACCTGTTAAAGGCTAACTTGGTGACACTGCGTGATCCTCCGGCCAATCCGAACACTTCCTCACCTAAATACAATCCGAATACCAAGTGTGCATATCATTTAAATAGTCCTGGGCATGAGATCTATCAATGCTAGGCACTGAAGATAAAAATTCAAGACCTAATAGACAACAAGACAATCAAATTTTATCCGCCTACAATTCCCAATGTGATAACGGCGCCAATGCCAAACCATGGCAAAGGTGTCAATGCAATCAAAGACACTATTTTTGTTTCCTCCGTCGAAGACTTAACTACTCCGTTAACTGTTATAAAAAATAATTTGTTGAGAGTTGGGGTTTTCCCTGGCTGTTTGAAGGATTGTGATTGCCGCGCCAAACAACTTAATGGATGCGAATGGCTGAAGGAAGGTGTTCAACTCCCGACGAATAGTCACGAGATCCTATTTGAAAAAACTCCATCCATAAAAAATTTGACCGGTAAGATTGAAGACCTCTCTAACATAACAATTTCAAATAAGCCTCTTAAGATCTCCTCAAAGGGTCCTATCAGGATTTCAAATGAACCGACTGTTTCTCCTCTGATAATTACTACCCCTGGGCCAATTTGGTACTCTTCCAACAAAGCAGTGCTGTGGAACTACGATGCCGAAGTGTTTTACCATGGAATAAAGAAAGATCCTTGGATTGAAGAAATCAAGGCTGATGAAATTGGTAATATTATTGGCTCTAGTAAGGTGACCAGAACTGGGAGAATCTTTTCGCCCAACATTTCACCACCAACTACTACAACGACACCTGTCCGCATCACCGCTGCTAAGCCTGGTGCTGGCATTAAAGGTAAAGAGAAAGTAGTTTAGCCTGCTGAGACAGATGCCTGCAAAAGATGTTGCTGCTGAGGAACCTTCTGCTCAAGAAATGGATGAAATCTTAAAAGTTATAAAGAGGAGTGATTTCAAGATAGTGGAGCAGTTGGGGCAAATCCCTTCGAAGATCTCCATGTTATATTTACTACTTTGTTCCGATGCTCATTCCCGAACATTAATCAAATTATTAAAGAAGGCTCATGTCCCTCATGATACCACAACTGACCAATTCAAAAATTGTGTGGCAAGCTTGACGATCGACAATGGTTTGGGGTTCTCGGATGCTGATCTGACACCACTTGGAAGGAAACATAAACAGGCTTTGCATGTTTCTGTTGAATGTAAGGGGACTACCCTAGCACATGTTCTGGTTGACACTGGCTCTTCTTTAAACGTGCTACCCAAGGGGGCTTTGGATCGGTTAGACTGTGAAGGACTGGTGTTGAAGCCGAGTGATATTATTGTGAGGGCTTTCGATGGGTCTAAAAGGATGGTTCATGGAGAGGTAGATCTCCTGATTAAAGTGGGAACTTAGATTTTCAACTCTACTTTCTATATCATGGACATCCGTCCTTCTTACTCCTATTTGCTGGGTTGCCCTTGGATCTATGGATTAGGGGAAGTAACATCTACCCTTCACCAAAAGCTAAAGTACCTAGTTAAGGGGCGGATCTTCACTGTTTGCAGTGAGGAGGAGTTCATGGTAAGCCACCTCCATTCCTTTAAATATGTGGAGATGGATGGCGAATTTATAGAGACCCCGTGCCAGGCTTTTGAAGTTATACCGCCTATGTTCGCTACTGCCAAAATTTCCTCTGACATGCCCAAAGATGATAAGGTCGTGCTAAAGATGGTTTCATTTAAAGATGCTCGTGCCGCAGTCGAAGAAGGAAGCTGTGTTACCTGGGGGAAACTCCCCGAGATCCCGTTCAAAGCAGACAAATGTGGGTTGGGTTTTACTATCAAGGCTCAAAAAGAAGTGAGGCGCGCTCGTGCGAGAAAGCCACCTCTCCATTTTGGAAATCATGAAGTAAATGATGTGGAGGATTCTGTTGATGAATGTGCATTCGAAGAATGGATATACCCTACCACGACAGAGCTCAACAATTGGCGCACAAAGGACTTCTTTCCCATCTCCTTCATTGAGGAGTAATTATTTGTTTTTTTTTTTTGCTTTCTATCAATTCAAGAGCCTTTTATCTGTAATATTAAACAATGAATTTTAAGCCATATGCCTTGCCCGGGGCACCATGGTCCATTTCTTAAGGGTTTTATTTATGTTCATTTTATCATATGATCATTCAATATAAACCATTGGACTTTTTGCATTCAAATTTTTGAGCTCATTGTCTTTCTTTCTCTTTAATACACTTTTCAAATAGCCATGTATCTTACATGCACACACATACACACACTCTTACAGGTCCTCGTCCACTCTGGATCCCATTTCCAATGACTCTACTATTGCCAACTATGATTTTGAACGTCCAATTAACCAAGCCAAAGACGAAGGCGAGGAAGATTGTGAAATACCAGGAGAACTAGCCAAACTTCTAATGCAAGAGGAAAAATCTATTCAGCCGCATGAAGAATCAGTTGAAGTCATCAACCTAGGTACCGAGACAGATAAGAAAGAGGTCAAGATCGGTGCCAACCTAGGAAGTCGTGTCAAAAGCAGACTGGTTCAGATGTTACATGACTATGTGGAAGTGTTTGATTGGTCGTATGAAGATATGCCAGGGTTGGATACGAACATTGTAGTTCATCGTCTTCCAACAAAGGAAGATTGTCCTCATGTCAAGCAAAAAGTTCGTCGCATGCGGCCTGACATGTCTAAAAAGATAAAAGTTGAAGTGATGAAACAATTCGACGCAAGATTCCTAGCAGTGACATCTTATCCCTAATGGGTTGCAAACATGGTGCCGGTGTCGAAGAAATACTAAAAAGTTTGTATGTACGTAGATTATAGGGATCTAAATAAGGCAAGCCCCAAGGATGACTTCACTCTACCTCATATTGACGTCTTGGTCGATAACACTGCTCAACATAAAGTATTCTCTTTCATGGATGGTTTCTCCCGCTATAATCAAATTAAGATGGCT
Source organism: Vicia faba (assembly GCA_948472305.1). Lineage (NCBI taxonomy): Eukaryota > Viridiplantae > Streptophyta > Magnoliopsida > Fabales > Fabaceae > Vicia > Vicia faba. The sequence goes on along the minus strand of OX451741.1, from coordinate 1,340,806,546 downwards.
CCCGAAGAGATGGAGAAGACCACCTTTGTTACGCAATGGGGCACCTTTTGTTACAAGGTCATGCCATTCGGGTTGAAGAATGCAGGGGCAACATATCAAAGGGCTATGGTAGCTTTGTTTCATGATATGATCCATCATGAAATAGAGGTATATGTGGATGATATGATCGCAAGTTCACAAACTAAAGAGGAGCATCTCAATCACTTATACAAGCTATTCGAGAGGCTGAAAAAGTACAAGTTGAGGTTGAACCCTAATAAGTGCACATTCGGAATACGATCTGGAAAGCTTCTAGGTTTTGTTGTTAGCGATAAAGGCATCAAAGTTGATCCTGCAAAGGTAAAACCCATTCAAGAAATTACAATTCCCCATTCCGAAAAGGAGGTTATAGGATTCTTGGGTCGTCTTAACTACATCGCCCGATTTATATCTCACTTCACTGCTACTTGTGAGCCAATCTTCAAACTCTTGAAGAAAGATCAAATAGTCAGATGGAATGATGAATGCCAAGCTGCCTTTGACAAAATCAAGGAATATCTACAAGAACCTCCTATCCTCATGCCTCCAGTTGAAGGAAGATCCTTGATCATGTACTTGACTGTGCTAGAGAATTCTATGGGATGTGTATTGGGCAAACATAACGAGTCTGGCCTAAAATAGCATGCAATATACTACCTGAGCAAAATGTTTACCGACTGTGAAACCAAATATTCACTGCTCGAGAAAACTTTCTGCGCTCTGGCATGGGCCGCTCTCTAGCTAAGACATTATATGTTGACTCATACCACTCTATTGATTTCTAAGATGGACCTCATCAAGTACATCTTCGAGAAACCCGCTCTTTCCGGACGGATAGCTAGATGGAAAATGATCTTGATTGAGTACAATATCTAATATACAACATAAAAGGCCATCAAAGGAAGTGTATTAGCATATCATTTATCCCATCAAGCTGTTGATGATTATCAGTCTATGAACTTTGACTTCTCGGATGAGAATATCATGTTAGTAACCGACTGCGCAAAACCTGGACCGTATGACGGACCTGAACAAGGATCTCGATGGACTTTGGTCTTCGATGGGGCTTTCAACACTTTGGGTAACGGAATTGGTGCTGTGACAGTTTCTCCTGAGGGTTGCCACACCCCTTTTACTTCCATACTATGCTTCGACTGTACAAATAACATGGCTGAATTGAGGCATGCATTTTGGGCCTGGAGGCTGCCATTTATTTAAGGATCAAGCATTTGAATGTGTTCGGAGATTCCACTTTGGTGATTAGCCAAGTAAAAGGATATTGGGACACTAAACACCCTAATATTATCCCTTACAAAGAGCTTATGCTATATCTGATTCCTTACTTCAAAGAAATCACCTTTGAACACTTCCCTAGAGAAGAAAATCAGTTAGCCGATGCTTTGACCATAATGTCTTCTATGTTCAAGGTCAAATTGGACAACAAAGCTCCTATGATTACAATTGAGAGATTCGACGAACCTGCACACTGCTATGAGCTTGACACTAACGCCAAGAAGCCATGGTACCATGAGGTGAAGAGATACCTTGAAGAACAAGAGTATCCCGAAGGAGCATCCCTCAATGATAAAAAGTTCTTACAAAGATCCTCAGCCAAATTCTTCCCAAGCAATGGAATCCTGTACAAACACAACCATGATTCTACTCTACTCGGATGTGTGAACAAGAAGGAGGTAGAGGAAATTATGGAAGACATGCATGATGGTCTCTTTGGGACTCACTCTAGAGGACACACTATGGCCTAGAAAATCCTGAGAGCTGGTTACTATTGGTCAACAATGGAGACTGATTTCCATCACCACTCAAGGACTTGCCACAAGTTCCAAATCTATGCTGAAAAGGTCCATGTTCCTCCTATTCCTCTAAACGTCATGACTGCTCTATGGCTGTTTGCAATGTGGAAGATTGACATGATTGGAGAGATTAAACCTACTTCTTCCAATGGACATCGCTTCATTCTAGTCGCTATCGATTATTTCACCAAATGGGTCGAAGCTGCTTCATTTTCCTCAATCACAAAGAGTGTGGTAGCCAAATTCATCAAACATAACCTCATCTGCCGCTATGGTATCCCCGAAAGAATTATCACTGACAATGGGACCAATCTCAACAAGGCCATGATTACATAACTTTGTACTCAGTTCAAAATCAAGCATCATAATTCTTCTCCTTATAGACCTAAAATGAATGGCGCAGTGGAAGCAACCAACAAAAACATTAAGAAGATTATGCAAAAGGTGGTAGTGACCTACAAAGACTGACACGAGATGTTACCGTTTTCTCTTCATGGCTACCTTACTTTAGCTCGGACATCAACTAGGGCAACTCCTTTTTCTTTGGTCTATGGCATGGAAGCTATCCTGCCAGTGGAAGTTCAGATTCCCTCACTAAGGATTATGAATGAAGAAGGCCTGGTCGAAGACGAATGGATTCAGACAAGATTAGGTCAGTTGAACTTGATCGATGAAAAGCAATTGGTTGCTGTTTGTCATGGTCAGATGTACGAAAAGTGTATGATCAAGGCTTTCAACAAAAAGATCTGGCCTCAAGTATATCAAGCTGGTGACTTGGTAATAAAGCACATCATTCTTCCAAAAGGTGACTCCAGGGGCAAATAAACTCCCACCTACGAAGGGCCATTTGTGGTCAAGAATGTTTTCTCTTGTGGTGCCATGATGCTGACTACTATGGACGGTGAAGATTTCCCACATCCTGTGAACGCGAACATAGTTAAAAATACTACGCATAAGAGACCCGCTAGGTTGACACACCTAGGAAAGATAAGGGCATCCCCACAAACCAAAGGTTTGGGGAAAAATTAGGGATATATGTAAAAGATTGTACACCCGGCAAGTCGAAAACCCGAAAGGGCGACTTGGGCAAAAATGGGTATCCTGGTGGGCCGAAAACCCGAAAGGGCGGTCCAGGAAAAAGTTAAGGATTAAAAGCATATGACTATGTGCCATGGAACCACCACAGTCGACTTTATCACCAAGGTCCAAGTTCAAACGATCCAAGATCAATCCAATAGACTTCTGTCAATGGAAAGGGATGTTCAAAGACATTGGTGCAATAGTAGAGTTGGAACACAATAAGATCATTTCCACATGGCTGTTATCTTTGTTTTCAATTTTCTTTTCTTTTCGAAGATTTCCTCTTACTAGGATCTCTATCTCTTTGTACAAAAACGCCTATTCATGGGAAAAACATCAATACAAATATACTTTGAAGTGTAAACTTTTTGTTTTTGTTTTGAGTGCAAAGATGTCCAATGACTATAATTGAACGAACATATACATATGAACATAATTAAACTATTTAGAAAATATGTGCTGCCAAGCAGAAAAAAGCATCTCTTTAATGCAGTTGAGATATCCCCACAATGTTATCTCATTAGCATCATCCCCACAGAGCCGGCTACAATAAACCTTTGCCCCAACAGAGGTACCCACGAAGTTGGATTTATGCAAACCTCGGTCAGAATTTCAAATCTCTCGACAGTCCTCTCCCAGCTGATTTGGTCTTAAAAGAAGAAGCCTTGTGGATTTCTTCCTAAAGAATTCACCTTGCTAGCAGGTCATCAAATATTCTCTTCAATAGGGTTTATTCTTCAACAAAACAATACACTCCTCAACGGAATCATTTCCTATTCAAACAACTTTCAGTTACTATGAAGCCTGAACCCGACCAGATAATAGTTTAACTTCTCAAGTTACTATGAAGCCTGGACCCGACCAGATAATAGTTTAACTTCTCAAGATACTATGAGGCCTGGACCCGACCAGATAATAGTTTAACTTCTCAAGATACTATGAAGCCTGGACCCGACCAGATAATAGTTTAACTTCTCAAGTTACTATGAAGCCTGGACCCGACTAGATAATAGTTTAAATTCTCAAGATACTTTGAAGCTTGGATCCGACCAGATAATAGTTTAACTTCTCAAGATACTATGAAGCCTGGACCCGACTAGATAATATTTTAACTTCTGAAGTTAGTATGAAGCCTGGACCCGACCATATAATAGTTTAACTTCTCAAGTTACTATGAAGCATGGACCCGACTAGATAATAGTTTAACTTCTCAAGATACTATGAAGCATGGACCCGACTAGATAATAGTTTAACTTCTCGAGATATTGTAAAACCTGGACCCAACCAGACAAGGGTTTAACTTCTTTTCCCCAATAGAGTTTGCCTCTACCCCAACAAGCTACTGTGAAGACTGAGTCCGAACAGATATCAGTTCAACTTCATCCTTTCAAGTAAGTTACTGCAAAGCCTGGACCCGACCAGATATCAGTTCAACTTCAAGTAAGTCACTGCAAAGCCTGGACCCGACCAGATATCAGTTCAACTTCATCTTTTCAAGTGAGTTATTGCAAAGCCTGGATTTTGACCAGATAACAATTAACTTCATCCAACTCAGAAATCTGAGAAACCTGGAATCCGACCAGATAGTAGTTTAATGTTAGTAAGTCACTGCGAAGCCTGGAATTCGACTAGATAACAGTTTAACTTCACTCTCCCAAGTAATTTTCTATGAAGCATGGAATCTGACCAGATAACAGTTAATTTAATATTCCCCGGTAAGTCGTTGCGAAGCCTGGATTACAACCAGATAACAGTCAACCTTAGTATCCCCAATAATTTGTTGCCAAGCCTGGATTTTAATCAGATAACAGCTAAACTTCCAATGCTCTCCAGTTAGGAACAATTCCCCAGTAGAGCAATGGACAATCAAAGTTCCTGAACTTTATTTCTCCGAGCAAAGATCAACACTCTCCACAAAGTGTTCTTAAACAAGCCAATATTCCCCAGCGAAGTTTCTCCTCAAACAGTAAAACAAGGATTCACAGCGGAAAGATTCTAAAATAAAGTTGAAGATACACCTACTCGGGATTCAGGCTCCCAAGGCTCTCCAACATGTTGTCAAGGATTTATTTTCCTAGACAAAGATACATTGCAATAAACACATCACATTCATAAACCATAACACATGCATGATAGTTGCATACAACATAATCTCATTTATTTTGAGAAAGTCATTACGCCATGCATACATCTGCATGCAACTAATCCTTTTTTCCTTGCAGGAAATATCAAACATCAAATAAAGACCTCTTCTGGTTAGATTTATCTCTCCTAGTGGAAAAAACAGGCAAAATACAACTCTCCATCATCTCCCCAAATGTCATATTTAATCCCATTCCTTACACAGTCAGCTAACACACCGTCGAGTGCAAATTTATGGGCACTTTAGTATTCAATCATCTTCCACCTTCAAGCCACGAATGGCAGACTCGCTAATCTAACTCTTCAGATTTAAGAAGATTGAATAGGGGCAATTATTGTACCCTAAAATTTTCCCTCTCATTTTTCAAGATTCCTCTCGTATATGTGGTTACAAACACTTGTTTAAAGAAATAAAGAAAAATGAAATTTTTTGAAGATGACAAGTTGTTACTTCGATTGGTCGAAGGAAAAGGAAAAATGAAGATGATAATGTTCCCTTCGATTAGGTCGAAGAAGAGCAAGTCTGCTTCGATACTTAATTTGATTACACACTGGCTACCTTCGAAGCAATCTGCTTCGATTCTCAATTTGATTAGACACTAGCTACCTTCAAAGCAATCTGCTTTGATTCTCAATTCGATTAGACACTAGCTTCCTTCGACCTACATGTTTCGAATGGTTAAAAGGCTCTCTCCGAGCACTCTTCAAATCCACAAGCTTCGATGGGGCAGTGTGTTTGCTTCGATCCACAAGCTTCGATGGGCCAGTGTCCTTGCTTCAATCCAAGCTTCGACATGGGCAACGCCTCCCTTCAAGAAGCTTCCTTCGAACATGCTTCGACTAAGGCAAAAGTTTCCTTCAAAGCAAGCTTGCTTCGATTTCATTTTGGCATGTGATTCAAGAACAAATCTCATAGCTTTATCTTCCAAATCTCACTTTTCAGGCTATGTTGCTTCCAAATCTTTACATAATCAGAGGTTGACACACAAAATCAAAGTTGTATCCATTAGATATTACTATATTTGGACGAAACAAAGAAAAGTTATGTTATCTATTTTCATAAAGGTTATTTTAATCACCAAGTCAGCTCCTTGAGCCCCCAAAAATTTATTTTGTCTGAGCACAAGCAAAGTCAAAATCAGAAGCAACATGGCCATGCTTGTGCTTGTTTTTCACTTATCAAGTCACCTAGGCAAAACAGTACATCAGAAAGATCCTTTGTGTAAAACATATCAACATTTTCATATAAATATGCAAGTTCATTGAATATAAAAAAAAAAGAGGAAAGTTTGCAAAAAATATAGATTCAGAAGGAGGAAACTAAAATTCTAACTCCACTCTCAAACACAAAATCATTAAACACTCTCAAACACAAAATCATCAAACACTCTCAAACACAAAATCATCAAACACTCTTCAAACTTGTTTGCCCCTTTCATTTTTTTCAAAGAAACAGAAACTTAAAACTTGACTTGAATTGGAGGCTTTAACTATCTTCCAAACGAATCAGGTTTAATTCACTCATCATCTAACCATTCCTGGAAGTTGCATCAAAGTCCCTTCAAAGTTTCACCCTAAGAGGTAAGTTTTCTTCAAACTTATAACTCTTCATTCAAGCATCCTTCGAAAATGTAGATATCATGCTGCTCTTAGTTTACGATTATCATTGCCTGTACAATTAGTTTTCGTTTTTGACACTGAACAAAATCCATACGGACCTTGGATTCCCTAGCTTTCGAAATATGTATGCTTCGATTCACATCCAAGTTCTTAGACAGATTTAATGTTTATGTTTTATGTTTCGATTTGTGTTTAAGTGTTAGTTTCGTTTTGATGTCTTCACTGTTTGTTTCGATTGAGAAAAGGAGTGGTTAGGAGCCTCGCCATCAAAGCATCATGGTCTTCGAAGCTGGGTATTTTGACATCCAGAAAAGAATTCACTCTATATTCCATCAAAGTGATCCCATGAATGGATGAAGCAGGCTACCCCCAGTGGTAAAACAACATGCACCAAGGCTTATCATATTGAAGGGTCCTCAGTTAGAAACTCCCATCCAGACCATTTTTTTTTAATTTTCTCACCTTGTTTTGTTTGCAGGAAACATGTTTGGACCTTCTTAATTTTGGGCTTCGATTTTCATACTCTGACCCCCCTGTTTACTAACTAGCAAACAGACCCCCTTGGGTCCAAATAAAAAAAAACTTGTTTTGAACACAAAAACACCCCAAATTCAACTTTTCTCCCCTCTTGACTCATTTTCTTTATGGTATTTTTATTTTATTTTATTGTTATCATTAATATCTTTTATTTATTTATTATTAATACAAAAAGACATAAATAAAATTTTCCCTTTTAAAATTAATTTAGTTTAATTTTCTTTTGTTAACTAATTATTTCTTTTTTAGTTTACTAGGATAAAAATCTTTTCAAAATAAAACAAAACAAGTTCTTTCCTTTTCTCCATTTTTACCTTGTACATTTATTAAAATTCAATATGGTTGTAATAGATAATTAGGATTTAATTTCTTGCAATCCCCATTTGTAAATTTGTATACCCCATCCTCCAATGATTGTAATAGCGTAGGATATTTATTTTCTGCAATTTACCGCTTTCATATAAATGCTAGTAAATTAGGACGTGCATGGCAAGATAAAAAATTAATCTTAGATCACTCTAATCCAAGATAAAAATGCATGTAAATATAAACACTTTCACACATGCACCCTTAGGGTAATCTCACTTGTTGCCTCGGAAAATAGTCATGTCCCTCGAATATGGGCATTTTAGCAAAGACCCTCGATAAAATATCGTAGTCCCTCGATGACCCTCAATGTTGCCTTCGGTAAACGATCTAGTCCCTAAACGACATTGCTAAAACGACCCATAGGTTGCCTTCTATGACTATACAAACGTCCCACGCTCATCCCTTCACATCCAACTATGGGACTTCTTACCAAATCAATGGTAAAATAGTAACATCTAAAGGAGGAGGAAAATAACGTTTAAGACCTTTTAAGTAGGTAGATTTCTCCTACTTGCTCGCTTGCTCACAACAAAAACATTTTATACACCAACACTCTCATTTTGAAAACATTTTCAAAAGACAAACACTTTGTATACGTTCTTATAGAGACGAGAACCATTACAAGGAAACCTTTTCAAAATTACTTTCAAAAATAAATTCCACAAACAATTCTTTGAACTATTTTCCAAACAACACTTTGTACGCGTTCTTATAGAGATGAGAACCATTACAAAGACATTTTCAAAATACTTTCAAAACCCACACCACGAGCATATTTTCAAACAAAAGCAAGTGATCTAGCAAGCAACTAAGAGCCCATATATAACTATGGATGAAAAGGGTGCTAACACCTTCCCTTTTCATAATCTATCCCCGAAATCAAGAAAATAATATCGAAGGTCTTTCCTGTTCTTTTCACCCTTTCCTTTATTGGATAAAAGAAAAGTCGGCGGTGACTCTTGCTATCCGCAACAATTGTGATCAAACGCAAAACATCCCAAGTCAGTTCTCCCTCCGTATTATAATTCTGTAATTAAGGAATCAAGGTTTCCAGTTTCACATTGAGGTGAGATTTTTGAACTTCGATTTTCTTTGTTTAGCATGATTTGATGAATCATTCCATGTTCATGATGTATTATTAGTTGGCCAGACTATATGTCTGATGTACTTGGTTCACTTGATTGAGGTTTAAATCGTGTTATATGCATTTTATGCAACTTCTGCACTTCATGTTTTCAGTAACTTTGCGCGCGTATTTATTTTAGATCTCTTGTCCATTGAGAATTTTATGATAATCATGAGATATATGGTAACTTCAGTTTTAATTTGCGCTTTGGTTCATGGATTTTGGTTGAGAAACGAGCGCGACTGATGAATCTGAATATAGGCTTGTGACCTATTTTATTGAACACATTTTGATATGCTGGAGGTTGAAGACAAAGTGAGGTGGCGCGCTCTGGTTGGTTTATTTGAATTCTTAATGCATTTCATATTATTTGATTTTAATTGATTTTCTCTAATTTTATTTTGTGATCAAAACATCTTCAAAAATTCTAAAAAAATTACCATAGGCTAATATTGATTTCTAGTGTTTGTAATATTTTTTCTGGAATTTTTAAAAATCATTGGACGGGTGAAAAAATTCGTGCATTAATTAATTTTGTTTAATTGATTTTTGCATACATTTTTTTGTTAATTTTTGTTTATGACCTTTCCTTTGTACAAAATATATGTAAAAAATATTTTGGACACTTTGATTAGTCTATTTTAGGATTAAGAATTTTATTTTAGAATTTTCATTCTTTTAGTAGATTAATTAATTAATAGGATTAAATTGATTCTTATGTTTTTGTCAATTATTTTAACCTTGCTCTTAATATTGGAAAATTCCACAAAAAATGTTTTAGACACCTAACATTACTTGAAAATTGATTCTGAAATTTGTTTGGTATTTTTCTCATTTTTGGTCAGAAAATTAATTTGAGAATTTTATTTGGTTTATTTTTGTTTCATAATTTTTCTTTACATATTTTCCTTAATCTAAAAATTCTGAAAAAATTTATAAAACTTAAAAATAATATTCCTTAATTTGTATAAGTTTCTTGGAAATTTTAGAAATATTTTTATTGATTTTTAAAATTTGTAAGACTAATTAATTGTTTGTTGATATTTGATTTTTTATTTTTTTTTATTTTTGATGCAAAAATTATGGGAAAATTCATGAAAGCTTATTTGGATCAGGGGAATCATAAAACAATTTTGTTTAGCATGTGCTTTGTGTTTTGATCATAATTTCATTTTTGTTGATTAAATAGTTGCTTAATCATTTAATCAATTAAGAAATTGCTAAATTTTGGGTTTCCTCTTGGTTTTAAAATGTAAAAAAATGGTTCCCCTGACCTTTTGAGTTTCCTCATATTTGATGTATCTTTGTTTTGAATTGTTTGATCTTTGATCTTAATTAATCAATTGTTAAGATTAATTTCTAAATAATTAGGGTTTTTTTACCTACTTAGCAAGTTTCCATTTCAAAATCAATTTTCTTTGAGTATTCAATTGAATTTAGTTCTTGTCTGAAGTTCATAGATGGATTGAGAATCTAAAAAAGATTTTTATTGAATTAATTGACTTGGTTTGACATTTTTCCTCAAATCATTTTGAAAACTTGTCTAGTTTGACATTTTGGTCAACTAGTTTTGATGTTTGAAGCTTGTTTTACCCCCTCCTCATCTATATATGAACTTGAGACTTGCTTTCTGACTTCTTCATATTACAAGGATGTCATAGAAATTTTGGTTTGAATTATTGAAGTCCCTTTCTATTGTTGATGAATTTTCAAAGTGAGAGTGCCCAATTAATGTTGCATATCTTGTTGCAATTTGTTTGACGGCCAATGAACTTGCGTGAGGCCTATAATTTGGCATTTAGTGATCATGTTGCTCCTGTTTCCTCACACCAATTCAAGTCAATCTTCTTGATTTCCCATAATTGGTTGATGAGCCCCCCTTTTTTACACATGCCTCCTAAATAATGATTCACTTCTTGTTTTTACTTTGAGTTTTGAATTGTTTCCTTGAGGTCATCAAATGACCAATGATGACATGTTGAGGAATGATACATCAAGGATAGTCTCATGAAGACTTGAGATCATTTGACCTTTAATGCTTGAACCATTTTCATCCAAATATGAATTTGATGTTCTCTTCTTCTTTCCTTTTGAATCTTTGAGGTATATTGAATGCACATGTGCAACGTATATTAGAATCCACATTTTAAACTCTTGGTCATATCCTCATGGAATGTTAGGAGCTTGATTTCATTTTTCTCTTGGTTAGGTTTGAGCCTTCTAACTTTGTTTTTGCTTGAATTCTTTTCCTTGCTAACTTGTGATCCAAGCTTTGTGATACATTTTTATGGTGCCCCTCTTTTGTTATGCTTGTGAACCATGATGAAGTGAATGAATATGGATGTGAAATATTTTATACTGACTTCTAAAGTCTCTTGATTTTATTCTTCTCTAGCTTCTTTGATCCTTGATTGATATTTACTTGTCAATTCAACATGGTGATAAAAAGGAGCAATAATCTTTTAGCTTTAACCTAATTGTTGCCTATGCCTATTTGATGTTTCTCATACCTAATGCTTTAATATCTTCTATCATGCTTTTCCATTTCCTTGTTATATCATCATCCATCCTATTCATCACTTCTCTTTGAGATCACTAATTTATATGTTAAATGTGGGAGGTACTCTGAGAAACTTTTCCATTTTTGACTTGATGTTGTGGTGTTCCACTTTATTTGTGGAACACAGTTGACTGTTCTTGCACCATCCTTGTGCTTTTCATATTTAATGGTCCTTGCAGGATATATATGTGACTGTGATTGCCATACATCACCTGTGGGACATGTTCATAGTTGAAAGCCTCGGTGCTTATATTTGATGGCATGATTTCTGACTTGATTTATTTGCTGATGCTAGCTTGCTTGAAGTTCTCTGGGTTTCTTTTCCTCTCGCTCAGTTGCTACGAATAGTTATCCGTTTGGTATTGCACTATTGCCTTTTTACTGTTTACGCTCTTTGTTGCTTTCTATTGCATGATGGGACCTCTGTTGCTGATATATGTCAGGAGGACCTCTGTTTTATTTAAAGACCTGTAGCAGGCATTATGTACTTTTTTTCTTTATGTGTTGTGTTTTGTGTTTATTTCCTCAGTTGTTGATCGATGAGTCACTAAATTTAGAAATTGAGATCACGACTTCGCTCTCAGTGCATGTTCCCTATAGGATTTTATTGCTTTCCTCAATTGTTGATCGATGAGTCACTCAATTTAGAAATTGAGATCACGACTTCGCTCTCAGTGTATGCTCCCTATAGGATTTTATTGCTTTCCTCAGTTGTTGATCGATGAGTCACTCAATTTAGAAATTGAGATCACGACTTCGCTCTCAGTGCATGCTCCCTTAGGATTGCTCGTATAGGTTTAGTCCTCGAGCTAGACCTTAGGGTAGGAATCCATACATGCTAACATAGGGTAGAAACTTCCCTCTTTTATCCTCAACCTTTAGGATTAATCATTGTATGATAAAATTATGGGTAGTGATAGGCTAGTTTCCTTTAGTTGTTTTTTTCCTTTCTTTGCATATTGCATCTTAAAACTAAAACTTCTTCTTGGCAAATCATAAAAACGTCTCTAATGAACTTAAATCCTTCTTCAAGGTAAAAAATATAAACCAATCTTAATTGTTTGTGTGCCTTTTGGCTTTGTTTTAAACTTTGTCAATTGATGTTTCGCCATCTTTTCCATGCTATCTTGCTATCTTTTTGCCGATTTTTCGCCATCGCAGATGTTTGTCATCCTACTTTGATTCTCAATATCATTGTTAGGTGTGATGTTTTATCATCAGAGTTATTAATGTTTCGCCATCTTTGCCATGCTATCTTGCTATCTTTTCTCTGATGTTTCGCCATCTCACATGTTTGTTATCCTACTTTGATTCTCAATATCATTGTTAGGTGTGATGTTTTATCATCCGAATTGTTGATGTTTCACCATCTTTTGCCATGATATTTTGTTATCTTTTCATCGATGTTTCACCATCGCACATGTTTGTTATCCTACTTTGATTCTCAATATCATTGTTTGGTGTGATGTTTTATCATCTGAGTTATTGATGTTTCGCCATCTTTGCCATGCTATCTTGCTATCTTTTCGCCGATGTTTCGCCATCGCATATGTTTGTTGCCGATGTTTCATCGTCGCGTATGTTTGTCATCCTACTGGGATTTTCAATATCATTGTTAGGTGTAATGTTTGGTCGTCTTGTCTGATATTTTGCTATCATGCTAACTTTTTATCATCTTATCTGATTTTATGTTACCATGCGATGTCTTGTCATCCCTTTTTTTGTTGCTTTATCATGGTTGTTGATGTTTTGTCGTTTTATCTGATGTTTTTCCATCTTGACTATTGCTTTTGTCTTCTTAACTAAAAATTCCAAACCAACAAAAATATATGAGCCGAACTACGACTGCTCTGTTTCCTTAAAGGGATACGTAGGCAGAGGCTTTTGTGGGGCCTAATAGAGCATATCTTTGTAAATATTCCTTTCTTTTCATTTTTCTTTGCATGCATTCCCTTTTCATCTTTAAGCCTTAGATATAGATTTACACACCCATTAGATTAGAACAACAAGAGTGGATACTGTAGAGTACTACGGGTGTGTGGGGTACGAATACCTTCCCCTCGCGTAACAGACTCCCTTACCCGATCTCTCGGTCGTAAGATCGTGATTTCTCTCTCTTCATGTTTTCTCGATGTTTACCTTTCCCTTTCGGCGGGATAAAAGACGTTTGGTGGCGACTTTATTGATTTTTATATCCAATGACGGTTTGGCCGTTTGTTTCAGGTATTACAAGCTTTCAAGCACCAATCTGCATTGGTATTTCAAAGCAACGAGAAAAGGTTCCCAATAAGCATGTTCTTATCCCCACAAAGTTTATTTAATATAGTAGTCATCACAACATTACACTGCATCCTTAAAATGTGTAGCATATCCATTAAAATGGATCATTATGCCATACAAAGACCAAACATGTATGCGAAGTATAAGCCAGATTGGGTACCTTGTACGAAAGACCTAAATCATTCAAAACAACAATACATCCCCACAAAGAATATCAATCTAAAATCCTCAGCTGATGTCCTTCATTACATCACGATACCCAGCTAACAGTGGCAGTGCCTCGTACTCCTAAACACTCGTCTGTGTAAGTTCTATAAACACTCATCTGTGTTGGGTTTTCCAAACACTCATTTGTGTCAATTTTCCAAACACTCGTCCATGTCAGTTCTATAAACACTCGTCTGTGTCAGCTTCCCAAACACTCGCCCGTGTCAGTTCTCAAAACACTTGTCTGTGTCAACTTCCCAAACACTCGTCCGTGTTAGTTCTCTAAACACTCGTCTGTGTAGGTTTTTCCAAACACTAGTCAGTGTTAGTTTTCCAAACACTCGTCTGTGTTAGTTCTCTAAACACTCATATGTGTCAGTTTTTCAAACACTCGTATGTGTTTATTTGTCCCTTAAATCCCAGTAAAATCAGTACATTTGGTCTTTCTGACACCTTCAGTCATCGTGTTGTAATCGATATTCTCACCTGCTTAGAATTGTAGGTCGCTCATAGGACTAGTTCTCTCGGTAGATCGTTCGTAAGGCTTACCTCAGGATTTTAGATGACCCATAGGTCTATATGTCCTTTTAGGTCAATCTTAGGCCTAGTTTTTTGGTAGATCGCACGTAGGTCTCACCTTAGAATTGTAGGTCGCCCGTAGGCCTAGTTCTCTTGGAAGATCCATCGTAGTTCTTACCTCAGGATTTTAGATCGCCCGCAGGTCTATATGTCCTTGTAGTTCACCCATAGGCCTAGTTTTCTGGTGGATCTCCCGTAGGTTTCACGTTAGGATTATAGGTCACATGTAGATCTAGTTATCCTCCTATAAATCACCTTTAGGTCTCACCTTAGGATTGTAGGTCACCCATAGATCTATATTTCCTCATGTAGATCACCCGTAGGTCTCTCTTAGGATCGTAGATCTCCTGTAGGTCTAGCTTTCCTTGTAGATTGTTCGTAGGCCTAGTTCCCCTAGCAGATCACTTGTAGGTCTCACTTTAGGGTTTTAGATCACCCATAGATCTAGACTTCAGTTTGTAGATCGTCCGTAGGTATCACTCTCTTAGGACTGTAGGTCGCCTATATATTTATATTTCCTCCTGTAGATCTCCTGTAGGTCTCTCTCTTAAAATCGTAGATCGCCTGTAGGTCTAGATTTCCTTATAGGTCGTCCGTAGGCCTAGTTCCCCTAGGAGATCGCCCAAAGGTCTCACTTTAGGGTTTTAGATCGCCCATAGATCTAGATTTCAATTTGTAGACCGTCCTTAGGTCTCGTTTCTTTTAGTATTGTAGGTTTTTCATAGATCTTTATCTCTTGTAGATCGTCTCACTCTCTTAGGATTGTAGGTCACCCGTAGATCTAGTTTTTGTTGTAGGTTATCCGTAGGCGTTATTCCCCAAACAGTAGCCCATATGTCTCTTTTTCCTTAGATCACGAGTCGTCTATAGATCTTATCCATTGTCTTTTGGTACCTATTTTTTCAATCGCCTTTTCACATAACAAACATCCTTTTGAGAACCTCGTATTGGCACCGTTACCACGTTATGAGCGATCACTACTCAAAATTCATCCGTAAACCTTTTTCACCAGAAAAACAGAAAAAATCTTTCCCTAATAGATATCACGAAAATAAATAACCCTCTCACACCATATCTTCAGAAAAAAATTTCTACATTGATATTTAATCATCTTCTACCTCGAACATTCAAAATGCTCGCACCAATCACACTTTCAAGTTTAAGACGATTAAATAGGGGCAATTTTCATACCCCAAATTTGTCCTACCCCTTTATAAGGTCCATCTGGTTTATGCATCTCATTTCCTTCGTGTACATACTTCTCATTAGTTCATTTAGCATTGCATGCATCATTAATCTGTAAATGGTCATGGAATCAAGGTATTTCTTTCCGGAAGCTAGACAAAAAGGATTGTTCTGTCGGACAACATAATATGGTAAATCTCTGGTTTTTCAAGGTTTAAATGTGTTCCACATGTTTCTCAAGCTATCAAATTAATAATCAATCAAGCCATAATCATGTCAACCTCTCATGTATTTCAACACACTCTGAATTGCGGAGGAATAAGGTGTTTCAGTGAATTTGAGACGGTGAGAAGCAAAAACAATATTTTTGCTGGTTTGAGTTTAGAAATTCGTAACTTTCGATCGAGGTAGTGTTTTGAAATGGTTCCTCAGGTATTGGAGCCGTCTAGGTATTTTCTTCATTTCATCTGTTCATACCGGAAGCCAATTCTATGAAGAAAGTCTCTAATGAATATGATTTCCCTGAAATGGTATTTGAATTTAATGATTGGTTATCTGTTTCTCGGGTGTTTGGAAATTCATAACTTTCTTCCGATTCAATATTTTTGGTTGAATATTCGAGCATTGAGACTGTATTGATTTTATAATCATTTCTCGTGTTCAGATTGAAGGGTAATTTTATGAAGAAGATCTCTGAGAATTTTAATTCTTTGAAGACAGAGTACTGAATTTAATTGATGGTATGTCGTTTCGAGGATACTTAAAAATTCATAACTTCTGATTGGAATACTATTTTGGAGGGGTTCTTAAGGCGTTAAAACCATTTTAGTATCATATTCAGTTCGTATGTTTGGCTCAAAAGTTGATTCGGTAAGGAAGAACTTCGAATATGCGGATACTTTGAAAAGATACAGTGAAAATACAGTGAAAACGATGTGCTGAACCATTATTTTTCAAACGTTCAAAAATTCATAACTTCTGCCCGGTTCAACATTTTTTAGTGGTTCTTTGGGAGAAAAATATGTCTTGATGTCATCTTTATTCCGTATGTTTGGGTCAAGGACTGATTTTTTGAGAAAGACCCCCAGAAATGCGAATTACCAGAGAAATTATTATGCTGAACCAGATTGTGTATTCCACCATTTCTTGATACTGTAAATATCATAACTTTTTCGAATTTTATCATATCGAGATGATTCTTGCAACATAATTTCACAAATGATGTTGGCTACAAGTTTGCTTCAAGGCTCTAGTTCGGATTCAGCTCCGAAGACTTCAATTCATGGCTCGCTTCTACAACTGAACAGTGAAAAGTTCCGCATTACTGAAAAAGACAACATCAGTGTCAAATATTCTCGCCACTCAAAAATTCATAACTTTCTCAATTTTTATCGTATCACATCTGTTCTTTTGGCACAATGTCAAAAATTTCGTAATCTGCGATTTTGTTGTTGGCCTCGCGTCGAGATTTCACACCAATTATCATTGAGTTTGTGGATTTTCTGTTCGACTGTGTTTGCTGACACTGAGAATTCATCTTTGTGAAGAAATTGATTTGGCTTTCTCTTGTCCCAAACCAAGGCCGAATTGTCAAGACTATATATTGGTTTTCCCTCACTATTTTCACAACACTTGATTCATTTTCTAAATTTCACTCTCAAATACTCTCTACTTTCTCTCTCAAGACTCAAAGGAAATTCAAAATCAAGTTTCCCTCCAAGAAACTCTCTCTCTCTCGTGCCAAACTCCTCCCTCCTCCGGCCAAGCTTCTGCGGCTTTTAATACCCCAAATTTGTCCTACCCCTTTATAAGGATCATTTGGCTTATGCATATCATAATCATCATGTACATACCTCCCATTAGGTCATATAACACATCATGCATCATTAATCAATAATTTGGCATGGGATCAATGATATTGTGGAATTAGGGTTTCTATGGCTTTGATGGTTCTCATCTTCACTCAAGATTGAATCAATTGGTTTCCCAGTAAATGTGGTTTGTGGAACTAGGGTTTGGATTCTTGATTATTGCAAACTTCTCCACCATCAAGCTACAAGGTTGTCATCTTTAACTAAGGATCTTATTGAGTTAATGGTTTGGTTCTTGTTAATATCTCAAGACGTTTCTTCATTCATAAGGCACCCAAGTCAAGAGGATTATGGTTTCTTATTCATGGAGTTTTGAGCTTGCAATACCCATCAACTGAGTTTCATTGGATGCTCATGTAAAAGCTATCCTGGTCATATATATCTCCATATTCACTTCTCGAGGGTTCTCCAAGGAATTGATATGGTATTGGTTGTCAAGTCAAGGGCTTGTCAATTGAATGATAATTGGGAATTGGAAGTTAAGGGCTCAAGGTGATTGGAATTTTCCATTAAGAATTAGAATTGAAGACTTATCATGAAATGAATCAGAAGATCTACTCCAAATTTCTAGGCATATTCATAGTCCATGCAAGTGATTATTTTGATTCAAAGATGACAATTGGATCCATATTCTAAGGTGGGAAGATTTGTTCATTTAGAAACAAGTAGTAAAGTGTTCAAGTTTTAATGCAAAAAAAGAAAACTTGAGTTTGGATTTCAAATTGGAAAATAGGGTATTTCATAAAATTTATCTGGTTCACAGGTTTTGTACACCAAATTTGCCCTCCCATTTTTGAAGGCAGTTAATTCAAGACACGTCCTCATGCTTATAAAGGACTCAAGTACTCAAGGCTACTCAAGTGTTGACCAATCAAATCTTATCCTAAGCAATGGGTCCATAACTAGGTTTTGTGTTTCTCAAGGAAGTTTGGGTTTCAAAGATCTCAAATTTTTTCATGGCTCTTCATATGTCCCTAAGAATGCTCATGTCAAGTTCTGCATCACAAGATAGCTCAGTCAATAGCTCAACTGATTGAAAATCAACTATATTGGGTAAAAAGTCAACTATGGTTAATATACAGTAAAACTTCAATATTTTTGGTCAACATCAACATTTTAAAGTGATATTCATCATTTGATCAAGGGTTGATCATGATTTCTCAAGGAAAGCCCTGAAATCATCAAAAGTCAAAAGTTGCCAAATTAGGGCTTCCTTAGGAGAAATCAACTGCAATTTGACCAAGCATAACTTTCACATGATTCATCAAATTTTCCCCAACCAAAGCCCATTTTGAAGTTAATTCAATTCTATACAACTTTTTATTTGTATGCTCAAGTCTAAAAAGTGCTTCATTTGAGAGATATGAGCTCATACATTATAGGTCATTTCAAAAGTCAACAAAAAGACACTTTTTTTCAAGGAAACTTACATCAAGATAAATTCTCCAAATGCAAAAATGATCAAAAGATAAATTGAATAAGACATAACGAGCTTTCCAAAAAGTCCAAGATCACATTCAAAATATAAACATTGAGAGAGTTATGACCATTACAAGTTTAGAAATTTTGAGAAATTGCATGAAGTGCAAAGTGAGCAAACTTGAAATTTTGAACTAGTGAGCCTAACTTTTGATGTTTAAACATGTTACAAATGTGTTAAAGCACCTATAAATCTATTCACATATTTTTTATGATTTTTATTTCTTTTATTTGAATTTTTATTCATTTAAATGCATATAAATCAAATAAAATGTAAAATCATTGGGGCAAGGCACATGATTGGTTTTTTTGGATCAGTTCAGGCCCAAGACAACTCATGACAACCATGCAAAGTCGTGTGAGTTCAAAAATGGCAAGAAATATCTCAAAAAGGAAAATTGAAAACATGTTTTATTCTTGATTAAAATTGGCCATAAGTATATGATTTGGTACCATTCTTGTCACGTTAATCTTGCCTCTATATAAGCACAAGAGATCAGATGCAAGAAGGACACACATCCTTGCCCCAAAAATTGCAAAAAGTTATCCAAATTTTCTCAAAAACCCTCGAGTTTCAAAATTCACGTTGCAAGCCCTCTCACTATGAAATCTTCATTTGAATCATTTCCATGAATATTGAAGGGTAGGTTTGGATCATTTACCATGATCTTAAGCATTTGAAACCGTACAACATAGCGTAACCGATTAACATTTTTTTGCAAATTTATGTCTTTGATTTTGTCTTGTTTTAAATAGATTTGATGTTATTAACGAGTTTCTGAGACATGATTCAACAAGTTTGGATCAATATTGTGATCCCATGAAGTCAAAACTATGAGATGCCATAGTTTCTCCGATCGGTTTTGTTTGGTTCGAATCCCACGATACAAGAATTTTTGACTAAAACTAAGCCTATATTTGAATTCTGGGGGATCGAATTAGGGGGAGTAGGGAAATTTTGATAGGGCTTCCTACTGACTAATGGTAGGATAACACTATCCAAAGGAAAAGGAAAACAACACGAAACACTTTTGAGTAGGTAGGTAGCTCGTAGTCGCTTGCTCATAAACAAAAAACATTTTTCAAACAAAACACTTATTTTCTGAAATATTTCCAAAACAAACACTTTGTATGTGTTCTCAACGATACGTGAATCATTACAAAGTTCATAACACTTAGGTATTTTTCAAAATATTTATAAAACTTACACATTCAAAAAGAATTTTCAAAAGTGAGCTAGCGATTAAGAGCCTGTAGACAACTACTGGTGAAAAGGGTGCTAATACCTTCCCTTTTCATAACCTTCCCCTCGAACTCAGAAAAATTTCAAAGGTCTTTCTTGTTCTTTTCACCCTTTCCTTTATTGGATAAATGAAAAATCGATGGCGACTCTTGTTATCTGCAACATTTGTGATAAAAGGCAAAACCAAAAGTCAGTTCTGCCACCGTATTACAAAAATGGCGACTCTGCTGGGGATTACTAAAAGTGGGGTTACCTTAGAGTTAGATCACATTTAAAATGCTTTTCTTGCTTGATTTGTATGCTTTACATTTTTGGGTTTTGCTAGGGTTTATTTTTTTGTAAAGATCCTATACCCGGATCTGAGGGCATTTTAGGTAAGTAGCAATAGATCATGGAAACTATACAGCGTATACCAATATGGTTGAAGTGATGGCTATGTTAGTGCGATACATTGGTTGGTGTCGGTGTCCCTTGAGTCAGTCAAGGGGAGTGCTGGGCTTCCGTGTGGTGTCATAAGCACTAACTGACCTTAGAACCTTAGTTGACAAAACTTAGCCATTAGAAAGTAGTGAGATGGCTGGCTTAGGTGCAGACTGAAGTTGGTTGATACTCGATAATACACTCAATGAGATCATACTCTTGGGATATTTCAGTTGCAAATTAGATGCTATGTTGAAACAATGCCTGAGAGAAAGATCGGTGATATTGAGACTCCTAGAACCCAATCACTTCTTTTAAGAAAGGTTGAGGCAACTAAACTCAAGAGGGTACTTTCCTACAAACTCCATGCAAGCTTGAACATAAGGCCTTGTGTGTTTTGTTTATGTCTGATTAATTGTTCGAACATGACATCATAACATCATGACATCATACCATATCATTTTTACTAACCATATCAACTTTGTTGTAGGTTATCTTTGTTCTTTGTTGTAGGTTATGGCCTCCGCTCTAAGAAACACTATCCATATCAACTTTGTAAGGGTACCTTCTCAGCTTAAGGAGTTAGTCTCAAGGGTTCCTGAAAGTTATCAATTCATCAAAAGGCATGGTCGACTACTCAGTCTGGTTACATCAGGTTTTGAAGAAGACATGATGAGTTTCCTATTCAAATTATTTGACCCTGCCCATCATTGTTTCCCCTTTCCATATTATCAATTGGTACCCACAATGGAAGAGTTCTCTAAACTACTAGGAGTACCTATTCTTGATCAGACACCCTTCACTGGTTTAGAGGAACCTCCAAAACCACAAGATATTGCAGCAGCCTTACATCTGAAGCGGTCTGACACTGTATGTAATTGGGAAACAAGAAGTGGAGTAAAGGGCTTTCTTGCTAAATTTCTGATAGAGAAGGCTCAACTGTTTTTGGATGCTATGAGTTTTCAGGCTTTCGAGGAGATATTGGCTCTGTTAATCTATAGATTGGTACTATTCCTTAATCCAGACTAACTCATATATGTGAACACCATCAAAATATTTCTTGCTCGTAATTCGATGCCTATCTTGCTTGGAGATATTTTGCATTCTCTTCACACTCGTACTATGAAGAAATGAGGAACTCTCATGTGTTGTATACCTCTACTATCTAGGTGGTTTATTTCTCACCTTCCCTGATCAATAATGAAGAATGGAAAAGGTTTGAGGCATCCTAAAAGAATAATGTCACTCTCTTATACAGACATCTATTGGTATTCCTGATCCCACAAGGACATCATTATTATTGACTGTTGTGGAGAGTTCCCTAATGTGCCACCCCTAGGCATTAGCGGAGGTATTACTTATAAACCTTCTCTAGCTCTATGTCAATTTGGTTATGCTTGAAGAGACGATCCTTATGACACGCGTATCCAGGGTATAGTATTCGATTACGAGAACGATCCTCAAGGATATAATCAAAGGTTTATACATGCTTGGGGCATGGTGAACAAGATTGATAGCAAGCCTTTAGGATAGATGAATTCCATCCCTTTGTATCCCTATCTTAAATGGGTACGAGCTCGTGCTCAAAACCTTATGATTCCATATCCTGTTGTCTAACCAGTAATCATAGAGTCTATTGTCGAAGGAGACGTTTCTCGCACCATCCTTCACCCAGACATGCCTAATGATCTTGAAGAATTGAAGAAATCTTGGATTCAACTCAAGGAATAACGAGACACCTTTGAGACTCAATTCTATGCAAGTGAGAAGAAAGTGTTGAAGATCACGAAGTAACTTCACGAGGAGCAGAGTCTTAATGCATATATCAACACGAAGAGGAGGCTTCTATGAGAAACTTAAAGTTTTCGGAGTTTTTTTAATTTATTCCTTTGAAATCTTTTGTATTCACATAAACTTATTAATAAAAATCTTTATTTCTTTTTCCTTTTGGTTAACAAATTTAAATTTCATAAGGTCCTTGAAAACATTGCATATACATATCATGCATATCACTACATGACATGTGTTTCACGGCAGGTTTCTTATCTTTTTGTTGTTTATTTCAGTAGAAAGAATGGCTCTTGAAAGAATCTCCAGGCTCAGAATGCCCAGTTACATCAATTGTTCCTGAACCTAGCCAAGGGGCAGAAAGAACTGAAGGCCCTCATTACTAAAGAGAGGGGAGAGAAAATTAAGAAACCAGCTGGCGTCCTCAAAATGGGTAGGAGATCCAATGGTCTGATCAAACTAGCTTTGGATTTTTAAGGAGATGATGACCAAGAGGAATATGATAAAAGTATGAAGGCTGAAAATCAGGGTTTTGAGGAGCTAGGTATCATCCCAAGGGTTGTTATCCCCGCACAAGTTCAAATCCCCGCCTTTGCCAAATACTACGGTGTATCTGGTCTTAAGCTTCATCTGCGGTCTTATGTCCGAAAAATCCAACCCCATACTGTTGATAGAAAATTATGGGTGCATTTCTTTCAATAAAGTTTGTCAAGGACACAATTAGAATGGCTTTATCAGTTGGAAGGAACCAACATTCACACTTGGGAAGACTTGGCTGCTACTTTTTACAAGCTGTATCCATATAATGCTGACCTTGCACCGACTTGAGTGCAATTACAAAACATGTCTATGGGCTCGAACGAGGGTTTCAAAGAATATGCTCTGAAGTGGAGATACTTAATTGGAAGGGTACAACCTCCCTTGTCTGATTGGGAGCTAACTGATATGTTTATGGGCACTCTAATAGTTCCATTCTTTAATCTACTAATTGGGAGCTCTTCATCAGGTTTTACTGAGCTAATTCTGACTGGGGAATGAGTTGAAAGCGGTATCAATAGCGGGAAGATTCTCGTGGATGCATCTTCTAGTGTTGTAATGAAGACGTTCAATAATAAGAAGGAGACCAATGCTGTCTATGGCCAGAAGGGCCATGGTAAAAATGATCACCATCAGTCTGTGGGAGCAGTGTTGATTTCTAATCCTGCACCTGTTCAATAACAACAACAGGGGAATCAACCTAGGTCAGATGCTCTAAGGAGGAAGTTCACCAAAACTAATATGCCATTGTCTCAGGTATTTCAACATTTGTTAAAATCAGAACTGACAACACTATGGGATCCTCCTCATAATCCCAACACATCCTCTCCTAAGTATAACCTGAATGTGAAGTGTGCATATCATTCTAACAGTCCTGGGCACGACACCAACAACTGTTGTTCCCTGAAGAACAAAATCCAGGATATGATCGACGCGAAAGAGATTGAATTTGATCCTCCTGAGACCCCTAATGTGATCACTGCACCTATGCCCAGTCATAATAAAGGTGTTAATGCTATCGACGATGTTTCTTATGTCTCCACCATAAGTGACTTGTTCACTCCCTTGATAATCATTAAGAAGAATCTGTTGTGAGCCAGTTTATTTTCGGGTTGCCTTGAAAATTGTTACCATTGTGCATCTCAATCTGATGGTTGTATGTGGCTGAAGAAGGGTATTCAACGTTTGATTGATAGCTGTGAAATTCTGTTTGAGAAGACTCTATCCATGAAGAGTTTGCATGAAAGTATGTCCCAAGAGCTGAGACTTTAAGATGTTTCTATAATCACCATTTCCAATACTCTTGTAAGGATCACCTCTAAAGGTCCCATAAAGATTTTGGCTGAGCCAAGGGTGGCTCCCCTGATCATTACTGCATCGGGGCCAGTACCATATTCCTCTGACAAGGCTGTTCCCGGGAATTATACAGTTGGAGTTTATTATCATGATGTTAATAAAGAACCATACATTGCCAAAGATGACGATACTGAAGTTACCAACCTCAATGTCAAAAATATTGTCAGGACTAGTAAAGTTACAAGAACGGGAAGGGTCTTTTCTCCATAGATCTCTCCTCCAAAGACAATCATAACACCTATCTGTATCCCTACTACTGAGTCAACTACTAACACTCGTGGCAAAGAAAAGATGATTGAGCCTGCCCAAACGAAGGCACCATTAAAAGATGTTACTGTTGAAGATTCTTCTAAACAGGAGATGAAGGAAATACTGAAAATCATCCGCAAAAGTGACTACAATATAGTTGAACAGTTGGGGCAGACGCCCTCCAAGATATCCATGTTATCCTTGTTATTATGCTCCGAAGCCCATGCTCAGGATTTAGTAAAAAAATTTAAGACTTCCCATGTACCACAAGAGACTTCTGCTGATTAATTTAAGAATTGTGTTTCAAGCCTATTAGCTGATAACTGATGCTGACTTAACACCGGCAGGAAAGAATCATAACAAGGCCCTACACGTCTCTATTGAATGTAGGGGCACTACCTTGGTGCATGTATTGGTGGATACAGGTTCCTCATTAAATGTATTACCAAAAGGTGCTCTAGATAGACTGGACTGTGAAGGGGTTATGCTGAAACCCAGTGATATAGTGGTAAGAGCCTTTGATGGGTCAAGGATAATGGTACACGGAGAGGTTGATCATACGATCAAAGTGGGATATCAAGTCTTCGACTCCACCTTCTATGTAATGGATATTCGTCCGACCTATTCCTGTTTGTTTGGACGCCCTTGGATTTTTGGGGAAGACACAGTTACCTCTACCTTGCACCAAAAATTAAAGTATCCTGTGAAAGGAAAGATTGTTACGGTTTATAGAGAAAAATAGTATATGGTGAACCATTCAAATTCGTTCAAATATGTTGAGATGGATGGAGAATTCATTGAAAATCCCTGCCAGACCTTTGAAGCAATTCCTCCCACAATTGCAGTTGCTAAGCTACTCCTAGGATTACCAAGGATCCACCATGAGTGGCATCTCTGAAAGATGCTAGGGTTATGGTAGAAGAAGTTGGTTACACTATTTGGGGTCAGCTTCCTGACATTCCTTACAAGTCCAACAAATTTTGTTTGGGTTTCACCTCAGAGGCTCAGAAAATGGTTCATCGTGCTTATGTTGGGAGACCACCTTTCCGTATCAGTAATAATGAAGTCAATGCTATAGAAGACACTGATAGTGATTATGATTTGGACAACTGGATATTCCCTACTACTGGCGGTGAACTCAATAATTGGAAGGCTAAAGACTTTATACCAATCTCCTTTAGTCGGGAGTAATTTCTATTTCCCGATTTATTACTATCAAGTTTTGGGGATATGTAATTTTAAAACAATAACTTTAAGCCTTGTGCCTTATCTGGGGCACAACGGTCCACTTGCTAGGGTTGTTATATTTCATCCACATATGCTCATCTAATAAAACATTGGATGTTTTTTCATTCAAATTTTGCGCTCTCTGTCTTTTCATTACTTTATTTCTTTCAAGTATAGGTATGTGTTTCTTACACACACTACATTGCAGATCCACATCCATTCTGGATCTCGTCGATATTGATTATGCTATTCCCATTCATGACTTTGAAAATCCGATCTACCAAGCCGAGGACGAAGGTGAGGAAGATTGTGAAATACCTGGAGAACTTTCCAGACTCTTAATACAAGAAGAAAAGGCTATCCAACCACATGAAGAACCAGTCAAAGTTATAAACTTGGGTACCGAGACATACCAGAAAAAGTCAAGATATGCGTTAATTTAGAGAGCAGTTCCAAGAACAGGTTAATTCAGATGTTGCATGATTATGTTGAGATCTTTGCTTGGTCGTACAAAGACATTTTGGGGCTCAATATCGATATTGTGGTCCATCATCTTCAAATGAAAGAGGGTTGATCTCTGATTAAGTAGAAGGTTCATCGCATGCATCCCGAGATGTCAGAGAAGATCAAAGTCGAGGTTATGAAGGAAATTAATGTATGCTTCTTAGAAGTTACATCATATCCTCAATGGGTTGATAATATTTTTCTGATACCAAAGAATGAAGGCAAAGTGTGTATGTGTGTAGACTACAAGGATCTGAACAGGGCGAGCTCCAAAGATGATTTTCCACTTTCGCATATTATTGTTCTGGTCGACAACATCGCTCAACATAAGGTATTCTCTTTCATGGACGGATTCTCGGGTTATAATCAGATCAAGATGGCGCCTGAAGATATAGAGAAAAATACCTTTGTCACACAGTGGGGAACTTTCTACTACAAGGTTTGCCTTTTAGGTTGAAGAACGCCGGCGCAACTTATCAGCATGCCATGGTAACTTTGTTCCATGACATGATTCATCACGAGATAGAGGTCTACATTAACGACATGATAGCAAGATCACAGACTGAAGAAGAGTATCTTGATCATCTACATAAACTGTTTGAAAGACTGAGGAAGTATAAGCTAAGGTTAAATCTGAACAAGTGCACCTTTGGGGTGAGATCCGATAAACTCCTAGGTTTCATCGTCAGTTGTAAAGGTATTGAAGTTGATCCTACCAAGGTCAAAGACATTCAAGAAATGCCGGCTCCTCGTACTGAGAAGGAAGTCAGAGGTTTCTTAGGACAACTGAATTATATTGCCCAATTCATTTCTTATTTGACTGCTACTTGTGAGCCAATCTTCAAGTTGCTGAAGAAAGATCAAGTAGTAAAGTGGAACGACGACTTCCAAATAGCCTTTGATAAAATTAAGGAGTACCTACAAGAACCTCTGATTATGATGCCACCAATTGAAGGAAGACCTCCAGTCATGTACCTAACATTGTTAGAGAACTCAATGGGGTGTGTACTAGGGCAGCATGACGAGTCTGGTCGAAAAGAGCATGCAATATACTACCTTAGCAAAAAGTTTACCGACTGTGAAACAATATATTCACTGCTCGAGAAAACTTGTTGCGCTTTGGCATGGGCTGCTCGCCGACTAAGATAGTATATGTTGACTCATACTACTCTATTGATTTGTAAAATGGATCCCATCGAGTACATATTAGAAAAGCCAACTCTCTACAAAAGAATAGCCCGATGGAAAATGGTATTGACAGAATACGACATTCAATACACCACTCAAAAGGCAATCAAAGGAAATGTACTGGAAGATCATTTGGAACATCAAGCCCTAGACGAATATCAGTCTATGAATTTTGAATTCCCGGACGAGAACATTATGCTAGTTACCAATTGTGAAGAACCTGGATCGTATGAAAGATCTAGGACAAGATACCGATGGACTATGGTTTTTGATGGAGCTTCCAACGCACTTGGCAACATAATTGGTGCTGTAATTATCTCTCCTCAGGGTTTGCATACGCCCTTCACCACCAGATTATGCTTTGATTGTACCAACAACATGGCCAAATATGAAACATGCATTATGGGTATTAAAGCTTCTATTGACCTACGAATCAAGTTTTTGGATGTATATGGGGACTCAGCCCTGGTGATCAGTCAGATCAAGGGAGAATGGGATACGAAGCATCTGAATCTTATCCCTTACCGAGAGAATGTGTTAACATTAATCCCATATTTAGAGGAAATCACCTTTGAGAACATCCCACGAGAAGAGAATCAGTTGGCAGACATGTTGGTTACGATGTCATCTATGTTTAAGGTCAGATGGGACAACGAGGCTCCCAGAATTACCATTGAAAGAATGGACGAACCAACATACTGCTATGAATTTGACACTGACGGATTAGAAGAAAAACCTTGGTTTTATGAAGTGAAGATGTATTTTGAGGCTCAAGAGTACCCTGAAAGGGAATTGATCAATGACAAGAAATTCCTATGGAGGTTCTCGGCTAAATTCTTCTTGAGCAACAAAACATTGTACAAGCGCAATCATGATTCGACTCTGCTTCGTTGCATGGACAAGAAGGAAGTAGATAATATTATGGAAGATATGCATGAATGCATCTTTGGCACTCAATCTAGTGGGCGTACTATGGCAAAGAAAATTCTGAGAGCAGACTACTATTGGTCGACTATGGAAACCGACTGCCACCACCACTTGAGAACTTGTCACAAATGTCAAATCTACGATGATAAAGTACATGTGCCTCCAGTACCTCTGAATATCTTGACTACTCCTTGGTCGTTCGCAATGTGGGGAATTAATATGATTGGAGAAATCAAGCCTAGTGCTTCTAATGGACATCGCTTCATCCTCGTCATCATTGATTACTTCACAGAGGGGGTTGAAGTAGCCTCGTTTGCCTCTGTTTCCAAGAACGTCGTGGCCCGGTTTATTCGGCATAACCTTATCTTCCAGTATGGCATCCCTGAGAGGATTATCACATACGATGGTACTAACCTCAACAACACTATAATCATTGAACCCTGCACGCAGTTCAAGATCAATCACCACGACTCTTCTTCGTATCGACCAAAGATGAATGTCATAGTGGAAGCCGCTAATATAAACATAAAGAAGATTATACAGAAGATGGTTGTGACCTACAAAGACTGGCATGAGATGTTACCGTTTTCTCTTCATGGCTATCGCACTTCAGTTAGAACGTCAACTGGGGAAACCCCATTCTCTCTGGTCTATGGTATGGAAGCCGCCCTACCCGTCGAAGTTCAGATTCCTTCTATGATAATTATGAAAGATGCACACTTAGACGAAGATGAGTAGACTCAAACTAGATTGGATCAGTTGAATTTGATTGACGAGAAAAGGCTTATGGCTGTCTTTCGCGGTCAGATGTATCAAAAGCGTATGATCAAGGCATTCAACAAAAAACTCATGCATCAAGTATATCAGGCTGGTGACTTGGTAGTGAAATGCATAATCCTACCGTAGGGTGATCCCAGGGGAAAATGGACTCCCACTTACGAAGGACCATTTGTAGTCAAGAAGATATTTTCAGGCGGTGCCATGATACTAACCACCATGGACAGTGAAGATTTCCCGCACCCTATGAATACAGACATAGTCAAAAAACACTACGCATAAAAAAGTAACCCGTTAGGTTGACTGGCCTAGGAAAAAATAATGGCATCCCGGCGAACCAAAAGGATTCGGGAAAAAATTAGGGATATATATAAAAAAAGTGTGCACCCGGCAATTCAAAAACTTGAAATGGCGGCAAGGGCAAAAAAGGGTTTCCCGATGGACTGAAAACCCGAAAGGGTGGTCCAAGCAAAATTTAGGGATTACAACGTACGACTATGTCCCGTTGGATCACTTACAACAAGCTTTATTACCAACGTCAAGTTCAAACGGTACAGATAAATTCAGTCAACTTCTTCCGACAACAAGGGATGAGATGCTTGAAGACATAGGGGCGATAGCAGAGTTGAAACTCGACGAGATTATTTCCACATAGCTATATGTTTTGTTTTCACGTTGTACTATTTTCATTTCACGACGATTTCCTCTTACTAGGATTTATGCCTCTTTGTACAAAACCGTCTACTTACGAGCAAGCAATCAATAGAAATACAAATTTCAAAATTCAAACTTTTGATTTACCTTTTTCTGTTTTGTTTACAAAAACGTCCAATGAATAAATTGAATGAACATATGCACATGAATACGATTAATGTTAACAAATATATGCATAAAAACAGGAATAGGCATTTACTCAAGACTTTAGGAGTTGGGATAATGTTCAGGTCGTCCACGTGTCCCCACAGAAGAATCCTCACAAGATTATCCCTGCAGAACAACTTCCATGGGATTATCCCCACAGAGTAGTCTTAACAAGCTTATCTTCAACAAAGATATATTTCACCAACAGA
Source organism: Vicia faba (assembly GCA_948472305.1). Classification (NCBI taxonomy): domain Eukaryota; kingdom Viridiplantae; phylum Streptophyta; class Magnoliopsida; order Fabales; family Fabaceae; genus Vicia; species Vicia faba. The sequence goes on along the minus strand of OX451741.1, from coordinate 1,340,776,396 downwards.
TTCCTCTAGCAGATAAGGGAATATGATCGTTTCCCTGACAATGTCTCCAACCTATTGTTAGCTGGCTATTTCGAATAAAGAAGAAACCACTATCAAAACAATATTTTGAATAAAGCACCTAAGGAGATTGATATCAATGTTGGATATTGGTGGGAAATATGGAACCATTATGCTAAAGGATTATTCGATTTCCAGTGATAGATGATGGATTTCGATTTGGATTTTTTAGTGTTTAAAACATAAAGAGTTTCTTTATGCAAGGGTGCCAGAATTGGAAACGGTCCAGACAATTGGCTTATTTCGAAATGAAGAAAATTAGTAAAATGCTTCGATTGGCACAGGTTTCGAATTTCAAATAAAAGCGCCATTCTTAGAAGACGCGTGGAAGTCAGTAAATGTGAGAAGCCTGCATGCTTCGAACGTGGCATGATTTTAGAGTAGGACCGTTAGGGTCAAGACACTATAAATAGGTGTTTTTATGTTAGATTTGGGATGTTCATTTTCATGTACTAAAAAATCTCAAAACACTCAAATTACCGTGAATTAAGGGAAACGAGTCAGAAGACAAAATTTACGTATTGAACATCATGATTCTTTACAATTTCAATACAAGTCTTTTTATATTTAGTTCACTATTACAGTATTTCTGCCCTTAAATCTTTCGATTTCCTTGCATTTCCTTGTTTTACTTGCCTTTAAACACATTTATTTCTTTAGAAACTTCACTTTTACTTTATCCTTTTATTCAAACACTTCATATTTCCAGAAACTGTTATATTCTCAGAAACTCCTTATCTTTACATTCAAGCATTAAATCCTAAGTCTAATTCGAAGCCTTTCCTTTCTACATTCAGTCAGTTTATTCCTATAGACAATTTTAGAGATATTTCTTAAGAATCTCACATTCGAACTTAACATACAATATAAGTTTATCAAGATAATGGGTATGAATATAGAAACGAGTTATGACACATGTGTTCTAGGATCAATCTAGTCGATCCTGCAAGTAACCAATAATAATCAATAAATTGGAAGACTAGCGGTTGTTTACTAGAAATCACTGTAAACAAATTGGCACACCTGGTGGGACAGTGTCATAACAAAAAGTTTTATCAAATATATTAGAAGAATTTTTAGGATCTTCTAAGTGTGGAGCGCGTTTCAGTACATGAACCTTCGAAGAGGCAAAATAAAGAATAATAATCCACATATACCCAGAAAATAATGTACCAAAACAATGGTTAACACAACCAACCAAGATGGGGTACAAAATCCCCCACAGGGGGCTGCAACAATCGTTTCAAGTTCGATTGAGGCCTCCAATGCCATCCCTGTTGGCAGTTCGAATACGATCCCAGTAAGTACATTAGAAATTCCATCAAACGTGTCCTCAGTTCAAATTGTGCCACACGTAGGGAATCAACAATATTCGACCCCCCTAGGCCTCCAGGTTTCGAACCTTTAAGACCCAGAAACCCTCAGTATGGAATGCCAACTTCGTTTATGGCAGGGTTACATAATGCATCAACTTCGTCCCCACTCCAAGGGTCTTGTTCAGGAATGAACCATTTGGGTACAAATTTCAAGAATATAGGAAACTTCGCCCAGTTGCCTACCCTTACAACCAATAGTCAAGCAGCGCTTAGGCAACAGATGGATGATAGCAATCATGATATGGTAGGAATCCTAGCCCGTGAAATGAATGCTATTTTCAATCCCCTAATCCAGAATATAAATAGAACAAACCAAGAAAACGTAGCCCAGATGGCCAGAATAGCAGATTTTTTTGGTGCCCCTAATGCGCCTGCAAGGCGTAGGCAAAACCCAATGGTGATTCGAAATGAAGAACCCATAATCGAACAAATTCGACCCCCTGTACAAGTGGTCGAAGAAAGAAATATAGGGGTAAGATTAAGGAACCAGGAAGCTCAGGAAGTTCAGAATGGACAACCTAGACCAATAATGATGGTGAATAGGGACCAAAATGCAGACGAAATTGTTCATAGAATTAGAAACGACAATTTAGTGGCAGAAAATAACCTCACCACTATGATCGAAAGAATAATGGCCCATAATGGTTTAAATTCAGGATTTAGGAGGCCAAATTACACATCTCCTATTATAGACTATGTTCTGCAAACAGAATTACCCAGGGGCTTTAAAGTCCCTAAATTCACGAAATTTGCTGGAGATACAAGTGAATCAACAGTGGAACATATAGCGAGATATTTAACCGAAGCATGAGATATAGCAAATAATGAGAATCTTAGGATAAAATACTTCCCAAGTTCTCTAACGAAGAACGCTTTTACTTGGTTCACCACCCTACCCCTTGGATCTGTGGACACATGGCCTTATTTAGAAAGACTTTTCCATGAACAATTTTACATGGGTCAGTCTAAAATTAGTCTCAAAGAATTAGCAAGCATTAAGAGAAAATTCACGGAACCAATAGATGATTATTTGAATAGGTTCCGTTTATTAAAATCTAGATGCTTCACGGTGGTCCCTGAACATGAATTGGTCAAAATGGCAGCTGGGGGCCTAGATTATTCCATTCGAAAGAAATTGGATACACAATATCTTAGAGATATGGCCCAACTAGCAGACATAGTTTTCCAGGTCGAAAGGTTAAAAGCTGAAAAGGCTAGGGTTAGTAAAAATCATAAGAAAGAGAGAATAGCCTACATAGAGGCTGAAGAGGAGAACATAGATGATTCTCAAGACCCTTATGATTTCAATCAGTTCGAAACAGATCTTGCAGAACTAAAGGAAGCACCCCCTTATGCTTGCAAAGTTCTGCTTCCTTCCAATGGAAAGGATTCTGTTGAAAGTGAAAGGAATGATAAATTCCCTAAGAAAATCTATACTTTCGATATAACTAAATGTGATGAGATATTTGATCTGCTTGTTAAAGATGGCCAGTTAATAGTTCCTCCTAACCTTAAGTTCCTCTATTGGAACAAAGGAAAAAGAGGGGCTTTTGTAAATATCACAACTTTTTAGGCCATAAAACCTCACAGTGTTTTCTTTTCAGGAATATGATACAAAATGCAATCAAAGATGGCAGGCTGAAGTTATCAGACAAAGGGAAGAATCCAATGAAAGTTGATACGGATCCGTTGTTGATGGCGGAGACTAACTATGCTGAACCTCTGGAAATCCCCACTGACAGATGGCTGCAGGCGAAGGCTGATAAGGGAAAAGGGAAGTGGCGCAGCTATGACCAAGGAGGCAGGACTGCGACGGCCTACAGGAGGCAATTCAATTCAAATAGAAGGGAAGAAATAAGACTGGAAAATTACAAAGGCAGAAATCCAATGTCTCATTATCAGTGGCGCAGACACCAGAGAAATAAAAAAGCAGAAAGGGATTCGAAGCCTATGGGGATAGGAGAATCTAGTACCAATAACCCAACATCAGTGAACCAGACTAGGGGAAAACCCCCAGTGTCCAGGAAACTTTTTTCACCACAGAAAGACACTGAAGAAAATAAGACTCAGAAGGAGGCTGCAAACGAAGAGGACTTGATGATTGATGACTTCGAATCGGAAGGGGAATCCTTCTTTAATGCAAACTGCAATGTAGTTTCGATGCTGCCTTGTGAGTAAAATCCGGATACAGAGGTTTATGTTGGTGAGGAGACTGATGAGGACGAAATGGCCAGGCATAGGCCCGTGTGCTATTACGTGATGAACAATGGGGCGGTCTAAGATCAAAACGCTTTCTTCGAAAAGCCAGACGAAGGAATGAAGAACCATCTAAAACCCTTATTCATCAGGGCAAAGGTGGAGCAATATGGTGTGAACAAGGTTCTGGTGGATGGTGGATGTTGTACCCCAAAATTTTCCCTCCCATATTCTTCAAAGTTTTGACAAGCATCACCTCAAATGGTTCAAAGTCTACTCAAGGGCTACACAGTCAACCATCCTCCTAAGCCAGTCAAATTAGGGTTTTGGCTCTTGCAAAGAAATTGAGGTTTTCAAGGGCTCAATCAAGTCACATATGCTCATATACATTATCAAGCACCTACATGTCAAGTTTCAAGGCTCACAAGGTCAAGTTGCATAGTCAAAAACCCTAATTGCTCCATAGTCAACTGCAGGGGCAAAATGGTCATTTGGCAGTCAAAAGTCAAAATTTTTGGTCAACATCTTATCTTGAAGCCACAATCATAATTTGATCAATTCTTGACCATAATTCCACAAGAATGGCTCAAAAATCATCAAGGTGTCAAAAGTTTCTATTTTTGGACAGCTGAAAAGTCAACTGTAACTTGACCAAGGCATAACTTTTTCATGGTTCATCAGAAAAATCCCATCCAATGCTCATCTTGAAGGGGAAGACATTTCCTACAATTCATCTTCACATTCCAAGTCCAAGAAATGCTCTCACAAAAAGTTATCAATTTCAACATTATAGGTCTTTTTCAAAAGTCAACAAAAAGGGACTTTAAGTCAAAGACCATAACTTGAGATTGGTAACTCAAAATGACATGGGACCAAAGACATTGGTTAGAGGACTTCAATACCTTTCCAAAATGTCCAAGAACATGTTCATAGCTTCAAAATTGAGCAAGATATGCATTGGAGAAGTTGGGAAATTTTTGTGAAATGGCCAAAGTCAATTATCCTTGAAATTTCATTTTTGACAAAAGGGGCCCACTTTTTCCACTTGATTCAGCTTGGCCATGCCTCCCACGTGTCCCACAATTTATTTCAAGATTTAAAATTAATTTTTTCATTTTTATTTAATTTTATTTGATTTAATTCATTTTAAATCTTTAAAATTCAAATAAAAATCAAAGAAATTAATGGAGGGATATATTTTGTGTTGATTAGCTTTGATACACCTTGAAATACCTTCCAAATTCGTGCAAGGCCAATTATGGGCATAAAAATTCAAATTTTCACAAATATGGCAAATGGTTCAATGTTGGTTATGGAGGAAATCAAGAACATAATTGCATAAGCTTAATTACCATAATTTTGATTGATTCTCATTCATTACTATATATACAAGCCTTCCCAACCTCATTCAAAAAATAGTGTGTGCAGAAACGGCCAAGAGCAAAACCAAAAATTATTCAAAAAGTGAGAGTTCTAAAACATAGTTGCGAGCATCTTCAGATCAAAACAAGCACGTGGTTCTATTCCTTGCCACACCCTGAAGCTAAAACAACCTTTGCCAAGTCCTGAGGCTCATACCGCGCTGTAAGTTCTTCCCAGGTCCCCCATAATTCTCATATCATTTTTATTAACGCGTTCTTGTGCAGTTTCTCAAGTAGTTTCCACCATAAGCCTCACACATCTCTACGAGCCAAGTGTCATTGGAGGCAGATCTAAGGGCCAAGCAAAAGGAATACCATGGTCTGGAGTCAAAGCATGCATAGGCCACCATGAAAGGTCAAACAAGGCTTCCTGCTAATGGGCCAAGATTCAACATCACACCCCCATTCCTGGCCCAATACCCCTTCCATTTGGTTTATTTTTTCTTTTCATTTTTTTATTTTCCAATTTGATTTCTAACCTTTTTATTTTATTATTATTAACAAATTAATCAATTAACACATTTTCATAAAAAAATCAAAAAATAGAATTACATCATTATTATTATTATTTTATTTTGTAAAAAAAAAACATTAACTAAAATAGTTTAATTAGGCCATTTTAATTCCTTTTCTTAAATAATTTAAATAAATCTAGAATTAGGTAAAAATTAACTTTTAATTTTATTTATTTTTATTTTATTTCATAAAAAACATAAAAAACAAAAAAATATTTTCTTTTAATTAATTAATTAATTAGTCATTAATTAGCTTTAATTTCATTTTAATTACAAAAAAAGACTAAAAAAATTCAATTTCTTTTCTTAAAAAAGGGTCAACACCCTTAGACATTCCCGATTAATTTATTCGCGCACATTTACTTTATTTGATTATTATGTAATTGCCTTCAAGAATGTAATAGTTAAATAGGTTTATCGCTTTATTTAATTTTCCGTACTTATTTACTAAAAACGGGTCTTTATAATTTTTGACGATGTATAGACCCGCGCCTTGTAATAGCGTAGAATTTATGTTTCCGCAATTTACTTTCCGCACCCCCTTAACTGCTAAACTTGCATGAAAGAATGTATGTAAATAAAAATAACCCGTAGCTCACTAATAACAAAGACAAACATAACATGAATACAACACACAATGCACACACCACTTCTAGGGTACGCCTCACTTGTTGCCTTCGAAACATGGTTGTCAAGTATAGTACGTCTTAGCGGTCCTTATGTCCATGATCCAGTTGCCTCGAAACAGTTGCCTCGAAACAATTGCCTCGAAACAGTTGCCTCGGAACAGTTGCCTCAAAACGGTTGCCTTGGATTAAAAAAAGGATCAAGGATATAAGGGTAGCTTCTAAGGTGTCCTAACTGTTGCTTCGGTGACCACACTGTCCCTACAATTGAATTGACCCGACTACCTCCAATGGTGGTTCTACCTACCTCTCAATGGTGGGATGGCACTACCTAAAGGACACTTACACAGCTTAATTCCTTAGGGTAGGTAGATGACTCATGGATACTTGTTCTATTAAAAAACAAATCAAAACATCTTTTCACACCGACACTTTTCAAAAAGCTTTCAAAACAATTTTTCAAACACTCTTGAGGACTGATACAAGAGTTATTCAGAAATCTTTCAATGAAACTTATGCAAAACCCACTCACATTTTGAAAAGCAAACAAACACTTTGAAAACATAAGAGCAAGTATCTAAGAGCCCATGGATAACCATGGATAGAAAGGGTGCTAACACCTTCCCTTTCTATAAATCTACCTCCCGAACCGAGAAACATATCTCATAAGGAATTTTGCTGTGCTTTTGTCCTTTCCTTGTTGGAGAACATAAAAGATGGTGGCGACTCTTGCTTCCGCGACATTTCGCAAAACCAGCTAAAAACAGTCAGTTCTAAATCCACCAATCACAGAACTGGCGACTCTGCTAGGGATAATTTAAAGTGAGGTGTACCTTAGGACTAAGATCACTTGTGTTTTCAATTGCTTTCTTTGCTTGATTTAAATATTGTGGGCCTGTTTCAGGAAGTTCTATAGATCCTAACCCGGATCTGGGGGATACCTTCTTAGAAAGTAGCAACAAGACTGTGAGGGAACTGTGTGGGGGTATACCGACACGATTGAAGCAGTCTGCTACATTGATGTGGCACTTTGGTGAGTACCGGTAACCCTTGAGTCCAGTCAAGGAGAGTACGGGGCCGTCGCGTGGTGTCGTGAAGCATCAACTGACCTTAGGAACCTTAATTGAACCATCTTGGCCTCTTTAGGGTAGTGAGATAACTACTTTGGTGCAGTCCGAAGTTGGTTGATACTCGATGCTACACTCAGTTGAGGGTTGTTTTCTTGGGATATTTTGATCGTCAGTTCAGTGGCTAAATCGAAACGATGAACACAAAAAACAATCCAATGATATTGGGACCCTTAGAACCCAATTACTTCTGATAGGACAGGTTTTGAGCCCACCAACTTCAAGAGGGTAGTACCCCAAACTTCATGCTGGCCTAAACTCTAAGGGCTCTCTTGGGTGAATTGTGTGCCTTCTAACTTGACTATTTGCATGCTTGTTATCTGACACTTGAGTTTCTTGCAGGCTTTGTTTACAGTCCTTAATTGGGACTCATAACAGGGTTTACCTACATTACCCCATGCATAGCATAACATCATACCATTGCATGCATCCTGCATAAAGACTAACCTGTTTCAAGGATCTCAAAGGCTTCTGATGCAAGTCATGATGAACCAACTGTCCAGCAAGGGGCAAAGACGTTTTATTTTCCTCTAGCCAAGGTTGTCAGGGGCTATGACCCACTCGATATGGTGAGCCTTTGACCCTTGAAGAAGGACTCTCAACAACAGGAAGTTCCTTCAATCAAGCTTCCGGATCCCAATTCTAACAATCTTCATGTTTACCCCGCGGGATCCTTGAAAACATTACATGCATATCATACATATCATTGCATTGCAGGTACCACTGTTTATAGGTCACTTACCTTCTTTGCTGTTTATTTCAGCAGTCTCATTATGAATCATGAATCATCTACTGAGCAATCCATCAAGGCCCTCCAGGCCCAGAATGCCCAGTTCCAGGAGTTGGTTATGAGCCTAGCCCAGGGTCAAAAGGAATTGAAGACTCTGATTCAGAAGAAGAAGAACAAGAGGACTGTTTTGTTCAACCCTAGACGCAAATCTGGGAACACACTGCAGAATGAAGCTGAGAGGACTACTCCATCTGTGGGGGAAGGCAGTCACCAAGGGAGAGAGGTCCCTAGTCCTGTGGTCTCTGACACCGAGACAAACTTCAATGACGAACAGTACCCCCCTGCTGAAGACAGGTACAAACAGCTGGAGGACCGGTTAAATGCTATGGATATCCAACGTGTGCCTGGGTTGGACTTTAGGGACCTAGGTTTATCTTCTGGGGTGGTGATCCCTCACAAGTTCAAGGCACCTGCCTTTTTAAAGTACGACGGGGTTTCTTGTCCTAAGCTGCACCTCCGTTCATACGCAAGGAAGATCCAGCCCGACACGGCAGACACGAATCTATGGATCCATTTCTTCCAAGAGAGTCTTTCAGGGACTCAGCTCGATTGGTTCTATCAGTTGGATGGAACCAGTATTCGTAACTGGGAGGACTTGGCAACTGCTTTTTATAAGAAGTATCAGTATAATGCCGACCTCGCTCCCACGCGTACCCAACTCCAGGGTATGTCACTTGGGACGAGTGAAGGTTTTAAGAAGTATGCGCAAAGGTGGAGAGGTCTGGCTGGAAGGGTGCAGCCGCCCTTGACTGACCGTGAGCTCGTTGACATGTTCTTGGGGACCCTGTCTGGTCCCTTCTTCAACCATCTGATTGGAAATTCTTCTGCTGGGTTTACAGATTTGATCTTGACCAGGGAGAGGATCGAATTTGGCAACAAGGCTGGAAAGATTCAAGAAGCTGCACCTTCTGATACTCAGAAAAAGCCTTACACTGGGAAGAAAGAGGCCAATGCTGCGTACAGCCAAAAGGGTCGCCATGATCAACATGTAGGAGCAGTGCAGATCTCTAATCCTAGGCCTGCTCAACAAGGACAGGGGTATCAACGTAAGAAGGTCGCACCCAAGAGACAATTCACTAAAATCAACATGTCACTGGATCAAGCGCTACAACAAATGTTGAAGGCAGGGCTGACTACCTTGAGGGCTCCTCTCTGGAATCCAAACACCTCTACTCCCAACTACCATCCTAATGAGAGGTGCGCATACCACTCCGATAGCCCGGGTCATACTACGGACAACTGTTGGCCTTTGAAGAACAAGATTCAAGACATGATCGAAGCCGGAGAGATTCAGTTTGAAGCGTCAGAGACTCCAAACATAATCAATGCTACTTTGCCCAATCATTGAAGGCTTTTGTTTATTTGAATTTCCGAGTTGTAATTTTTTGCTTATACAAATAATTAATGTCATAGCAAACTCTTTTATTTCACTAATGCACTGCATATGTCTGTTTTTGAATTAATCCAATTATTTTCATTATATTAAAATTGCTTTCATTTTTTGATGATCAACTCTCAATTAATAATTCTAAGCTTCTTGAGGGAGGATGACGAAAATGATACCATAATCTACAGTATGCTTTTGAACAGACCCCGCTGATGAGGTACAGGCATTGTTTCAATTCCTAAACACTGGAGTTATAAGGAAGATAATCCCTCGTCAACCCCTTTGAGCCAAAGAAGTAGGAGTTTTCTTTTCGAAAATTAAAACCCTTAATCATAACCTGGGGCAGGGTAGTTCTCTCAGCTGATCCAAGTGCACAACGAATGGAACCAAAGGAATACTTACAAAACAAAAGATAGTGATGGCTCCGAATAATCATAAAGACAGGCAGTCATTATCTCCCAAAAAATAAAAGCCCATTAAGTCAAAACCTATGAAGGAGACTTATAAAACCGGGGCATCCCGCTGACTATAATTCCCAAAAAGGAAACAGTTCACGCAAAAAATAGGGATAACGAAATTAAAAAAAGAGGTCCTACAAACCCTCAACACGAAAGGAAATGACTGCCTATTCAAAATAAATTGTCAATATCCGAACCATCACCGGAATGTCAGAGCAAAGACTCAAACAAGGTCTAACGTACGATCAGCTGAGTTTAGGTTTGAAGAACATCACGAAGAGCGGGTGGATACAAATAAAATTTGAGCCTTTAACCTTTGTTTCTTAAACCATTGAACCAGGCCACGGTACAACCCTTAAAAAAGTCCTAGCTGAAGCATGGGTTGGTTCGAAAGCATACTGTTACAAAGGTATCCTGACTCCTTAAGGCTCGCTGTAAAATCTTGAGTTGACTTCACATGTTACATAATTTGCTTGTTTTACGGAAAAAATGCATTTTCAAAAACGTCAAGACAGACATAAGCTTTGCATTCCTGGTATAACATTGTTTGCATATGACTATTTGTTTGAATAGCATAGAAGTTCGCACGACGAATGTCTAATGAACAAAAGCATCTCCAATCAAGGGGCACGACATGATCATGGTCCATCATCTGGGGCAGTTAAGTCAAGATTCAGAGAATCTCTCAAAAGGCCAACCAGCTTGGGGCAAATCTCCGTCTGAGTCACTTGGGGCATTGGACGATCAAACGAAGATCTTCTGGTGGTATGACGATACAACACTACTAACAGTGGCACCTCCCTACATTCTGAGAGCGTGGACATAGTCGAAAAAATACTACGCATAATCAAAGACCCGCTAGGTTGAAACACCTAGGAAAAAATAAGGGCTTCCCGGTGAACCAAAAGGGTTCGGGCAAAAACAAGGGATGAAATGAAAAAATATGTACACCCGGCAAGTCGAAAACTTGAAAAGGCGGCTTAGGAAAAAATGGTTATCCCGGTGGACTGAAAACCCGAAAGGGAAGTCCAGGTAAAAGTTAGGGATTAAAGCGTACGACTATGTCCCGTCACCTCGTCACTTGCCTGCCAGAAGAAGATTCGTCGAATCAGCATTTGTCTAACACTCCACAAGGTATCTTCCTCTCCCACATCAGAAACAGGGGCAATAATGAGTTGTCCAAACGATCTAGTTGCTATGTCAACCAAGGTACCAAGGTAGGTTCGGCTGAAGAACGTAACCAAGTTACCTCAACTCCCTACAGAGTAAGACCAGATTTCAGCAATACTCTCCCCGAGCAGAGTTTGGTATCCCAATCAACCCTAAAAAGGCACAGTATCCTCCAGCAAGTCAGCGATACTCTCCCCAAGCAGAGTTAGTCTACTGTCAGCCTCAAGGAAGTTGGTTTATCCCCCAGAAGATCTCAATATTCCCCAGCGGAGTATATAGATCTTCCTAAGCAAGCATCCCCGGCGGTCTTGATCTAAGATTGTTCCCTGGTGGAATACCAGACACCCTAGTGGAGCCACTCCCCAGTGCAGTCCAAGAGTTTTCCCAGGAGGATTGAATCGTCATCCCCAGTAGATTCTGGAAGCTTATCCCCGCGGAGTGCAAAAGCCTCTCCCCGACTTTATTCAGAAGGTTATTCTCCACCAGAGCTTATAACTGGGTTATCCTCAGCAAATTACAACGGAAAGATCGTCCTCGGTGAAGCTCTTCCTATCCCCCAACAGAGTTCATCAAATTCCCCAACAAAACTTATCAACGGTATCCCCAACGGAGTTATCATCAAAACCTCAGCGAAGCATCTCTTCCCATAGAGGATTCCCCGCAGAGTAATCTCTCCAACAAGTTTATTCCCCAACGGAGTCATCTTCTCCTACCGGTTTATTCTTGCAACCATCATCCCCAGCGGAAACGAAGAACTCTGTTCTTCAACATCAGCCCAGGATTCAACTTCCAGGCATTCGTCAAGGATTTATTTTCCTAGACGAAAATACATTCATAAACATATCACCTTTCATACATCTTGCTTACATACACAATGCATGCACATACGCATCATATAACACAATCTCATTTCTCCCTGAGAACATCATGACATCATGCATTGCACAACTGATGTTTTGCCTTTTTCAGGAAAAAGGTCAATCCAAAGATGATTACTATCAACTGTTGCAATTCCAGATTCGATACCCGCATCTAGCCAGGGCATATCTTTGAGCGATTGATTGTGGATTCGATACTTGTATCTAGCAAGGGCATATCTACCTTAAAGAGATTAAAGAGATAGCTGGGAAATGCTCCAGATATGGATGCTGTTCTTTTGCTTATTCAGATTTTCTCTTCAGAGATGGCTTAGAAATGCTCCAGAGATGGACGCTAATCTGTTGCTTATTCAGAGTTACTTGTTCAGAAATAGTTCAGAGATGCTCCAGATGGACGCTATTATGTTGCTTATTCAGGGCTTCTTTTTAGAGATAACTTAGAGATGCTCCAACCACGGATGCTGTTCTATTGTTTATTCAGAGATTCCTTCTAGATATAGTTCAGATGTGACCCAGGCATGGCGATGTTCTGATACTTATTCCATATTACCTTTCAGAGATAGCTTGGAAATGCTCCAGATATGGATGCTGTTCTTTTGCTTATTCAAGACTCCTTCTAGATATAGTTCAGATGTGACCCAGGCATGGCGACGTTCTGATACTTATTCCAGATTACCTTTCAGAGATAGCTTGGAAATGCTGCAGATATGGATGCTGTTCTTTTGCTTATTCAAGACTCCTTCTAGATATAGTTCAGATGTGACCCAGGCATGGCGACGTTCTGATACTTATTCCAGATTACCTTTCAGAGATAGCTTGGAAATGCTCCAGATATGGATGCTGTTCTTTTGCTTATTCAAGACTCCTTCTAGATATAGTTCAGATGTGACCCAGGCATGGCGACGTTCTGATACTTATTCCAGATTACCTTTCAGAGATAGCTTGGAAATGCTCTAGATATGGATGCTGTTCTTTTGCTTATTCAAGACTCCTTCTAGTTATAGTTCAGATGTGACCCAGGCATGGCGACGTTCTGATACTTATTCCAGATTTCTTTTCAGAGATAACTTAGAGATGCTCCAACCACGGATGCTATTCTATTGTTTATTCATAGATTCCTTCTAGATATAGTTCAGATGTGACCCAGGCATGGAGACATTCTGATACTTATTCCAGATTACCTTTCAGAGATAGCTTGGAAATGCTCCAGATATGGATGCTGTTCTTTTGCTTATTCAAGGCTCCTTCTAGATATAGTTCAGATGTGACCCAAGCATGGCGACGTTCTGATACTTATTCCAGATTACCTTTCAGAGATAGCTTGGAAATGCTCCAGATATGGATGCTGTTCTTTTTCTTATTCAAGACTCCTTCTAGATATAGTTCAGATGTGACCCAGGCATGGTGACATTCTGATACTCATTCCAGATTTCCTTTCAGAGATAGCTTGGAAATGCTCCAGATATAGATGTTGTTCTTTTGCTTATTCAAGACTCCTTCTAGAGATAGTTCAGACGTGACCCAGGCATGGCGACGTTCTGATACTTATTCATATTCCCTTTCAGATATAGCCTAGAGATGCTCCAGATATGGATGATGTTCTTTTGCTTATTCAAAGACTCCTTCTAGAGATAGTTCAGACGTGACCCAGGCATGGCGACGTTCTGATACTTATTCAGATTCCCTTTCAGATATAGCCTAGAGATGCTCCAGATCCGGACGCTGTTCTATTGCTTATTCAGATTCAAACTTCTAAAAGACAACTTAGAGATGCTCCATCCCGGATGCTCTTCTATTGTTCCGTCCAGATACGATCCAGATTCAGATGACATTATGTTACTCATGCAGTATGGATATACCCCAGACACGGCGGTCATTCTACCATTTATTCAGACGTAAGCAATCAGACACAGACTAGATATGCTCCAGACACGGAAGCTATTCTATTTCTTATTTAGATTCACCTATCCACCATCTTTCCAAATGGCATCTATAAGCCCATTCCCGACAAGGTTCTGTCACACTTTCAGATGGCATCTTTAAGCCCATCCTCCCATCCATCATCTCTCCAAATGGCATCTGTAAGCCCATTCCCGCTATCAAACTGTTGATACTCAACTATGTGAGTGCAAATTTATGGGCACTCTAGTGTTCAATCATCTTCCATCTTCGGATCACGAAAGGCACACACGCCAATCTACATCCTCAGGTCTAAGAAGATTGAACAGGGGAAACTGTTGTACCCCAAAATTTGCCCTCCCATATTCTTCAAAGTTTTGACAAGCATCACCTCAAATGGTTCAAAGTCTACTCAAGGGCTACACAATCAACCATCCTCCTAAGCCAGTCAAATTAGGGTTTTGGCTCTTGCAAAGAAATTGAGGTTTTAAAGGGCTCAATCAAGTCACATATGCTCATATACATTTTCAAGCACCTACATGTCAAGTTTCAAGGCTCACAAGGTCAAGTTGCACAGTCAAAAACCCTAATTGCTCCACAGTCAACTACAGGGGCAAAATGGTCATTTGGCAGTCAAAAGTCAAAATTTTTGGTCAAAATCTTATTTTGAAGCCACAATCATCATTTGATCAATTCTTGATCATAATTCCACAAGAATGGCTCAAAAATCATCAAGGTGTCAAAAGTTTCTATTTTTGAACAGTTGAAAAGTCAACTGTAACTTGACCAAGGCATAACTTTTTCATGGTTCATCAGAAAAATCCCATCCAATGCTCATCTTGAAGGGGAAGACATTTCCTACAATTCATCTTCACATTCCAAGTCCAAGAAATGCTCTCACAAAAAGTTATCAATTTCAACATTATAGGTCATTTTCAAAAGTCAACAAAAAGGGACTTTAAGTCAAAGACCATAACTTGAGATTGGTAAATCAAAATGACATGAGACTAAAGACATTGGTTAGAGTACTTCAATACCTTTCCAAAATATCCACGAACATGTTCATATCTTCAAAATTGAGCAAGATATGCATTGGAGAAGTTGAGAAATTTTTTTGAAATGGCCAAAGTCAATTATCCTTGAAATTTCATTTTTGACAAAAGGGGCCCACTTTTTCCACTTGATTCAGCTTTGCCATGCCTCCCACGTGTCCCACAATTTATTTCAAGATTTAAAATTAATTTTTTCATTTTTATTTAATTTTATTTGATTTAATTCATTTTAAATCTTTAAAATGCAAATAAAAATCAAAGAAATTAATGGAGAGATATATTTTGTGTTGATTAGCTTTGATACACCTTGAAATACCTTCCAAATTCGTGCAAGGCCAATTATGGGCATAAAAATTCAAATTTTCACAAATATGGCAAATGGTTCAATGTTGGTTATGGAGGAAATCAAGAACATAATTGCATAAGCTTAATGACCATAATTTTGATTGATTCTCATTCATTACTATATATACAAGCCTTCCCAACCTCATTCAAAAAATAGTGTGTGCAGAAACGGCCAAGAGCAAAACCAAAAATTATTCAAAAAGTGAGAGTTCTAAAACATAGTTGCGAGCATCTTCAGATCAAAACAAGCACGTGGTTATATTCCTTGCCACACCCTGAAGCTAAAGCAACCTTTGCCAAGTCCTGAGGCTCATACCGCGCTGTAAGTTCTTCCCAGGTCCCCCATAATTCTCATATCATTTTTGTTAACGCGTTCTTGTGCAGTTTCTCAAGTAGTTTCCACCATAAGCCTCACACTTCTCTACGAGTCAAGTGTCATTGGAGGCAGATCTAAGGGCCAAGCATAAGGAATACCATGGTCTGGAGTCAAAGCATGCATAGGCCACCACGAAAGGTCAAACAAGGCTTCCTGCTAATGGGCCAAGATTCAACATCACACCCCCATTCCTGGCCCAATACCACTTCCATTTGATTTATTTTTTCTTTTCATTTTTTTATTTTCCAATTTGATTTCTATCCTTTTTATTTTATTATTATTAACAAATTAATCAATTAACACATTTTCATAAAAAAACCAAAAAATAGAATTACATCATTATTATTATTATTTTATTTTGTAAAAAAAAAAACATTAACTAAAATAGTTTAATTAGGCCATTTTAATTCCTTTTCTTAAATAATTTAAATAAATCTAGAATTAGGTAAAAATTAACTTTTAATTTTATTTATTTTTATTTTATTTCATAAAAAACATAAAAAACAAAAAAATATTTTCTTTTAATTAATTAATTAATTAGTCATTAATTAGCTTTAATTTCATTTTAATTACAAAAAAGACCAAAAAAATTCAATTTCTTTTCTTAAAAAAGGGTCAACACCCTTAGACATTCCCGATTAATTTATTCGCGCGCATTTACTTTATTTGATTATTAGGTAATTGCCTTCAAGAATGTAATAGTTAAATAGGTTTATCGCTTTATTTAATTTTCCGTACTTATTTACTAAAAACGGGTCTTTGTAATTTTTGGCGATGTATAGACTCGCGCCTTGTAATAGCGTATGATTTATGTTTCCGCAATTTACTTTCCGCACCCCCTTAACTGCTAAACTTGCATGAAAGAATGTATGTAAATAAAAATAACCCGTAGCTCACTAATAACAAAGACAAACATAACATGAATACAACACACAATGCACCCACCACTTCTAGGGTACGCCTCACTTGTTGCCTTCGAAACGTGGTTGTCAAGTATAGGACGTCTTAGCGGTCCTTATGTCCATGATCCAGTTGCCTCGAAACAGTTGCCTCGAAACAGTTGCCTCGAAACAGTTGCCTCGGAACAGTTGCCTTGAAACGGTTGCCTCGGATTGAAAAAAGGATCAAGGATATAAGGGTAGCTTCTAAGGTGTCCTAACTGTTGCTTCGATGACCACACTGTCCCTACAATCGAATTGACCCGACTACCTCCAACGGTGGTGCTACCTACCTCTCAATGGTGGGATGGCACTACCTAAAGGACACTTACACAGCTTAATTCCTTAGGGTAGGTAGATGACTCATGGATACTTGCTCTATTCAAAAACAAATCAAAACATCTTTTCACACCGACACTTTTCAAAAAGCTTTCAAAACAATTTTTCAAACACTCTTGAGGACTGATACAAGAGTTATTCAGAAATCTTTCAACGAAACTTTTGCAAAACCCACTCACATTTTGAAAAGCAAACAAACACTTTGAAAACATAAGAGCAAGTATCTAAGAGCCCACGGATAACCATGGATAGAAAGGGTGCTAACACCTTCCCTTTCTATAAATCTACCTCCCGAACCGAGAAACATATCTCATAAGGAATTTTGCTGTGCTTTTGTCCTTTCCTTGTTGGAGAACATAAAAGACGGTGGCGACTCTTGCTTCCGCGACATTTCGCGAAACCAGCTAAAAACAGTCAGTTCTAAATCCACCGATCACAATGGAGCTGCTGTTAATTTGATGCCTCAATTCATGTTAAAAAGGATAGGCATGCAGGATTCAGATGTTAGACCTCACAACATGGTGCTTTCGAATTATGAAGGGAAGGTTGGCAAGACTTTGGGAGTAATACAAGTTAACTTGACAGTTGGTTCCCTCACAAGACCAACAATGTTTATGGTCATTGCTGCGAAGGAAAACTATAATCTGTTGCTTGGTAGGGAATGGATCCATGGAATTGGCGCAGTGCCTTCTTCAATGCATCAAAGGTTGGTGTTGTGGAGAGACGATGGAATTGTCGAAAACATAGAAGCAGACTAAAGTTACTATATGACAGAAATCAACAATGTGGACAAAAGTAACTTTGATCGAAATATGGCCAACATAGGGCCATGTCACCCACCTGAGGAATATTTCGAGCCCAATGAGAACGCTTATTATTCTTTAACCCTGCGTCCCAATGGATTCCAATGGGATAGGGAAATCATGTGGGATGGGCAGGTGATTGAGAAAGATGGAGAAACTTCGACGATACGGCCAACTGGCTGGGCAAGCGAAGGTCATTATGACTGAGTCAAATTACTACCAAAAGATTTCGGCCTATCTGGCTGAGAACAAAAGAAGAACGGCTCTCGAAGCCGAAATACAAAACATGGCTGTCGAAGCCATAGATAAAAAAGAAATATCAAATCCTGAGGGAAACCATTCACCCTCACCATGTGATGGACAAACTTCTGAACTGGTGGATCAACGACTAGATGCCATTTATGATCAAGAGCCCGTGGGGTTCGAGAAGGATCCAGAGTCAACAAGCGCTAAGATGCTGGCCCAAGATCCTTTGGAGGAAGTTGAAAAGGCAAGGGTTACATACATCAGTGCGAAACTTAGTCCCAGTCTAAAAGGCAAGGTGGTTGAAATGCTCAAACAAAACAGAGATTGCTTCGCCTGGGACTATGATGAAATGCCTGGTTTAAAGAGGGAACTGGTAGAACATAGGCTTCCAATCAAGATGGAAAGAAGCCCATCAAGCAGATGCCTAGACGATTCGCTCCAGCATTCCTCTCAAAAATAAAAGCAGAGGTGGAACGACTCCTTCGATGCAAGTTTATCAGGACCACAAGGTACATAGAATGGCTTGCTAATATTGTACCTGTTATTAAGAAAAATGGCTCTTTACAAATTTGCATAGATTTTAGGGATTTAAACACAACCACCCCAAAAGATGAATATTCCATGCCTATAGCAGAAATGTTGATTGATTTTGCTGCGGGTTTCGAATACCGAGTATATTAGATGGATACTCTGGGTATAATCAGATTTTTATTGTTGAGGATGATGTTCCCAAAACTGCATTCAGATGTCCAGGCGCCTTAGGCACTTATGAATGGGTAGTTATACCCTTTGGACTAAAAAATGCTGGGGCAACATATCAGAGGGCAATGAACACCATTTTTCATGATTTCATTGAGTCATTCATGCAGATTTATATAGATGACATAGTAGTCAAATCTGTTTCTGATGAGGATCATTTGACTCACCTTTGCAAGTCATTCGAAAGAATGAGAAAACATGGCTTAAAAATGAATCCTCTTAAATGTGCTTTCTTTGTTCAGGCTGGGGATTTCCTAGGCTTTGTGGTCCACAAGAAGGGGATCAAAATTAACTTGAACAAGACGAAGGCTATTATGGAGACGAAACCTCCTTCAACAAAGAAAGAGTTGCAATCTCTATTGGGTAAAATTAACTTCTTAAGGAGATTCATATCTAATTTGAGTGGGCGAACTCAGGCTTTCTCTTCACTCCTCCGTCTCAACCAAGGGAATTTTGAATGGACGACGCAACATCAGGAGGCATTTGAGAAGATCAAAGCCTATTTGATGCATCCTCTTATACTTGCACCCCCTTCTAAAGATAAACCAATGAGACTGTATATCTCTGCCTCCAATGTAACTATAGGTAGTATGTTGGCCCAAGAAAATGATGATGGCGTCGAAAGAGCCATCTACTATCTTAGTAGGGTCCTAAATAAAGCAGAGACTAAGTATAGTAGCATTGAAAAACTATGCCTCTGTCTGTATTTCTCTTGTACAAAACTTAAATATTATATTAAACCAGTTGATGTTTATGTTTCATCTCACTTTGATGTTATTAAACATATGCTTTCAAAACCAACCATGCACAGTAGGATTGGCAAATGGGCTTTAGCGCTCACCGAGTATAATTTGACCTTCAAGCCTTTAAAGGCTATGAAAGGACAAGTAGTTTCAGATTTCATAGTGGATCACTCTGTGAGTGAGGACTTCACGTTAGATTATGTTGAGATCCACCCATGGAAATTATCCTTCGATGGATCAACGCATAAAAACGGAAGTGGTGTTGGAGTCCTTATAATTTGTCCTGAGGGAATCCCAACAAAATTCAAGTACAAGTTAGAAGGCCCTACCTGTTTGAAAAACGAAGCTGAGTATGAAGCCTTAATTGCTGGACATGAAGCTTTGTTGGTATTGGGGGCAACCAGAGTCGAAATTAGTGGAGACTCAGAGCTGGTCATCAAACAGATAACCAAAGAATACAAATGAATCAAGGAAAATTTGATCATGTACCTTGTTATTGCTAATAGACTACTCAAGAAATTTAAATATGTAGATATAAAACATATTCCCAGAATTGATAATCAGGAGGCAAATGAATTGGCTCAAATAGCTTCAGGATATAAGACATCTAAAGAAAAACTCCAATACCTCATAGAAACAAGAGGCAGAATAATGGCTACCAAATTATCACCATTAGACTTGGAAAATTTGAAACTTGGTTATGCAGATCATAAAGAATTCTAAGTACTAAATATTGATACTTTGGGAGATACAGATTGGAGAAGTCCCATAGTAAATTACCTGAAAGAACCTTCAGTAAGTACAGAGAAAAAGATCAAATACAGGGCATTGTCTTATGTCCTAATAGGGAATGAACTTTTTAAGAAAATCCCAGAAGGTATCTTACTCAAATGTTTAGGAGAAAATGAAGCATATTTAGCATTGTCCAGTGTGCACAGTGGGGCATGTGGGGAACATCAAGCAGGTCACAAAATGAAATGGTTGTTGTTTCGATATGGAATGTATTGGCCCACTATGCTCAAAGACTGCATATAATTTGCTAAAGGATGCGAGGAATGCCAAGTTCATGCAGGTATTCAACATGCTCCTGCAAGTGAGTTACATTCAATTGTTAAGCCTTGGCCTTTTAGAGGATGGCCATTAGATCTAATTGGTGAAATTCGACCAGCATCATCCAAAGGACATAAATATATCCTTGTGGGTATAGATTATTTTACAAAATGGGTCGAAGCAATTCCTCTAGTGAATGTTGATCAAGAGGCTATTATGGAATTTGTCCAGAGGCAAATAATTTACAGGTTCGGAATACCAGAAAGTATCACAACAAATCAAGGTTCAGTTTTCACAGGGCGAAAAATGCAAGAGTTTGCAAAAGAAATGGGATTTAAGTTACTCACGTCAACTCCTTATTATGCTTAAGCTAATGGACAAGTGGAAGCAGCCAATAAAGTCATAATAGGGTTGATAAAGAAACATGTAGGACGAAAGCCAAAGAGTTGGCATAAAACTTTGGACCAAGCTTTGTGGGCATGTCGAACATCTCCTAAAGAAGCAACGAATACTACTCCGTTTTGACTTACATTTGGACACGACGCATTGCTGCCAGTCGAAATACACTTACAGTCAATAAGAATCCAAAGACAAAATGAGATACCAGCTGGTCAATATTGGGAAATTATGATGAATGAATTAGTGGACGTGGATGAAGATAGGCTACATGCTTTAGAAGTTATGAGAAGACAGAAAGAAAGAGTAGCCAGAGCATACAACAAAAGAGTTAAAAGTAAGTTATTCTCAACCAATGACCTGGTATGGAAAGTTATATTACCTATGGATAAAAAGAATAGATTATTAGGTAAATGGTCACCCCATTGGGAGGGTCCCTTTCGTGTTTTGAATTTTTTTTTGAATAATGCTTATGAAATAGAAGAATTAGCAGAGGATAGAAGAATCTTGAAGGTAAATGGGAAATACTTAAAAAGGTATAAGCCATGCTTACAAGAGGTTAGAATCACTATCGGATAATTAAAAATAAAACAAATAATAAAGCCAAAATGGTATTATATAGATGCCAAAATGGTTGTGCTCAATCCTTAACAAGGAAAAGCATTAACAAAATACATTCGAAAATTAGAAAGAGGCATTTCGTTTCAACTTAGCAAACTTGCTCTTGCATAAGTTGATCTTGCATTGGGTAGCATTTTTGACGCTTTCGAGCCCCTTGATCTCTTCGCTTATTCCTTCAGCTACCTCCATATGTTGAAGACTTTGTGTGACAAGATTTTCAAGTTCTTTGTCATCAACGGGCTTCAAGGCTGCCTGCTCATTTCGAGAACCCTCAAATTTCTTTTTGAGTTCTTCAATCTGAGATTCCCAAAACTGGATTGATCGAGCGAAAACATCATGCTTGTCTTTGGCCTGGATTTTAGCACGCTCCAACGCCTCTGCTTCTTCAGAAAGTCTCGAAGTTTGGTCATAAGCTTTAGACAAAGCTTCTTGTTTGGTTCGAATCTTAGCCTCAGCATCATTAACCCTAATATATTCACTGCTAACCTCATTGAGCAAGATTTGCAGATCATATATGGTTTCACTTACTTCAAGTTGACAGATGCTGAGATCTATCTGAGAAAGCAACATCTTCATCGAAAAATAGGTTACAGTATCTGCTTTTAGAATGGTAAAAATGTCAGCCTCAAGAATAGTTTTGTTAACTTGTTGAAGAAGTTGGTCAAGAGAAGTAAGAGGGGCATTATCCTTTGTTTGGCTCGAATCTTCAGATTGAATTTTTCTAGAAGAAGAATCCCGTTGAGCTAGCATTAGCTTGATATATTTCGGGGGATTACTCCGTTTTAGCTCTTCCTTTTGTTCCCCAGTCAAGATTGGAGGATCTGGGTTTTTAGTGAAAATAGTCCCAGTAGGAACGGGAACTTCCACCTCCTCTTGCACCATCTCATCTTCTTCACCATCTGCAAAGTAACGACTCACAGTATGTGTTTCGCTTTCCTCTTCAGATTGGTCAGCAAAATGCACCCTTCTGGGAGAGGAGTCGCTAGGATTATCAATGATGGGAGTTTCAAGCGCTTTGTCTGGTTCGCCAGCTGTAGGGCCCTCCGTCGAAGGAGGCGAAGTTGCTTGTTGGTCTAAAGCTTCGACCAATGGAGGCGAGGTTTCTTGTTGATCCAAGGCTTCGACGGTCCCTACAGGAGTCGCAGCAGTGGACGAACCTTTATTTAAAACAGTTTCGTTGAAACCTTCTGGTTGAGGAGAGGCTGCAAGTTTGGAAACTTGGCCTTGAATGGCAGGAGGATCAGAAAGAGCAAAATGAACGCTCTACGCAAAAACAAAGGGTTAGCATAAAGAAGATTACATAGTCAATTTAAAAAGCATTGAGTGAGATTTACCTTTTGTTTATCATAAGTTGCATTGCTACCAATGCGTTCTGAAATTACGTTCTTCGAAGACTGAGACTTCGAAGATCCTTTGGATTTGAGCTTGGGAGCAGTTACATTTACTTTGCTTTTTGAAGGATTGGCAAGTTGAGAACCTTCGCCAGATTTGTTGATTTTATTTTTATTTTTTCGTTTAAGAGGAGAAATGTCTTCATCCTTTTCTGATTCATTTTTAGAATGGGTACTATCGTGTTTTCGTTTCTTAGGAGACTTGGGAGGTAATCCACTCGCCTGGAGAAATGAAAAGAATAATTAGTCAATTTAAGAAGTAATTTCAACAATAAGAGAGGAGTGAGGGAAGTATTACCTTTTTCTTTTTTGAGGAGTCATCTTCTTGTTCAGAAGGAGGATTCTCAGTATTGGTCATTGGCGCTTTTAAAGAAGAAGTTGAGCTTGCCTTGGGTACAACTTTATCCTTTTTCAAAGATTTTAGATCAACAATAGAAAAGAATATGAAATGGTCAAGTTTAAAACAAAGTTTAGAAAGAATAAGGGAACTTCGATTTTCTTCAGTTCTGCACCTTCTCCGTGTTGAGATGTGATAGACATGGCTGACAAGTCATAGCGAAGGTGCCCCCTGAAATTGTCTAGATCACGTTTAGCCCATGTAACCCTCTAGGCAGGTTTCTTGGCATCATTTTCATACAAACGGAAAATGTTCCCACAAACGAACCACCAGGGATACGAAGGAAAAAAGGCTAAAGCCAGCTCTGAAGTAGGTAGGTTTGGAAATTTTGGTGTTTGATGTTTAAAATCCCACCAATACCTATCTCCAGGTTTTACATAAGGAGGAAATCGAATTTTTGAAAGTTGTTTTTCAAATTTTTCTTTCAAAGTTCTTGCTGCTTCGTAGACAGTTCGATGTATTTCCATAGGATTATAAACAATTTCGAAATATTTTTGGAAATCTCGAATTTCCTTGACATGAGTAGATCTACCTTTTTGACATGCTCCTGCACAAAGGAAAAAGATGTCGTCAGTTGTTGTTGAATTTGGATGGTGCTGAACATATTCTTCGAATAATAAGCCGTCCACCAAGTATAAAAATCTTTTGTCATATAAAAGGAAGGAGTAAAGAAGACTAGTGAAAAGTCAGCAAAGCCAACATATTTCTTCTGTCGAGTTTCGATTTCTTTGAAGGAGTAAGGCACCCCTGCTAAACATATCTCCCTTTTCTTGTTGAAGAGAGGCTCGGGTAGAATTTGACATAGTCCGAATTGACGGGCCACGAAATTAGGTTGATAAGCAAGGATACACACTTGGCTCTTCACAGGTGTGATCCTAGAAATAATAAGCCTAGGGTTTAAAAAGGCACACCAAATGGCCCTGATTATCTCTTCTTCAATGGCTTGTTCAAGGGGCATGGTAAACCAAATTGGACCACAGTTTCGATTGGCAAAAGGGGCCATTGAAGGGTCAAGTCTATGTCTTTTAGAGAAAATCATTGTATAATTAACAAAGCATGTCTTGAAATTTTCTCTTTCATCGTTTGGGGTTAGTTTTAACAACCTAGTGCCTTTAATGCTGCAATTTACAACACCAGGATGTTCTTCATTAATAACCCCAAAGGTTAATAGAGATGGTTCGAAGGTTGCATTTAACCAAAGCTGCAATAGCCAAAAGGGGCCAGCGAGAAGCAGATTAGTGCCAGCTTCATAAGTTTTCAGTTTTGAAACTGCAGCACCTATGCTTTCATATAAGCTTGTTAGCAGTAACTCACTGATGCATACCCTTCGACCATGATGAAGTTGATTTGCGAAGGTGATGAACCTGCTAGCAACTTGTAGAGACTTGCTGCAGAAGACATATTTTGATAGCCATAGCGCCAGAAAAGCTATATGTTCGACATCAGAAACCTCTTCCTCAGCAGAGTGATAGAGATTGATGTATTTTGAGAAGCTGGCATTCTTGACATCAAAGTCAATAAGGTTATCTACATCTTCGTTTGGATCGAAAGTTTCCCCAATAGGGGAGAGTCCAGTGATAGCAGCAATATCAAAGAACGTAGGTGTCAGCATTCCACAAGGGAGGTGGAAGGTATTATAGGTGCTATCCCAAAAGTATAAAAAGGCTAGCAAGAAGGGTTGGCTGTAACTAAAACCTAATTTTGACATTCGAATCAGATTTAGGATGCCTATGCTTTCCCATTCCTGGGATTTATTATTTTCAACTTTCGAAAGCCAATCTTGGTATAGTTGATCCGATGAGGGACATGAGTGAAAAGGTTTGAAATTCCCAGTGACATAGTCCATATTGAAAACGTCTCTCACAGGTTTTGATGTTTCTGTTTCACATGTTTTTTCTTTTAAGGTTTTTGACAGCCTAACAACCGATTCATCTTCCTTATGTTTTGGAGAAATGGGTTTATTGACAATGGGTTTGGTTTTTGAATACGCGGGAAAAAATCCCTTTGTTTTTTCTAAACGATCCGTAGAGATTAGGGGACCCATAACTCCTAGGGTTTTATCAAGAACAGTAGTGGGAATGATTACCTGAGAAGCATAGATGGCCTTTTGTTCTTGAGTGAGTTTGGGGGTTGAGATGAACTCCTGATTATCAAGATTGATAATCTTTCTTGCTGGTTTGAGAATGGAGGGAGAAGCTTGCTTGGACTTTCCAGATTTCTTGGATGAAGAAGTTAGCGCTGAAGACATTGTGAAAATCAAAGTTTTTTTTTTCTGAAAATAAAAATCTGGTTGTTTGAAGGATGAGCGAATTTGGAAAAGTTGGAGTGAAGAAGATGAAGTATTTTTATAAGCCTTCCTCAACAGTTTAAAGGTTGTTATCCTTTGGAAAAAGGTGGGATACGTGTAACTCCCTCATTGGAAAGAGAAAAGGTGGATTTTTTTGAACTTCCTTGGGAAGTGACGTTTTGCTGCTAATTATTAGCTATAACTGCTGTGATTGCATTTTTTGGATTGATGATTCGATGTTTTGCAGAAACTTGGACACTTACTCTGCCATCGTGTGCAGTATTGTCATCATGAGTTTTTGATACTCTCGAAATAGCATGGATAAATCAAAAACAAGTATTTCTTTATATCTATCGAAATACATGTTCTTGAGGGGAAATTTGTTAGCTGGCTATTTCGAATAAAGAAGAAACCACTATCAAAACAGTATTTCGAATAAAGCACCTAAGGAGATTGATATCAATGTTGGATATTGGTGGGAAATATGGAACCATTATGCTAAAGGATTATTTGATTTCCAGTGATAGATGATGGATTTCAATTTGGATTTTTTAGTGTTTAAAACATAAAGAGCTCCTTTATGCAAGGGTGCCAGAATTGGAAACGGTCCAGACAATTGGCTTATTTCGAAATGAAGAAAATTAGTAAAATGCTTCGATTGGCACAGGTTTCAAATTTCAAATAAAAGCGCCATTCTTAGAAGACGCGTGGAAGTCAGTAAACGTGAAAAGCCTGCATGCTTCGAACATGGCATGATTTTAGAGTAGGACCGTTAGGGTCAAGACACTATAAATAGGTGTTTTTATGTTAGATTTGGGATGTTCATTTTCATGTACTAAAAAATATCAAAACACTCAAATTACCGTGAATTAAGGGAAACGAGTCAGAAGACAAAATGTACGTATTGAACATCATGATTCTTTATAATTTCAATACAAGTCTTTTTATATTTAGTTCACTATTACAGTATTTCTGCCCTTAAATCTTTCGATTTCCTTGCATTTCCTTGTTTTACTTGCCTTTAAACACATTTATTTCTTTAGAAACTTCACTTTTACTTTATCCTTTTATTCAAACACTTCATATTTCCAGAAACTGTTATATTCTCAGAAACTCCTTATCTTTACATTCAAGCATTAAATCCTAAGTCTAATTCGAAGCCTTTCCTTTCTACATTCAGTCAGTTCATTCCTATAGACAATTTTAGAGATATTTCTTAAGAATCTCACATTCGAACTTAACATACAATATAAGTTTATCAAGATAATGGGTATGAATATAGAAATAAGTTATGACACATGTGTTCTAGGATCAATCTAGTCGATCCTGCAAGTAACCAATAATAATCAATAAATTGGAAGACTAGCGGTTGTTTACTAGAAATCACTATAAACACCTATGGAGTCCAAATCTCCATCAGAGACTATGGCATCAGTACAACTTATGGAAATTCTCTTTCCCAACTGATTTTATTTTTCAAACACTGTAAAATCCCCTGCAGAGTTCCCTTTCTCCAGCAAGGCTCATATTCTCCAGCAGAGCTCATGTCCCCAACAAGGGTATTTCCTCAGCAGAGTATTCCTCTGTCAAAAGTTTAGGTTTTATTTCCGCAATAGGTTTATTTCCCCAATAGGGTTTATTTCCCCAAGTAGGGTTTATTTCCCCAGCAGAGTTCAGCCTCCCCAGCTTGAGTCTATTTCTATGACCACTACAGATCACCGGCAAAATCTCTCTCTCAAGTAAAGGGCGGTCCAAACCACTAACCGGAGAGGTTTGTTACAGAAGGCCCATATATCATTTAACCTTATCCTCCCCAGATGAGCCAGCATCCACGTCGAAGAACTCGGTCAGACATCACCTTGGAAAGTTATATATCTCTTTTATCCCTAGTCATGGCATATAAGAATTAAATTCCCCAGTAGAGAAATGAACGACCAATGTTCTTAAACCCTTCTCTCGAAACAGAAATCAATGTTCCCCAACGGAGTTTCCTCAAACAGAAAGCAGTAATTCCTATCAAGATTGAAGATACACATATTCTTCCCCAGAAGCAGTTAGGGATTTATTTTCTCAGTCAAAGAATGCCTCACGAAGTTGCTAATACACTTCAACGACATCCAAAATTCATACATCATATACAAACATCATAGAATATGCACTCATTTTATTTTGAGAATATCATTACGTAATTCATTTCATACATCATGACATTACATACAATAACTCTATATCTTTTCAGTTTATAATCTACAAACAGATTCCTCAGAGGCTATATCTGAGAAATAGCTACTTAAGCAATTTCCCCAGAAGGTCATGCTAAAAGAGCATCTCTCCTAGTTGAAGTCGGGCGTAGACATCTTCTAGTTCGGATAAAATCAAGCATAAATTTCTTTTTGATGCTCTTTTTGGAAAAAGTCAGAAGTAGGCTCTTTCCAATACCTTTTGTAGTTGAAGTCGGGCGTAGACATCTTCTAGTTCGGATGAAATCAGTCATAAATTTCTTTCTGATACTCTTTTTGGAAAAAGCTAGACGTAGGCTCTTTCCGGTATCTTTTCTAGTTGAAGTCGAGCGTAGACATCTTCTAGTTCGGATAAAATCGGACGTAGATTTCTTTCTGATGCTCTTTTTGGAAAAAGTTAGACATAGACTCTTTCCGGTACCTTTTCTAGTTTAAGTCGGGCGTAGACATCTTCTAGTTTGGATGGAATCAGACGTAGATTTCTTTCTGATGATCTTTTTGCAAAAGGTAGGACATAGACTCTTTCTGGTACATTTTCTAGTTGATGTTGGGCGTAGACATCTTCTAGTTCGGAAGAAATCAAGCGTAGATTTATTCTAATTATTCTTTTGGACAAATTCATGTGTAGAGTCATTCCAAAAACATCTTCTAAGATAAAGTCAGGCGTAGACTTAGTCAGATTTTCTTATCATTAGTTATCCTGGATGGAATCTATAAGCCCATCTCTGACGAATCTTCGTCACCTCTCTAAATGGAATCTTTAAGCCCATTCTCGGTATAATCAACCAACCGTGTTACTTGGTCACGTGCGAGTGCAAATTTCTAGGCACTTAAGTGTTCAATCATCTTCTACCTTCAAGTCACGAATGGCAGACATGCCAATCTAACTCCTCAGTTTTAAGAAGATTGAACAGGGGAAGCTGTTGTATCCCAAAATTTTCCTTCCCATTTTTGAAGACAGTTAATTCAAGACACCTCCTCATGCTCATAAAGGTCTCAAGTACTCAAGGTTACTCAAGGGTTGACCAGTCAAATCTTCTCCTAAGCAATGGGTCCATAACTATGGTTTTGTGTTTCTCAAGGAATTTTGGGTTTCAAAGG
This sequence comes from Vicia faba, assembly GCA_948472305.1. NCBI lineage: Eukaryota > Viridiplantae > Streptophyta > Magnoliopsida > Fabales > Fabaceae > Vicia > Vicia faba. The sequence continues at coordinate 1,340,747,412 of OX451741.1, read as the reverse complement.
TCTCAAATGGTTTTCATAGCTCTTCATATGTCCCTAATAATTCTCATGTCAAGTTTCAAGCCCTGCATCACAAGATTGATCAGTTAATAGCTCAGGTGATTGAAAATCAACTGTATCGGGTAAAAAGTCAACTATGGTCAATATACAGTCAAACTTCAAGATTTTTGGTCAACATCAACATTTTGAAGTGATATTCATCATTTGTTCAAGGGTTGATCATGATTCCTCAAGGAAAGCCCTCAAATCATCAAAAGTCAAAAGTTGCCAAATTAGGGTTTCCTTAGGAGAACTCAACTGAACTTTGACCAAGCATAACTTTCACATGCTTCATCAACTTTCCCCAACCAAATCCCATTTTTAAGGAAATTCAATTCTATAAAACTTTTTATATGTATTCTCAAGTCCATAAAGTGCTTCATTTGAGATATATGAGCCCATACATTATAGGTCATTTCAAAAGTCAACAAAAAGACACTTTTTGTCAAGGAAACTTACATCAAGATAAATCTCCAAATGCAAAAATGATCAAAAGAGAAATTGAATAGGACATGTTGAGCTTTCCAAAAAGACAAATATCACCTTCAAAATATAAACATTGAGAGAGTTATGACCATTGTAAGTTGGGAATTTTTGAGAAAATGCATGAAGTGCAAAGTGAGCATACATGAAATTTAGAACTAGTGGGCTTAAATTCTGATGTTCAAACATGTTAACAATGTGTTAAAGGACCTCTAAATCCATTCACATATTTTTTATGATTTTTATTTCTTTTATTTGAATTTTTATTCATTTAAATGCACATAAATCAAATAAAATATAAAATCATTGGGCCAGGGCGCATGATTGGATTTTTTGGATCAGGTCAGGCCCAAGACAACTCATGATAACCATGAAAAGTCGTGTGAGTTAAAAAATGGAAAGAAATATCTAAAGAAGGAAGCTTGAAATCATGTTTGATTCTTAATTAAAGTTGGCCATAAGTACATGATTTTGTACCATTCTTGTCACCCTAATCATGCCTCTATATAAGCACTAGAGATCAGATACAAGAAGGACACGCATCCTTGCCTCAAAAATTGCAAAAAATTATCCAAACTTTCTCAAAAACCCTCGAGTTTCAAAATTCAAGTTACAAGCCCTCTCACTGTGAAATCTTCATTCCAATCATTTATAGGAATATTGAAGGGTAGGTTTGGATCATTTACTATGATCCTAAGCATGTGAAATTGTACATCATAGCATAATTGGTTTACATTTTTTGCAAATTTTTATCTTTGATTTTGTCTTGTTTTAAACAGATTTGATGCTACTAACGAGTTTCTGAGACAAGGTCGAATAGGGTTAGATCAATATTATGATCCCATGCAGTCAAAACTATGATATGCTATAGTTTTGCTCCGATTGGTTTCGTTTGGTTCAAATCCCATGATAAAGGTAATTTTGGCCAAAACTAAGCATATATTTGAATTCAGGGGGGTCGAATTAGGGGGAGTAGGGCATTTTTAATCACTAACATGTTGAATTCGCAGGTTTTGCATCTTATAGGTTGTCGGAGAAGACGATTTGAGCTTGGTCTCCGACACCTCTCCGACCATTAGCATCGGGCTTCATATTTATTCTTATGGTTTGATTTATGTTAGCGGATGTAAGGCTGCCCAACGGTAGAAGCGTGTATTGCAAAGGCGTTAGTTTACCATGGCATGGGTTCGATCCCTGCCCTGGTATTTTATTTTCATGTGTTCTATTGTTTGCAGATCCAATACAAGCCAGCCTAGCGCACTCATTGTTCTCCTCAATTCATCACCATCAGATCTTCACACTGCCAGATCCAGCACCCGAAATTTGCATGTGCATCATGAGAACCTTGGAGCCAACCACGCTGGATCTCACGCAATACTGGGTTGTTGTTCATGCGCCTTGTGACTCATATTTTTCACACACCCCCAGATTTACTTCTGCAGGAAAATCATTTTTTTTTTATTTTGTTTCAATTTCTTTTTTTTTGTTTATTTGACATATTTAACTTTTTTTTCTAAATTAATTGAAATTAAATTAACTTGACTTTTTTTAATTAAATTAATTAAATTAACCTTTTTTTAAAAATTAAATTAATTAAAATAATTAACTTAGTTTCTTTAGGGGTTTTTATCATTAAATATTTTTTTCAAATAACCAATTTCTTTTTTAAAACTCCAAACAATTAGATTTGGTTATTCGTCCAATTTTTTTTAATAAAAAACGATCACAAAAAGAAACCATTTCTCCGTTTCTTTTTACTTTTACAATCTTCGTGCTTTACTTACTTTCACATTAGTTTTTACAATAATGTATCTGCTAAAGGTTGTAATAGTTAATTAGGTTATTTTTTTACCGCTTTCTTTCTTTCCCCTAATTTTTGTGGTTTTGTATCCCCTTCCCTGAAGCCTTGTAATATCTTAGATTTCTTTTCCTCATTTTACCGCTTTCCTTATAACTGCTAGATGTATTCTAATAGGGTTTGCATGACAAGATCTAAAAAAATGATAAATAACCCTAATATGAAAGATAATTGAACTGAACTAAAACACTATTCACACACGCACCTCTAGGGTAACCTCACTTGTTGCCTTTGGATAAAAACAGTCATGTCCCTCGAACGTGGGAATACCATTAGCAAAGAACCTCAGTTAAAAATCATCATAAAGATCATAGTCCCTCGATGATCCTTCGATAATGCCTTCAGTAAATGATCTTGTCCCTTAATGTTGCCGACGAATACATGATGATAGTCCCTTCGAGTTTCTAAAGGTATCCCTATATGTTTCCTTTATGACTGTACGATGACCCACGCCTGTCCCTCAAACTACCAATGATACGGCTTCCTAGTGACTAATGATAGGATAGCACTATCCAAAGGAAGAGGAAAATAACACGAAAGAATTTTGAGTAGGTAGATAGCTCATAGTCACTTTCTTACAAACAAAAAACAATTTTCACACAAAACACTTCTTTTCTGAAATATTCTCAAAACAAACACTATGTATGCATTCTCAACGATACGAGAATCATTACAAAGTTCGCCGCACTTAGGCATTTTTCAAAATATTTTTAAAACTTACACATTCACAAAGCATTTTCAAAAGTGAGCTAGCGATTAAGAGCCCGTAGATAACTACGGATGAAAATGGTACTAATACCTTCCCTTTTAATTACCTACCCCCCGTACTCAGAAAAATTCTCAAAGGCCTTTCCTGTTCTTTTTACCCATTACTTTATTGGATAAAAGAAAAGTCGGAGGCGACTCTGGATATCCACAATATTTGCGATGAAATGCAAAACCAAAAGTCAATTCTCCCACTGTATTAAAACAGGCTATTAGTTCCTTGCAGTACAAGCTACTACATTCAATATTCAAGTTATAATATTACCAACTCATCAAGGTTCATCTTGAATTTCAAGAAACATTATAATATCATTTTCATGGGAATTTAAGTTTCTATAATGTTTCATTCAATTTTTAATACAAATGTTTTATCATCCAAAAATTCCACCAAGTCCATTTCAAGTTAAGAATGCCATCGCAAATATTCTTATTCTCTATATTACAACAACAGAAAGGATTACAAATTTCACAAAAATACTATCCTAAACCTATTCCATTCATCTTCAATCTCATGCTATTTTATCTTCAATCCTTGCTCACTTCTCAAGCTTCTAGCAATGCACATGCCTCATACATTCTATTCTTTATCCCTCCACTAATATAACAAAATCAGACCATATTTTCATTAAAATAAATGGGCAGCCCTGCATTTTGTTCAAGAAAATAGTTCACCAAATCAGTTCACAAAAATTTGTTACGAAAAATCTGCATATAATCATTCATCTAAAAAAAAGAGAAGAAACCATGACCATGCATTATTAAAAATAGATCCGCACCAGTTTACAGCAAAACCAGTTCAAAAATATCCAAACAATAAGGCTAATAAATTGATTCATTTCTAGTTCCTAACAACTCATTCAAAACCGATTTTTCTAACCAACTTTCAGTTAGGTTTTCAGCTCTGTAGTAACTAACCTCCAATTTCCTAGTGAAGCTCCTAACTGTTTTCTCTAACAGAATTTCAACCTTTTCTAACCAACCTGCAAAATAGAACAAAATTTCAAAGAGATTCTTAATAGAAAACGACTCATAACAAACTCGAGTTTACTTTAATTCCTAACCTCCATATTTCTAACTAACTTTTCTGAGATCGGATTTCCACCCTTTAATTCCACCTAATTATCCAAATAATTGTCATAACTGATTTTTCCAGCTCATCCCATAACAGTCCAACTAACCTATAACCAACTTCTAACAGAATTTCAAAATATTCCTAACAAACCCCTATAAAAGGAAAAACTTCCACCAGAAACATAATTTAACAAACTCTCAAGTTCTCAACTGATTCCATACCTGACTCATAACATATTTGTAACCAAATTCGCATCACTAACAAAATTTCCGTAACAAACCTCCTAACTATTTTAAAACTAAGAAACTCATAAAAGAAAATGGAGGGAAGAAACTCAAAGAGATGTGATTCATAACAGAAAAAGTCTCAAAAGAAAGTCAGTAAAAAAAAAAAAGAGAAAAAGGATTATCTGCAGAGAGAAAAACTTCACAAAGGAACTCACCTCTCTCTCTCTCTCTCTTTCTCAAAACCGCATCAAGATCTTCCTTATCAACCTTTAATAATCATCATCACCATCTTCACTCTTTCTCTGCAACATAAAATGCAGAACTCACTCTTCATTCTCTTCATAACTACCTTCATCCCTGCAACCTTTCTTCATCTTCATTCTCTCTCTCTACTCTCTGCTTCAAAAACAAGTCGCATCACAAATTCTTCACAACGTACCACACGACCACAAAGGAAAAACCACAGAGAAGAAAAAAAAGAGAAAACTCACTAGAATATGATTCTTGAGGAGTCACTTAAACTTCTATCATTCAATCTTCATCGCAACCTCTAATCTCCAATCATTCTTGCTTCCCTCTCTGCATAACTTCAACCACCATCAACAATCTTTATCAATTCGGAACAATCTGCAATCACCCTTATAATTCGTCATCTTAATCAACAAAGCTCGTACATACAACAACACGATAACAATCAAATTCAAGAAAAATTCAGAAGAAAGTAAGAAGAAATCAGGGAATCGACAAAGTTACTTCCTGTGCTTTCTCCTTTTCGATAAATATTACTTGTGGCGCGTAGAACAGCAGGAATTCCAGAGGTTGTCGCTTGAATAGGAATTCCATGAAAACTACGTTTTTTATTGTTTTGATTCTTTGATCTGCCTGGTTGAAGAAATTTCGTGTGAAATTGATAAGGGGTCCGAGTTCGGAATGGGATTTCAGGTTAGGTTTATGTGAATAAGGTGACAAGTTGAAGAGGTGATGCTTGCGGTATTAACTCTCCGAAATTCTCACTCGAGAAGGACGAAAAAAGTTGAATCTAGGATGAATCAAACGGGGATGTTGATAGTGAAGCAAATCGTAGCATTGCGTATGAACAGAGATTAAAGTTGACAACAGAGATAACACGATTTGCAAGCGACACATTTTAGTTCTATAAAGAAGAAGATCGTGGAAGTTAAAGAGACATCTTCTCTTTCAACCCTAACTCAGTCCAAATGGCACCGTATTGATCTTATTTCTTCTTAATATTTTATTTTTATTATTATATTAAATTGAAAAAGGAAAAAGATGAAAAAACCTAAAAATAGTTTGTGATGATGGACTGAGAATTCTTGTTTGGATGAACTGCATCCCATTGGCCCGATGCTGTTTTTTGGTGCTATTTGGGATTTGTGATAGAAAAATGCTTTGTGGGCTCAAACAGAGTGGGCCTAGTGCCCAAACTACTCACTGCACCACCATGGTTCAACTTGTACTCGTGGCATTTTCCTCAATTTCTATTTTGATTTTTTTTTCAATTTTATTTTTTAGTCAATTGTTTGTGCGACTTCTCCATGATTTTGATTAATTTTCCACATGATAAAAATGATATAAAAAATGTTAGAATTTTCTAGGATTTCTTTTTAGAATTTTAATTAGAATTTTCTACTATTGTTTATTTTTAGTAACATTTTTGTTGCCATCTTTAGCTAGGAGTTTGTGATAGTAATGATGCAACTTTTGCAATGTGGAATGCTTGGATATTAATTCGTTTGATCACTTGTGCGGAGAAGATTTTTAGTAGAGTTTTATTTTTGCTTGCATGGTTTCGAAGAGGCAACTGACCTTTTCCGTTAGGTATCATCGTTATTTTATTCCTCATTTCCGCACTTTATCGTATTTCTTCACCGCTTTTCTAGAGATCATGCGAAGTATGGCTTTACTGCTTTCGGATGCCATGAGAAGTAGGGTAGAGATGTATGACGAGGATCTCTGTTAGTGATCATATTAGGAATCCCTCTGGTTTATTTAAAGACCCGTTTAGGGGAATTCTGCATTGTGTGCATTTTGTTTTCTATTTGTGGTTGTTTAAAACCCTACCTTTAAAGTAGGTATTTTGCACGTGTGTTTATATTTGTGCCCGCGTATGCTACAAATGATAAGTCCTCAAAAAAAGGCGAGCGGGGAGGGTTGACAATCAACCCCGCAATTTCGTCCGTGTCATCCTTAGCTCGTGACGCACCATGATGCTTCAGAGTTGTGCCTACTCTTGAGTATCGAGTTCATCAAGTGGGGAAGGGTTTTGTAATCAAACCCCCACGCTTTTTCAGGAGTTTGCATTGGCCGATGCTGATACTCCGTGATTGTTCATATTACCTTCTGTCGCTTACCTCGATCTCCTATATCTTGGTTAGGTGTTCAGTCGCTTTGGACATCACATTTTTGTTTTACATCCTACTCCCGCTTGTTTGTCTCGGGTGATACGCTCCCCTTGGCTAAAGCGTTTCAATTATTTTCTTTACCATTTTATGTGTGTTCTCTTTCGAGCTTGTTTGTTTTATCCTTGTACATACCATGTTCCCTTAGGATACGCTTGTTCCTTTCAGATGCAAGTTAGACTTTAGGTTGCAAACCATGCCTGCTAACCTTAGGTAGATATTTCCCTTTCATCCTTGATGTAGGGATACCATTGTATGATAACATTAGGATTAGAAATAGGCTAGTATCATGTAGACTCTTTTCTTCCCCTTTTGCATTTGCATTTAAAACTAAAACTTTCTTTTTCTTAGCAAATCATAAGACATGTTGATCAAACTTAAACCCTTTTTCAAGGTAACAAAGCACAAACCCAGCAAATGTGGTATCTTTCCTTTAAGGCGTAACTCAAAACCATTTTCATATAAGGAAATGATTAATTTACTTATGTGCCAATGCGTAAGTCTCCAAAGGTCGAGCTGCGGCAGAAGGCGAAATTAACATTGTTCATAAAAAATACAAACAAGCAAAACATGTGAACCGAACTACAGTAACTCTGATTCCTCAAAAAGGATATGTAGGAATTGTGGTAGGGCCCAATCGAGCATAACTTTATTTTCCCTACATTATTTTCTCATTTCTTTTGCATTAATTATTCCTCAGTAGTAAATAGTAAGAATAGATTAGACACACCCATAAGATAGATAACAAGAGTGGATACCATAGAATAATACGGGCGTGTGGGATGCTAATACCTTCCACTCGTGTAATAGACTCTCTTAACCGACCTTTCGGTCACAAGACCTTGACTTCTCCCTTCTTAGGTTTTCTCGATATTTACCTATCCCTTCATGTGAGATAAAAGACGTTCGATGGCGACTTCATTATTTGATGATTTTTAGCTGGCGACTTCACTAGGGATAGGTCGACCAATTGCTGGTCCATCCCGGAGTCGCTCCTAGCTCTTGTTTTCTTTTCTTTGGGTGTTTATTTATATGCTTTACAGTTTATTCATCCATACATGTTTATATGAGTATATGTTTGCATTGCATTTTAGTGTTTTCCATATACTACTACTATATTGGATCTGCTTCTTGATTGTGCTGGGTGTTATTATTGAGGTAAAAGGCCCAGTACCGAGGCCAGAGTGCACTAGGACACTAGGAATAGAGTGTAGCATGATGGCTATTGGACACATGTCCTCACTAGTATATTCATGTGGTCTGCACTTTGTTGAGGTTCAAATGAATTACTATCGACACCCATGTCTATGGGTAAGGTGGTAGTACTTTCGGGCGGACCAGTGATTCCAAGTCACCTTTGCCTTACCCTGACCTAGATTTGACCCGTGAGAAGGGTGGGAATTATTATTAAAGGTACTGTTGGTGACTTATTCATATGGTGACTATGTTTAGATGGTGACCATATGTTCTGTTGGTGACTATGGTTCTCGTATTTATTTTCCGAGTTCCTGATTTGTTTATTTGGAGGTTCGTTCGAGTCTTCGATCTTAGTATTCCCAACATGTTCACAAAAGTCTCAACAGTATCTGGTGTTCCAGAAGCCTTGATCCCATATCATTGATGATCTACATGGTACTTAGTTCTTGTATGTGCGGAAGCTATGTCAGACCTCTGATCTGATTATATTCATATGGTTCAGAAACAATGCAACAATCATATTCAGATGTGATGAAACCTTGATCCCATGTCTTTGCATACATAACATGGTTAAACACATGCTTAACATACATGTTCTCTTATTTCCGTTGAATCATATCTGTAATTCTTATGCTGAACTTTTCCATCCCTTACCTGTGTAAGATCAAAATCAAAGCATATAAATTCCTTGGAAATGACCTAACATGACATGGCATCCATTCATACACCGTATGTATATTCATGCATTCATAACAGGTACTCAGAGTTGGGGATTCTTACTCAGACCTGGTGCTCTCTTTAGAGGTTCAGACTTAATTTCTTACTGTACTTGTTCAGAGATCAGTATGGGATGACTCCGTAGGGGATTGACCGATACAAATATCCTAATGGGGTTGATTATGCTACACATGCTAGCTTTGTCCCGTGGTCGGGATTTCCTCGAGAAGGAAGATAATCGATTGAGGACTCAAGTGAGTCGGGTTATGGAATTGCTTTATGCTAGGGAATGCTACAGAATCTTGAGTTCTTGGAACATCTTATTAGCAGATGGTTCCCATTTACTATTGGGTTAGACCCCGTACTTCGGTATCGTCTATAAATTCCCTTCCAGATCATCATACCAACGTCAGATGTGGTTACCATGTTGGGGCATCCGACTACTTAATCAGGGGCACTCTCCACAGCTTTGCATACCCTGATTTGTTCAACATCAGTCAGTCTTTGTTCCCCAATTGAATTCATAGGGAAAAGATTTTAAGCAAAGACATAAGAATCCTGGTAAGCATGTTAATACAAACCCAAGGCATTACATCAAGGTATTTCCTCGTCTGTTGAAAGTTCAATTGTAAAATATCTTTTCTTTGGGGTCCTCTTACCACAAACATCTCTTCTGATTACGATACACATGCTAGATGTGTCTCCTGTTATGGAGCACCCGGTTTTGATATTGAAGATTGTAAAGGGGTTGAAGTATGAAGTCTAACACATGTCTGGCATCTCTTCCAAAAATCCAATTCCTATTTGGCCAACTTCCAGACTCTTTCTCATCAGCTGGATGTCTCTTCTGTTGTGATAAAAGTAGTTTCTTTGTGGCATGAGATGCTTGGTAATGCAGTTTATACCAATTCGCTTGGTAAGGCATTCATTCATTCTCCTGAAATAATCTTCTATGCATATTATTCTGGGGCACCTGACCATTCGATTAAAGATGGTATGTTATCCAGAGACAAGGTCCTAGATTGGATCAATTCAAAGGCTGTTATGTTCACATCAGATCAGAAGGAGAATTCTCTCGCCCATTTAAGCATCAAGGCTGCAAAAAGTCGTCAGAATTAAGAAGTCCATGCGGAGTCAAGTCTCCTCAGTGATGGATATCATTGGTTTCTTTAATGCATTTTCATTTGCATTCTCGCTTGTTTGTTTAAACATTATTTGCATGTAAAAACTTGTATATTTTTGAATGAAAATCTTAATGCAATAAGTATGCTTGTCTTGAAGTGTTCATTTCGTTTTTATTCATCCATTCATTGTCACTCTTTAAATGTTTCACTTGCATATTGATGCCATGTTTCCAAGTCTTATGCTTAGGTAAAGATTAGAGGGACGATGACAATAATCTAAAAACGCAAAAAATCTATGGTTGGTATGCTTTTGAGTAAGACCCTGTTGACGATGTTCATGCCTTGTTTCAGTTCCTAAACACCGGAGATATAAGGGAGATAGACCCTGGTTAACCCCTCAGAGCCTTCGAAGTATGAGTTTCTTTTATGTTCATAAAAAACCCTCATTTTAACCCTGGGGCGGGTAGTTTTCAGTTAATCTGATCAAGCGTTCAAAACTCATTAAGAGTGCACATCTAAGGATACGATGTTGGTTATCATTCAAAAGGTTGAGGAAATTAAAAACTACAATGGCTAACCTTCACTTATCAGGAGTGTGCATCAATTAACGATACCCCAATGGGTATCTCTCGCATATCTCTCACATCAGGAGGTCAACAGATGGCGATACGATAATGGCTATCCCTCATCTACCAAAGACTCAAATAGTCACGATCACTTCCAACAAATCAAAAATGACTTAAAGATAAATGAATTATTCAAAAGAAAGTGTTAATAAGAAAGAAACAAAAATCCCCACTAAGTTGAAACTTGGAAACAAGTCGCTTAGGCAAAAGTTAGGGCATCCCGTTGGACTCCTAAATTGAAATTCAAAAGAATTTGTCCAGGAAAAAGTTAGGGAAAGCGAGAAAGAAATTAAAAAGCCTAAAAGGCGAGAAAAGTATTACCAATAAAAATACTCATCAAAAGAATAAGGTCGTGTTATGAAACACCAAAATCAAAAGTTAGTGACTTTCGTGTCCAAGAAACCCATGTGGTTCCTCAACCATTGCAAACTCCTCTCGAGAGGTAAATGGTTGTATCAGATTAACCGAACATAGGAATGGAGAACATCATGGAGAATGGGTGGGCACCAAAAAATGTGAGCCTTAAATCCTTTTTTCTAAAACCGTGAACCAGGCTACGTTACAATCTTTAAAAGTCCTAACTGAAGCAAGAGTCAATTTCAAAGCGTGCTACAACAAGATAGAATTTAACTGACTCCTAAGAGGTATGTTTAAATATTTATGTTGGCGTCATATGCTTGCATTATCTTTCATAAAAAAGAATTTGCAAACCTTGCTCTCTAGCTAGTGATTCGCTCATAACAGAGTTGTGACATCATTTCATTCAAAGTTTTTTTAAACTTCAAGACTTACATACGCGTTGCATTAGAATTATCATTCTCATAATCACCATTCTTCTGCATATAAAACAACTGATTGACATCAAATAAGTTCACACAATGAATATCACTAAAGAGCTCAATCTTGTTAGAGAAGAGAGGCTTGAAAACTCTGTTCAAGCAAAAGTCAGCTTTCACAAGAGAAATGACGTATCCAAGGGCACGTTGCCTAGAGATTCTATTAAGCAAAAGCATCTTGGTGCTTTATAATCTTAGTACCCTTTTAGGGATGAAGTTAGTAGATTCTGCCAATCTGGGGAAATCAAGTCAAGATTCGATCTCTCTGAGCTCAGCCCAATCTGGGGAATTCCCTCAAAGCTATCAATCAGAGGCTATCACGTCGATAAATCTCTTCAAGCAATGCTAAATCAAAGGCTGTCACATTGATAAACCTCTTTAAGTTGCTATCAATCAGGGGTTATCACGTCGAGAAATCTATTCAGAATTCTGCCAACCTGAGGCAATCACGTCGAGATTCGATAAATCTCTCCTAAGAAAGTTGTAATCAAGAGCAGCTTAGTTTGTGACTCAAGATATTGGGGCAGGCCACCTCATATCATATTGCAACACAAATATTCTGGTCTTTTATTCAACACAAACTCTTTCAGAAATCCTCCAGACAGGGGCATTCCCTCTCCAATCTCGCAAAGTTGCTCAAGCAAAATTTTGTCATCCAAGACAATAACAATCAAGCTAAAAGCATCATAATTATTACATTGACCTGGTCAGTGCGTGAAGTCGCCTTCATCCGCTACAGGAAATTTCAAACAGGATTCCCCAAGTGAATTCGCAAAATCCGGAGTCGTCGTTTGACTTGGCATGCACAAGTGCACATCCCCAATGGAGTAAATTGGGGCATTCACAGAGCTAAACTAGGGAGATCGCAAGTGTCCATGCCCATCTTTCATCCCCAAGTGATTTAAGAGATAGTTCCCCGGTGTGGCGTAAACATGGGGCATGTATTCGAAGAGATCCACATGGTGTTCAGTATCCGTTCCTTGTCATATTTAGTTCTACCATTCTCTCAACAATTTAGGATGTAAGGAAGTTGGGTTAGATTATCTCTTCCCAAACAACACAATTCAGAATTCAGTGGCGTACCTAAAAACTCGCTTCATCGGTAATTCAATCTTCATTGGGGTCATGCATAATCTTCGGTATTATAATCCCCCAGTGCAAATTCTTATCAGTATCCCCAATGATCCTTGGTACCACGAGTTTCCAGCGACGATATGTATTGGCATCCCCACTGATGAGCAACAGTTCCTAATGAGCCTTCACTTATCCCCGTGAAGTTTATTTCTCTACATTGCATATAGTTATCACTGCATAACATTTCATCTTCAAAAGCACGTAGCCGATCCATCAGAATGGATCTTTGCGGCAAAATAAATTCAAACATGCATATGAAGCATAAGCCAGATCATGTACCTTACACGAAATACCTGAATCATTAAAAGACATCAATATATCCCTACAAGAGGATATTGCTCCCAAACTTTCAGCTTATGTCCTTCATCACATCATGATATCCAGCTAGCGATGTCGGTCTCCTAAACACTTGTGTGTGTGTCAGTTTTCCAAATACTCGCCCATGTCTATTTTCCCTCCAGATCCAGATAAAATTAGTACAATCAGTTGTTCCTTGTACCTTCATACATCATGTCGTAACCAATGTTCTCATTGTAGAATTCTGAGGTCGTCCATGGGCTTAGTTCTTCAATAGATCGCTCTTATGTTTCACCTTAGGATCATAGGTCTCCCGTAGATCTTATCCACCGTCTTTTTGTACCTACCTTTTCCTTGTATTGTCATCACGCCACGTTACAAGCCTTCTTTGTCCTTGTATTGGCATCACGCCATGTTACAAGTCCATCTTTTCCTTGTATTGGCATTACGCCATGTTACAAGTCAACTATTTCCTTATATTAACATCACGCCATGTTACAAGCCTTCTTTGTCCTTTTATTGGTATCACGCTATGTTACAAGTATATCCTTTCCTTGTATTTGCATCACGCTACGTTATGAGTCAACCTTAGCCTTATATTGGCATCACGCCACGTTACAAGCCTTCTTTATCCTTTTATTGGCATCACGCCACATTACAAGTCTCCTTTGTTCTTGTATTGGCATCACGCTATGTTACAAGCCAGCCTTTCCTTGTATTGGCATCACGCCACTTTATAAGCCTTCTTTGTCCTTGTATTGGCATCACACCATGTTATAAGTCTTCTTTGTCCTTGTATTGGGATCACACTACATTACAAGTCCAATCTTTGCCTTGTATTGGCATCACGCCACGTTACAAGTCTATCTCTTCCTTGTATTGGCATCACAATACGTTACGAGTACGATCTTTGTCTTGTATTGGCATCACGCCACGTTACAAGTCTATCTCTTCCTTGTATTGACATCACGCTACATTACAAGTCCGATTTTTATCTTGTATTGGTATCACGCGACGTTACAAGTCTATCTCTTCCTTGTATTGGCATCACTCTATGTTACAAGTTCGATCTTTGTCTTGAATTGGCATCACGCCACGTTACAAGTCAATCTCTTCCTTGTATTGGCATCAAGCTACGTTACAAGTCTGATCTTTGTCTTGTATTGGCATCACGCCACGTTACAAGTTTATCTCTTCCTTGTATTGGCATCACGCTATGTTACAAGTCCGATCTTTGTCTTGTATTAGCATCATGCCACGTTAAAAGTATTTCTCTTCCTTGTATTGGCATCACGCTATATTACAAGTCTGATCTTTGTCTTGTATTGGCATCACGCCACATTACAAGTCTATCTCTTTCTTGTATTGACATCATGCTACGTTACAAGTCCGATCTTTGTCTTGTATTGGCGTCACGCTACGTTACAAGTCCGATCTTTGTCTTGTATTGGCATCACGCTATGTTACAAGCCAACCTTTCCTTGTATTGGCATCACGCCATATTACAAGTCTTCTTTGTCCTTGTATTGGTATCACGCTATGGTACAAGTCCAACCTTTCCTTGTATTGGCGTCACACCACGTTACAAGTCCAACCTTTGTCTTGTATTGGCATCACACTATGTCACGAGTCGATCCGTCTTGTATTAGCCTATGTTGCTACATTATAAGTCCAATCCTCATCTTCTCACTAGAAAACAAAAATTCTTTCCCCCAGTAGATATCATAAAAATAAATAAACACTCACACTTTCTCTCAGAACAAATTTTTGGCATTGGTATTTAATCATCTTCTACTTTGAACTTCCGAGAGGCATGCGGCAATCGTACTTTCAGGTTTAAGACGATTAAATAGGGGCACCTGTAATACCCCAAATTTGTCCTACCCCTTTATAAGGATCACTTGGCTTATGCATCTCATAATCATAATGTACACAACTCCCATTAGGTCATCTAACACATCATGCATCATTAATCAATAATTTGGCATGGGATCAATGATATTATGGAATTAGGGTTTCTATGGCTTTGATGGTTCTCATCTTCACTCAGGCTTGAATCAATTGGTTTCCTAGTAACTGTGGTTTATGGAACTAGGGTTTGTATTCTTGATTATTATGAAATTCTCCCCCATCAAACTACAAGGTTGTCATCTTCAACTAAGGATATTATTGAGTTAATGGTTTGGTTATTGTTAATATCTAAAGACATTTCTTCATTCAAAAGGTACCCAAGTCAAGAGGATTATGGTTTCTTATTCATGGAGTTTTGAGGTTGCAATACCCATCTGTTGTACCCCAAAATTTTCCCTCTCAATTTCTCAAGATATATCTCACAAAGATTTTCAAAAAGCTCAAGTTTGCATAAGTACAAAGCAGATCGAAACGAGTGACTACAGACAACAATTCGAATTCAAAATCTGGCAAATGGCCTCCTTCAATGCAAGCTTGATTCACCAACTTTCGTTTGGGCGTCTGACCTCCTTCAAACTTGCTTCAAATTCCAAAGTTTCGATTGAGGCAATGGCTTCTTGCATTCTTGCTTCATACGAAGCTTTGATTGAACAAATGGTCATATTCATGCTAGCTTTTGACTGGGCATCGTTTCCCTTTGAAACAACCTCCTTAGATTAATAAGACAAGGGCCTCCTGTTGGTTTCCTTTGATTCAAAAGTTGGTGGCTTCCTACTGGACTCTTTCGATTAAGAAAGCAATGACCTTCTGAAAGCTTCCTTCGATTCAGAAGGCAATGGCCTTATGAAGGCTTCCTTTGAGTCAAAGAAGGGACCTCCTGCATGCAAGCTTTGATTGTACCAATGGCCTCTTGTATGCTTACTTGGAGTCACAAAGCAGTGACCCCCTGCATGCAGCTTTCGATTGGACATTGTCTCTTCATGCAAACCTTCGTTTGAGAAATGGCCTATTGTATGCTTGCTTGTAGTCACAAAGCAGTGACCTCCTGCACGCAGCTTTGGATTGGACATTGGATCTTCATGCAAACCTTCATTTGAGCAATGGCTTCTTGTATGTTACTTGGAGTCACAAAGCAGTGGCCTCCTCCATGCAACTTTCGATTGGACATTGGCTCTTCATGCAAACCTCCGTTTGAGAAATGGCCTCTTGTATGCTTGCTTGGAGTCACAAAGCAGTGACTTCATGCATGTAGGCTTCGACAGGGCATTTGCTATGTTCACACTAGCTTCGACTGGACAATATCTCCCTTTGGAATAAGCTTGCTTCGATTCCACCCTTGAAAACCTTCAACACACAAAATTGGTGGCCCTTTCGAAGGACATGTATTGGTGGATTTGAAGAGCATACATAGGTGTCCCATTCAAAGGATATACCTTACTAGCCCATTCGAAGAAGTGCATGTGATCCCTTTGAAGGACACACATATATTCCAATTGAAGGATACACATTTGGCCCATTCAAAAGGATACACATATGATCCGTTCAAAGGGAACACCTTGGACGAAAATCAAATATTGTTATCTGAAGAAGAGTCTGGTCGAAGATTGGACCTAGGTGTTCAAAACAAGAGGTTGAAATATCCAAAGATGCTTATTGGCCAGAGTCCTATGTGCTACCAAGTATAAGACTATTGCACTGGTCACAACACTCCAAAACTGCTACAAAATAGTCCTATTACGCTGCTCCCATATTTGCACCAAATTGGCATACAAAAAATGCACCTCAAAGGCTACAAAAACAGCGTACCCAATTTGTTCAAATCTCATTTATTTTCCCTCCCAAACCTCAGCCAATTTCATCTATAAATAAGAGGTTTCAAAACACATTTAAGGGGGCCTTTTTATAGCTGAAGAAACTCTTGTTGTGAGAAAATTATAAAACTCTCAAACTCTCAAACACTCTCAAACAGTCTCAAACACTAACATTCAAACTCTCATAAAAAATCCCAGATCCCTTCATGCATCAGTGAACCCTTCGATTCACTCCCCAACTTCCAGATAACCAACCTTAGACTCACTCACTAGACTGTTATATAACAACCTTTAATTCACTCATCATTATCACACACCAACCTTCGATTTCCTTATAACTACCACGTACCAACCTTTTGATTCAAGAAGAGAAGTGGTCATGTTAGCTTAAGGAAAGTTCCAGCGAAGCTTAATCCATCATCAAGTTTGAGTCATATAGAGGTTATTCGATTGGCACTTCAAGAGGTATGTTTCCTCTAAACTTGGAACTTTCCATTTAAATATCATTTGTACATACAAATAAAAAAGAAAGAAAATGTAGATATCATATCTAGGAAGTTGACCCTTCTTTTGGATTTGATTATCACTGTCTGTATTTTGAGAATCCCAACTCTGACTAGCCAGCCTTTGATGTTGTTGCCAAACAAGCTTGCACTAACCCCTGGCCAGTAGCTTTTGAAAGTTATATTTTTAGATTCGTTTTCAAACTTTAGGCAGGTTGTGCGTATCTTTCGATTGGATGGGGATTGAAGCCTTTCGAATCTCAACTTGGGAGTTTTACACTCTTGCAATTGAAGGAAGTAACTGGGCATGTCAAACATTCAGGAACAAGTTAATCTTATACCCAATTGAAGCTACCTTATACACGGATGAAACAGACCACCCTAGTGGTACAAATAGCATGCGCGAAAGGAATTTCTGTGTAGGGTCCTGAGTTCAAACCTTGGCAGGACCAGAACAGTTTTTACCCTTTATTTGTTTCCTTTCTCTTTTAACAAATTTCAAACATTTTTCCAACCAATCAAAACTACTCCTTTTGAGTTGATTTTTTACACACTACTTATTTATGAGTTTTATTTTATGAATATATAAAAATATTACAAAAAATATTTTATTTTCATAATTATTAACCAAAAACTTTCTTTAACAAAATCAAGACAACTTCGTTTTTTTTATTCATATCTTGTATATATTTTTAATTCTTTTATATTTATTCACCTTTAATATGGTTGTAATAATTAATTAGGATTTAATTTCTTTAAATTCCCACTTGCACTCTTGTTTCCCCATCCCCCAAAAAACATGTAATAGCGTACGACCTTTATTTTCTGCATTTTTATTGCTTTCATAAATATTAGTAATTAGGGTGTATGGCAAGACTTAAACCATTGCTTAGAAAACCCTGATTCAAGACTAAATGCATGCAATCAAACACACTATTCACAAACATGCATCTCTAGGGTAATCTAACTTGTTTCCTCGGAAAATAGTCAGGTCCCTTGGATATGGGCGTTTTAGCAAAGACCCACGATAAAAGATCGTAGTCCCTCGATATCTCTCAATGTTACCTTCGGTAAACGATCTAGTCCCTATATAAAAATTGCTAAAACGTCTCATAGGTTGCGTTCTATGACTATACAAATGACCCATGCCCGTCACTTCACATCCAACGATGGGGCTTCTTACCAAATCGATGGTAAGGAAGCAACATCTAAAGGAGGAGGAAAAGAACATTAGACCTTTTTAGTAGGTAGGACGCTCGTAGTTGCTTGCTTGCTCACAATTAAAAATCCATTTTAACACCAACACTTTCAATTGAAACATTTTCAAAAGTAAAAACACTTTGTACGCATTCTTATAGAGACGAGAATCATTACAAAAGCACTTTTCAAAATCAATTTCGAAAAAAACATCTTCCACAAGAAACAGCTCTTTAAACTATTTTCAAAACCAACACTTAGTATGCATTCTTATAGAGATGAGAATCATTACAAATACGTTTTCAAAATATTTTCAAACCCACATCACAAAGCATATTTTTAAACAAAGCAAGTGATCTAGAAAGCAACTGAGAGACCATAGAAAACTACGGATGAAAAGGGTGCTAATACTTTCCCTTTTCATAATATACCCTTTGAACTCAAGAAAACATCTCTAAAGGTCTTTCCTGTTCTTTTCACCCTTTCCTTATTGGATAAAAGAAAAGTCACGGCGACTCTTGCTATCAACAACAATTGCAATCAAATGCAAAATAATCAAGTTAGTTCTCCCACCGTATTACAGAACTCACGACTCTGTTGGGGATTTACTTAAAAGTGGGGTTACCTTAGAGCTAGAGGACATTTACTCGCTTTCTTTGTTTGACTTGCTTGCTTTACATTATGGTTCCTTGTTTGGGTTTGTTTTGATCCTCTACCCAAATATGTGGCACATTTTAGGTAAGTAGCAATAAATTGTGGAAATTATGCGGGGTATACCGACATGGTTGACGTGATAGCTATGTTAGTGTGACACATTTGTTGGTACCGGTAGCCCTTGAGTAGTCAAGGAGAATACGGGGCCACTGTGTCGTGTCGGGAAGCACTAACTAACCTTAGAACCTTAATTGAACAACTCGGCCATTAGGAAGTAGCGAGATAACCTGCTTTGGTGCAGTCCGAAGTTGGTTGATACTCGATACTACACTCATTGAGATCGGAATTTCGGTATATTTAGGTTGCTAATAAAGAGGCTTGCGCTGAAACAATGGCCGATGAAGAAAGATCAGTGATATTGAGATCCCCTAGAACCCGATTAATTTGTAGGACAAGTTAAACCAACTAAACTTCAAGAGGGTACTTACCTATGAACCTCATGCAAGCCTAAACCTAAGGACTTGTTTGATTTGCTTGTGTATATACTTGTACATAACATCATGACATCATACCATAGCATTTTACACTAACCATTTCAAGGATTTCGAGATTCATCTTTGTTCTGTTTTGTAGGACATGACTCCCACTCGCATGAATACTATCCAAGTCAACCTCGTACGAGTACCTTTTCAACTCAAAGAATTAGCATCAAGGATTCCTGAGAATTCTCTGTTCACCAAAAGACATGGACGAATTCTCAATCTGGTTACCTCAAGCTTTGATGAAGACATGATGAAAGTTCTTTTTCAGTTTTTCGACCCTTTACACCATTGCTTTACCTTCCCTGATTACCAACTTGTGCCTACTATAGAAGAATTCTCTCAACTCTTGGGAATTCCTATTCTTGATCAATTACCTTTCAACGGTATTGAAAGAGACCCGAGCCCTGAGGAGATTGCTCGAGCTTTACATTTGCAACAATTCAACGTCATGGCTAATTGAGAAGCAAGAAGTGGTGTCAAAGGGTTTATAGCCAAGTTCTTGTTGGAAAAGGCTCAAGAACGTTGGAATACTATGGATTTACAAGCCTCTGAAGAAGTCTTGGCTCTTCTCATCTATGGGATGGTACTATTTCCTAATCCTGACCAACTTATTGATGTAAATGCAGTCAAAAGTTTTATATCTTGCAATTCGGTGCCTACTTTTCTTGGGGAAATATTGCATTCTCTTCACTCTCGCACCATGAAGAGAAGAGGGATCCTCATGTGTTGCACTCCTCTGTTGGCTAGGTGGTTTGTTTCACACCTACCTCGATCTGTTGTGAAGAACGAGCAAGGCTTGAGATGGTCCAATAGGTTGATGTCACTCAAACATTCAGATATTCACTGGTGTTCTCGATCCTTGGAGGATATTACTATCATCGACCGTTGTGGGGAATTCCATAATGTCCCACTGCTTGGAATTAGGGGAGGTATTACTTACAACCCTTTCTTGGCTTTACGACAATTTGGGTATGCACGAATATATGGTCCCCATGATGCGCTCATTCAAGGCGTGGTATTCGACTACGAGAGCGATGACCAAGGCTATCGTCAAAGGTTCATATGAGCTTGAAGAATGATAAACAAAGTGGTTAGTAATACATTAGGACACAAAAATTCTATTCCCCTTGAGGCTTACCTTAGGTGGGTATGAACTCGTGCTCAAAGTCTCGTGTTGCCTTAACCCTCCATCCTACCTATCATCATGGAGCCTGTTGCCAAAGGAGATGTTCCGTATACTGTCCTTTATCCTAACATGCCTACTTCTCTTGAAGATTTGAAAAAATATTAGATTCATATAAAGGAAGAGCGAGAACCTTCGAAGCCTAGTTCCACGCGAGTAAAAAGAAGGTTTTAGAGCTTACGATACAACTTCATGAAGATCGAAGTTTGAACACCTACATTGCGCCAAAAAGGATGCGTTCAAACTTTTCATCTTAGAATTTTATTTTGTGTTTATTTCCTCAATTGTAAGCCCAAGAGGCATGTTGTAATAAATTTGGAATTATTAATACAATGTTTGTTTCCTTTTGTCTAAACAAATTTAAATCTCCTAGTTTCCTTGAAATCATTTGCATATGCATTTTCATTCATAATAACACAAACAAGTTTTTCACAATATGTTTCCTTATCTTTCTACTCTTTATTTCAGTGAGATGGATATTGAACAAACAATAAAGGATCTTTAAGCACAAAATGCTCAATTCCAACAGATGTTTCTAGCTCTGGCTAAAGGACAAGAGGACATGAAGGTTGTTATGATCAAAGACAAGAAGAAGAAGACGAAGAAAATAGTGGGTGTCCTGAATATGGGATGCAGGTTCAGAGAATCGGCAAAGCGAGCTCTAGAATTCGTAACTCCGTCAAATAAGGGAGACAATCAGGAAGAGAAGGCAAAAGAAGGAGACCAAAGTCTAGGGTCTGATGCTGAAGGAGACCTAAGAAGGAGACCAATATCCTCCTGCTAGGAGACCAAAGAAGGAGACTAATATCCTGATGCTAATGACAAATTTAAACATTTCGAGGATCGTCTCAATGCCATGGAAATTCAGAGAGTACCTGGTCTGGATTTTCAAGAACTGGGTTTGATTCCCGGGGTGGTCATTCTACCAAAGTTCAAAGTTCCCACATTTGCTAAATATGGCAGTGTCTCCTGTCCTAAGCTGCACTTAAGGTCGTATGTCAGGAAGATCCAACCCCATACTGCTAATAGGAACCTATGGGTACATTTCTTCCAGGAAAGTTTGTCAGGGATGTAGTTGGATTGGTTCTATCAGTCGGAAGGAACTAACATTCACAATTGGGAAGATCTGGCTGCTGCTTTTTACAAGCAGTACGAATATAATGTTGACCTCGCTCCAACTCGTACACAACTACAAAGTATGTCTATGGGTTCTGGAGAAGGTTTCAAAGATTATACTCAGAAATGGAGGGATCTTGAGGGAAGAGTCCAGCCTCCTCTATCTGATAGAGAGCTGGTGGATATGTTCTTGGGCACGTTGTCTGGTCCATTCTTCAACCATCTGATTGGAAGCTCTTCAGCTGGGTTTACTGAGCTAATCTTAACTGGTGAGCGGGTAGAAGCTAGTATTAAGAGTGGAAAGATTCATAGGGATGCATCCTCAAGTACGATGAAGAAACCCTTCGCTGGAAAGAAGGAGGTCAACGATGCTCATGGCCAGAGAAATCAAAACAAAATTGAACATCGTCCGACGATAGGGGTTGTTATAATCTCCAATCATGTATCAAATCAACAATGAAACAATCAGCGCAGGCCAGATGTGCCCATAAGATGGTTCACTGGGATAAACATGACCTTGTCCCATATTTTTCCACACCTGTTGAAGTCCAATCTAGTGACTCTAAATGAAGCTCCCAAGAATCCCAATACTACATCTCCCTGCTACAACCCAATGCTCGATGTGCCTATCATTCCGAGAGTCCGGTGCATGATACAAACGATTGTTGGGGTCTGAAAAATAAGGTGCATGATCATATCGAGGCGAAGGAGATTGAGTCTGACCTTCCAGAGACACCTAATGTAAAAACTGGGCCAATGCCCAAGCATGGCCAAGGTGTCAATGCTGTTGATGATGACTTGTTTGTTTCCTCTGTTGATGAATTAGTCACTCCTCCTCTATTTGTTAAAGAGAATCTATTGCGAGCCGATTTATTTCCGGGTTGTGGTAAAGGTTTCCACTTATGTATGTCTCTACCAGATGGTTGTTTATCATTAAAGATGGGTGTCTAGCGCCTGATGATTAACAAAGAAATTATGTTTGACAAAGTTCCCCTTGCAAGAAATTTGTGTGAAGATGTTTCAATAATTACCATTTTCGACAATCCTCCCAAGGTCTCCACCAAAAGACCCATCAGGATTACATCTGTTCCCAAGTTTGCTCCTTTGATTATCACCCTTCCTGGGCCGATACCATATTCCTCTGATAAAGTTGTTCCCTGGAATAATGGGGCTAACGTCTAATACCATTGTGTCAAGCAAGACCTATCGGATGATAAAGATAAAGTTGCCAAATATATTTATCCTGACGTCGACAACATCACCGGGACCAGTAAAATTATGAGAAGAAGAAGGGTTTTCTCTCCCGAAATCTCTCTGAAGACTGTTTCTATCCATTTGATTATTCCTGCTGCTACTCCTGTTAGTACCCCCATTGCTACTCCTATTAGTACCCACATTTCTACTCCTATTGTTATCCATGCTGTTATCCTTGCTAATGGAGGGTGAAAACCCCAAAAAAAAACTGACAAATGCCTCAACACTTCTTAAATAAAACACTGCCCTTGCCTGATTATCGGGCAATCAAACAAAATGCAAGTACTGCCGAAAGGAAGATGCTTCGTAAATGAGCCAAAACTCAGCATGCACGGGGAGAAAAAACTTTTATCGAATAGCAAAGCCTTCACTGGGGAATCTTGGATTGAGTCTTCATATCATGCAAACTTATTCCAACAACAAATGCCCTGAGATAACCTTCCTGGGGAATCAAGAAGTCAAAATTATAGAAAAGAGTCAAACTCATGGGGATTTTAAATCAAACCCAACACTGGGAAGGTGAAAATCCAAAAGTTGGGTTTAATTCCTGGGAAATAAATACCAACAATAATGCCAATACTGCAGAAAAAGCGACATTTTGCAAATAGTTCCAGCTCAGCACACCAAGGGAATAAGACCTTTCGTCATATGAGGGAAGGCTTTGCTAGGGAATCTTGGATAGAGGCCTTAGACCATGCAAACACAAAATCAAAAATGAACCAACACTTGGCTGGGTACAATGGGATCACAAACCCAATATTGCACCTTACACCAATTGGTATCGTATTTAATATACAAAAATCACACGCATACCAGCGAAAACGACCTGAGAAAAACTTCCTGGGGGAAACAAAACTTCCCAAAATTACTGAAGTTTGTCCATTCCTGGGATCACCACTTTTGTTTTCCTCTTGAATCACAAAATCTAAAGTAAAAGTAATTTGTAAATTCTTTTCGAAAAATAATTTTGTTATTTAATCTTTTTGCTTTGAGAATTATTATCAATAATAAATGGAGTCTTTGTCAGCTGAATAAAAATAAGAAATACAAAGAATTGGGTAAATGCTCAAATTTTATTAATAGAATGGTAGTATGCGAATGGAGAGACTCCACGGATAATTACAATGTTTGGAAAATTGTAATATATAATGGAAAAGATACATTGAGATACAATAACCATTATTCCCTCTAACAACTTTGAAATTCTAAGCAGCAGCTTCCGTTGAGATATGTTGAGGATCCAAGAAGATTGTTGCTTCAATGATCAAGTCTTGTCTGATAGAGTTAAATGCCAAGAAAGTCCCTAACTTTTGCCTAAGCTGCCCTTGCGGGTTTTCAACTTAGCGGGAAAATTTATTCTGTTTATGTCACTAATTTTTTCCTAGACCTCTCTTTCGGGTTTTCGGCCTACCAAGATGCTCCTTTTTGCCTAAGCCACCCTTTTTAGGTTTTCAACTTAGTGAGCTGTTATTTTATTTCTTTAGGAGGAGTATTTCTTGACTGCATCAGCATTCATGGGACGTGGGAAATCCTCGCCATCCATAGTTTCAAGAATTAATGCATCACCAGAGAAGGCTTTCTTGACAACATATGGGCCTTCAAAATTGGGAGTCCACTTTCCCCTAGAATCAGCGTTAAAAGACATGATCTTCCTAAGCATGAGGTCTTCTTCTTCGAATTCATGAAGTTTGACCTTCTTATCAAAAGCTTTCTTCATTCTCTTCTGATATAACTGCCCATGACACAAAGCCGTCATTATCTTCTCTTCGATCAAATTCAATTGGTCAAACTTGTTCTGGACCTATTCAGCCTCTGACAACTTGGTTTCCATTATCACACCCAAAGAGGTAATCTCAACCTTGATTGGGAGAACTACTTCCATCCCATACCCAAGGGAGAATTGGGTTGCTCCTGTTGAAGTGCGGACAAATGTTTGATATCCATGTAAAGCAAAAGGGAGAATTTCATGCCAATCTTTATAAGTAACAACCATCTTTTGGATGATCTTCTTGATATTCTTATTAGCAGCTTCAACAACCACATTCATCTTCGTCCTGTACGGAGATGAGTTGAGATGGACGATCTTGAATTCCTCACAAAGTTCTGTCATCATCTTGCTATTCAAATTCGAGCCATTGTCGATGATAATTTTTCTCGGCATACCATATCGACATATGAGGTTATTCTTAATGAAGCGCACTACCACCTTCTTAGTAACATTAACATATGAAACAACTTCCACCCATTTGGTGAAGTAATCAATTGCTACCAGGATAAAACGATGTCCATTCGAAGCTTTAGGTTCTATCATTCCAATCATGTCAATACCCCCACATAGAGAAAGGCCACGGAGAAGAAATAACATTTAGAAGTGTCAGAGGCACATGAAGTTTGTTCGCATAAATCTTGCATTTATGGAAGTTCTTTGCAAATTTGTAACAGTCAGATTCCATTGTCAGCCAATAGTAACCTTCCCTTAGCATCTTTTTAGCCATCGAATGTCCATTGGCATGAGTGCAAAATTAACCTTCATGAATCTCATGCCTCAACATGTTTGCTTCGTGTCTATCCACGCATATGAGCAAGACCATGTCATAATTTCTCTTGTACAACACATTTTCACTGAGGAAGAAGTTGCCAACCAATCTTCTCAATGTCTTTCTATCTTCATTCGATGCACCAATTGGGTATTCTTGAGGCTGGAGAAAACATTTGATATCATAATATCAAGGTTTCTCATATGCTACCTCTTCTGTTGTAAACACATGAGCAAGCATATCCAGTCGCCGAACTATAATTCGAGGTATATCATTCCAAGTATTCACTTGATACATAGAAGCCAGAGTTTCCAGAGCATCTGCCATTTGATTTTCGTCTCTATGGATGTGATGGAATTTAACTTTATTAAAGAAGGGTAACAATATTCTAGCATAATCTTTATAAAGGATTAAGCTGTGGTGACGAGTATCCCACTATCCTTTAATCTGATTTATTACCAAAGCTGAATCGCCATACACATCAAGAATTTTAATTCTGAGGTCAATACCTTCCTCGAGACCCATGATGCAAGCCTCATATTCTTCCATATTATTATTACAATCAAATGCCAACCTTGCAGTGAAATGAATGTATGATTGTTGTACCCCAATTTTCCCCCTAAGATTCCTTCATCATACCATATTGATTCATTCACAACAAGGTCACATTAGGGCTTTTGGTTCTCCTCCCTATCTTTTGATTTGCTCTTTGAGGAATCACCAAGCACCTTGAATTGTTTTTTTTTTGTGATCATGCATTTTTTGTTTTGAATTTCCTTTTAATTAATAAAATGCAATATTGGTTTATCTTACTTGTTAATAATGTAGGTGAAGGCAATGTGGCTTAGCAAGTTGATCCATGGTTTCATGAGTTTATTACCATTCCCTAGTTAATAAAGACTGAGAAGTTAAAACCTCACCATTGAAGTTATTTTGGAAGTAATTTCATGGCAAGGTTTATCTTGGTTCACCACATTTCAAAGATATCAAGATTGATTCAAAGGTACAAGGGGTTGATTGAAGAAATTGTCATGTTTGGACAAGGCTTTGTTCCCATTGGTCACAAGTGCATATTTCTCTCAATTCTCAAGATATGGAAGTGATTTTTACGGATATGAGTCCTCATTATCATCCTCAACAACTTTTATTTACAAATAAAGAGTGGTGGTACAAGAAGGTTGTTCAAAATTGTCAAAGTTCCTCAAAGAATTTTCTTGATCTAGGAGCTAAGGTTTTGAACTTCAAAGAAGAATATCTTGCTCATATTTTGGTATTTTTGAGTGACTCCAAAGACATCCTTCTCTTCAAAGGGTTATTAAAAAATAACTTCATAAGTTTCAAGGAGTTTTCATGTGGAAGAAACTTGATGATGAAGAAATATTACAAGTCCTCTAGATGAACCCCGAATTTCCCATGTGTGACTTCAAATGATCATAACTTGGTCAATTTGTATCACCTTGAGCCCACTCTTTTTCCATAATGATCTTGAGGGTGTGAAATTTATTCCTTCTTTTATGTGCAAAGTGAGAAAATGGATGGAAGATGCCCTAAGGATACAAAAGATTATAGGTCATTTCATGATTTTTTGCCAATTTCAACAATTCATAACTCTCTCAATTTTTGGAGATTTTGAATAGTTCAAGTTTCAAAATGTCATTCAAGAGGTCTATTTCATACCATATTTTTTGTTAAAGAGAAAATTCCAAGTGGAAGGCCATGTTTGGATGCAAAACATTATAGGTCACTTTTGAAGAAAATTTAAAATATTTCTAAGTATGGAAAGTCAACCTTTTTTTCTCAACTTTGACTCATTGCAACTTTCAGCTCAAACATACATTTGATTCCCTTCTTTTCCCATTAAAAAACTTGTAATATCATTTTTCTAAAGCATCAAGAATCATGCCATAAGACCCCTTGAACTGAGAATGCCATTGGTTTAAACTTGGTAACTTGAAACTGGAGTTTCTTCAAAAGTCAGAATTTAAAATCCTTGATTTAGCTTCTAAACACATTTTTCTGCACGTTTTTGCTTCTAAACATGTTTAGTGAACTTCCAGAAGTGATTAGCATAGTGAAATGCGCGTTTTGGATGAGTTTTGATCAATATAGAAGCCACATTTTTCTTGTTTGTAACTTCACACGATTTCCCTCCAAATTTCATGATTTCACACGCTTGAACATTCCATTTGATTCCCTATAAATAGAGGATCATCCTTCATTCATTTCCTCAAGCTTGAAAATCCAGAATCACCATTCCAAACTTGCTCCATAACTCATTTTTCTACAACTTCGAAATCAGTGTTCAAGCCTTTTTAAATCCAATTTTTCTATCAATTCACCTTCGTTGATCTTCCCTGAAGCTAACCATACAATTACCTTCAAGAATCGTGACCTATATTGATCCATAGAAGTCCAGTTTCAGAGCTCTGCAACTCAACTTGAATAGGTAAATTTCTCCACCAATTCTTCAAAACATTGATATCATTATGAAGCTCTCATTTCCCTGGTTCTAGTGGCAACACTTGCTTTTATCTGGAAACACGTTTTGACCATGAAATTTCAAATCCCTTTTTAAAACTTCTGTTCCAAATTGCTTGAGCTACAGTTTATATAAATTTGTCGCGAAGGTGTGGTGGTATTCGTCTTGAAGAGACGAAGCGAATAACATATGTCTCGTGCTCTAATTTTATAGATTCAACAACCTGGTTTTGGGACTGGCTGGAGGTTGAAGTTGACCAACCTGTCATCTTCCAACCAATGATGGCGTGCCATTTGCATTTTTTAAATTTTTTATTTATATTTGATCATATGCTTTATTCAGTAATGACCATGATATGCACAGCGCGCCAGATCCCTTGGATTTGATTACTAACGCGTTTTGACTCTCGTTCAATGGTCCACATATTTTTGACTTTATTTTTTTATTTCTGATTTTTATATTTAATTGCTTTAAACTTCAAAAAATCATAGAAAATTCATTTTTAGTCCAAAAAATCTGAAAAAATTATGAAAAATATTTTTGATTTTTATCTTTTTGAGTTTTATTTTTTCACAATTTTATTTTGTGTTTTGATATTTTTTATTAATTTTCACTTTATTTGAATTGTTTTAAATGATTAAAATTACTTTTATGAATTTTTTAATTTTGAAAAAATATGGAATGATCCAATGATATTGTGACAAATAATGGTGACCTCAATTATTTTTTATTTCTGAATTTGTTATTTTTTTTTATCATTTTTGGTTTATTTTACTCATTTTATTTAATTTTAAAAATATTTTCTGACTTTAAAAAAGTATCAAAAATTTTTATAAAAATATTTGAGTTCATTTCTGATTTTTCTATGGTCTTACTTACTATTTCTTGATTAGTTTGAACCTAGTTAATATTTTTCTCTCTTATTTCTATTTTAAAACATTTTTAAAACCTTTTTAATGTATATATTAAATGCAATAATATTTTGTGATTATTTTCTGGCTGATCTTGGGTTGAATTTTTTATCATGAACTTTATTAACTTCATTGGATCCATGGTGTTTAGTCTAACTTCATAAAAATGGATGAATGATTTTAATGATAGTTTGATTAAATGTTAATTCAAATGTGGTTTGTATATTCTTTCCCATCTTTCTTCATCTTGTCCCTTTCTTATTTCACTAAGTGTTATTGGAGCATGATCTCTATATCAGGTCTCAAAATAAATGGTGCATAGATTGCTATTGACCGACCTCAAAATAGGTGCGACTTCTATTTAAGTCCACTTACGCTTGCTTAACATAGCGCTAAATTTTGTCCCGATTCGAATAAATGATCATTCGTTGCCCAAACTTATGTTTGCAAGCCCAAGTATGTTAATTTGATCTCTTTGATCCAATAACCTTGAGATTCATTGTGTGGAGGCTTTGGTTCTACCAATCCTCTAATGGATCTATAACACTTTTGGTCAACGTGAATCACTTAAACATCGTTGATCATTAAATGGTACTTTTGAGGATTCCAAATGGATGATATACTTGACAAAAAGCAAATGCAACTTGTTGTGTGGAGGCTTTGGTTGTACCAATCCTCTAATGAGTTCCAAATTCAAGTTTCAAGATGGTCATCCAACTAACCACTAATTATTAAATTATTTTTACTTTATGCTTTTATTTTTATGCTTTATGTACCATTTAGTTTAAGCATTACATTTCATGCCATTTTTATTTTTCTCACTTGAGCATTTATATTCTTGTCATTTTCATTTTTGCTTAGTTGAGCTTTTCTTTTCTCTTTTAAGACACCTAATAATAAAAATGAACCATAAAATTCTTTAATGATACTTGGACTATTTGGTTATTGTCCTTGGCGTTGTGGAATTTTGGACTTCTTGTACTTAGGATTAGAAACATTGGCCTTCATTGGAGACCCTATGACCTTAATTGATATTTTGTCTGGAGTTCTTGAGGTTTACCTCAAGAAACTGGGTTGTTTATTTGTTTAGTGTGCAGGTTATTGTGATTACATTCATTATTTGTAATCTGGAATTCACCCGTATACAGTCGTTATTCTGCCCAATTTTTGTGAAGACTTAATATACTTGAAGTTTAGTTCTCAAGAGGTCTAGTATCTTTGCTCGTTTGGTCTCAATCCAAATAACGGGAATTCTATTTTGACACATAATGCAAAGTATTGGCTTCTTGTTGGTTAGATGGTTCTTATCCCTAGCTTTTACATTATGCTTTAGGATAGTCCCTTCTTCTCCTTACATCTTCTTTAATTTCAAAAATCTCCTCCCTCCTTTTGAAAACCCTTCTTGTTTCTAAACTTGAATAACGTTCATAATAAACTTGGACTTAGGTCCATGCATTTTTCAAAACATTTTCATAAATAAAATTCAATCAACTTAATAATACCTTGACATTTTTTGTGACAAGACTAAAAGTCAATCAATCTCATTTCAAACCATTTTTGCCACTTTGGCTTAAAACCTTTCTCAAAAGATTAGACTCTTGTCAATCCTTATAGTATTGCAAACAACTATACTTCTATAATATGTAGTGAAGTGAGATATTTTCCACTCGGGTGTTGAGTGAGGCATTGTTGATTTTAAAATCTAAGCCATATCCTCCACTTTGAGATGATGCAAATTCTTGTTTCTCATGATCGTGGGTAGTAAGTATGTTTTCCACACGGACAATGACGATGATGCCTTATCTCATAAAATCAATCAACACACTTGTGTTTTTTTTTAATTTTTTTTAAAGAGGAACTACGTGTACCCTGATCCCCTATTGCATGAAAGGTGGTACGTAGGCACTAAAGGTTCACAACTGCGGTGGGTGAAAAAATCATAAAAAATATATTTCTTTTCTCACCTCCACCATCTATTTTACATACAACATTTTATAGCCAGAATATACAGATTTTTCAAAGAGGTTCCTAATGAGTACCGTAGATGTTTAGGGGTCTAATACCTTCCCTTTGTATAACCAACCCCTTACCTTGAATCTTTCCCCCTCTTTTTGGGTTATTCGCTCTTTTCCCATTCCTGTGGAAATAATAAAGCGTGGTGGCAATTTTTATTTTGATCTATATAAGTCTAGTCAATCTAATGGCTTAGTCTTAAACATATCTACCACTACAGAAAGAAATGGTGACTTCGCTGGGGAAAGATTGACCTCTTGCTGGTCCATTTCTAAGTGGGTTAAACCTATCTTTTTTTATATCTGTATATGTGCTATTATTTGTTATATATTATATGTTGTATATCTGTTTGTTTGGATTTTCCTGGTTTTCAAGGTGCTTGGTGATTACTTATAAGTTCTATACCCAGACTTGCGAAAACTTTAAGATAGGATGGACGGTATAGTCATGTTAACTTTGAGGGAGTAATCCCAAAAAAGGAGGCATGAGATCCCCCACTCAGTGGAGGCCCCTTTGACTGTAGTGTCATTTACCGAGTAATCAGGAAGACGTACTACTTTCAACCCGAGAGCATGCTGAAGCTGAGGACCGTAGAATACCTAACCCATCTTGGCCTTTTAGGTGTAGTGCAGAAGCTATAACGGAGTAATCCTGAAATAGTTGTTACACGATACTACACTCAGACGAGTTTTTCTTGAGAATATTACTAATTACCGAGTCAATCAGGAAGTTGGTAATATCCAAAGGAAGGATGTAGACTCTGGGAACCTCTAGAACCATGTTCGGCAGGTGATAAATTTTAGACCATACCTTATGGGTAGTACCTTCGACCTCATGCTCGTGACGTTGAACCTATGAACCCTATGTTTGTGATCTTATGTGTGATTGTTGCATCTTGCACCCATGCACTCATAAGCATCTTTTGAAGAAATTTCATTTCAAGGGAATTGAAAGTTGACCATTTATGAATATCTCAGGTACCTTTTGACCATAGATTATGGAAAAAGAAAGACTGGAAAATATAGTTTCAAAGATCCCAAGATAGATGAGTTGATCAGTCTAATTCCCGAGATTGAGTGTTCTGTAGATTTTAGAAAGAAGTATGGATCCATCATTCCTCTCATGAAGATTAGGATAAAGGAGGGTATACTCTCGACCTTGGTCCAGTTCTATGATCCGATGTATCATTGCTTTACTTTCCCAGACTATCAGTTGATGCCTACACTAGAGGAGTATTCTTATCTGTTGGATTTACCTATTACCGATCGTGTTCCTTTTACTGGTTTGCAGATTGAGCCAAAACCACATGAGATTGTTGCTTTGATCCACCTGGGGAAGTCTGAGGTTGAATCCAATATGAATACTAAAGAAGGGATTAGAGGATTACCAGCTCAGTTCTTATTAGAGAAAGCTCGTTACTTTTCCAGGATGAAGAGTACAGTCGATTTTGAGGCCATCTTTGCTCTACTTGCTTACGGGTTGTTTGTATTTCCTAATGTGGACAAGTTTGTTGACATTAATTCTATCAGAATCTTCATGATTGGAAACCCATTTCCTACATTATTGGGTGATGCTTATTACTCTATTCATCTACGAAATTCTTATCACGGGGGTATGATTGTCTGTTGCACACCTCTGTTGTACCAGTGGTTTATTTCTCATATGCCTCAGTCTGATGCTTTCTAGGATGTCAAGAAGGAACCCCGTTAGGCTCCTAAGGTCATGGCACTTACTGACTTAGATATTGATTGGTACCATCAGACTTACCACGATGTAGAGATTGTCGACAGTTGTGGTAGTTTCCCCAATGTACCTCTTCTTGGTACAAAGGGAGGAATTAACTACAACACTATTCTTGCACGACGACAGCTTGGTCATCCGATTAGGGATAAATCACATAGTATTCATTTGAGTAGTTTCTTTCTGAAGGAGGGAGAAGACCACAAGGAAGCTAGGGAGAAGATTGCAAAGGCCTGGCGTCACATTCATAGGAAGAGTAGGAATGCCTTGGGACCTAGAGGAGCTGTTTCTTTGGAGCCTTATCTTCAGTGGGTCCAAACGAGATCTATTCAGTTGAAGATGTCGTATTCCCGGGAAACGCCTATGCCTGACTTGTTTGTGAAGACCACTCCTCCCTTATTGGATTACATGGAAGAGCTACATCTTTCTTTGGTCAGGATGCAGCAGGAAAAGGATGCTTGAAAAAATAAGTACCAAACTTTAAAGATTTCCTATAGAGCAGACTTGAAGGCGAAATATGACTTGATTGAGATTCTTGAGAGTTGGCCTGTAGAGACCATGGAGAGGCAAGGGGATTTATTTTCTCCTAAGCCTCAGTCAGATGCTAGTTTCTCACTTCAGGATTCAGATGATTGGAAGGATGTTGCCACCAGATATGCGGAAGAAAATCAGAGGTTGAAGGCTCATATTGCCAAGCTTACAGGGAAGTGCCAGCGTGTAGAGTGATCTCCATCAGCTTTACTTCTTAGGGTTTTAGACTTTATTTTCATCTTATACCTGGGATTGTTGAAACTTGTAACCTATTTTAAAGTTATTATAATAATTTGTTTCCAGTATTTTAAATGTGTTATTACTTTGATTTTTGCAATGTGTCTATAAGTCCCTTGAAATATTAATAATAAAATAAATCACGTGCATTGCATATCATGCATCATATTGCATATATTTCTTGCATTTGTTATGCATATCCAGATGTCTTACTAAGCTTCTTTACTTTGTTCAGCAAGTTGTCTCACCACTACAACACTCGAGCTAATTTCAGAAGGAAGATGGACAACATAGAACAAGAGAATCGCGAGCTGTGCGAGGAAGTTTCTACTCTGAAGGCCAGCATGGCCACTCTTACTGCTCTGATGGAATCTCTGGTGGCTGCTCAGAATTAGCCACCGAGTGTTCAACCTCAATCAACAAGGTTTACTACTGAAGCTTCCACTGTTCTTGTGTCTGCTACTCCAATTGTTGTTCAGAATCGCATGCCTCAAGGTTATCCATGGGGAATTCCAAAGAACTTTGCGCCTGAAGGTTTCAATATTGGTCCTTAAGATACTCCAGTTGTTCAGACTATTGTTACTCTTGTACCTCCTGTGGTGCATGCTACTCTTGTTGCACGTCCTTCGGTGAATATAGTCCCATTTCCTAATGATGATATGTGTCGTCTGTTTCCTCCACCAAGTGAAGACTTGGATCTCTATGATAGAATGGATGATTTTCAAGAACATTTTGACAAGATGCAGAGGGGGATGAAGGCCCTCAGGGGAAAGGAATTGTTCGGGAAGAATGTGAATGATTTATGCTTGTTCCCGAATGTCAAGATACCTGCAAAGTTCAAAGTCCCGGAGTTCGAGAAGTACAAGAGCAACACTTTTCCTCGTGCTCATCTTGTGATATATGTAAGGAGAATGTCTACCCACATTGATGATCAATGTTTGTCGATTCACTTTTTTCAGGATAGTTTGACTGGTGCTGCGTTGAAGTGGTATATGAGTTTGGATAGCGCCAATATCCATACTTTCAATGACTTGGGAGAAGCATTTATCCGACAATACAAATACAACATAGACATGGCTCCTGAACGTGATCAACTCAAGGCCATGGTCCAGAAGGACAGGGAATCGTTCAAAGAATATGCACAGAGATGGCGTGAGGTAGCTGCCCAAGGTATTCCTCCCATGGAAGAGAAGGAGATGACTAAGATTTTCCTGAAGACCCTGGGTGCTTTCTACAACGAGAGGATGGTAGAGAGTGCCCCAAGTGACTTTACTAAAATGGTAGGCATGAGTATCCGATTAGAAGAGGTTGTAAGAGAGGGTCGTCTAAAAAAAAGTAAAAGTTCGAAAGTGCGAAGAAGCCATCATATGGGTGCTGTACCCCAAAATTTGCCCTCTCATTTATCAAGATTTTCCTCACAAGACCTCTTGGACTCAAGACAGGATTAGGGTTTGTTCAGCTCAAGACACCTCATCTTGCACTGATACCCCAAAATTAGGGTTTTAGTTTGCACAAGGATTTTTGGACCATCAATGCTTCATGTGACTTTCATACACCATCTTGGACCCCTAAGATTTCTCATGCTAAGTTTCAAGCCTTGAATCACATTTTTGCCCAGTCAATTGGACAGTTGACCTAAAAATCAATTGTATTGGGAAAAAAGTTAACCATGGCCAATTTACAGTCAAACTTCATAATTTTTGATCCACGACAACATTTTGGACTCATATGTACCATTTGATCAAGTTTGGACCACAACTCCTCAAGAAATTTGATCAAATCATCAAAAGGGCAAAATGGTCAAAATTAGGGTTTTGACTAAGAAAGGGCAATTTTTGATTTTTAACCTAGCCAATGGCCAATTGGGTTCAAACATGATTTCAAGAACTCAATGGAATCATCTTGACCTAATTACATGATTCAAAAGATCTCAAGTACATAGGATTGACAGATGAATTTTCCAGTCAATTGATCAAAAGTCAACTGTACACTGAAAAGTCAAACTTTGACTTTTTGGTCAAAGTCAAGTGCCAAGGGTCATAATTCATCAAGATATGTCAAAATATGAAACTTGTTGATCAAGAAAACCAATTTTGAAAATTAGGATTTTGAATTTGAAAATTTTCATAACTTAGAAATTTTCTAAGTATGGAAATGTTCTTATTTTTTCCCAACTTTTCACCACTTTTTCACAATGATGCAATTAGATTCAAAGAAAACTTCCAACATGAAAGTTTTAGTCCTCCATGAAATCTACAACTTTGATTCAAAAAATTTTCCCAAAATATGCTTGGAACTCAAGTTATGAATTTGTGAATAAGGGTCCATGAACTAAATAACTTAGTGAAAATTTGCCCTAATTTAGGCAGGTTTTTGACCCAACTTCATGGGCATTTTTCACCTAGTTCCAAGAGTTATCTCAAAATTAATTTCAAAGATGGATCATATATCATGTTACAAGCTTTACAAAATGTCCAAGAACTCTCCAAGATCATTTATGGTTAGGGAGAATCGAAGAAGAGAAAATGGCATTTTGTCACTTTTGTTCAAGCCATTGTCACAATGCACCAAGTTGCAAATCTGATCAAGCATGCTTGTACCTTGCATTACAGGTCCTAAACTCCTTCTACACTCCATAATTAAATGCTAACTCAATGGATAAAGGCTTTGTTTTCTCTTTTGGAGCTTTGTACAAGAAATAAATCTATAAATGGCATAAAGGGCACATTGCCATTTTCATAAAGCAAGCTTTTGCAAACTTTATCAGCCTTGAGCCTTGGACTTGTTCCTTTTGTGCAAGCATTTTCCACAGATATCAAGCATTGTTCACCAACTCTCTGCAGCCCACAAGCAAGCAAGTACAGGCCTTTGGCACAAGTCACTTCACTTTTCTTCAAAAGAAAGAAAAGTTGCAAAAGTCCAAAGAACTTGTACATATGATAAAGGGTGGACTTTGTATCATTCTACACACCTTCATAAACTTATCACAAGCTAATACACGAATGCTTATGATCTGAAACACTCAAAAACTCCAAAACTCCAAATTTCCTGCCCAACCTACAGCAATTCTGCAAAATCATAGCAAGTTCAATATTTGCTCGTGCGTTTTGCCTTTTAACCTTTGAAACACTTCATCCACATCATATCCAAGTTACCCAAGCCTTTACATTGTTGCTGTAAGCTCTGTTTCAGCTATCACCATTTTCATTTTGGAAGGTTGCAGTTTGACTTCTACAAAGAGTTCCAGCCATCCACAAGGCAAGCTAAGCATTGGAATAGCTTGAGGGAACTCCAAGGAAGCTCACACGATCCTCAGGCCTCACTCAAAGTCCCCACATTGCCATATCCAAATCCAACTGAACAAGGTATTTTTTAAAACTCTATCTCTCTATTTAGGAATCCTCAAGCCACGATTTGTGAAGCAAAGATGTAGTCTTTAACATGGTGAAGCTGTACATATGCATACTTTCCATTTATATTAACTGAGCTAAGAGAATTTGAATGTTGAACATGCTGAAAAAATTAGGTCAGAAATTAGGGCTGATTAAATTCTCTCTGATCTTTGAGAATTAGGTCACAAACTATATATCATTGGAATCGTGAGTTTACAAGCTACATTTTTTGTTATGAGTTTTTGATTTTATGCAAGCTATAGCAAGTTACAGTTTGAAGGTAGAAATGCGCGCGCATGGAAGAAGACAAGGACAGGGACGGAGTTGGCATGGGCTTTTTGTTACTTATGGCCTTTTTGGTTTTGATATTCACACCCCTTGATTTATTTTTGCACCCCCCTGACTTATTTCTTATATTTTTGCATCTTTCTTGCATATTTTTATTTTATTACTTGCATTTATTTTTTCTAGTGATAAAAAATACCCAAAAATATTTTATTAATTTTCACATTTTTATTTTATTTTTTTTTTATTTTTTGCATAAAAATGGTTTATTTAATGAGATAGAAATCATTTTATTAAAATAACTTGTAAATAATAAAAAATACTATACATTTTTATTTTATTATTTCACACACAAAATATTTATTTTCATACATATTTTAATTTTTAATATTTATACATAATATTTATTATTTTCTTGTATAAAAATGGATAAAATAAAATAAATATAGAACATATATTTTTCTTTTAATAAAAAATTAGGGTTTCCCCTTTCAAAAATAATACTAATATTTTTCTCTTATTTCTAGGGTTAAATAAATTATTTCTCATACAAAAAATCAAATACAAAACATTTTTGCATAAATACATTGCATTGCATATTTAAATATTTATTTATTTATTTATTTTGCATAATATTCAATTGGGTTGTAATAGTATATTAGGGTTTATTTTTGTGCAATATCCCCATTCAAAAACTTGTATCCCCCCTCCCATAATAATTGTTGTAATTGTTTAGTTTTACTTTTACATAATTTATCGCATTTATACCATGTGTAGTAAATTAGGGTTTGCATGATAAGACCAAAAACAAACAAATAGAATGACCTAATCCAAGACAAACAAAATGCATGTAAAATGACACACATTGCACACAAGCACCCTTAGGGTTTCACCTACTTGGTTGCCTAAAAGAAAATGGCCATGGTATGCATGCAAAGTATCTTGGCAAAACAAAACAAAACAAAAGATCATAGTCCCTCAATGACGCTATCAAAAGGTTGCCTAAACAAAGATGATCTTGGTCCCTCAAAATGCTAAAGATACTTGGCAACATTGATATCATAGTCATACGATGACCCACGTCCGTCCCGTTTAACATCCAAAGATAGGGTTATTTACCAAATCAATGGTAAATCAACAATGTCAAAGGAATAAAAATGTACAAGAAAGACTTTTGAGTAGGTAGATAGCTTCTAGTTACTTGATCAATTTCAAAACAATCCTTGCTATTTTCAAAAACAAACACACACATTTCAAAACATTTTCAAACAACTTTCAAAACATTGAAACATTTTTCAAAAGACAAACGTCTTTGTATACATTCTTACGAACAAGAATCATTACAAAGATTTCCTAAACAATGGCCTCTTTTCAAAATACTTTCAAAACCACACAAAACACCATTTCAAACAATTTCAAAGCAAAGCAAGTGATCTAAAACAAGTAACTAATAGCCCATGGAAAACCATGGATGAAAAGGGTGCTAGCACCTTCCCTTTTCATAATCTACCCCCCGAACTCAAGAAAACATTTCAAAGGTCTTTCCTGTGCTTTTTTACCTTTCCTTTTGGATAAAATAAAAGTCGGTGGCGACTCTTGCTAACCGCAACATTTGCGAACACAAACGCAAAACCTCAAGTCAGTTCTCCCACCGCATCACAATGGGTTTTCGAAAAAGAAGGAAGGAGAAGCAAACACTATCATGCAATAAAGGAGGGTTAATCCTCCTAGAAGAAGTTATCAACGTCATTAACAAGTCGCCTCAGTTACTCTAGTTGTTGGTGTAGCTCCAACCACCGTTGCTTATTAGAGACCATCCTATCAGGGGAATAAAGGGTATAATTAGAGAAGGGAGAGTTATGACACTATTCCTATGAGCTATACAGAATTACTCCTGGCGTTAATTCAGAAGAAGTTGGTTCAGACCAGACCACCTCCCGCTGTACCATCACCATTGCCTTGGTATTACAAGGCAGACCAAACATGTGCTTTTCATCAGGGAGCACCAAGGCACAATGTTGAGAATTGTTATCCTTAAATACTGAAGTACAAAAATTTGTGAAGTCTGGTATCTTATCTTTCAAGGATGTGGGCCCTAATGTGAAAGATAATCCTCTTCCCAAGCATGGAGAAGCAAGTGTTGTGAACATGGTGGCCGTTTGTCCAGGCGACTTCTGGATTTTTGATGTTAATTTGGTTAGAGGAGATTTGGTTAAAATGCATGCAGACCTATGTGAATTTAGATACTATACGCATGACCATGATGGTTGTGCTATTTGCAGTACGAATATACATGGTTGTGATAAGATAAAGGCCGATTTGCAAGAGATGATGGATGAGGGGCTCATCCACATACTCAGGCCTAGGTCAGAGTATGAAGAGGAAGTAAACATGGTTTTTGGATGTCTTGGAGAGTTCATAATCTTTAATGTGGAGTTTATGAATGAGGATCTTGTACAATTGCATGCTACTTTTTGCCACATGGTTGGCCAGGTAGAACATCAGTATGGATCTTGCCAAATTTGCAGTCGGGACTCCCGAGGATGTTCAATTGTAAAGAAAGGTGTTCAGTTGTTGTTGGATAATGGAATTATCAAAGTTACAGGACAAAGGGATGATCACCATGAAGTTGATGTGATTGAGGTTTGATTGGCTGAAGAAGAGTCAGATGATGAGTATGCCTCTGCATATGAGTTTTTCTCCTCGGATAAAGATTTAATTTCCAAGGATGACACTGTAATGACTGAATGTGTTGAAGAGGGAGTAAATGTTATTGTGCCTTGTTTTGGTGCACCTACCCATTTTGAAGTTGAATATCATAGCAAGCCTGCTATTACTCCATTAGTGATTAGTTTGTCGGGTCCCGTCCCCTACAAGTCAGATAAGATTGTACCCTACAAATATAATGCTACAATTTTAGAGGATGGTATGGAAGTTCCCATCCAGCAAATGCCTAATGTTGGAAATATTGTTGAGACTAGCAGGGTGAACCGCAATGGTCGTGTATTCGCACCAGTTGTTCATGGAGATGTTAGTACTGGAAAGAAAATTGTTGAAAATTTTGAACCCAAGAAGGCAGTGGGTGAATCTAGTGGAGCTACGCTATAAAAAGAGGTGGGCGATATTTCGAAGATAATCAAGATGAGCGACTACAGAATTGTAGATCAGCTACTGTAGACTCCTTCAAAAATATCTATCTTGGCTTTGTTGATGAACTCCTCTGCTCATAGAAAATATTTGATGAAGGTATTGGACCAAGCTTTCGTGGAAAGTGACATGCCTGTAGACCAATTCAGCAGTGTAGTAGGGAACATTACCTCATGTAATAACCTGAGTTTCTACGATGATGAACTTCCCGATGAAGGAAGGAATCACAATCTGGCCCTCCACATCTCTATGAGCTGCAAGAATGATTCATTATCCAATGTGCTGATTGGTAACAAATCTGAATTGAACGTTATACCAAGGAGCACACTTATGAAGTTGAAATATCAAGGAACGCCCATGCGCCCAAGTGGCATTATTGTGAAAGCGTTTGATGGATCAAGGAAATCTGTTATTGGTGAAGTGGACTTGCCTATTCATATAGGCCCACATTTGTTTCGGATTACTTTCCAAGTCATGGATATTGTACTCGCTTATAGCTGCTTGTTGGGACGGTCGTGGATACATGAGGCAGGGGCTATCACTTCGACTTTACACCAAAAGTTGAAGTTTGTGCATGAAGGAAAAGTGGTAATTATAAATGGAGAACATGGATTATTGATATCTCATTTGTCCTCTTTCAGTATTGTGGAGGCAGATGAAGCTGCTGTTGGAACCCAGTTCCAAGATTTATCCATTGATAATATAATAGGAAATGAGAATTCTATGGCTTCGTTCAAGGATGCTCAGCAGGTTGTGCGTAATGTCCATAGTGAAGTATGGGGACAGATTGTTGATCCACCTATAAACAAGAATAGAGTTGGCTTGGGGTTTTCTGTTAATAATGATAAGGGTAAGAGCATGAAGATGAAGTCTGCTGCAGGCAAGTATCAAGACATTTTTCATAGCGGGGGTTATCTTCATCTAACTGTTTCCACGATTAATGCCATTTTGGAAGATGAAGCAGAGCCAGAAATTCCAAAATATGTGACGCACAAAGTTAGGGTTCATAACTGGATCACCATTGATGTTCCCTCTTGCATACATGTTTCAAAGTAATTTGTTTTGTTAATCTTTTTGAAAAGCTTTCACTCCGCCCAAGGTGAAAGTATTAATATTGTATGCGCTTATCTGTTTGCTGTGACTTTTAAAATCAATAATAAAATTTGTCTTTGTTTCCCAAATTGTGTTTTTATTTTTGCTTTTTTTCGTGGAAAATGGTAATAATAAAAAACCTTTCAAAATAAATAATAACTGAAATTCAATCTGCATGATCACTTGTTATATGTGTCAGTTTCTAAAAGCAATCATAAATCATATGTGCAGATTAATTAAAAAACCCGTTGAATACAATGACCCTACACCCTCTCCTAACTTTGAATGTCCTGTGTACGGGGCCGAAGAAGAAGACTATGATGAGATTCTAGAAGAGGTCTCACGGTTGCTTGAGCGCGAGGAGAATTCCATTCAACCATTGGAAGTAATCAATTTGGGTTCAGAAGAAGATCCGAAAGAAGTCAAGATTGAAGCATTGTTGCATCCTGATGTGAAGAGCAAGTTGATCGAGATGTTGAAAGAGTATGTGGATATTTTTGCTTGGTCTTACCAAGACATGCCTGGTCTAGATACAAATATTGTAGAGCACCATTTGCCATTAAAGCCAGAGTGCCCGCCAATCAAACAGAAATTGTGAAGAACTCATCAAGATATGGCAGTAAAGATCAAAGAAGAAGTTCTAAAGAAGATTAATGTCAGTGTTCTTGTGACATCAGTGTACCCTTAGTGGATTGCCAATATTGTCCCAGTACTGAAGAAATGCGGAAAAGTTCGCATGTGCGTAGATTACAGGGATCTAAATAAAGCTAGTCCAAAAGATGATTTTCCATTTCCACACATTGATATGTTAGTGGATAGCACAACAAAATTCAAAGTTTTCTCGTTCATGGACGGATTTTCCGGGTATAATCAAATAAGAATGGATCTTGAGGACATGGAAAAAACAACGTTTATCACACCCCGGGGAACATTTTGTTACAGAGTGATGCCCTTCAGGTTGAAGAATGCTGGTGCAACGTACTAGAGGGCTATGACAAACCTATTCCATGATCTGATGCACAAGGAAATTAAGGTATATGTTAATGATATGATTGCTAAACCCCAGACTGAAGAAGGGCATGTAGAAGATTTGTTGAAGTTGTTTAAGCATTTGAGGAAGTATCGTCTCCGCTTGAATCCAAATAAATGTAACTTCAGTGTTAGGTCAGGGAAATTTTTGGGTTTCATTGTTAGCCAGAGAGGTATTGAAGTTGACCTTGATAAAGTCAAAGCAATTCAAGAAATGCCAACGTCGAGAATTGAAAAGCAAGTCAGAGGTTTCCTGGAACGTTTGAATTACATCTCCAGATTCATTTCCCATATGACTGCAACATGTGAACCGATCTTTAAGTTGTTAAATAAAAATCGAGGTTATGTGTGGACAAATGACTGCCAAAGGGAATTCGAAAGTATTAAAGAATATCTGCTTGAACCTCCTATCTTGCCCCCTCCTGTTGAAGGAAGACCATTGATTATGTATTTGACAGTGTGAGATAATTCCATGGGTTGTATTCTTGGGTAACAAGATGAAGCAGGGAAGAAAGAGTATGCCATTTATTATCTCAGTAAAAAGTTCACTGATTGTGAGTCGCGGTATTCCATGATGGAAAAGACATGTTGTGCTCTGGCCTAGGCGGCAAAATGTTTGCGGCAGTATATGTTGAAAAGCCTGCTCTTATTGGGAGAATTTCCTGCTAGAAGATGTTGTTATCGGAATATGACATTGAATGTCGCACTCAAAAAGCTTTAAAAGCAACGTGTTGGCATATTATCTTGCTCACCAACCATTGATGATTATCAGTCTGTGAAGTATGATTTCCCCGATGAGGATGTGATGTTTCTGAAAGTGAAAGATTGGGAAAGATAACCCTGGAATCAGTTGGATGAAGATAACCCCTGCTATGAAAGATGTCCTGATACTTGCCTGCAGTAGACTTCGGCTTCATGCTCTTGCCTTTATCATTCTTCACAGAGAACCCTAAGCCATCTCTATTCTTGTTTACAGGTGGGTCAACAATTTGTCCCCATACTTCACTATGGCCATTACGCACAACCTGCTGAGAATCCTTAAACGAATCCATAGAATTATCATTTCCTCTTATATTATCAATGGATAAATCTTGGAATTGGGTTCCAACAGCAGCTTCATCTGCCTCCACAATGCTGAAAGAAGACAAATGAGATATCAATAATGCTTGTTCTCCATTTATAATCACCACTTTTCCTTCATGCACAAACTTCAACTTTTGGTGTAAAGTCGAAGTGATAGACCCTGCCTCATGTATCCACGACCGTCCCAACAAGCAGATATAAGCGAGTACAATATCCATGACTTGGAAAGTAATCTGAAACAAATGTGGGCCGATATGAATAGGCAAGTCCACTTCACCAATAACATATTTCCTTGATCCATCAAACACTTTCACAATAATGCCACTTGGGCGCATGGGCGTTTCTTGATATTTCAACTTTATAAGCGTGCTCCTCAGTATAACGTTCAATGCAGATCCATTATCAATCAGCAT
Source organism: Vicia faba (assembly GCA_948472305.1). Classification (NCBI taxonomy): domain Eukaryota; kingdom Viridiplantae; phylum Streptophyta; class Magnoliopsida; order Fabales; family Fabaceae; genus Vicia; species Vicia faba. The sequence continues at coordinate 1,340,703,560 of OX451741.1, read as the reverse complement.
ATTGGATAATGAATCATTCTTGCAGTTCATAGAGATGTGGAGGGCCAGATTGTGATTCCTTCCTTCATCGGGCAGTTTATCGTTGCAGAAACTCAGGTTATTACATGATGTAATGTTCCCTACCACACTGCTGAATTGATCTACAGGCATATCACTTTCCACAAAATCTTGGTCCAATACACTCATCAAAGATTCTCCGTGAGCATAGGAGTTCATCAATAAAGACAAGATATATATTTTTGAAGGAGTCTGCAGTAGCTGATCTACAATTTTGTAGTCGTTCATCTTGATTACCTTCAAAATATCATCCACCTCCTTTTCTAGCGTAACCCCACTAGATTCACCTGTAGCCTTCTTGGGTTCAACATTTTCAACAATTCTCTTTCCAGCGCTAACATCTCCATGAACATCTGGTGCAAATACACGACCATTGTGGGTCACTCTGCTAGTCTCAACAATATATCCAACATTAGGCATTGGATGGATGGGAACTTCCACGCCATCCTCTAAAATTGTAGCATTGTATTTGTAGGGTACAACATTGTCTGACTTGTAGGGGACAGGACCCAGCAAACTAATCACCAATGGAGTAATAGCTGGCTTGCTATGATATTAAACTTCAAAATGGGTAGGTGCACCAAAACAAGTCACAATAACATTTACTCCCTCTTAAACACATTCAGCCATTTCAGAGTCATCCCTGAAAAACATATCGTCATCTGAGGAGAAGAACTCATCTGCAGAGGCATACTCATCATCTGACTCTTCTTCAGCCAAAATAACCTCAATTTCATAAACCTCATGATAATCATCCCTTTGGCCTGTAACTTTGATAGTTCCATTATCCAACAACAACTGAACACCTTTCCTTGCAATTGAACATCCCCGGGAATCCCGACAGCAAATTCGGCAAGATCCATACTAATGTTCTACCTGACCAGCCATGTGACAGAAAGTAGCATGCAATTGTACAAGATCCTCATTCATATAATCCACATCAAAGATTGTGAAATCTCCAGGACATCCAGAAACCATGTTTACTTCCTCTTCATACTCTGCCCTAGGCCTGATTATGTGGATGAGTCCCTCATCCATCATCTCTTGTAAACCAGCCTTTATCATGTCACAACCTTGTATATTCGTACCACAAATAGCACAACCGGAATGGTAATGCGTATAGTAGCTAAATTCAGAGTTCTGCATGCATTTTTACCAAATCTCCTCTAACAAATTTAGTGTCAAAAATCCGGAAGTCACCTGGACAACCGGCCACCATGTTCACAGCATTTGCTCCTCCATGCTTAGGCAAATGATTATCTTTCACATTAGGGCCAACATCCTTTAAATATAAGATACCAGACTTCACCAATTTCTGTACTTCAGTTTTCAAAGGATTTCAGTTCTAAACATTGTGCCCTGGTGCTCCCTGATGAAAAGCACATGTTTGGTCTTCCTTGTAACACCAAGGCAATGGTGATGGTATAGCGGGAGGTGGTCTGGTTTGAACCAAATTCTTTTGAATTAACATCGGGAGTAATTCTGTATAGCTCATAGGAATAGGGCCATAAGTCTCCCTTCTCTGATTATACCCTTGATTCCCCTGATGGGATGGTCTCTGATAAGCAACGGTTGTTGGAGCTACACCAACAACTAGAGTAACTGATGCAACTTGTTGATGACACGAATAATTTCTTCTAGGAGGATTAACCCTCCTCTCTTTCATAACAACATTTGTATCTCCTTCCTTCTTTTTGGCAAACCCATAAGATGGCTTCTTCGTACTTCCGTAACTTTCACTTTTTGTCAAACGGCCCTCTCTTACAGCCTCTTCTAAACGGATACCTATGCATATCATTTCAGTAAAGTCACTTGGAGCACATGCTACCATCCTCTCATAGTAGAAAGCACCCAGAGTCTTCAGGAAAATCTTAGTCATCTCCATCTCTTCCATGGGAGGAATCACTTGGGCGGCTACCTCATGTCATCTCTGTGCATATTCTTTGAATGATTCCCTGTCCTTCTGGACCTTGGCTCTGAGTTGATCACGATCAGGCTCCATGTCCATGTTGTATTTGTATTGTCTGATAAATGCTTCTCCCAAGTCGTTGAAAGTATGGATATTGACATTCTCCAAAGTCATATACCATTTCAACGCAGCACCAGCCAAATTATCCTGGAAAAAGTGAATCAACAGACGTTGATCATCTGTATCGGTAGACATTCTTCTTACATACATCACAAGATGAGCACGAGGAAAAGTGTTGCCCTTGTACTTCTCGAATTCCGGGACTTTAAACTTCGCAGGTATCTTGACATTCAGGACCAAGCATAAATCATTCACATTCTTCCCGAACAATTCCTTTCCCCTGAGGGACTTCATCTCCCTCTGCATCTTGTCAAACTGATCTTGAAAATCATCCATTCTATCATAAAGACCCAAGTTTCACTTGGTGGAGGAAAAGGACGACACATATCATCATTAGCAAACCTGACCATATTCACCGAAGGAGGTGCAGTAGGAGTAGCATGCACCATAGGAGGTGCAGGAGTAACAATAGTCTGAACAACTGGAGAATCTTGAGGACCAAGATTGAAACCTTATGGAACAAAGTTCTCTGGAATTCCCCATGGATAACCTTGAGGCATGCGATTCTAAATAACAACTGGAGTAGTAGACACATGAATAGTAGGAGCTTCAGTAGTAACCCTTGTCTGTTGCAGTTGAACACTCGGTGGCTGATTTTGAGCAGCCACCAGAGATTCCATCAGAGAAGTAAGATTGTCCATGCCGGCCTTCAGAGTAGAAACTTCCTCTCACAGCTCGCGATTCTCTTATTCTAAGTTGTCCATCTTCCTTGTGAAATTAGCTTGAGTATTGTAGTGGTGAGACAGCTTGCTAAACGAAGTAAAGAAGCTTGGTAAGACACCTGGATATGCATAAGATATGCAAGAAATATGTGCAATATGATGCATGATATGCAGTGCACATGATTTATTTTATTATTAATATTTCAAGGGACTTAAATATTTATAGACACATTGCAAATATCAAAGTAATAACACATTTGAAATACTGAAAATTTTTAATATAATAACTTTAAAATGGATTACAAGTTTCAATAATCCCAAGTACAATATGAAGATAAAGTCTAAAACCCTAAGAAGAAAACCTGATGGAGATCATTTTATACGCTCGCGCTTCCCTATAAGCCTGGCAATCTGAGCCTTCAAAGTCTGATTTTCTTCCGTATATCTGGTTGCAACCTCCTTCAAATCACTTGAATCAGGAAGTGAGCAACTAGCATCTGACTGAGGCTTAGGAGAAAATAAATCCCCTTGCCTCTCCATGGTTTCTACAACCCGACTCTCAAGAATCTCAATTAAGTCGTCTTTCTCCATCAAATCTGCTCTATAGGAAATCTCTAAAGTTTGGCACTTATTCTTACAAGCTTCCTTTTCTTGCTGCATCCTGACTAAAGAAAGTTGTAGCTCTTCCACATCATCCAATAAGGGAGGTGTGGTCTTCACAAACACTTCAGACATAGGTGTTTCCCGGGAATACAACATCTTCAACTGAATAGTTCTCATTTGGACCCCCTGAAGATAAGGCTTCAAAGAAACAACCCCCTATGTCCCAAGTCTTTCCTACTCTTCTTGTGAATGTGACGCCAGGCCTTTGCAATCTCCTCCCTAGATTCCTTATGGTCTTCTCCCTTCTTCAGGAAGAAACTACTCAAATGAATATTATTTGGTTTATCCCTCATCGGATAAACAAGCTGTCGTCGTGCAAGAACATGGTTGTAGTTAATTCCTCCCTTTTACCAAGAAGAGGTACATTGGTGAAACTACCACAACTGTAGACAATATCTATATATCATGGTAAGCCCGATAATACCAATTAATATCCGAGTGAGTAAGTGCCATGATTTTAGGATCCCAACGGGGTTCCTTCCTGACATCCTAGAAAGCATCAGGCTAAGGCATACGAGAAATAAACCACCCGTACAACAGAGGCGTGAAACAGATAATCATCCCCCCATGATAAGAATTCCGAAGATGAGTAGAGTAATAAGCATCACCCAACAATGTAGGAACTGGGTTTCCAATCATGAAGATCCTGATAGCATTAACGTCAACAAACTTGTCCACATTAGGAAATAAAAACAACCCGTAAGCAATTAGAGCAAACATGGCCTCAAAAGCGACTGTACTCTTCATCCTGGAAATGTAATGAGCTTTCTCCAATAAGAACTGAGCTGGTAATCCTCTAATCCCTCCTTTAGTAGTCATACGGGTTTCAACCTCAGACTTCCCCAGATGGATCAAAGCAGCAATCTCATGTGGTTTTGGCTCACCCTCCAAACCAGTAAAAGGAACACGATCGGTAATAGGTAAATCTAATAGGTAAGAATACTCCACTAGTTTAGGCATCAACTGATAATCAGGGAAAGTAAAGCAATGATACATCAAATCATAGAACTGGACCAAGGTCGAGAGAATACCCTCCTTCATCGAAAGCTTCATAAGAGGAATGATGGATCCATACTTCTTCCGAAAATCTATAAAACACTCAATCTCGGGAATTAAACTGATTAACTCATCTATCTTGGGATCTTTGAAACTGTTTTTTCCGGTCTTTCTTTCTCCAGAATCCATGGTCAAAAGGTACCTGAGATATTTACAAATGGTCAACTTTCAAGTCCGTTGAAATAAAATTTCTTCAAAAGATGCTTATGAATGTATGGATGTATGATGCAACAATCACACACAAGATCACAAACATAGGGTTCATAGGTTCAACGTCACGAGCATGAGGTCAAAGGTACTACCCATAAGGTATGGTCTAAAAGTTATCACCTTCCAAACAAGGTTCTAGAGGTTCCTAGAGTCTACATCCTTCCTTCGGATATTACCAACTTCCCGATTAACTCGGTAATTAGTAATATTCTCAAGAAAAACTCGTCAGAACGTAGTATCACGTGACAACTATTTCCGAATTACTCCATCATAGCTTCTGCACTACACCTAAAAGGCCAAGATGGGTTATGTATTATACGGTCCTCAGCTTCAGCAGGCTTCCAGGTCGAAAGCAGCACATCTTCCCGATTACTCGGTAAACGACACTACAATCAAAGAGGTCTCCACTGAGTGGGGGATCTCATGCCTCCTTTTTTGGGATTAATCCCTCAAAGTTAACATGACTATACCGCCCGTCCTATCTTAAAGTTTTCCCAAGTCCGGGTATAAGACTTATAAGTAATCACCAAGCACCCTGAAAACCAGGAAAATTCAGGCAAACATATATATAACAAATAATATAACACATAAACAACAATAGCACTTATACATATATAAACAAAGATAGGCTCAACCCACATAGGGATGGACCAGAAAGAGGTCTATATTTCCCCAGTGAAGTCGCCATTTTTTCTGTAGCGGTAGAAATGTTCAAGACTAAGCCATTGGATTGACTAGACTTATATAGTTCAAAATAAAAATCGCCACCGCGCTTTTATGTTTCCAAAGGAATGGGAAAAGAGCGAGTAACCCAAAAAGAGGGGGAAAGATTCAAGGTAAGGGGGTTGGTTATGCAAAGGGAAGCTATTATCACCCTAAACATCTACGGTACTCCGCAGGAACCTTTATAAAATCTGTATATTTTGGCTATAAAATGTTGTATAAAAAATAGATGGTGGAGGTGAGAAAAGAAATATGTTTTTTTAAGATTTTTGCACCCACCGCGGTTGCGAATCTTTAGTGCCTACGTACCACCTTTCATGCAATAGGGTATCAGGGTACACATAGTTCCTCTTTTGAAAATTTTAAAACACAAGTATGTTGGTTGATTTTATGAGATAAGACATCATCGTCATTATCCGTGTGAAAAACATACTTCCTACCCACTATCATGTGAAAGGAGAATTTGCATCATCTCAAAGTGGATGATATGGCTTGGATTTTAAAATCAACAACGCCGCACTCAACACCCAAGTGGAAAATATCTCTCTTCACTACATATTGTAGAAGTATAGTTGTTTGCATCACTACAAGGATTGACAAGAGCCTATTCTTTTGAGAAAGGTTTTAAAATAAAAAAAGCCAAAGTGGCAAAATGGTTTGAAATGAGATTGATTGACTTTTATTCTTATCACAAAAAATAGGATGTCAAAGTATTATTAAGTAAATTGAAGCTTATTCATGAAAATGTTTTGAAAATGCATGGACTTAAGTCCACGTTTATTATAAAAATGGTTCAAGTTTAAAAACAAGAAGAGTTTTCAAAAGGAGGAAGAAGATTTTTGAAATTAAAGAAGATGGGAGGAGAATAAGAGACTATCCTAAAGTATAAGGTAAAAGATAAGGAGAAGAACCATCTAACCAACAAGAAGCCAATACTTGACATTATGAGTCAAGATAGAATTCCTATTATTTGGATTAAAACCAAGCAAGAAAAGATACTAGACCTCTTGGGAGAATCAAACTTCAAATGTATTAAGTCTTCACAAAAATTGAGCAAAGTAACAGCTGTATGTGGGTGAATTCCAGATTACGAACAAAGAATGTAATCACAATAACCCACACACAAAACAAACAAACACCCAATGTCTTGAGGTAGACCTCAAGAACTCTAGACAAAATATTAACTAAGGTCACAAGGTCTCCAACATAGGCCAAGGTTTCTAACCCTAAGTCCAAAAAGTCCAATACTCCATAATGTCAAGGATAGTAACCAAATAGTCCAAGTATCATTAAAGATTTTTATGGTTCATGTTGAGTATTAAGTGTCTTTAAAAAGGAAATAAAAACTCAAGTAAGCAAAATAAAAATGACAAGAAATTAAATGCTCAAGTGAGCAAATATGAAAATAGCATGAAATGTAAATGCTAAAAGTAAATGGTGCATAAAATAAAAGTGCATAAAAATAAAAACACAAAACAAAGTCAATTATTAGTGGTTAGTTGGATGACCATATTGAAACTTGCATTTGGAACTCATTAGAGGATTTGTAGAACCAAAGCCTCCACACAACAAGTTGAATTTTCTTTTTGTCAAGTATATCATCCATTTTGGAATCCTCAAAAGTAACATTTAATTATCAACAATGTTTAAGTGATCCACGTTGACCAAAAGTGTTGTAGATCCATTAGAGGATTGGTAGAACCAAAGCCTCCACACAATGAATCTAAAGGTTATTGGATCAAAGAGATCAAATTAACATATTTGGGCTTGCAAACATAGGTTTGGGCCACGAATGATCATTTGTTCGAATCCGGACAAAATTTAGCGCTATGTTAAGCAATCATAAGTGGACTTATATAGAAGTCACACCTATTTTGAGTCCGGTCAATAGCAATCTATGCACCATTTGTTTTGAGACATGATATAGAGATCATGCTCCAATAACACTTAGTGCAATAAGAAAGGGATGAGATGAAGAAGGGTGGGAAAGAATATACAAACCACATTTGAATTAAAATTTAATCAAACTATTATTAAAATCATTCATCCATTTTTATGGAGTTAGACTCAACACCATGGATCCAATGATGTTAACAAAGTTCATGATAAAAAATTCAACCCAAGATCAGCCAGAAAATAATCACAAAATAATATTACATTTAATATATACATTGAAAAGGGTTTTAAAATGTTTTAAAAATAGAAATAAAAGAGAAAAATATCAACTATGTTCAAATTAGTCAAGAAAAATTTAGTAAGACCATAGAAAAATCAGAAATGAACTCAAATATTTTTCTAAAATTTTTGGTAATTTTTTAAAGTCGGAAACTATTTTTAAAATTAAAAGAAATGAGTAAAATAAACCAAAAATGATAAAAAATAACAAATTCAGAAATAAAAAATAAATGAGGTCACCAATAATTGTCACAGTACCATTGGATCATTCCAATTTTTTTTCATAATTTAAAAATGCATTAAAGTATTTTTAAATATTTAAAACAATTCAAATAAAGTGAAAATTTATTAAAAAAAAAATACCAAAACACAAAATAAAATTGTAAAAAAACAAAAATCAGAAATAGAAAAATCAAAACTATCTTTTATAATTTTTTCAGATATTTTGGACTAAAAATGAATTTTCTAGAATTTTTTGAAATTTAAAACAATTAAATATAAAAATCAGAAATAAAATTAAAGTCAGAAATATGTGGACCATTGGATGAGAGTCAAAACGAGTTAGTAATCAAATCCAAGGGATCTGGCGCGTTGTGCATATCATGATCATTAGTGAATAAAACACTGGATCATTAATTAAATTAGAAATTCAAAAAGAACAAATGGCACGCCATCATTGGTTGGAAGATGACACATTGGTCATCTTCAACCTCCAGCCAGTCCTAAAACCAAGGCACTCAAACTGTAAAATTAGAGCACGAGACCTATGACATTCGCTTCGTCTCATCAAGACGAAGACAACCACACCTTCGCGAAAATTTATATAAACTGTAGCCAAGCAATTTGGAATGAAAGTTTTGAATAGGAATTTGAAATTTCATGGTCAAAACGTGTTTCCAGTTAAAAGCAATTGTTGCAACTAGAACCAGGGAAATGAGAGCTTCACAATGATATCAAAGTTTGAGAGAATTGATGGAGAAATCTACCTATTGAAGTTAAGTTGCAGATCTCTAAAACTGGACTTATATGGATCAATATAGGTCACGATTCTTGAAGGTAATTGTATGGTTAGCTTCAGGGAAGATCAAGGAGGGTGAATTGATAGAAAAAATGGATTTAAAAAGGCTTGAACACTGATTTCGAAGTTGCAGAAAAGTGAGTTATATAATGAGTTTGACAAGGTGATTTTGGTTGTTCAAGCTTGAGAAAATGAATGGGGGATGACCCTCTATTTATAGGTAACCAAATGGAATGTTCAAGCATGTGAAATGATGAAGTTTGGAGGGAAATCGTGTGAAGTTGCAAACAAGAAAAGTGTGACTTCTATTTTGATCAAAACTCATCCAAAAGGCGCGTTTTGTTATGCTAATCACTTTTGGAAGTTCGATAAACATGTTTAGAAGCAAAAACGTGCAGAAAAAATTTGTTTAGAAGCTAAATCAAGGATTTCAAATTCTGACTTTTGAAGAAACTTCAGTTTCAAGTTACCAAGTTCAAATCAATGGCATTCTCAACTCAAGGGATCTTAGGGCATGACTCTTGAAGCTTTAGAAAGATGAGGTTACAAGCTTTGCAATGGGAAAAAATGGAATCAATTGGATGTTTGAGCTGAAAGTTGCAATGAGTCAAAGATGGGAAAAAGAAGTTGACTTTCCACACTTAGAAATATATCAAGTTTTTCTTCAAAAGTGACCTATAATATTTTGCATCCAAACATGGCTTTCCTCTTGGAATTTGCTCTTGACCAAAAAATATGGCATGAAATAGACCTCTTGAATGACATTTTGAAACTTGAACCATTCAAAGTATCCAAAAATTGAGAGAGTTAAGAATTGTTGAAGTTGGCCAAAAATCATGAAATTACCTATAATCTGTTGTATCCTTAGGGCATCTTCCATCCATTTTCTCACTTTGCACATAAAAGAAGGAATAAATTTCACATCCTCAAGATCATTGTGGAAAACGAGTGGGCTAAAGGTGATAAAAATTGACCAAGTTATGATCATTTGAAGTCACACATGGGAGACTTGGGGTTCATCTGGAGGACTTTTAATCTTTCTTCGTCATCAAGTTTCTTCCACATGAAAACGCCTTGAAACTTTTGAAGTGATTTGTTAATAACCATTTTAAGAGAAGGATGTCTTTGGAATCACTCAAAAATACTAAAATATGAGCAAGATATACTTCTTTGAAGTTCAAAACCCTAGCTCCTAGATCAAGAAAATGCTTTGAGGAACTTTGACAATTTTAAACAACCTTCTTATACCAAAACTTTTGCTTTGTAGATAGAAGTTGTTGAGGATAATAATGAGAACTCATAGAAACCAAAAACACTTCCATATCTTGATATTTGAGAGAAATATGCACTTGTGACCAATGGGGACAAGGCCTTGTCCAACCATGACAACTTCTTCAATTAACCCGTTGTACTTTTGAATCAATCTTGATAACTTTGAAATGTTGTGAACCAAAATAAACCTTTCCATGGAATTTATTACAAAAAAACTTCAATGGCGAGGTTTGAACTTCTCAAGCTTTGTTGACTAGGGCATGGAAATAAACTCATGAACCCATGGATCAACTTGCTAAGCCACATTGCCTTTACCTACATTATTAACAAGTAAGACAAACCAACATTGAATTTTATTAATTAAAAAGGAAAGTAAAAAAAAAACATGCATGATCACAAAATAAAAACAAGTCAAGGTGCTTGGTGATTCCTCAAAGAGCAAAGCTAAAGATGGGGAGGAGAACCAAAAGCCCTAATGTGATCTTGTTGTGATTGAATTAATATGGTTTGATGAAAGGATCTTAGGGGGGAAAATTGGGGTACAACACTATGAAGTCAAAAAATTCCTTGAAACCCAAGAGCATCCCGAGAGGGCTTCCGTAAATGATAAGAAGTTCCTAAGAAGGTTCTCTGCCAATTTCTTCCTCAGTAACGAAATCCTCTATAAACATAACCACGATTCTACTTTGCTTCGATGTGTGAATAAGGGCGAAGCAGAGAAAATTATGGCAGACTTGCATGAAGGCACCTTTGGCACCCATTCTAGCGGGAATACTATGGCTAAGAAGATTCTGAGGGCAGGATACTACTGGTCCACTATAGAAGTGTTAGCTCCAAAATTCGACACCCAGACACATTGGCCTTATTGGCTAAAAATAGATTGAAGAAATCTAAGAGATTGAAGAAGTCTAAATTAAAGACCCTTCGATTTGGAAACATAATCTAATTCTTAGATACTTCGAATTGAGAGCCTTTGAAAATGCCTATTGAAGTCATCCTCGTTAAGGAGGAGAAAACACTTAGAGAATTCTCTAAGTTAGAAATGGTCTTCGACCCATATGCTTCGATCTTGTAAGAGCCTTCTACCTGGAAGCGTTCGTATCAACAACAATTTGAATTTGAATTTGAATAAAAGAGGGAAAGGCAGTTCACTTGGAAGTTGAAGAAAGCAACGTGGCATGAAGTTGGAGATCGAAGAACATGCAAAGGACACTTATCCTAATCCCAGATCGAAGTAACTGTCTAGCAGTTACTTTTTACTAGTATAAATATAGGAAGTTTATGTAAATTTTCCGGGTGTTCAACTAATTGTACAAGTCACTCAATACTATTTGAGTACCCGCTGCGTGAGAAAGAATACTGAGAATGTACGTTTGAAACACCACATTTTATAATCAAAGTCTTTTACATTCATTTTTAAATTCCTTGCCATTCTTGCTTACAGCCTTTTATCTTATTTGAAAAGTTTATTTTCCGTTGCATTTTACTTGCACTTTTTACCAGATTTCTACACTTAAACTTATCTCAAACCTCTACCTTTCTCAGTCGAATGTGTTCTTTATTAAAATTAGCATTTTTATCAAAACAACACAAATATTTAGCATATGTCATACGATCAATCTAATCGTTCCTGCAAGTAACCAAAAATTACCCTTTTTGGAAGATCAGCAATTGTTTACCAATTTTCACGCCCAATGGGACCTTGCTAATTTTTGTTTGCTTGTTTATATTAACATAAATGCTTTACATAATTTGTTTTCTTGTACAAAGTGTTGTATGTTATTAAGAAGTGGTAATTAACCATCAACGAGTGTAAAACTAGGAGAAGAAATAGTGAAATGGCTAATCAACCAAATAATGGAGAAGTACCTACAACCGTTAGTGAAACTATCCCATCAACCGTTGGTTCGGCACCAACGTTGACAGTCACACAAACGGGACCAATACTTTTGTATGTAGGTCCCAGAGGTCCATTATGAACACCCTCACCAAGGGTAAATCCAGGATCTCGACCCTATATTCCCCCAGGATTTTCGACAACTTGAATGGGTCGAGACCATCCTTATGGCATGCCAACTACTGAAATGGCTAGTCTTATGAATGTTGTGTCCATATTCTCAGAACCTTTGGTGAGTGCATCTTTTCCATTACATGGATCTGGAACCAGTATGGCGAGTTTGGGTAGAAACCAACTCTTAGGAGGGGCATCCCATGCAATACCAAGCCCCACAAATGCTTCTACGACAATTTTGAGGCAACAAATGGACGAAAGTAACCATGATATGGTACAAATGTTGGCATAAACTTTGAGTACAATGTTGAACCCTCTAATACAAAATACCTCCCAGTCGAATCAGTAAATGACAACTCAAATGACGCGCATGGATGAATTTTTTGGGGTTCCCCAACCTATTCGACAACCCCAAAGAGCACCAATAAGAGGGAATCAGGGTATAGTCTTAGAGGAAGATGTGACCATTAACTAAAATCTACAGCCAGTTGGAATGAACCATAAAATGGAGATCAAACAACCTAGGATCAAAATACCCAGAGTTCCCCCACAGACCCCTAGAGATGTCGATCAAGGTGTAATTATGGTAAATAGAAACCAAAATGCCGATGAAGTGATACAACAGGTTTGACACCATAATTATGGAACATATAATAATCTGACAGCCATGATCGAAAGAATCATGATACATAATGGAATGAACATTGGCTTTCATAGGCCAAACATTACATCCCTATTGTCAGAGTATATCTTGCAAACAGATTTACCCCCTAGGTGGAAAATTCCAAAGTTCACCAAATTTTCCGGGGATACAACAGAATCTACGGTCGAACATGTGGCGAGATATTTGATAGAAGTTGGGGAAATCTCAAATAACGAGAGCCCTAGGATTAAGTACTTCCCAAGTTCCCTAACTAAAAATGGTTTTACTTGGTTTACCACCCTCCCAGTTAATTCGATCCACAATTGAAATAAATGGAGAGATTGTTCTATGAACAATTTTACATGGGACATACCAAAATAAGTCTGAAAGAAATGGCTAGTGTGAAAAAGAGATTGACTGAGCCAATAGATGAATATCTAAATAGATTTCGACTGCTCAAAGCCAGATGCTTTACACAAGTGCCTGAACATGAGTTGGTCGAAATGGCAGCAGGGGGCCTAAATTATTCTATTAGGAAAAAATTAGATACCTAATACCTAAGGGATATGGCCCAATTGGCCGATAGAGTTCGACATGTAGGACGTCTTAAAGCTGAAAAAGCTAAAGAAACTCAGACGTATCGAAGAGAAAGGGTAGCCTATGTCAAAATGGATGATGACAATCCAGAGACATCTAGTGATCCTATAGCTGTCGAAGAAAGCGAAATAGATTTAGAAAAATTAAAGAAAGGGTTGTCGTACTCTTGCAGATTGCTAATGCCCTCAAATGGGAATAATCCTACTGAGTTTGAAAATAACAGTGATAGATTCCCAAAGAAAACATATAGTTCGATGTCAGAAAATGTGATGAGATATTTGACTTGTTAGTTAAAGGTTGCCAAATGATAGTGCCCCTAGGGGAAAAAATGCCTCATTTAGAACAAAGAAAGAAAATAGGTTTTTGTAAGTATCATAATTTTTTGGGCCATAAAACTTTACAATGTTTTCTTTTCAGGGATCTTGTTCAAGGATCGATCAAAGAAGGCAGAATCAAGTTTGCTGACAAACCTCCGATGAAAATCGATGCAAACCCATTGCAAGCTGATGCCCATTATGCTGAACCATCATGTATCAACATGGTCGATGTTTTCAGAAGACGTCGTCAATAAGCCTGTTTTTGGCAGTTTCACTGGGAATTTCTCCATAAATACTGTCGAAGGGGTGAGAAAGGCTACTGAAGGCCTAAACAAAGAAGCTATTGAAGGCTCAAACAAAGGGACTGCTGCAAGTTCTTATTTGGTTGTCGTCACGGGTTTGACAGAGGAACTAGAAGCCAAGATGCAAGGGCTGAATCTCGCTGCCAAGAGCAACGTAGAAGTCAATATGGTTGAAGTATCTGAGGCGAAGGCTTCAGAAGATGCCATCAGACAAGAGGGAGTCAATAAAACTGCATTTCCTAAAGAGAATGAGAATCTGGCAGATTTTCTGCAACAATGCCAGAAAAAGAAGTCTGAAGTCATGTTGTGTCTAAGATGCAGCTCCATCTTTGACAAAAAGGCTACAGAACACATACAGGGTGTGAGGGTAGCAAAGGAGAAATGGGGCACCAATGCTTAACCCAACATGGATCCTGAGGTCAGATATGATCCCAAAAGAGGATATCAGAAGGGACCAATGAACCAGGTGAAGAGGCCATCAACTTTCAGGCCTCCAACAAATGTCCCTGTTGACACTTGGCTGAAAACAACAAGCAGGAAAAGGCCAAGTGAGGAGAAATAGAGAAACTTCGATGTGCCAAGAGGATCATACTTGGCCTATAGGAAGGAATTCCAAAATACAATAACAAATAAAGTGGCTCATGTGTCGAGCAACTACAAGGGGAAAAAAACCCATGTCGCGATCCCAGTGGAGGAGATATCAAAGATGGCGAAAAGCCGAAAGAGAGGCTACAGAGGAGCCTCAACCATAATCAAGAACCAATGTGCCACAAAGAAATGGAAAAGGAAAACAAAGAAAGCCTTTGGAAAGAAAACCAATTTCTAGAAGATTGGTGTGGCCAGAACAAGGTGAATCAAATGATGGAGGTAATTCTGAATCTGATGCTACTTTGGATATTATGGTGAATTTAGTGGCAGTATTACCCAGGGAATACGACCTCCAAGTTGAAGGCGAAGAGACTGGATGGGAGGTCGAAAAAGAGATGGCCAAACATAGGCCAGTTTGTTATTACATTATGAACAACGGTTGTGTCGAAGAACAAAATTCTTTCTTTGAACGCCCCAATGAGGCGATGAAGAATCACCTCAAACTGTTGTTCATCACAGCAAAAGTAGGGGAAGAAACCATAAACAATGTTCTGGTTGGTTGTGGAGCCACAGTCAACATAATTCCCCAAGTTATGCTAAGGAAACAAGGCAAAGGGGATGAAGATATCAAACCCCACAACATGGTTCTATCGAACTATGAGGGAGGTATTGGAACTACTATGGGGGTGATACAATTAAACGTCAAGGTGGGAACAATACTTCGACCAACTATGTTTATGGTCATTTCAGCGAAGCCCAACTATAATCTACTCTTAGGTAGAGAGTGGATACATGGCATAGGAGAAGTTCCATCATCAATGCACCAACGTGTTACCATTTGGCGCCCAAACGGTATAGTGGAAAATATCGAAGTAGATTAAAGCTACTATATGGTCTAAGCTAATAATGTCGATAGAACAAACTTCAGCAGAAATCTGGCTCACACAGGGTCATGCAATCTTCTAGACTTTGATTTGGCACCAGCACCAAATGCCTTTTTCTCCCTCTACCTACACTCTAACCATGGGTTCTAGTGGGATAGAGAAGATTTATCAAACATTGACTATGGAGGAGTTGATGACATACGACCAACAGGATGGGGAAGTGAATTCAGTGATGATGACTGAATCACAAGCTTTACAAAAGATTACGGCATATGTAGCCAAAATTAGAATGATAGCGGCCTTGGAGGCTGAAGTCAAGTATATGGATTTCGAAGCCAATGATCAAGTGTTTCTTCCAGAAGGTCCTGGGAAAGACATCAAACCAGAACCACCTGACTTAAGAAGGGAGGAAGAAAGAAGCCAGAGGCTAGATGCCATCTATGATGATGAGCCTTTGGGTTTTGAAAAGGATCCATTGGTAGAAAATGTTAAAATTCTAGAGCAAGATCCTCTGGAAGAAATATACCTGGGCGAAGGTTTGGTGAAAAGACCAACATACATTAGTGCAAAGATAGATTCAGCGCTCAGGGTCGAAATAATCCAATTGTTGAAGGAATTTAAAGACTGCTTTGCATGGGATTATGAAGAAATGCCTGGTCTCGACAGAAGATTGGTGGAGCTTCAACTACCAATAAAGCCTGGGAAAAAGCATGTCAAGCAAAATCCAAGGTGTTTTGCACCAGAGATCTTGTTGAAGATCAAGACGAAAGTCGAAAGACTGTTGAAATGCAAGTTCATCCGAACGACCAGGTATGTCGAATGGATTGCAAATATAGTACCTGTTATAAAAAATGGTACTTTAAGGGTGTGCATTGACTTTAGAGATTTAAATGTTGCAACACCCAAAGATGAATATCTAATGCATGTGGCAGAAATGCTTGTAGATTCTTCTGCTGGATTCAAATACAAGAGTATGCTTGATGGATACTCTGGGTATAATCAAATTTTCATTGCTGAAGAGGATGTGTCACAAAAAGCATTTCGATGCCCTGGAGCTTTAGGTACTTATGAATGGGTAGTGATGCCCTTTGGCCTAAAAAATGCAGGGGCAACATATCAAAGAGCAATGAATTCCATCTTCCATGATTTTATTTAAAATTTTATGAATATTTATATTGACGATATTGTTGTCAAATCTGTTTCAGGGAAGAATCACATAAACCACCTTCGACAGTCCTTCGAAATGAGAAGTTATGGTCTAAAGATGAATCCTCTAAAGTGCGCTTTCTGCATCAAAGCAGAGGACTTCTTAGGTTTTGTGGTCCACAAAAAATGAATCGAAATAAACCAGAACAAGACCAAAGACATTTTGGAAGCGAAAGCGCCAACTAGCAAGAAGGAGTTGCAATCTCTACTTGGTAAGATAAATTTCCTGAGGAGATTTATATCCAACTTAAGTGGAAAAACGCAAGCCTTCTCACCACTACTTCGACTCAACAAAAGAGGGTTCGAGTGGGGGCAAGAACAACAAGAGGCCTTCGACAAGATCAAAGGATACCTCAACAAGCCACATATTCTGGTACCTCCTTGTAGAAATAGGAGTATGAGATTGTACAAAGCTGCATTTGAAAAAACCCTAGGGAGCATGTTGGCTCAAGAGGATGAAAATGGTGTCGAAAGACCTATCTACTACCTCATTAGAGTTTTAAATGATGCAGAAACTAGATACAGCGAAGTTGAAAAACTATGTTTGTGTCTTTACTTATCATGTACAAAACTCAAGCAATATATTAAACCAATTGATGTTTATGTTTCGTCTCATATTGATGTTTTCAAATATATGTTATTGAAACCCATCTTGCATAATCGAATTGACAAATGGGAACTTGCATTGACTGAGTATTCATTAACCTTTATGCCTCTCAAGGATGTAAAAGGTCAAGTGGTAGCAGACTTTATAGTTGACCACTCAATAAATGAAGAATCATTAAACTACTTGGAGATTGAACCCTGAAAGTTATACTTCGACGGTTCTAGTCATAAAAATGGAATTGGAGTAGGAGTTCTAATTATTTCTCCAAGTAAAATTCCAACAACATTCAAGTAAAAAATCGAAGGTTCTTGTTCGAACAATGAGGATGAGTATGAAGCTCTAATCGTGGGCCTTGAAATCTTGTCGGAATTGGGGGCAACTCAAGTCTAAATAATGGGAGTCTCAAAGTTAATCATAAGGCAAATTACGAAATAATACAAATGTATAAGAGAAAAGCTTATCATGTATTTTGTAATAGCCAGTCGTTTGTTGAAAAACTTTGAAGTGATCAACATTCGACATATACCAAGATTGGAAAATCAAGTGGCTAATGACTTAGCACAGATTGCATCTGGGTATAAAATTTCGAAAGAAAAATTACAACAAGCAATCGAAGTTAGAGGAAGAGTAACATCAACTAAGTTGTTTCCAACAGATTTAGAAACAACAAAACTGGGGTACGCTGACCAAGAAAACTTCGAAATCTCATTCATAGAAAATATAACAGAACAAGATTGGAGAAAGCCTATAGTAGATTATTTGCAAAATCTAATGGCTTCGACAGAACGAAAAACAAAGTATAGGGCGCTAAGTTATATTCTAATGGGAAACGAGTTATTTAAAAAGACGCCTGAAGGAGTACTACTAAAATGCCTAAGTGAAACAAAGGCATACATAGCCCTTTCAACTACACATGCTAGGGCATGTGGGGCACATCAAGTAGGCCATAAAATAAAATGGTTGCTGTTTCGACAAGGATTATATTGGCCTACTATGCCTAAAGATTGTGTGGAGTTAGCAAAAGGCTGCCAAGAATGTCAAATACATACAAGCATCCAGCATGTACCTGCATGCGAGCTTCGCTCAATTGTGAAACCTTGGCCTTTTAGAGGATGGGCTTTGGATCTCATTGGGGAGATTCGACCAACATCATCTAAAAGCCAGAAATATATATTGGTGGGCATTGACTATTTCACTAAGTGGATTGAAGCAATTCCTTTAGTCAACGCAGACCAAGACAATATCATTGAATTTATTCAAAAGAACATTATATATAGGTTTGGA
Organism: Vicia faba; assembly: GCA_948472305.1. Lineage (NCBI taxonomy): Eukaryota > Viridiplantae > Streptophyta > Magnoliopsida > Fabales > Fabaceae > Vicia > Vicia faba. The sequence continues at coordinate 1,340,685,196 of OX451741.1, read as the reverse complement.
ATCCCTGAGACAATAACAACTTACCAAGGATAAGTATTTACTGGTCGAAAAATGCAGGAGTTCGCCACAGAAATGGGATTCAAGCTATTAATGTCTACACCTTATAATGCAAAAGCCAATGGCCAAGTCGAAGCAGCAAATAAGGTAGTAATTGGCATGATAAAGAAGCATGTAGGAAAAAAGTCGAGGAATTGGAATAAGCCGTTGGACAAAATCTTATGGGCATGTCGAACATCCCCTAAAGAAGCTACCAGAACAACACCATTTCGATTAACCTATGGCCATGATGCAGTATTTCCAGTAGAAATTTGTCTGCAGTCAACAAGAATTCAGAAACATCAAGATATCCCTTCCGAAGCTTATTGGAATATGATGTTAGATGAATTGCTTGATTTGGACAAAGAAAGACTGAGAACTTTAGATCTATTAAGTATACAGAATAAAAGAGTGGAAAAATCTTACAATAAAAGAGTAAAACCCAAGACATTCTTGCCTGAGGATCTGATATGGAAGGAAATTCTCCCAATGGATCGAAATGATAGAAATATGGGAAAATGGTCTCCTAAATGGGAAGGACATTTTAAGATTACCCAAACATTGTCTGGTGGTGCCTTTGAGATTGAAGAGTTAAATGAAGATCAAAGGCTCTTGAGAGTAAATGGTAAATACTTGAAAAAGTATAGACCTGTACTTCAAGAGGTTAAAATAACCAATGTTAATCTCAGTCTAAGTAAAGAGCCAAAATGGAAAATGAATTAAGAAGCCAAAATCGCTATAAGTTATTACAAAAACATAATTATACAAATAAAAAGTCAAAATCAAAATGGGAGGTTGGCTTTAATTTGAAGAAATTTCATCTTCTGCAGCTCCAAACTTCTTTCGCAAAAGCCTTTGACAGATGAAGAGCTTCGATTTTAGCATCTAATGCTTGGGCCTATCAACATATTTTAATCCATCGATAAGTTCCTCTTGGCTCTCAGAATCAGTGATGATAGCAAGAAGTTCTTCTTTTCGTTTATCATTTGCGGCAATCTTAGCCTCCAATCCTCTGATTTGAGCCTTCATGCTGGTTGTATTTTGGTCGATTTCTTCGACTTCTTTCTACCTAGCCTCTTGTTCCTTCGACAACTCCTTTAGCCTTGAAGCTGACTCAGTGGCAGCACCCCAGGCAGCAGCTACATGGCCATTGGCCTCTTCAATTTCGCGATTGAGAGTCCTTCGGTGATTGTAATCAGCTGAGACTTGATCGATGATCGAAGTCAAATCTAAAATAACGATGACGGTGTCAGGAGAGGCAGCAAGAAGGTTGATAGATCTTAAAGTGGTCTTCAGAAAGGAAGGAGAAGTAGGTTATCCCTCTAAGGCCAACATTAAATCTCTTTTAAAAATTTACGCCTTGACTTTCTGAAGTGCCTCCTTAAGAGGAGATGTTGAAGTAGATTTGCCAGACGCAGTCGAAGCATTGTGACTTTGATCGGATGAACTTTCTTTGCTATCGAGTATGGAATTCAACTAGCCAAGAGGATTATTCTGTTTTAGTAATGCCAAATCCTCCTTAGTACGGGACCCTGTCGAAGTGACTCTCTCATTGGTGACATGGGCCACATTTTCTCCGACAGATAAATCATGTATCTTGACATGGGAACCTTCAACATTTGCAGCTTTTCTTGCTCCCCCTGCAGAGTTCTCTCTCTCACTAGCCGCCGAAATATCCTTATTTTGATTCTCTCCCTCTGGTATGCCCTTCCTCTCTTGTTCGACTGCATCATCAACAACTTCCTCTTCCTCTTCCTGCTCATCATCAGTGGCTAGTGAGGTTCTGAGAATAGTGTGTGGCAGGTCAGAATTCTCCTTACTAGGGGTTTCTTTATTCTTCTCCCCAATAGTTGCAACTTGATGCTCAGAGGTTTGGTTCACCTTGCTAGCTGAGCTCACAAAGGATCCATTTGCTGAAGAAGGCCTAAAAAGTGGGATCGCCTTCACTATTTATTAAAGTTACAGATTCTTCTAAAGGTATAGGAGCCTGTTTGGAAGTGCCAGCAGTGTCTTGAGGATCAAAAGAGTATTATTAGAATTATTGTAAAATAATTCAAATAAGAGTTTTAGATGGTCGAAGTTGTTACCCGGGGTGTAACTTTAGCACCAAGACTTGAATTATCACTTTCTCTGGGATTATTCAGCCTAGAAGCTAATTATCGTTCCGTGGGCTCTTTGATGATGACAGGGGGAGGCCTCGACTTAGTAGCCATAATCGTAATCTTAGTTTTGGGACGAGGTTCAGAAAGAGGAGTTGGTTTCTTTAATTTTTTCCTCTTAAGAGGGGCATGAGGAGATTCTTCTTCTTCATCACTGGAAATTTCAATTTCTTGAACTTTCCTTTTCTTTGGAGTAGTTTTCTTAATACCCAGAAAAGAAAGGAGTCGAAAGAATCAGCATCAATATTAATATATTGAAAAGAAAGTTATAGCAGAAAGTATTTACATGTGGTGGAGGTTTTACAGAAAGGTCTCCTCCCTTTGCGCTTTCAGCGACTTTCTTGGTAATGGTTCTCTTGATGGCTAAAAAGTAAACAAGTATAAGCCAGATGTCAAATGATTGAATTGGAGAAAATAAGGAATTTTATTTGAAAAGAAAGATTACCTTTTTTGATCTTGTTAGAGACCAATATAAACTACTCTTGAAGACGGTCAGCAAAGTCGTTTGCATCGAAGAATTCTTCTTCATAGTACTGCTTCCACCAGTCTTCAAAGATAGGCGAACACAAAATGTTGAGTTTGAAGTCGAACAAAGTTAGTACGGTTCGACCAACGTACCTACTAATATGCTTGGTAGCAGCATCCTCTGAATAGTCTACATTATAAAACAGCAGAGACTTTTCTCAGGGATAGATTGGAGAAGGGAGTGATTGGATGATGCCAAATTGGCGAGAGACAAGATTCGGTTGATAAGAAATCAAATTAAGTTGATTCTTCGAACTCTTGAATCTCAGTGGCATAATTCTTGGGTGAAGAAATGATTCCCAGATAGCCACATACTCCTCTACTTGGTCCTCTTCATCAGATGACAGATATTGTCGAATAAACCATTATGGACCAACCTTTCGATTGGCGAAGGGAGTCATAGTCGAAAAAAATTCCTTACACTTTGCAAACATCATTACAAAGCTATTAAACACGTTCTGGAATTGTTGACCCTCATCAGTTGGAGTCAACAGGACTAATCTAGTGCCTCCTACCCTTCCGTTTAAGATTTATGGGGCCTTGTCATTAATCTTGTTCTTCTGAGGAAGAAAAGATTCAAAAGTGGCGTTGAGCCAAAGTTGAAGGAGCCAGAAAGGGCCAGAAAGGAGAAAACTCGCCCTATCTCCAATAACTTTAAGCTGAGTCACACCATTGTTGATGGACTCATACAGGTTGGCCAAAATCAATTCGGCCAAACAAAGGTTGTAGCCATGATGAAGTTGCGTTGCAAGGGTGAGCATCTTCTTAGTCACTTGAAGTGACTTGGTGCAGAAAACAAAGTGAGATAACCACAAAGCTAGAAAAGCTATGTGTTCCACTTCAGAGACAGTGCTGCTAGACTTGTTATGAAAGTGGTTGATGAATATAGTGTATGTGGGTTTCGTGGCTGAAAACCCAATAGTATCTTCAGATAAACCTTCAGGGTCGAAATAGTCACCAGTTGGTTGAAGACCAGTAATGGTTGCTATGTCGAAAAGAGTTCGAGTCACCATTCCACAGGGTAAATGGAAAGTGAAATGCGTGTTATACCAGAAGTACAACGAAAATACCAACATAAGAGGGCAATAAGGAAACACAGTCTTCGATAACATGACCAAGTCATAAATCCCCATATCTTTCCAGATTTGGGACTGCATTGTTTCCATCTTACTTAGCCATTGTGAATACTCTGAAGTAAGGCTAGGGCAAGACCGAAAGATCCTGTTCCCCTTGTTCATAAACTTAAGGTTTATGTCTTCCTTCATTTGAGAGTGTTGTTGGTCAGCAGGAGTAGCATCCTCAGGGTCATTCCTGGGTTTCTTCGCACAACCTATAGGCTTGAGCCTAGGGTGAGTTGGGAAGAAGGAATTATTCGGCTTGGGGTTCTCAACGCATGCAAATAGTGGACCAGACATGGCATACATGTGCCCAGAGTACCTAACATGAATAAGTACCTGAGAATCGTAAGCTTTAGGCCATTCTCTAGTCATGGGTTCAGAAACAACCCTTTGCTCCCCAGTCGAAGCAGGAACAGAACTAGTGGAAAAGATTTTTGGTTGTTGTTGTAAGTCAGAAACGTTCTTGGTTTTGGGATTGTTTGACGCATTTGAAAGGAAAGCCATGGTTGAGGGTAATAAAAGAACGAAGAAGATGAAGTTATTAAGATTTATTTTTTCAAGGAAATAAGGAATATTAGGAGTTGTAAAAATTCCAAAGAAGAGAATTTGTGGCTATTTATAGTGTCAAGAGAAGAGTGTTTTCCCTCAAAACCATTTATTGTTGTAGAGTTAGTGGGAAAAATGGAAAACGTTGAGGCAGTTATCGAACAGGTGATAGAAACATTTCCCATACTTTCCTAGGTTGTAGGGATAATGGCCATCATGGCAGCGTGCAAACGGCTGACTGATAGTGGCATCTTGGGAAAATGGTAATGATGACTTTGAATACCAGTAGTGGTTGGTAGAAAGCGAAAAGCGCACGATTGACTCTTGTGGCCAAAAAGAAGACGGGTGTCGAATGGGAATATCAAAGAATGACTTTTTCTCCTTGCATCGAAATTGACATTCTCGGGGGGAAATTTTTTAGCTCCTAAATTCGACACCCAGATACATTGGCCTTATTGGCTAAAAATAGATTGAAGAAATATAAGATATTGAAGAAGTCTAAATTAAAGACCCTTTGATTTGGAAACATAGTCTAATTCGAAGATACTTTAAATTTAGAGCCTTTGAAAAGGCCTATCAAAGTCATCCTCGTTAAGAAGGAGAAAACTCTTAGAGAATTATCTAAGTTAGAAATGGTCTTAAACCTAGAGGCTTTGATATCGTAAGAGCCTTCGACCTGGAAGCGTTCGTATCAACAACAATTTGAATTCGAATTTGAATAAAATAGGGAAAGGCAGTTCACTTGGCAGTTGAAGAAAGCAACGTGGCTTGAAGTTGGAGATCGAAGAACATGCAAAGGAAACTTATCCTAATCCTAGATCGAAGTAACCGTCTAACAGTTACTTTTTACTATTATAAATATATGAAGTTTATGTAAATTTTCCGGGTGTTCAACTAATTGTACAAGTCACTCAATACTATTCGAGTACCCGCTATGTGAGAAAGAATATTGAGAATGTACGTTTGAAACACCACATTTTATAATCAAAATATTTTACATTCCATTTTACATTCCTTTCCATTCTTGCTTAAAACCTTTTATCTTACTTGCAAAGTTTATTTTGCCTTGCATTTTACTTGCACTTTTTACCAGATTTCTACACTTAAACTTATCTCAAACCTCTACGTTTCTCAATCGAATGTGTTCTTTATTAAAATTATCATTTTTATCAAAATAACACAAATATTTAGCATATGTCCTAGGATCAATCTAATCGATCCTGCAAGTAACCAAAAATTACCCTTTTTGGAAGATCAGCGGTTGTTTACCAATTTTCACGATAAATAGGAAGCGGACTGCTATCAGCATTCACAAACTTGTCATAAATGCTAGATCTATGTTGATAAAGTACATATGGCCCCAGTCCCCTTGAACATCTTGACTTCTCCCTGGCCATTCGCAATGTGGTGCATCGATATGATTGGAGAGATCAGACCCACAGCTTCTAACATGCACCGTTTCATCCTCGTCGCCATCAATTACTTCACAAAATGGGTCGAGGCGGCTTCATTTGCTTCTGTTACCAAGAACGTTGTGGCCCGATTCATCAGACATAACCTTATCTGTCGGTATGGTATTCCAGAAAGAATCATTATAGATAATAGTACCAATCTCAATAATACTATGATCACCGGACTATGCGCACATATCAAAATCCAGCATCATAACTCTTCTCCTTACCGGTCGAAGATGAATGGCACTATGGAGGATGCCAATAAAAACATCAAAAAGATCATTTAGAAGATGAAAGTGACCTGCAAAGACTGGCATGAGATGTTACCATTTGCTCTTCACGGTTACCGTACCACAATGCGCACATCAACAGGGGAAACTCCTTTCTCTTTGGTATACGGTATGGAAGTTGTCCTACCTATTGAAGTCCAGATACCTTCATTGAGAATCATGAAGGAGGAAGGTTTGAATGAAGACGAATGGATTCAGACTCGACTTGACCAATTGAACCAGATTGATGAGAAGAGGCTCGCGTTTGTCTGCCATGGTCAGATGTACCAAAAATGTATGATTAAAGCTTTTAACAAGAAGGTCGGACGTTAGGTATATCAGGTTGGTTAACTAATAATCAAGCGCATCATACATCCGCAAGGTGATCCCAGTGGAAAATGGACTCCTACATACGAATGACCATTTGTGATCAAGAACATATTTTCTGGTGGAGCCATGATCTTAACCACTATGGACGGTGACGAACTTCCCCACCCTGTAAACGTGGACATAGTTAAAAGATACTACACATGAACAAAGACCCGCTAGGTTGACTGGCCTAGGCAAAAATAAGGGCATCCCGACGAACCAAAAGGGTCCGGACAAAAATTAGGGATATACATATGAAAAATCTGTACACCCGACAAGTTGAAAACCTGAAAAGGCGACTTGGGAAAAAAAGGGTATCCCGATGGACTGAAAATCCAAAAGGGCAGTCCAGGCAAAAGTTAGGGATCGAAAGCATATAACTATGTCCCGTTGGATCACCTTACAGCCAATCTTTGGTAACAACTATCAAGCTCAAGTGGTACTAATCAATCCAGTCAGCTTCGGACAAGAAGCAAAGATATTAGACGCCTAAAGACATATAGGAAATAGCCGAATGGGAAATGAACGGGATTATTTCACATAGCTATTTTTCTTTGTATATCATTTCGTATAGGGTCATTCTTACGACGACATTCTCTTACTATAATGTTCGTCTCCTTGTACAAAAAAACGCTTATTCAAATTAATACAAAATTATCTCTTGGAAAGTACAAAACTATTTGTTTTTTTATTTTTCTATTTTGTTTGCAAAAACGTCCAGTGATTACTTTTGAACATATGCATTTGAATGTGATTGCCGTTTACAAAAACGTTAAGTGATTATTTTTGAACATATTTAAGAAACAAGACAATGTCTAAAGGCCATCCATAAAATCATCGTAGGTGCTTTCTCCAGCAGGTACAGAGGCAGGGGCATTCTACTATAAAATCATTGTCATATCCTCGGCATACAGCCTAATGATGTTAGGATTCCCCGACAGGACTTCATAAAAGTCCCCAAGCAAGTTCATGAAGTTTCCCTTCCTCAATAGATTTCATTTCTCTAAACAGCGGAAATCCGTCTCTCAGCACTTCAACTCTAACAAAAGAAGAAGGCTTACGCTCTTCATCCTCAACAGCAGTCAAGGATTCATTTCCCCAGTCCAGCAACACCGTTGTAGAACAATTGATACGTTCATACATTAAATTCATACATCATTTTACAAACATCATAACATCGACAACACAAATGCATATATCACAATCTCATTTATTTTGAGAAAATCATTCCTCAATACATCTCATACATCATTGTTGTACCCCAATTTTTCCCCCTAAGATCCCTTCATCATAATATATTGATTCAATCACAACAAGATCACATTAGGGCTTTTGGTCCTCCTCCCTACCTTTAGCTTTTCTCTTTGAGGAATCACCAAGCACCTTGACTTGTTTTCTTTTGTGGTCGTGAATATTTTGTCTTAATTTTTCCTTTTAATTAATAAAATGCAATGTTGGTTTGTCTTGTTTGTTACTAATGTAGGTAAAGGCAATGAGATTTAGCAAATTGCTCCATGGGTTCATGGGTTTATTTCCATGCCCTACTCAATAAAGCTTAGGAAGTTCAAACCTCACCATTGGATTTGTTTTGGAAGAAATGGCATGGCAAAGTTATTTTGGTTCACCATATTTCAAGGTTATCCAATTTGATTCAAAAGTACAAGGGGTTGATTGAAGAAGTTGTCATGCTTGGACAAAACTTTGTTCCCATTGGTCTCAAATGCATATTTCTCTCAATTCTCAAGATATGGAAGTAGTTTTGGTGGATATTAGTTCTCATTTTCACCCTCAATAACTTCTATTTACAAATCATTTGTGTTGGTACAAGAATTTTGTTCAAAATTGTCAAAGTTCCTCAAAGCATTTTCTTGATCTATGAGCTAGGGTTATTGAACTTCAAAGAAGCATATCTTGCTCATATTTTGGTATTTTTGAGTGATTCCAAAAACATCCTTCTCTTTAAATGGTTATCAACAAATCTATTTAAAAGTTTCAAGGAGTTTTCACGTGGAAGAAACTTGATGATGAAGAAATATTACAAGTCCTCCAGATGAACCCCCATTTTCTCATGCGTGACTTCAAATGATCATAACTTCGTCAAATTTTATCACCTTGAGCCCATTAATTTTCCACAATGATCTTGAGGATGTGAAATTTATGCCATCTTTTATATGCAAAGTGATAAAATGGATAGAGGATGCCCTAAGGATACAAAATATTATAGGTCATTTCATGATTTTTTGCCAACTTCAACAATTTATAACTCTCTCAATTTTTGGAGATTTTGAATTGTTAAAGTTTCAAAATGTCATTCAATAGGTCTATTTCATGCCATTTTATGGTCAATAGCAAATTTAAAGTGGTAGGCCATGTTTGGATGCAAAACATTATAGGGCATTTGAAGAAAAACTTGAAATATTTCTAAGTATGGAAAGTCAACTTCTTTTTCCCAACTTTAACTCAATGCAACTTTCAGCTCATGCATCCATTTGATTCCATTCTTTTTCCATTTCAAAGCTTGTAACCTCATCTTTCCAAAGCATCAAGAATTATTCCCTAAGACTCCTTGAGCTGAGAATGCCATTGATTTGAACTTAGTAACTCAGAACTGAAGTTTCTTCAAAAGTCAGAATTTGAAATCATTGGTTTAGCTTCTAAACACTTTGTTTCTGTGCGTTTGTGCCTCTAAACATGTTTAGCGAACTTCCATAAGTGATTAGCACAACAAAACACGCATTTTGGATGAGTTTTGATCAAATTAGAAGTCACACTTTTCTTGTTTGCAACTTCACACAATTTCCCTCCAAACTTCATCATTTCACACGCTTGGACATTCCATTTAATTCCCTATAAATAGAGGGTCATCCCCAATTCATTTCCTCAAGCTTGGATAGCCAGAATCACCCTGCCAAACTTGTTCCATAACTCAAAATTCTGCAACTTCGAAATCTATTTTCAAGCCTTTTTCAATCCAATTTTTCTATCAATTTACCTTCCTTGATCTTCCCTGAAGCTAACCATATAATTACATTCAAGAATCGTGCCCTATATTTCTCCATAGAAGTCCAATTTCAGAGCTCTGCAACTCAACTTCAATAGGTAGATTCCTTCACCAATTCTTTAAAACTTTGATATCATTGTGATGCTCTCATTTCCCTAGTTCTAGTCGCAAGACTTACTTTTATCTGGAAACTTGTTTTGACCATGAAATTTCAAATCCCTTTTCAAAACTTTCTTTCCAAATTGCTTGAGCTACAACTTATATAAATTTATCGCGAAGGTGTGGTTGTCTTTGTCTTGAAGAGACGAAGCGAGTGACATAGGTCTCGTGCTCTAGTTTTACAGATTGAGCAACCTGGTTTTGGGACTGGCTGGAGGTTGAAGATGACCAATGTGTTATCCTTCCACCAATGAAACAACGCCATTTGGATTTTTTTAATTTCTGATTTACATTTGGTTCAGTGTTTTATTCACTAATGACCATGATATGCACAGCGCACCAGATCCCTTGGATTTGATTATTAACATGTTTTGACTCTCATCCAATGGTCCACATATTTTTGACTTTATTTTTCTTGTCTGATTTTTATATTTAATTTTTTTGAATTTCAAAAAATCATAGAAAATTCATTTTTAGTCAAAAAAATCTGAAAAAATTATGAAAAATATTTTTGATTTTTCTCTTTCTGATTTTTATTTTCTTCACAATTTAATTTTCTGTTTTGATATTTTTTATAAATTTCCACTTTTTTTGAATTGTTTTAAATGTTTAAAAATAGGTTTCTGCATTTTTAAATTCTGAAGAAATTATGGAATGATCCAATGATATTGTGACAAATATTGGTGACCTCGTTCATTTTTTATTTCTGACTTTGTTATTTTTTATCATTTTTGGTTTATTTTACTCATTTCTTTTAATTTTAAAAATAGTTTTTGACTTTTAAAATTACCAAAAAATTTATAAAATCATTTTAGTTCATTTCTGATTTTTCTATTTTAGTTCATTTCTCTTTTATTTCTATTTAAAAAAAAATTGATGTATATATTAAATGCAATATTATTTTGTGATTATTTTCAGGCTGATCTTGGATTGAACATTTGGTCATGAACTTTGTTAACATCATTGGATCCATGGTGTTGAGTCTAACTCCATAAAAATGGATGAATGATTTTAATAATAGTTTGATTTAAATTTAATTCAAATGTGGTTTGTATATTCTTTCTCACCCCTCTTTATCTCATCCCTTTCTCATTGCACTAAGTGTTATTGGAGCATGATCTCTATATCATGTATCAAAATAAATGGTGCATAGATTGCTATTGACCGACATCAAAATAGGTGTGACTTCTATATAAGTCCACTTACGACTACTTAACATAGCACTAAATTTTGTCCCGATTCGAATAAATGATCATTCGTGGCCCAAACCTATCTTTGCAAGTCCAAGTATGTTGATTTGATCTCTTTGATCCAATAACCTTGAGATTTATTGTGTGGAGGCTTTGGTTCTACCAATCCTCTAATAGATCTACATCACTTTTGGTCAACGCGGATCACTTAAACATTGTTGATCATTAAATGGTATTTTTAAGGATTCCAAATGAATGATATACTTAACAAAAAGCAAATGCAACTTGTTGTGTGGAGGCTTTGGTTCTACCAATCCTCTTATGAGTTCCAAATGCAAGTTTCAAGATGGTCATCCAACTAACCACTAATTATTAAATTGTTTTAACTTTATGCCCCTTTTTTGTGCTTTATGTACCATTTACTTTAAGCATTACATTTCATGTCATTTTTATTTTGTTCACTTGAGCCTTTTCTTTTCTCTTCTAAGACACCTAATAATCAACATGAACCATAAAAAACTTTAATGATACTTGGACTATTTGGTTACTATCCTTGGCATTATGGAGTATTGGACTTCTTGGACTTAGGATTAGAAACCTTGCCTATGTTGGAGACTTTGTGACCTTAATTGATATTTTGTATGGATTTATTGAGGTTTACCTCAAGACATTGGGTTGTTTGTTTGTTTTGTGTGCAGGTTATTGTGATTACATTCTTTGTTTGTAATCTAGAATTTACCCGTATACAGTCGTTACTCTGCCCAATTTTTGTGAAGACTTAATACATTTGAAGTTTGGTTCTCATAAGAGGTCTAGTATGTTTGCTTGCTTGGTTTCAATCCAAAGAATGGGAATTATTTCTTGGATCATAATGTCAAGTATTGGCTTCTTGTTAGTTAGATGGTTCTTCTCCTCTCATATTCTTAAATTTCAAAAAAAATCTTCTCCCTCCTTTTGAAAACTCTTCTTATTTTTAAAATTGAACTACTCTCATAATAAACTTGGACTTAGGTCCATTCATTTTAAAAACATATTTCACAAATAAACTTCTATCAACATTAATAAAACCTTGACATTTTTTGTGAGAAGACTAAAAGTCAATCAATCTTATTTCAAACCATTTTTACCATCTTGGCTTTCATCTTAAACTTTTCTCAAAATATTCGTCACTTGTCAATCCTTGTAGTGATGCAAACAATTATACTTCTACAATAGGTAGTGAAGTGAGATATTTTCCACTTGGGTGTTGAGTGAGGCATTGTTGATTTTAAAATCCAAGCGATATCCTCCACTTTGAGATGATGCAAATTATCCTTTCTCATTATTGAGGGTAGTAAATATGTTTTTCCACACGGACAATGGCGATGATGTCTTATCTCATAAAATTAACCAACACATTTGTGTTTTAAAAAAATTTCAAAGTTGAACTACGTGTACCTTGATCCCCTATTGCACGGAAGGTGGTACGTTGGCACTAAAGGTTCACAACCGTGGAGGGTGCAAAAATCATAAAAACATATTTCTTTTCTCACCTACACCATCTATTTTATACAACATTTTTATAGCCAAAATATATATATTTTACAAAGTGGTTCATGCGGAGTACCTTAGATGTTTAGGGTGCTAATACCTTCCCTTTGCATAACCAACCCCCTTACCTTGAATCTTTCCCCTTTTTTTGGGTTATTCGCTCTTTTCCAATTCTTTTGGAAACAATAAAGCGTGGTGGCGATTTTGATTTTGATTTGTACAAGTCTAGTCAATCCAATGGCTTAGTCTTAAACATTTCTACCGCTACAATCAAGACACTGCACATAGCTGACTCGTTACCTTTTTCAAGAAAGTTAACAAGCAAACAAATGTCATTACCAATTTTCAACAAAGTTTCAAATTAATACCTGAAACAAGATAGGACAATTATCTGTGAACAAATTGATTGTAGATCAATTCCCAAAATAGGACGGGGTGACTATCTACACGACAAACACTTCCTTCATACATCTGATTGTTCAGTTTAAATCAATCAATGGTTTATCTTGATTCCGTTCTGGTAGACACTTTCTCTGGTTCAGTTAAATTGCTCCTAATATTTATTCTGATTCTTGTCCGGTTAAAGATTGTTCAAGACCTCTGCTAGTTTAGTTTAAATCAATCAATGGTTTATCCTGATTCCGTTCCGGTAGACACTTTCTCTGGTTCAGTTAAATCTCTCCAAATATTTATTCTGATTCTTGTCTAGTTAAAGATTATTTAAGACTTCTGCTGGTTCAGTTTAAATCGATCAATTGTTTATCCTGATTCCATTACGGTAAACACTCTCTCTGGTTCAGTTAAATCGCTCCAAAGATTTATTCTGATTCTTTTCTAGTGAAAGATCATTCAAGACCTCTGTTGGTTCAGTTTAAATTGATCAATGGTTTATCCTAATTCTATTCTGGTAGACACTTTCTCTGGTTCAGTTAAATCGCTCCAAAGATTTATTCTGATTCTTGTCTAGTTAAATATTATTCAAGACCTCTGCTAGTTCAGTTTAAATCAATCAACGATTTTCATGATTTCGTTCTCGTAGACACTTTCTCTAGTTCAGTTAAATCGCTCTAAAGATTTATTATGATTCTTCTGAAGTTAAAGATTATTCAAGACCTCTGCTGGTTCAGTTTAAATCGATCAATGGTTTATCCTGATTCCGTTATGGTAGACACTTTCTCTGGTTCAGTTAAATCACTCCAGATTTATTCTGATTCTTATCCAGTTAAATATTATTCAAGACCTCTGTTGGTTCAGTTTAAATTGATCAATGGTTTATCCTGATTCCGTTTCGGTAGACACTTTCTCTGGTTCAGTTAAATCGCTCCAAAGATTTATTTTGATTCTTGTCCAGTTAAAGATTATTCAAGACCTCTACTGGTTCAGTTTAAATCGATCAATGGTTTATCCTGATTCCGTTCTGATAGACACTTTCTCTGGTTCAGTTAAATCATTCCAAAGATTTATTTTTATTCTTTTCCAGTTAAAGATTATTCAAGACCTCTGCTGGTTCAGTTTAAATCAACCAAAGTTTTATTCTGATTTTTTTCCAGTTGAAGTCAAGCTTAGACTTATTCTAATTTTTTGTCAACAATTACTTTTGGTTGGCATCTATAAGCCCATCTCTGACAACTATCCATCACCTCTCCAAATGGAATCTTTAAGCCCATTCCCTACACAATCAACCACAACATCATCGATCGCAAATTTCTTGGTACTCTAGTTTTCAATCATCTTCCACCTTCAATTTCGAAATCAAAATATAGCAAATGGCCTTCTTCGATGCAAGCTTGAATAACCAGCTTTCGATTGGGAATATGGCCTCCTTCAAACTTGCTTCAAATTCCCAAGCTTCAATTGAGGCAATGGCCTCTTTCATGCTTGCTTCATACGAAGCTTCGATTGAATAAATGGTCATCTTCATGCTAGCTTTCGACTGGGCATCATTTCCGTTTGAAACAACCTCCTTCAATTTAGAAGACAAGGGCCTCCTGTTGGTGTCCTTAGATTCAAAAGTTAGTGGCTTCCTACTGGCTTCTTTCGATTAAGAAGGAAATGACCTTTTGAAAGCTTCCTTCGATTCAGAAGGCAATGGCCTTTTGAAGGCTTCCTTTGATTCAAAGCAGGGACCTCCTGCATGCAAGATTCGATTGCACCAATGGCCTCTTGTATAATTTCTTGGAGTCACAAAGCAGTGACCCCTTGCATGCAGCTTTCGATTGGACATTGGCTCTTCATGCAAACCTTCATTTGAGAAATGGCCTCTTGTATGTTTCTTGGAGTCACAAAGCAGTGATCTCCTGCATGCAGCTTTCGAATGGACATTAGTTCTTCATGCAAACCTTCATTTGAGAAATGGCCTCTTGTATGTTGCTTGGAGTCACAAAGCAGTGACCTCCCGCATGCAGCTTTCGATTGGACATTGGCTCTTCATACAAACCTCTGTTTGAGCAATGGCCTCTTGTATGCTTGCTTGGAGTCACAAATGAGTGACCTCCTGCATGCAGGCTTCGACAGGGCATTGGCTATGTTCACACTAGCTTCGACTGGACAATATCTCCCTTTGAGATAAAGTTATTCCGATTCCACCCTTGAAAACCATTAACACACATAATTGGTGGGTCCTTCAAAGGACATGTATTGGTGGATTTGAAGGGCATACATATGTGTCCCATTCGAAGGATATACCTTACTAACCCATTTGAAGAAGTGCATGTGATCCCTTTGAAGGACACACATATAGTCCAATCGAAGGATACACATTTGGCTCCTTCAAAAGGATACACATATGATTCATTTGAAGCGCACACCTTGGGTGAAAATCAAATATTGTTGTCTACATAAGAGTCTGTTCGAAGGTTTGACCTAGGTGGTCAAAACAAGAGGTTGAAATATCCAAAGATGCTTGCTGGCCAGAGTCCTATGTGCTGCTAAGTATAACACGGATGCACTGGTCACAACACTTCAAAAGTGCTACCAAGCTGTCCTGCTACGTTGCTCCTATATTTGCACCAAATTAGCATACAAAAACTGCACCTCAAAGGCTACAAAAATAGCATACCCAATTTTTTCAAATCTCATTTATTCTCCCTCCCAAACCTCAGACAATTTCATCTATAAATAAGAGGTTCCAAACACATCTAAGGGGGTCTTTTGGTAGCTGAAGAAACTCTTGTTGTGAGAAAATTACAAACTCTCAAACTCTCAAACACTCTCAAACATTCAAACTCTAAAACTCTTATAAAAAAATCCCAGATCCCTTCATGCATCAGTGAACCCTTCGATTCACTCCCCAACTGCCAGATAACCAACCTTCGATTCACTCCCTAGAATGTTATATAACAATCTTCAATTCACTCACCACTATCACACACCAACCTTCGACTTCCTTATAACTACCACGTGCTAACCTTTTGATTTAAGAAGATAAGTGGTCACGTTAGCTTAAGGAATGTTCCAGTGAAGCTCAATCCATCATCAAGCCTGAGTCATATAGAGGTCCTTCGATTGGCACTTCAGGAGGTAAGTTTCCTCTAAACTTGGAACTTTCCATTTAAATATCATTTGTACATACAAATAAAAATGAAAAAAAATGTAGATATCATATCTAGGAAGTTGACCCTGCTTTTAGATTCGATTATCACTGCGTGTATGTTGAGAATCCCAACTCTGACTAGCTAACCTTTAATGTTGTTTCCAAACAAGCTTGCACTAACCCCTGGCCTGTAGCTTTCTAAAGTTGCATTGTTAGATTCGTTTTCAAATTTTAGGTAGGTTGTGCGTATCTTTCGATTGGCTGAGGATTGAAGCCTTTCGAATCTCAACTTGGGAGTCTTGCACTCTTGCAATCGAAGGAAGAAACTGGGCATGTCAAACATTCCGGAACAAGTTCATATTGTACCCAATTGAAGCTACCTTATGAACGAATGAAACAGACCACCCCAGTGGTACAAATAGCACGCGCAAAAGGTGTTTCTATGTAGGGTCCTGAGTTCAAACCTTGGCAGGACCAGAACAAATTTTACCCTTTGTTTGTTTCCTTTCTCTTTTGACAAATTTCAAACATTTTTCCAACCAATCAAAATAACTCCATTTAAGTTAATTTTTTACACACTACTTATTTATGAGTTTTGTTTTATGAATATATAAAAAATTACAAAAAATATTTTATTTTTATAATTATTAACCAAAACATTTCTTTAACAAAATCAAGACAACTTCATTTTCTTTTTATTCATATCTTGTATATCATTTTAATTCTTGTATATTTATTCACCTTAAATATGGTTGTAATAATTAATTAGAATTTAATTTCTTGCAATTCCCACTTGTACACTTGTATCCCCCATCCCTCCAAAAACATGTAATAACGTATGACCTTTATTTTCCGCATTTTTATTGCTTTCATAAATATTAGTAATTAGGGTGTATGGCAAGACTAAAACCAATGCTTAGAAAACCCTAATTCAAGACTAAATGCATGCAATCAAACACACTATTTACACACATGCACCTCTAGGGTAATCTCACTTGTTGCCTCGGAAAATAGTCATGTCCCTCGATTATGGGCGTTTTAGCAAAGACCCTCAATAAAAGATCTTAGTCCCTAGATATCCCTCAATGTTTCCTTTGGTAAACGATCTAGTCCCTATACAGAAATTACTAAAACGTCTCATAGGTTTCCTTCTATGATTATACAAATGACCCACGTTCGTCCCTTCACATCCAACGATGGGGCTTCCTACCAAATCGATGGTAAGGCAGCAACATCTAAAGGAGGAGGAAAATAACATTAGACCTTTTGAGTAGGTAGGATGCTCGTACTTGCTTGCTTGCTCCAAACTAAAAATCCATTTTCACACCAACGCTTTCAATTGAAACATTTTCAAAATTCAAAACACTTTGTACGCATTCTTATAGAGACGAGAATCATTACAAAGGCACTTTTCAAAATCACCTTCGAAATAAAATCTTCCACAACAAACATCTCTTTAAACTATTTTCAAAACTAACACTTTGTATGCATTCTTATAGATACGAGAATCATTACAAAGACATTTTTAAAATATTTTCAAACCCATATCACAAAACATATTTTCAAACAAAGCAAGTGATCTAGCAAGCAACTAAGAGCCCGTAGAAAACTACGGATGAAAAGGATGCTAATATCTTCCCTTTTTATAATCTACCCCTGAACTCAAGAAAATATCTCTAAAGGTCTTTCATGTTCTTTTCACCCTTTCCTTATTGGGTAAAAGAAAAATCGGCGGCGACTCTTGCTATCCATAATAATTGCGATCAAACGCAAAATAACCAACAAATCTCTTCTTTAAATCTTGAAATCTATTCTAAAGATCACAATAAAACTCTCAATATCAGAAGCAATCCACAAGAGACTACAAAGCATGGCTAAGTTTCTGGATTCACTCCTTTCTTAATCATGAAGCAACTTGTCTTTATGCATTTGAAAAATCTATAACATGTGATTATGATCATCTCAAGTCCTAAAACCTTTCCCTATAAATAGAGACATCATTTACAAACCAAGCACACAAATTCAAAAGCCTTGAAACTCCCTCAAACTCAGAATTTCTCTCAAACACCATTTTTGTGCCATTTCTGACTTTGAATTCCAAACACATATTCCACCCGTGCGTTTTTCCTCAAAATCAATCATAAAGCATCTATATATCATTTAGAACCTAACCAAACACCTATTACACGACTGTAACACCTCCATCACCATCCTCCATAACAAAAAATAGAGTGCTGCATATTGACATCTCTAGAACAACTCAGCCACTCTCAGCTCAAGTTAAGCCTGGCATTAGCTTCCTAGAAGTCCACTGAAGTTATCCAGATCATCACAACATCTTGAAGAGTGCTCAAACTCATAATATGATTTCCATTTTCAAGGTAAGTTTTCTGAACTTTCAACTCTTCATACAAGCATCATTTGTCTTTGATTTGTAAAGATAAAATGTAGACATCATAGCCCTGAAACTAACCATGTCCTTAGAATTGATTTATATTGCCTGAGCATGATGAATTTTTAATTTGAACTTTCTGAAAAAATTAAGTCAGATTTGGTACCAAGCAAAATTCTTGTTCGTCTTTAATCCATAGCTTAATTTATTTACATATTTGAAATCATGGTTAAATTTCAAGCAACTTTCATGTTTACATTTTCCATTTTGGTTGAGAAATGAGGAATTTACAAATTTCAAAAATGGTGAAGAACATCCTGGTGCGAGGAAGAAGAAGATGACATGTTCAGGACAAGGTTTATAATATATTTATTGATTTGTGTTTTAAATACTGAATGTATATCCACCCCAGTGGTAGAGAGCGCGCGAGTAAGGCTTAGAACTATAGGGACCTGGGTTCGAGCCCCAACGTCCCATTTTGTTTCTTTTTCTCATATTTCCCTGTTCTTTTTTAGCTTCTGAACGCGCCTAGGCCTACAAGCTTTGGGCCTCTCATTTTTATTATCTATCACCCCCTGTTTTCTTAACAACACTGGCCCAACATCTTTATTTTATTTTATTTTATTTTATGATACAAAAAAAAACTGTGTGGGCCTAAACTCTTTTCTGCTATTTTCTAACTTCCTTCATTTCCTCTCAACCCTCCGACTCTTTAATTTATTTTTATTTTATTTTATTTTCTTTTTTCTATTTTATTTTATCATTATTATTATTTATAATAAAAAATTTACAAAAATAAATTTTTTATTAAATAATTAAACTAAAAGATTTTTTATTTTATCTTTACTTGATTTTATTTTATAAATAACAAAAACCCTAAAAACATTTTCTTTCTTAATTGAAACTAAACTAGACCTAGGTTTTATTTAGTTTTCTTTTAATTAATTTAGACTATAGGTGTTATTCAAGCTTCTTAATTAGGGTAATCAAGACTCTTTTCATACAAAAAACCACAAAAACAATTTTCTTTTCTTTTCTCTCCATCCTTGCATTTTTGTACATTCTATTATTCCGCATTACAATTTATGTAACTGTCAAAGCCTTGTAATAGTAATTAGGGTTTACTTTACTTGTCATCCCCATTTGAAATTTTTATTCCCATCCCCCAAAGTATTGTAATAGCGTAGCACTTTTAATTACCGCAATTTATCGCTTTCCATATTATTGCTAGTATTTAGGGTTTGTATTGAAAGACTTAAAAATAAATAATAGACAATCCTAATTCAAGACGAAATACATGAAAACAATACACTTCACACACATGCATCTCTAGGGTAACCCACACTCGTTGCCTTGGATAAAACATCATAGTCCATCGATGACCCTTCAATGTTGCCTTGTCTAAAAGATCTTAGACCCTTACAAAAAATTTCTAAGGTATCCTACAATGTTGCTTTCTTAGACTGTACGATGACCCACATCTGTCCCTTCATATCCAATGATAAAGCTTCCTACTAACTAATGGTAGAAAAGCACAATCTAAAGGAGGAGGAAAAGAATAAAGAATTTTTTAGTAGGTAGAATGTTTGTAGTTGCTTGCTCACAACATTTCAAAACATCTTTCAAACACACCAACACTTTCATGAAATATTTTCAAAAGTAAACATTTTGTATACATTCTTATAGAGACGAGAATTATTACAAAGTTCGCCTAAACAAAGGCACTTTTCAAAAACACTTTCCAAACAAACACAAACACATTTTACAAAGTATTTCAAAGTGAGCTAGTAACTAAGAGCCCGTAGATAACTACGGATGAAAAGGGTGCTGACACCTTACATTTTCATAACCTACCCCTCGAACTCATGAAAATATTTCAAAAGGTCTTTCCTGTTCTTTTCAACCTTTCCTTTATTGGATAAAATAAAAGTCGGTGGCGACTCTTTCTATCCACAACAATTGCGATAAAACCCAAAACACCCAAGTCAATTCTTCCACCGTATTACACTTGTCTTCAAGTAGCTCGTCTGCAACTGAAAATTCCAAACAGAAATATAAACTACAAAAATAACAATTGAACATCACCATATATTATTTGTTTGACCTGATCACCCTTCTGGCTTCTAATTGCAATCCAACAAAATCAAAAAATATCCTTAACCTTGTCAAGTACTCAACTTGTATCTTATCTGACTATAATTCACTCAACTGACATAGTAATCTCTCAATCAACATGTAAAACTTCTTATACTGAGTTTGATAATGTTATAACAAAATTTATCAAAGTAATCAAAACTCACACACTTGATGGATTTTTTGGATGTAACGTGGCTTAGGTTCGGGTAGAATATTTTTGGGAAAGTAGGTTTAAACCTTTTGAGTTAGGTTCCTAGTTCTCCTTTTGTTATTATACCAACTAGTTTATTCTTATTGGTACTAGATATTTATGCTATTTGTGGTCTTTGTTATGTCTTTTGCATTCTCTCTCTTTTATTTGAAGAAGTTGTTTTAAATTCTTGATTTGTGTTCTTTTTTTGAAATTTTGACCAGTATCTCTAGTACCCCAACCCCAAACATGAACTTTTTCCACTCCCAAGAGCAACCCCAATTTGTTCTTTTGCATCTGACATGAAAAATAAAACTTTTTCCTAACTCCAAAGAACGGGTGGAAAGATTTAATCTTCCAAGTCAATAGATTAATAGATGTGGCTATGTCACCGAAACAAAAGGCTAAGCTTAAAGTGGATTGCAACAAATACTCATATTAATATAGGTTGGCTTAAAAAGGTTGAGAGTTTAAAATAACAAACTGCCTTGGTGTGTGCAAATCAAACTAGACAATTTAAGTCAGAAATAGTTCAAACTTGATAAAACAGCAGAGCATGGATACACTCAAAGAAAAAAATGTAAACAATGAAAATATTTGGCTCAAACCTTAATAGTTGAGGTATATTGAGATTGAGTACAAGCTTGTTGATTCCATTTTTGAATTTCGCTTTCAATTCGAAAGTCAGTTTCCTGATGATCAAGTTTTATTCGATGGTGCTTTTGGTTCATCTATTTAATGCTACAGTTGCAATTATTTGTAGATCTGAAAGAAATAACATGAGAAAACTTGTTTATTAATTTAAAGAAAATATTGAAATATACAATAAGGAAGAGTGCTTATAAGCAGCTATTACTCTTCACTAATTCCTAGGAAATAGATAAACTTGCTGAAATTTTAAAAATACTACATATTCTTTTTCATCACAAATTATTAACGAAAAATGTCTTGCATATCATTCATTGTGTTGATTAAGTCATCATTTGGCATTTCCCATTTTGATCTCATATGCTCTCATCTTCTTTCTTGTTCTATGATTTGAGCTCAGAAGTAATTCTCCATATCTTCAGCGATTGCAAACTGTTATACCCCAAAATTTGCCCTCCCATATTCCTCAAGAAATTGCCAAGCCAAGCTACAAAATTCCCCAAGGGTTGTGCAGTGCAACAGTCTCCTATACAGTCAAAAATAGGGTTTGGGTTCTGATCAAGAAAATGAAGTTTTCAAAGGCTCAATCAAGTCTCATATGCTTACAAACATGGTCAAACATCCTCATATCAAGTTTCAAGGCATTCAGCTCAAAATTGCACAGTAAAAACCCTAAATTGCACTACAGTCAACTGTAGGGGCAAAATGGTCATTTGACAGTCAAAAGTTCAAATTTTTGGTCAACATATCATTTTGAAGCCACAAACATCATTTGATCAATGCTTGATCATGATTCTCAAAATTTGGCTCAGAAATCATCAAAGATGCAAGAGTTGCTATATTTGGACAGCTGAAAAAAGTCAACTGAAATTGACCAGGGCATAACTTTCACATGGATTATCAGAAAAATCCCATCCAAAGCTCATTTTGAAGAGAAAGACATTTCCTACAACTCATCTTCATACTTCAAGTCCAAGAAATGCTCTCACAAAAAGTTATCAATTTCAACATTACAGGTCATTTTCAAAAGTCAACAAAAAGGGACTTTAAGTCAAAGGCCATAACTTGAGATTGGTAAATCAAAATGACATGGGACCAAAGGCATTGGTTAAAGGACTCAAAGACCTTTCCAAAATGTCCAAGAACATGTGAAAAGCTTAAAAATTGAGCAAGTTGTGCCTTGTAGAAGTTGGGAAATTTTTGTGAAATGGCAAAAGTCAACTATCATTGAAAATCCAATTTTTGACAAAAGGGCCCCATTTTTTCCACTTGGTTCATCCTTGTCATGCCACACACGTGTCCCATGATTAATTTCAAGACCAAATATTGATTTTTTTATTTTATTTAATTTTTGATGATTGAATTCATTTTAATTCTTTGAAAATTCAAATAAAATTTAAAAACCAATGGAATAGTGTCATGTGAACTTGGACAATTTCTATGTATCATGAACCAACTCAAGAAATCAGGCTAGGGTTCATTTGCACACTAGGTCTAGGTTTTGGCTAAAAAGGAGGAAAAATAGTTAAGAGTGAAAACCCTAAGACTAATTCCTTCATGAGCTTGAATCTAGGTCAAAGAGTAAGCCAATTCCATTCCATTATGATCACTAAGTCAAACCCTAACCATAAGAGACCATATACTGCGCCCAAACAAGCTTTTGAACATTGAAATTTTTCCTTAAAACTCAAATTCTGAAATCAAGGTTAGGAGGAGTTTTAGGCCTGAATTCTTTTTCTAATAGCATCCTGAGACGTCACTGAAGGTTTCTCAATCGTTCACATCAATTAAAACACCCTGAATTGGTACCCCTAACTCAGACTGTATCTCAAAATATTTGAAATCGTATTCTCAATTCCAAGCCTCTTCATTGCATTTCAAACATATATCCTTGTTCCTTACAAAGTTTCAAAGCTCTCCATTATATTCAATTGCATTTTTAGTGATCATACGTGATTCCACCATTTTCATGTTCTAGGGTTTTGTAAAGCTTAATTTAGGGCTTTTGTAAATAAGAAAAATCAGAGCTCAAGACCATTGCCATCACACTCAACGCATCTGGACGAAAAGATTCATACACTCGCGCCTAATTTATATTTGGAAACAAGCTAATCGCTATTTTTCTGTAGCTAGCTTTAAGCCACGCATGAAAAACCGTGGCCAATGCGTTTTGTTTTTTACAGGGATGAAGAAGATGGTGTCGTGTCACACAGGGACAGGTCCATTTAAATTTGCGCGCGTTTTGATGACTACGCATTGGTTTTGTTTTTTATTATTTGTTTGCCATTATATATTAAATGAAGCACAAATGGCTCAGTGGCCAGGGATACGCGCATGTAACCTCAATGACCTGGGTTCAAGTCCCAGGTCTGGCAAAATTCCCTATTATTTTTCTACATAAAATTCCATGCTTTGCTAACGCCCAGGTACACCATGCACACTCAAAAATCAACCTCCACGCGTCCATTAGAAGCAATCCAAGGGCCATGACCAAAGGTGTATCATAGACTCCAGTCAACGTGCAGCACTCTATCCAGGAAAGTCAACTAATTCAATGCAAATGGGCCTGATTTGCTAGGCCTGCACCTCACAATTTTGGGGTCTACCCCCCTGGTTTGCCTTATTAATTTTTATTCTTTCTTTAATTTTTCTTTTTTATTTCTTTTACTTACTATTTATTTAATTAATTTATTTTCACCAAAAATATAAAAAAAACATTAAAAATACAGAAAAGACAAAAATATAATTTTTATTTTAATTATTTTCTAAATAAATACTTGTAATTATTTAGTTTTAATTAGGTTTTCAAATTTAATTCGTTTAATAACTAAAATCCAAAAAATAGAGTTTAGGTTTAATAACCTTTTATTTCCTTTTTTTAATTTTCTTTTTTTCAGAATAATAATTATTTATTTATTTATTTTCATAAATTAAAAATTATACATAAATTAATTTAGAGTTAAATTAGGTTAAAAGTCAATATTTTCATAATAAAAACTTAAAAAAACATTAGAACTAGGGTTTAGCATTTTAATTTTAATTAATTTTTCTTTTTTCTTTTAAATCTAAAAAACACAAAAATACCATTTTTCATTTAATTTTAATTTTAGATAACTTAATTATTTTAATTCCTTTAAAGGGTTCAACGCCCTCGCATTTGATTATTTTCTTTTTTCGCGCGTTTCATTTATTTCTTTTGTGAATATAATGTACTTGTACCAAAGCCATGTAATAGCTATTAGACATTTCTTTTCTGCAATTTATTTTAAAACGGGTCTGGATTATTTTGGCGATGTAGACCCGCGCCCTTTGTAATAGCGTAGGACTTTTATCTTTTCCGCACTTTAAATTCCCGCACATTTAACTGTTAACAAAAGCATGAAAGAATGTATGGACTTAAAATAAAATCAAGCGTAGAACACCAATGAACATGACAAGACAAATATCAATGAAAATGACACATGAATCGCACACACCACCCCTAGGGTACGCCTCACTGTTGCCTTGCCTTTCGAAAGGTGATCGTCGAGTAGAGGATGTCTTAGTAAGTCCTCATGATCCGGGAACCTGGCATGAGGGTAGCTTTTAAGGTGTCTTCCTATTGCTCCGGTGATCACCATGTCCCGAACCTCGAATTGACCCGAACACCTCCAACGGTGGTGCTACCTACCTCTCAATGGTGGGATAGCACTACTTTCAAGGACTTTTACACAGACGAATTCCTTAGGGTAGGTAGGTTCTCAAGGATACTTGCTCTAATTTCAAACAAATCAAAACATCTTCACACCAACACTTTTCAAAAGCTTTCAAAGCAAATTTTTCAAACACTCTGACGTATGAGTCGAACTGAAATTTTTCAAAGAAACTTTTTAAAACCCACAATTGAAAAGTAAGCAAACATTTTTGAAAACACATTGAGCAAGTACCTAAGAGCCCATGGATAACCATGGATAGAAAGGGTGCTAACACCTTCCCTTTCTATAACCTACCTCCCGAACCGAGAGCAATCTCTTTAAGGAATTTTTCTGTGCTTTTGTCCTTTCCATTTGGAGAAAATAAAAGACGGTGGCGACTCTTGCTTCCGCGACATTTCGCGAACCAGCTTTAAAACAGTCAGTTCCAGATCCACCGATCACAGAACTGGCGACTCTGCTGGGGATAAACTTAAAGTGAGGTATACCTTAGGGCTAGTTCATAACTGTGTTTTCAATTGTTTTCCTTGTGTGCTTTAAATTGTGGGTTGCTTGGGAGTTCTATAGATCCTAACCCGGATCTGGGGAATACCTTCTTAGAAAGTAGCAACAAGGCTGTGAGGGAACTGTGCGGGGTATACCGACATGGTTGAAACAGTCTGCTACGTTGATGTGGCACTTTGGTGTGTACCGGTAACCCTTGAGTTCAGTCAAGGAGAGTACAGGGCCTCCATGTGGTGTCATGAAGCATCAACAGACCTTAGGAACCTTAATTGAACCATCTTGGCCTCTTTAGGGTAGTGAGATAACTGACTTTGGTGCAGTCCGAGGTTGGTTGATACTCGATACTACACTCAATTGAGGGTTGCTTTCCTGGAATATTTCGGTCGCCAGTTCAGTGGCTAAATCGAAACGATGAACAATGAAAGCAATCCCGTGATATTGGGAACCTTAGAACCCGGTTACTTTGATAGGACAGGTTGAACCCACCAACTTCAAGAGGGTACTACCCAGACCCCATGCTGGCCTAAACCCTAAGGGTTTCTCTTGTGTGACTTGTGTGCCTTCCTACTTGAACTACTTGCATGCTTATTACCTGACATTTGTCTCTTGCAGGTTGTGTTTGTAGTCCTTAATTAGGACTCATAACAGGGTATCCTAAGTTTCTTGCAGGTTTTTGCAGTCCTTAATTGGGATTCATAACAGGGTTACTCACATTACCCCATGCATATCATGACATCATACCATTGCATACATCTTAACCCATTTCAAGGATCTCAAGGGCTTGTGATACAGGTCATATAAATCAAACATCTAGCAAGGGGCAAAGAGGATTTATTTTCCTCTAGCCAATGTTGTCAGAGGCTATGACCCACTTGATATGGTGAGCTCTGACTCCTGAAGAAGGTTCCCTAACCAAGGTTGTTTGGAAATCAAAACCAGACATGATGACTAAAGTCAGGGGCTATGACCCACTGGATATGGTGAGCCTTTGACCCGTGACGAAGGACTCTCAACAACATGAAGTACTTTCAATCAAGTTACCAGTTTCCAATGCTAACAAATTTTTGTCTACCCCACGAGGTCCTTGAAAACATTACATGCATATCATACATATCATTGCATAACAGGTACCCTTTGGACAAGTCACTTATCATCTCCGCTGTTTCTTTCAGCAATGGCTTCCCAACAAGATAACCAGGACCTTCTTGCTCAAGGGACTCGGTTCGAGGAAATCCTCCTGAATCTATCCAAGGGGCAGGAGGAGCTAAGGACACTTCTCATGGAGACTTTTGTCAAGAACAGTGCTGAGGACGAACGGCTGGAACGCCTGCAAGCTGAGATAGATGCAATGAAAGCCCAGATGCTGGGGCAGATGACTGCCATTCAGGGTTTAACTCAAAGACAAGATGAGCTCGGGGTTCTCATCAACAAACTGCTTCAGGGTAACCAACTGGGGCAAACATCTAAGGGTAAAAAGCCAATCATCGTTCAACCACCTTTGAGACAAAGAGGCAAGGAGAAAGCTCCTCATATGGCTCCAGTATCACCAATTCAGCAGCAACTTCACCAACTTCAGACAGACAAGCCCAGGAGGCAGTTCACCCCGCTCAATATGTCGTTGTTTCAAGCTTTACAACGCCTGTTGAGATTGAACCTGATCACATTAAGGGCTCATCCCCAGAACCTCAACACAGCACATCCTGCTTATGATCCCAACAAAAGGTGTGCCTACCACTCTGCCTGTCCAGGACATGATGCAAACGAGTGTTGGGCTTTGAAAAACAAGATCCAGGACCTGATTGATGAAGGAGCACTGGAATTCACACAAGATGGTCAGGCTGAATTTTTCTACCATCCCTCCAAGGCTCACCATTTGAAGTGACAAGCCTTGAGACTAGAAATTTTTGTTCATTCGAATGTTCAAGTTGCAATTTTCTTTTGTTCAAACATTTACTCATGATTAAAACATTGTTATTTCATTAATGCATCGCATATGTCTGTTTTGAAGTAATATATTCGTATTCACTATATGCAAATTGTTTTCATATTTTTTCTGAGGTCAACTCTCGATTAATAATTCTAAGCCTCTTGAGGGAGGATGACGAAAACGATACCACAATCGTTACAGTATGTTTTTGAACAGACCCCGCTGATGAGGTACATGCATTGTTTCAATCCCTAAACACTGGAGTTATAAGGATGATAAACCCTCGTCAACCCATCTGAGCCAAAGAAGTAGGAGTTTTTATTTTCGAAAATTGAAACCCTTTATCATAACCCGGGGCAGGGTAGTCTTCTCAGTTGATCCAAGTGCATAACGAATGGCACCAAAGAGATCCTTACGAAAAAAACAGTGATGGTTCAGAACAATCAAAGACAGGCAGTTGTTATCAAAAAAAAATTCATAAACAAAATAAGAACCCAATAAGTCAAAACCTATGAAGGGGACTTATGAAACTGGGGCATCCCGCTGACTGTAATTCCAAAAAAGGAAACAGTTCAGGCAAAAAAGAAAGGGATAACAAAAATCAGACAAGAAAAAGGTCTTACAAACCCTCGACAAAAAAAAAATGACTGCCTGTTCAAAAGAAATCATCGACATCCGAATCATCACTGGAACATCAGAGCAAAGACTCAAACAAGGTCTAACGTATGATCGACTGAGTTTAGGTTTGAAGAACATCATGAAGAGGGGGTGGGTACAAATAATTTGAGCCTTTATCCTTTGTTTCTTAAACCGTGAACCAGGCCACGATATACCCCTTAAAAGTCCTAGCTGAAGCATGGGTTAGTTCGAAAGCATACTGTTACGAAGGTATCCTGACTCCTGAAGGTTTGCTGTAAAATCTTGAGTTGACACCGCACTGTATTACAAAAAATGCATTTTCAAAATTCAAGACAGACATAGGCTTTTGCATTCTTAAAATAACCTTGTTTGCATATGACTATTTGTTCGAACAGCGGGGAAATTCGCACGATGAACACCTTGTGAACAGAAGTACCTCCAATCAAGGGGCACAGTAGGAGCATTGCCCTTTATCTGGGGCATGGCAAAATACTTCCAACAGGGGCAACTCCCTACATTCTGAGAGCGTGGACATAGTCGAAAAAAATACTGCGCATAATCAAAGACCCGCTAGGTTGACATACCTAGGCAAAAATAAGGGCTTCCCGGCGAACTAAAAGGGTTCGGGCAAAATGAAGGGATGAAACGAAAAAATGTACACCCGGCAAGTCGAAAACCTGAAAAGGCGGCTTGGGCAAAAATGGGTATCCCGGTGGACTGAAAACCCGAAAGGGCGGTCCAGGCAAAAGTTAGGGATCGAAGCGTACAACTATGTCCCGGCATCTCGTCACTTGTCTGCCAGAAGATTTGTCAAACGACCTCCAAGGTATCTCCTCCCTTCACCTCCGAAACAGGGGCAATAATGAGTTATCCAGGCGATCCAATTGCTCTGTCAACCAAGGTACAAAGATCAACATAAGGAGGATTACTATCTACCTTTACAAATTCTAGATAGTGGGTTAACATCCGAAACCAAACATGACAATCATCCACTTAATCAAAATTATGCAACCTGACCCCGGTTCCTCCAGAAGTCTCACATGGACCTATCTCAAGATGACCTAACCCCGGTTCCTCCTGAAGTCTTACATGGATTTATCACAAATAACCTAACCCCGGTTCATCAGGAAGTTTTTACACAAACTTATCCAGGTAACCTAACCCCGGTTCCTCTAGAAATCTTACATGGATTTATCACAAATAACCTAACCCCGGTTCATCAGGAAGTTTTTACACAAACGTATCCAGGTAACCTAACCCCGGTTCCTCTAGAAATCTTACATGGATTTATCACAAATAACCTTACCCCGGTTCATCAAGAAGTTTTTACACAAACTTATCCAAGTAACCTAACCCCGGTTCCTCCAGAAATCTTACATGGATTTATCACAAGTAGCCTAACCCCGGTTCATCAGGAAGTTTTACACGAACTCCTCATCAAAGTAACCCTACACCGGTTCCTTCTCTTCAGGATGCAGTTTTACATGGACTCGTCACCCAGAAACCCTACACCGGTTCTCCCTTTCCAAGAACGAAGTTTTACACGAACTCATCATCAAAGTAACCCTACCCAGGTTCTTTCTCCATTTCAGATACAGTTTTACACGAGCTCATCAGCAGGCAACCCTACATAGGTTCCCTCTTTCAACTTACAAAATTACAGTCCAAAATCTCCCCAGAAGAGTCCAATCCAGTTTCCCCAAGAAAATTGGAATCCATCTCTCCAAGCAGTAAGCTTATCCCCAGTAGATTCTGGAAGCTTATCCCCTCGCAGAACACGAACGCGTCGTCTGGCTTGATTTAAAGAGTTATTTCCGCAACAGGATATGACTGGGTTATCCTCAGCCAAAAGCCAAAGAAAGGTCGTCGTCAACATAGTTCTTTCCTATCCCCAGCGAAGTCCATCAATACTTCCAATACAACAACGGTATCCCCAACAGAGTTACTATCAACATTCAGCAAGGCATCACTCTTCCCACAGAGTATTGCTTTCCAGCATGATCGCTAGAGTATCTTTTCTCCCCGCAGAATCTTCCATTCGCCAAGTTTATTCCGCAACGGAGTCATCGTCTCCTAACGGTATCCTTGCAACTACTATCATCCCCAGTGGAAGCAAAATCTATTCTTCGACATCAGCCCAGGATACGATTTCCCGGCACCCGTCAAGGATTTACTTTCCTAGACGAAAACATACATAAAACGTCACATACATCATTATAGTATGCATAACGTACTGCATCATACAAATCTCATTTATGTTGAGAACATCATTGCTTGATCCATATCATGCATTGCATATGACTGACTCTTACCTTTCAGGAAAGATCCAGTTAAGTTCTCAAGCTACATTTCAAGACCTAGACCGGTTCAGTTAAATCGTCCCAAGATTTTCCTGATTGCTTATCCAGTCAAAGGCCTTCTCTGGTTCAGTTAAATCGTCCTAAGATTTTCCTGATTGCTTATCCAGTTGAAGACATTTCAAGACCTAGACCGGTTCAGTTAAATCGTCCCAAGATTTTCCTGATTGCTTATCCAGTCAAAGGCCTTCTCTGGTTCAGTTAAATCGTCCTAAGATTTTCCTGATTGCTTATCCAGTTGAAGACATTTCAAGACCTAGACCGGTTCAGTTAAATCGTCCCAAGATTTTCCTGATTGCTTATCCAGTCAAAGGCCTTCTCTGGTTCAGTT
Source organism: Vicia faba (assembly GCA_948472305.1). Lineage (NCBI taxonomy): Eukaryota > Viridiplantae > Streptophyta > Magnoliopsida > Fabales > Fabaceae > Vicia > Vicia faba. The sequence goes on along the minus strand of OX451741.1, from coordinate 1,340,654,492 downwards.
AAATCGTCCTAAGATTTTCCTGATTGCCTATCCAGTTGAAGACATTTCAAGACCTAGACCGGTTCAGTTAAGTCGACCTTAAGATTTTCCTGATTCTTACCCAGTCAAAGGCCTCTCTGGTTCAGTCAGATCGACCCTAAGATCTCCCTGATTCTTATCCCAGTAGAAGACACCCCAGATTTTTCTCAACGAGCGTTGTTGAAGTTAAAGTCGCCCAAGGCTGTCTTACCATTCATGCTAAGGAAGTAATCATCCCTGGTTCTTTCATCACCGTTTGAAGCTCCAGACTCAGCTCCTGTAACCAGTCAGGACACATCTATATCAAGCATCTAAACATCAGCTCCTGCAACGTGTCAGGTACTCATTTTCTGTTTTGCAGGTATGCAGGTTCTCGCCAAGGAATCTCTTACGCAATCAAACATCCAGATGGCATCTATAAGCCCATTCCCCCATCATTGCTAACATGTGAGCGCAAATTTCCGGGCACTCTAGTGTCCAATCATCTTTTACCCTCGGATTACGAAAGGCACGTCAGCCAATCTGCATCCTCAGGTCTAAGAAGATTGAACAGGGGCAACTGTTATACCCCAAAATTTGCCCTCCCATATTCCTCAAGAAATTGCCAAGCCAAGCTACAAAATTCCCCAAGGGTTGTGCAGTGCAACAGTCTCCTATACAGTCAAAACTAGGGTTTGGGTTCTGATCAAGAAAATGAAGTTTTCAAAGGCTCAATCAAGTCTCATATGCTTACAAACATGGTCAAACATCCTCATATCAAGTTTCAAGGCATTCAGCTCAAAATTGCACAGTCAAAACCCTAAATTGCACTACAGTCAACTGTAGGGGCAAAATGGTCATTTGACAGTCAAAAGTTCAAATTTTTGGTCAACATATCATTTTGAAGCCACAAACATCATTTGATCAATGCTTGATCATGATTCTCAAAATTTGGCTCAGAAATCATCAAAGATGCAAGAGTTGCTATATTTGGACAGTTGAAAAAAGTCAACTGAAATTGACCAGGGCATAACTTTCACATGGATTATCAGAAAAATCCCATCCAAAGCTCATTTTGAAGAGAAATACATTTCCTACAACTCATCTTCATACTTCAAGTCCAAGAAATGCTCTCACAAAAAGTTATCAATTTCAACATTACAGGTCATTTTCAAAAGTCAACAAAAAGGGACTTTAAGTCAAAGGCCATAACTTGAGATTGGTAAATCAAAATGACATGGGACCAAAGGCATTGGTTAAAGGACTCAAAGACCTTTCCAAAATGTCCAAGAACATGTGAAAAGCTTAAAAATTGAGCAAGTTGTGCCTTGTAGAAGTTGGGAAATTTTTGTGAAATGGCAAAAGTCAACTATCATTGAAAATCCAATTTTTGACAAAAGGGCCCCATTGTTTCCACTTGGTTCATCCTTGTCATGCCACACACGTGTCCCATGATTAATTTCAAGACCAAATATTGATTTTTTTTATTTTATTTAATTTTTGATGATTTAATTCATTTTAATTCTTTGAAAATTCAAATAAAATTTAAAAACCAATGGAATAGTGTCATGTGAACTTGGACAATTTCTATGTATCATGAACCAACTCAAGAAATCAGGCTAGGGTTCATTTGCACACTAGGTCTAGGTTTTGGCTAAAAAGGAGGAAAAATAGTTAAGAGTGAAAACCCTAAGACTAATTCCTTCATGAGCTTGAATCTAGGTCAAAGAGTAAGCCAATTCCATTCCATTATGATCACTAAGTCAAACCCTAACCATAAGAGACCATATACTGCGCCCAAACAAGCTTTTGAACATTGAAATTTTTCCTTAAAACTCAAATTCTGAAATCAAGGTTAGGAGGAGTTTTAGGCCTGAATTCTCTTTCTAATAGCATCCTGAGACGTCACTGAAGGTTTCTCAATCGTTCACATCAATTAAAACACCCTGAATTGGTACCCCTAACTCAGACTGTATCTCAAAATATTTGAAATCGTATTCTCAATTCCAAGCCTCTTCATTGCATTTCAAACATATATCCTTGTTCCTTACAAAGTTTCAAAGCTCTCCATTATATTCAATTGCATTTTTAGTGATCATACGTGATTCCACCATTTTCATGTTCTAGGGTTTTGTAAAGCTTAATTTAGGGCTTTTGTAAATAAGAAAAATCAGAGCTCAAGACCATTGCCATCACACTCAACGCATCTGGACGAAAAGATTCATACACTCGCGCCTAATTTATATTTGGAAACAAGCTAATCGCTATTTTTCTGTAGCTAGCTTTAAGCCACGCATGAAAAACCGTGGCCAATGCGTTTTGTTTTTTACAGGGATGAAGAAGATGGTGTCGTGTCACACAGGGACAGGTCCATTTAAATTTGCGCGCGTTTTGATGACTACGCATTGGTTTTGTTTTTTATTATTTGTTTGCCATTATATATTAAATGAAGCACAAATGGCTCAGTGGCCAGGGATACGCGCATGTAACCTCAATGACCTGGGTTCAAGTCCCAGGTCTGGCAAAATTCCCTATTATTTTTCTACATAAAATTCCATGCTTTGCTAACGCCCAGGTACACCATGCACACTCAAAAATCAACCTCCACGCGTCCATTAGAAGCAATCCAAGGGCCATGACCAAAGGTGTATCATAGACTCCAGTCAACGTGCAGCACTCTATCCAGGAAAGTCAACTAATTCAATGCAAATGGGCCTGATTTGCTAGGCCTGCACCTCACAATTTTGGGGTCTACCCCCCTGGTTTGCCTTATTAATTTTTATTCTTTCTTTAATTTTTCTTTTTTATTTCTTTTACTTACTATTTATTTAATTAATTTATTTTCACCAAAAATATAAAAAAAACATTAAAAATACAGAAAAGACAAAAATATAATTTTTATTTTAATTATTTTCTAAATAAATACTTGTAATTATTTAGTTTTAATTAGGTTTTCAAATTTAATTCGTTTAATAACTAAAATCCAAAAAATAGAGTTTAGGTTTAATAACCTTTTATTTCCTTTTTTTAATTTTCTTTTTTTCAGAATAATAATTATTTATTTATTTATTTTCATAAATTAAAAATTATACATAAATTAATTTAGAGTTAAATTAGGTTAAAAGTCAATATTTTCATAATAAAAACTTAAAAAAACATTAGAACTAGGGTTTAGCATTTTAATTTTAATTAATTTTTCTTTTTTCTTTTAAATCTAAAAAACACAAAAATACCATTTTTCATTTAATTTTAATTTTAGATAACTTAATTATTTTAATTCCTTTAAAGGGTTCAACGCCCTCGCATTTGATTATTTTCTTTTTTCGCGCGTTTCATTTATTTCTTTTGTGAATATAATGTACTTGTACCAAAGCCATGTAATAGCTATTAGACATTTCTTTTCTGCAATTTATTTTAAAACGGGTCTGGATTATTTTGGCGATGTAGACCCGCGCCCTTTGTAATAGCGTAGGACTTTTATCTTTTCCGCACTTTAAATTCCCGCACATTTAACTGTTAACAAAAGCATGAAAGAATGTATGGACTTAAAATAAAATCAAGCGTAGAACACCAATGAACATGACAAGACAAATATCAATGAAAATGACACATGAATCGCACACACCACCCCTAGGGTACGCCTCACTGTTGCCTTGCCTTTCGAAAGGTGATCGTCGAGTAGAGGATGTCTTAGTAAGTCCTCATGATCCGGGAACCTGGCATGAGGGTAGCTTTTAAGGTGTCTTCCTATTGCTCCGGTGATCACCATGTCCCGAACCTCGAATTGACCCGAACACCTCCAACGGTGGTGCTACCTACCTCTCAATGGTGGGATAGCACTACTTTCAAGGACTTTTACACAGACGAATTCCTTAGGGTAGGTAGGTTCTCAAGGATACTTGCTCTAATTTCAAACAAATCAAAACATCTTCACACCAACACTTTTCAAAAGCTTTCAAAGCAAATTTTTCAAACACTCTGACGTATGAGTCGAACTGAAATTTTTCAAAGAAACTTTTTAAAACCCACAATTGAAAAGCAAGCAAACATTTTTGAAAACACATTGAGCAAGTACCTAAGAGCCCATGGATAACCATGGATAGAAAGGGTGCTAACACCTTCCCTTTCTATAACCTACCTCCCGAACCGAGAGCAATCTCTTTAAGGAATTTTTCTGTGCTTTTGTCCTTTCCATTTGGAGAAAATAAAAGACGGTGGCGACTCTTGCTTCCGCGACATTTCGCGAACCAGCTTTAAAACAGTCAGTTCCAGATCCACCGATCACACAAACCAAACTCTTAGATTCCTTGCAGGCATGTGACCTTACTATTGATTGTAGAAGTCTGTAAATAAAAGATCAAAGTGTGGTAGATCAATGTATAAAGTATGTGAAAGATTTATCGCCTATCTTGTGATTCCTACGACATACACTTCCATTCTTCTTTGGAATTCAGAATTATGTTGGTTGTTTTGCATTGGTGCCTCTTGATTTTGAATGTCTAGATGGTAGAATTATTTGTTATTTCCTACAACGGTCATAAACAATGGGTACCTTTCCTTGTCGTTACTATCTCACACGTGATACACGCTATCATGTGTGCAATACAGATGTATCACGCGTGCGATTCCTACGTGAAAATTCTAGAAACTTTTTCTTTTTCTCTTCTTTTCTCCTCCTGATTCACACTTTTACCCATTATTTCTCTACAAGTAGCCTTTACTTTTTTATAACACAAGAAAAATCATGATTAACACACATAACATGTAATTTAAATGTTTTCTAAATTAACTTATCGATGAGTTTCATTCCATCAAGCGCTTCTTTACTATCATTAGTTTGGTGTGTAACGCCTAATGCATGTCAGGCCCAAGGGCTTCCCTCACGTTGTACATAAATCTTCTTGTTATTCATTCCACCTATTTGTTGCCTATAACCTCAACTTGGTAACATTTTTCCAAGTCGTTTGGATATTGCATCCACTCACAAGCATTAAAAATGAATTGCTCATTGTTAAACTGTAACATGAACTCACCTGATTCTACTTTAATCAGGGCCTTACCAGTCGCCAAGAATGGCCTTCTGAGAATTAATGAATTCTTAGTGTCTCCTTTTATGAACACCACTACAAAATCTGCAGGAAAAACTAAACAATCCATATATACCAAAACATCTTCTAATATCCCATGCGAGTAAGTAACAAACATATCTGATTCATATCAATAGGTTTTGGTTCTCCCAAATTTAGTTCCTTAGCTATTTTCAGAAGCATCAGATTGATACTCGATCCCAAATCACATAACGCTTGTGGAAACTTAGATTCCCTAATATTGGAAGGAATGAACTTACCCAGATCCTTTAATTTAGGAGGAATACTTTTGTGCAATATAGAACTGTAGTTGTCTGGTGCATCAACCTGTTCACCTTCCTTCTATTTCTTTTTAACACATAGTAATTCCATCAAAAAATTAACATATTTATGCATTAGTTTCAAAATTTCATTAAAAGGATTACTTACATGATGCTTATCAATCATTTCCTTAAAATTCTGAAAAAGTTATGCCTCGTCTTCCAACTTTGGTTTCTTTTTAAGGATACGATACAATGGTTTGATACAGTAGGGAAATTCACGACTAGGTTTGTTTAAGATCTATTTTTAGTCCTTATCAAGGGTGAGTTTTTGTCTATAAGTTGGTCAATGGTGACTCCTTTCTCAGAGGAATCACTGATATTTTCACTCACTTTCTTCTTACACTCAACTCCTACCTCTTCCACTATCTCATCCTTTACAAACTAGTGTTGCTTTTAAACTCTGACTCTAAATATTTCCAAGTTTCATTCTTAGGATTATCAATAGTATTACCAATGAATCCTCCCCTAAAACCAGGTAACACAACCACTTGGAACGAAATTTGACCAATTTGAATCTCTAATTTTTTATGGATGCATCACGGTTCTTACTCATGGTTTCATGTTGTTTTCTTACTTGTTGAAAGCTACTCTGGGTTGCTTGACTGACCTTATTCAGAGTCTCTTCAAGAGGTGACTATTTCCTCTAATCTGGTGCTTTCTAAGCATGTTCATTATTCTGGTTTGTAGTTGGTGTTTGATTATTACTCTACTTGAAGTTTGGATGATCTTTCCAACCTGGATTGTATGTGTTAAAATTAGGAATATTCCTCTGAAAATTTGCAAACTATGATTCTTCACTATAGCCTTCTGTAGAATATATTTTGTTTTCATCTCATTCTTCGTAGAAATTACACTTTAGTGCTTGTACTTGACTCAAGTTAGATTTATTTAAGTTGCTTTCAGCTAACCTTTTATTTAATAATTCAATTTGAGCTAATAAAGCCGAATGAGAATTTAAAGTTATCATACCTTCCTACGATCTTGTAGCTTCAACCTTAACATTTCTTTCACTTTTTGAGAGTTATTCATTCAAACACATTTTTTCAATTAACTTTCTTACCTAAGCTTATGTCATTGTTCTGATTGTGCCTCCCGCAGAAGCATCCAACAACTTACATGTTTGACTCCTGATCCCCTTGATAAAGATCTGCATTTGATTCATGTTGCTAAGGTTATGATTTGGGTACATGTGTAATAACAATTTAAATCTCTCCTAAGAATCATAAAGAGATTTTGGCTCTTGTTGCTAAAAATTTATGATTTCGGTTTTTCTTTTAGTAAGCTGCATGGTAGTGAAGAATCTCTCAAGAAACGAATCCTCTAGCTCTTTCCAAGTTTCAATGATACCATTAGGAAGGCATAATAACCAATCTTTGGCTCTTCCAATCAATGAGTACCCAAACAAGCTCAGCTTTACCTGATCTTTAGTGACATTAGTTGGTCTTCACATTGAGGTTGTTTCATTGAAGCGAGCAAGATGCTCCCATGGATCCTGAATTACATTTCCATCAAAAGGATTTTCCCTTAAACCTGAAAGTACATAATTTTTAATATCAAAATTACCAGGGTCAGCGACTATAAAACCTCTAGTGATTTTCCATGCGTCGATATTTTTGCAGTAGTCCCACATAGTTTAAGGTGGTGGTATAAGTTCCATTGTTGTTTCTTCGTCTAATTCACTATCCGAAGAAAAATTGGATTTTCCCCTACTAACTTCTCTCGTTCTAGATTGGCTTCTCTAGCAACTTTCTGATTTGCTCGTGCGATTCTCTCAATTTCTGGAACAAGTGGTATCAACTCTGATCATGAACTGCACATACACAAACAAAATACCCTAGTAGTAGTGCGGAACAAAAATGAAAATAAAATAAGAAAAACAAAAACAAAAATTAAAACAAAACAAAAATATTGCACAAGCGTTGCCTTGTTGAAATTATCAACAGTCCCAGGCAACAACGCCTAAAACTTGATGACTTTTCGGCAAGTGTACTGATAGTGTCAAAGTAATGAAAAAGATTGTATCCATAGAGACTGCTATTTAACAAGAAAATTATTGTGCAATGCTTAGAAAATACTAATTTGGGGGCATTTTTTAGTTTAATTTGCAAAAAGTTAAAGTTTGTTCTATCAATAATACGAAAGTGATCAGGTTTTGTATAAAATCCCCTATTTCTCCTCTGTTGATGTTCGATGTATTACATGATTGATATTGTTGCTATAATTCCGTATTGAATTAAGAAAACCACTATACCCAATCCATTGGTGTATAGCTCACTAATCTTTACTGTAAGTCTCATACCCTAAATCAACATACGTAAGTAAGATTAGGTGATGCAATAACACGTTAGTTCATAAGCCACTACTTGAGGTCTCCTATCCCTACTCAACCGGCATAAGTGCCAAAAATTGTTATAGGTCCAACACATAGACTAATGGTCAGTATTCCCTATGTGCCCAAAATCAAATTAAAAGAGCATTTCACATGAAAAGCATTATGAGACAGGAGTAATTAAATAGAATTATAACTCAAATTGTTCATGCAATAAAAAATCAAACATATGTCCCAACATTGTTAAAATAGGTTCATCATACAAAACCTAACCGAGAGAAACTTAGCTACTCATAATGATTAAATTACAATACCAAATAAAGAACAAGTTTTCATAAGATAATCCTTTAAGAACTTGCCTCTAATGGCTTCAAATGTGCTCCAAATATTATTTTCAGTATTGTAAATCATCACTTACAGTGTAAAATCACAGAACCCTTGAAAAGATGCCAAAAATTCCCTTTTAAAGCCTTCGGGAAACATTCACAATGCGTCAGAATTTCCAAGAAAAAGGCTCCATCGCACGCGTCATGGACATCATCACGCATGCGATGTAACTTTTACAGATCTGTCATATACGCGGTGGTTGGCACAATAATTCCAGTAAGTTGCTCGCTTTTGCTCCATTTTTAGCCAAATTTCTCCAAGTCCCTATTTCTTTAGTCATTTTAGCTTCATTCTTTGCCCATTGTTCATCAAATTTGGTGATCTTTGAATTTTTTTTCTTTGTTTCTCCAACAAAATACATGCAATGACAGAGTGTCATCGTTCACCAGTCTATAGATAATGCAGTATGGGCGACATTCAAATAGATTATGAGATAACTTTTATGGAGTACACCTTGCCTACCTATTTGATGAGGAGAAGAGGGTCTCCTATATAATTGTTCTATTGAACCCCTCTATTTTTGATGTGGCTAGCTTGGACATAAGGCCTGCCCTGAAGTTTTGTTTGCGGGGGACATGCTATATTTCAAAGGAGGAGAAGTGAGAAGATATATTTTTTACCTTTTACATATATCTTATGAGTTAAGGATATTTGGTTTGGTCTTGCCCATAGACTTGGTTGGCGCCAAGTTGGGAGTCAATTTTGGCCTTCAATTCTAAGGTGAGGATCATTCTGGATATGAGAGTCACGTACTCTGCCTAGTTTTTGCTGGCGATGAACTCAAATTTTAAGGCTTTTTATTTTGACACTTCTCCCTTTTATGTTGTAGGCGCCATCTATAGATATCTATCACTCTGTGGGCCTGCCCTTGGTTATAGATGAGCAAAATTCTTCCATAAAATCAGCCATAGCTTCTGACTTGATATTCCCCCTTGGGACATATTGAATGTCGTATTCTGAGAGCTCCACCACCCAAGATATCATCCTTTATTTTAGATCGGGCTTCTTCAAGACTTTACATACAAGATAATTGGTTTTTACCATGATCTTGTGACCTTAAAAGTATGGTCTCAATTTCCTCCCTGCAACGACGAAGACTAGCAATAACTTCTCGATCTTTTGATAGCATGCTTCGACACCTCTGAACACTTTGCTTATGAAATACACATGTTTATCCACCTCGCCAATTTCTTGGAAGAGGACTAAATACATCGCTTGATTAGTGACCGAGAGGTAGAGCAACAATGGTGACCCCTTTCTCAAGTGAGTAAAGACGGGGGGGGGGATTTGAGGAAGTTCTTTCCTTTGGTGAAAGCCTCATCGCACTCAGGGGTCCACTCAAACCTTTCCTTCTTCTTTAAGGAGGAAGGCTTTGTCGCCTATACATGAAAGGAAGCGAGATAGGGCAGTGAGGCAACCTGTGAGTTATTGCACTCCCTTTACGTTAGTGGGGATCCTCATCATGATGATTGCTTGGAACTTGTCTAGGTTGGGCTCGATTCCTTTCCATGTCAACAACAACCTTAAAAACTTCCCCGCCTGGACTCCGAAATAACACTTGGAGGGGCTTAGGTGCATATCATAGTTTTTGAGAGACTGCAGGCATCTTCTGAATCCTCTACATGACTACGCCCCTCGATAGTCTTAATTATCATACACTACTACAAAAATACATATAACAATGGTTTCAAAATACAATAATCATTGTTAGGTAGGGTGTGGTTGTAAGTGGGTTATTTATAATCACAGTCTATTGCCTGTGGTAGTAATTTATTGTTGTATGTCTTTTAATAAAATAAAAAATGAAGTAGTAGAACAACAACAATAGCAAGAACAACAAGAAAACCAAGAACAACAACAATAACAACAAAAACAACAAGAAGAAGAAGAAGAAGAACAACAATAATAATAACAACAACAACAAAACAAAAAGAAAACAACAATAACAACAAGAACAACAAGAACAACAACAAAAACAACAACAATAAAAAATGAATAACAATGACAAAAACAACAACTAACATTGTTAACTTGAATCTATACTTTCCTTGTCTCATTCAAGTTGGACAAGAGATGATGGAGTTTTTAAATTTGTTAATGAAAGAAATGATATTTTTGAGTTTTGTTTATGGTAGAAATGATGCTTTCAAGTTTGGTTTAGTGGAGAAATAGAGTGTCGTAAATGAAAGATGATGTTTGGATGTAGAATATGAAGTTCGTTTAAGTTGGAAGTTCGTCTAAGTTTTAGGTTTCACGTGGATCACTAATGTTAGTGTCTTGAGCATTGATAATCACTAAATGGACAATCAAGATTTGTTTAAAGACGGTGAATAAACTTAATAAACACGCTTATATTTCCCCATGACCACGAGTGAATTTTCACCATGAATTGAATTTCCAACTGTTGTGAAAAGTGGCCTAAAAATATATAAAAAACAAAATTGTAGGTGTTAGGATTCGAACCCATGACCCTGAGTGATTATTTACCATTGTTGGAACTTTCAACCGTATTAGTAAAGTTGATAGCATTCTACATACAACAATGGTTGTATTAAACCAACAAGATTTGAAATCATGACCATACGCCACTTTTTACCACGGTTGGAACTTCCAATCATGGTTAAAAGTGGCTTAAAAAGGAAAAAAACGCCCAAAATGAGATATTATCACGGTTAACAAGGAGGTCATTGTAATATTTTTTTATGAAAGATATTTTCCGTAGTAGTGATGTAATCGAAGTAGACCTCCAAGTTTCACCCTAACTGGTGGGAGAAAACAATATCCATGAGGAGTTGGTAGGTAGAGCCAGCGTTTTTAAGGCCAGAAGGCATGACATTGTAGTAGTATTTACCATGGTTTGACATGAAGGTTGTTTTGGGAGCGTCCAGGGGATTCATTTGAATCTGGCTGTACCCCGAGTATGCATTCATAAAGCTCAACAAGTAGTAGCTTGATGATCTATCAATGAGGCGATAGATGTATGGCAACAAGTATGAATCTTTAGGGAAAACGACATTCAAATTAGTTAAATCTAAGCACATGTGCCACAAGTTCTTAGCTTTCTATACTAAAACCAGGTTGGCCAGCCAAGTGGGATACTTTATGAAATTCCGGTATTCATATCTCAGGTGTCCTAAGATATGTCGAGACATGGTAAACGATAAACACAGTGCAGAAAAGTAAAGAACACAAGATTGTTAACTCAATTCAATGTATAATAACACCTACTCTGGGGGCTACCAAGCCAGGGACGAAATAAACTAGATAGTATAAATTTGAAGCTAAACACCCCCGTTTATAATTTCTCACTTAATCACTACCCTTGCTTAACTTCTACCTAAGACTCAACTTGGTATGAGACCCTTCTCAAATACCTTCCAATCATAGAACATTGAATGAACAATTATAAACACTTAGAAAACAATAGAAGTCACACTTTAAAGACACACAACCATTCACTGCTTAAAAGCTTTGGAATGACTGACAGAACTTACAACTAAAGAACATAGTCCTACTCTTTCATCAAGATGATAATTGAGAGGATCATAATTAACACACAAACCCTAATAAAAATAGACTTTAAGTTCCACAAAGTACTAGGGTTGAAGCCTTATATTCATAACCTTCAATGGACTAGATTTGGGCTTCACATACGCAGCTAGATATGAAAGATGTGTTGTAGAATTATCTCCTCAAAGATAGGTGTTATATCCCAATTTCCTCTTTAAGATCTCTCATAATTTCAATGTCAACCAAATATATCAAGATCACACACTAGGGTTTGGTTCTTCTTCCTATATTTAGATTTGTTCATAGGAGATCACCAAGCACTTTGATTTGTATGGTTTTATACAAGTGTTTTTATGATTGATTGACTTTGAACTAAAAAATATAATGTATATTTTCTATATGGATGTTGACATTATAGGTGATGACACAACACATTTCATCAGGTTGATTCATAGGTTCATGAGTTTATTTCCATGCCTTCTTCAACAAAGCTTCATTGAGATTTAAGATTAATATTTGTGTGTGTTTCAAGATAACATGATTTCAAAGCCTATTATGTATCATAATGCTCTACTTTGCTAAGGAAATTCAAGATATGCAAGATTGATTCAAGAAGTTTGACCTAATTTGACAAGTTCTTGATTTCTTGATTACAAGTGCATAAGTTTCTCAATTTTCAAAATTTGGAAGTGATTATTGTTGCTATAGGTTCTTATTATCATCCAAAATAACTTCTATTCACATATAAAAACAAATTGTGCAAGAAAGATTGTCAAAAGTTGAAAGGGGATCCAAGTCATTTTGATGCTTTAAGAGCTAGGGTTTTGAACTTCTAAGGACTATATCTTGTTCATCTTTTGAGATTTTTGAGTGATTCCAAATATATGTCTCTCTTTAAAGGGTTATTATCAAATTACTTTAATAGTTGAAAGAAAATTTTATATGGAAGATCACTAATGATTGAGAAATATTACAAGTCCTCTAGATAGACCATCAAATTCTTTTAAGTGACTTCAAAAGATCATAACTTGGTCCATTTTTATCATCTCGAGCTCATTCTTTTTCCAAAAAGATCTTAAGGATGTTAAATTTAACTTTTGTTTTGGTGATAAGCATGTATATGGTTTCAAGATGCTTTTTGAGCTCAAAAGATTATAGGTCATCTCATGGATTTTCACGAATTTCCCAAGATCATAACTTGTTCAATATTTGGAATTTTTGAGTGATATAAGATTCAAAATACTCTTTAGGGAGTCTACTTCAAGCTAGCATCAATGATAAAAGCTCAATTTTAAAGTAACACCATGTTTGAAATCAAAACATTATAGGTCATTTTTGAAGAAAAAACATAGAACTTTTCTAAGTATAAAAGTCAGCGCATTTTTCCAGATTTTGACCAAGCATAACTTCTAGCTCAAGAATCCAAATGAATTATTTCTTGGAACATTATTAATAGTGTTACATGATTTTTCCAATGCATCAAGAATCATATCCTAAGGCTTCATAAATCATGCACACCATGAGTTCAAAGTCAGCTACTTGAAACTACATTTTTCCTCCAAGTCAGATTTTGAAATCCATAATCCAACTTCTAAACACAAAATTAATACACGTTTTTAATTAAAACATGTTTAAAAAAGTTCCCAAAGTTGAATTAAGGATCAAAACACAGGAATTGGCTGAGTTTTGATGCACATGGAGTCACACATTTTCCACTTTCGGGCTCCATCCAATTTCCCTCCAAACTTCAATTTTCCTCTCAAGTATTTGCACCATTCACTTCCCTATAAATAGAGGACCTCACTCATCTAATTTTCTCAAGCTTGGACAACCAAAATCACTCTGCCAAACTCTCTCCATAACTCACTTTTCTGAGTTTTCGAATTCTTCTTTTCTCCACGTCTCAATCCAATTTCTTTGTCGATTCTTAATCGTTGAACTTCACTGAAGCTAATAGAAGAAGAACCAAGTCCTAAGGCTTCCTAAATCATGCTATCCAAGTCTAATTTCAGAGAAAATTCGTCTAACTTTGTTCAGGTAGTTTAAGGCACTAAATCTTCTAACTCAAATTACTGGAATGGTTTATGATGTTTACTGATGCTTGCTATTAACTCAATTTTGATGAATTAATGTATTTGATGCTTCTATTTTTGATTTCAAATTTTTCAAAGCATCTCTAGTTGTTTCCAGATCGAGTAAGTTGTGTTTTATATAAATTTAGCGCGAGGATATGGTTGAGATCGTCTTGAAGAGACGCATTTAATGATACCAATATGAGCGTCTAAACTTACAAATTTAAGAATTATGATCTCGCCCTAGTTGCAGGGTAGCTGGAGGTTGAAGATGACATACGTGACATCTTTAACCAATGAGAGCAGGACAATTGAAATCTTGTGATTGGTCTAACTATCGTGACTTCAGTGCGCGCTTGTTGACCGTGGATCACCATACATCATCACTCTTGAGCCATTAGATATGCCAGCGTGTTTTAATGAACCGGATCCAACGCCTCACATTATTTCTGTTTTATTTTATTTTTACAAAAAAAAATTTAATTTCAGAAATTCATAACTCTCTTATTTTTATCCAAAAATTATGAAAAAAATATACAAAAATACATTGAGTTATTTTTGACTTTGTGAATATTTTTTCATATTTTTATTTGGATGTTTGATATTTTTTATAATTTTTGTATTGTTTTCCTTATTTTAATTGTTTTGAAAATAATTTGTGGACTTTTTAAATTATGGAAAAATCGTGGAAGGATCCAATGACCCCTTGACATATATTGGTGACCTCATCTCATTTTTATTTCTGATTTTTCTATTTTTCACAATTTTTGATTTATTTTACTTATTTCTTTAAATTTAAAAATTAGTTTATGATTTTTTAAAATTCTTAAAAAATTTGTCAACACTTATTGATTTTTGTTTGACTTCTAACTTTTTTTTTAGTTTTATTTGATGATTTAATATACTTTGTGTATTTTACCAATTATTTCCCATTTATTAACCATTTAAATATTGTTTTTCTAATATTATTTTATTATTTTTGTTTGGTCCTGATTTTGGGTTCGTTTTTAGGACAAGTTCCTCAACTTCATTGGATCTTGGGTGTTGTAAAGTTGAAAAACCAAATCCACCAAAATGGATGAATGATGTTGATGATATTTGAAACCATAATTTCATCTAATACATCCCCTCCCTCTTCATCTTATCTGTTTCTTACTTGTGCTACATGTTATTGGAGAATAATATACATATCATTTCTCTAAAACTATGGTACATAAATTGCTATTGATCGACCACAAAATAGGTGCGACTTCTATATAAGTCCACTTATGATTGCTTAGCATAGCACTACATTTTGTCCCGATTCGAGAAATGATCATTTGTAGCCCAAACCTATATTTGCAAGCCCAAATATGTTTAACTTGAAACCTTTGATCCAATAACCTTGTTGTTCATTGTTACGAGGCTTTGGTCTTATGAATCCTCTAATGAACCATCATAAACTTTGGTTTAAGTGAATCATTTAAACATCGTTGATCATATGTTGTCGCCTTGAGAACTTGAAATGAATGATATACTTGAAAAAAAGCAAATGAAACTTGTTGTTGGAAGCTTTTATTTTATCAATCTTCTAATGAGTTTTCAAATGTAAGTTTCAATATGGTCATTCAACTAACCTCTAATTTCTATTTACCTAACAATTGACTTTTACTTTATGCTTTTACTTTATGCCTTTACTTTTATGTACCATTAATTTTCGCATTTACATTTCATGTCATTTTTATCTTTGCTCACTTGAGCATTTATCTTTATGCCATTTTGATTTTTGCTCACTTGAGATTTTAATTTTCTTTTTGAACAATAAAAACCTTTAAGGTTACTTGGACTATTTGGTTACCATCCCTGGAATAATGGAGTTGTGGACCTCTTGGACTTAGTATTAGAAGCCTTGATACCCTTGGGACCTTGTGACTTTGTTAATTATTTTGTCCGGAGTTCTCGGGGTTTACCCTAAGACATTGGGTTGATTTTCTTTGTATGTAGGTTATTCTGATTATTTGCTTTGTTTGTGATTGGGAATTTCTCTGTATATAGTCGTTACTCTGCCAAATTTTTGTGAAGACCTAATGCATCTAAAGATTGGTATTCTTAAGAAGTTTAGTATCTTTTCTTGCTTGGTTTCAATCTGAAGTATGGGAATTCTACATTGACTCTTTATGTCAAGTGTTGGTTTCTTGTTGGTTAGACGTTTCTTTTCCCTAACTTTTGCCATATTCTTTAGGATAGTCCCTTCATCTCCTCCCATCTTCTTTAATTTCAAAAATATTCTCCCTCTTTTAAAAAACTCTTCTTGTTTTCTAACTTGAATCACTTTCACAATAAACTTGGACTTAGATCCATGCAATTTTTCAAAAAATATTTTCTTAATCAAACTTTAACCAACTTAATCATACTTTGACATTTTTTGTGAGAAGAATAAAAGTCAATCAATCTCATTCAAATCATTTTTCCACTTTGGCTTTTTACTTTAAAACTTTTTCTCAAAATATTGGACTCTTGTTGATTCTTATAGTGATGTGAGCTACTATATTATATGATATATAGTGAAGTGAGATATTTTACACTTGGGTATTGAGTGAGGCTTTGTTGATTTTAAAATCTAAGTTATATCCTCCACTTTGAGATGATGAAAATTCTCCTTTCTCATAATCGTAGGTAGTAAGTATGTTCTTCCACTCGGATATGACGATGATGTCTCGTAATCGTGGGTAGTAAGTATGTTCTCCACTCTTTGACGCACTTGGTTTCTAGAGCCTCCTCATGGGAAACCTCTTTCTTTTTGTAATTCTTGAGGTGCCCATCTCAGATTATTATCTCGATCACATCCTTGAGATGGATACAATCATCGGTGTTATAAGCATGGCTTTTATGGAACCTGCAATATTTGCCTTTGTTAGTTTCGGGCTTGGTGGGCGTCTGTCGGGGAAAGCACACCCCTGCCTGTTTGAATTCAGAGTTGGCACATTCAAACAGAATACGTTCCCTTGAAGTGGTAAGAGGAGTGTAGTCGTGAAACCGACTAGCAGGCCCCTTGTAATCTTTTGGGTCTCGGGATCTGTCCTCCCGCTTCTTTACTACCCCCCGATGGGATGTCGAGGGCTCATCGCTTCTTGAGGACTTGGAACTTTCTCAGTACCTTGACTCACTGGCATTGTTGGCGACTTCTTTCTTCTCGTATTGAATGTATGCTTGAGCTTCGAGGAAGAGAGAGTCGAGTGTGGCTGGTGATTTGATGCCCACTGCTTTTGCAAAGTCGCTACGGGGGCAGAGCCTGCGTTCAAGAAGGTACTTCTTCATGGTGTCAGTTGTGAATACTTGTACTGCTTCTTTATTGAAGTGCTCGATATATGCTCGTAGAGACTCATCTCTTCCTTGGATAATCGCTTCAAGTGAAGCCTCTGATTTTGGATGTTGATAGGAGGTGGTGAAGTGCCTTGAAAACATCCTTCCCAACTGTTTCTAGGAGGTAAAAGACTCGTCTGGGAGGCTTTTGTACCAAGACATAGATCCTTTCCCTAGGGTAGTTAGGAATAATATTCACTTTATGGCACCCCTGACCCCTCGGTAGTCGAGGAGGGCGCCGATATTCTCTATTTTTTCATTAGGATCAGTCATATCGTCATAAGTTCCCAGCAGGGGTGACTTTTCCTGGCCGACTTAGAGTTGGGTCTCTGTAATCTCTCTTGATAACGGGTCATGGGGCTTGTCATTATCTCTTTCCTCGAGGGATAAAAGCGGGGAATAATACTTCCTTCCCCATCGGGCATCGTTGTCTCGTCGGGGGGAGGGCTCCTTTGGTGACTAGACCATTGGATTGACTAGACTTGTACAAATTAAAATAAAAATCGCCACCGCGCTTTATTGTTTGCAAAGGAATGAGAAAAGAGCGAATAACCCAAAAAGATGGGAAAAGATTCTAGGTAAGGGGGTTGGTTATGCAAAGGGAAGGTATTAGCACCCTAAACATCTACGGTACTCTGCAGGAACCTCTTTGTAAAATCTGTATATTTTGGCTATAAAATGTTGTATGTAAAATAGATGGTGGAGATGAGAGAAGAAATATATTTTTTATGTTTTTTGCACCCGCCGTGGTTGCGAACCTTTAGTGCCTACGTACCTAATTTCGTGCAATAGAGGATCAGGGTACCCGTAGTTGACCTTTGAAACATTTTTAAAATACAAGTGTATTGGTTAACTTTTATGAGATAAAACATCATTGTCATTGTCTGTGTGGAAAAACATACTTACTACCCACAATCATGAGAAAGGAGAATTTGTATCATCTCAAAGTGGAGGATATGGCTTGGATTTTAAAAATCAACAATACGTCACTCAACACCCAAGTGGAAAATATCTCTCTTTACTACATATTATAGAAGTATAGTTATTTTCATAACTACAAGGATTGACAAGAGTCCACTCTTTTGAGACAAGTTTTTTAAAGTAAAAAGCCAAAATGGAAAAATGGTTTGAAATGAGATTGATTGATTTTTAGTCTTCTCAAAAAAAATGTCAAGGTTTTATTAATGTTGATTAAATTTTATTTGTGAAATATGTTTTGAAAATGCATGGACCTAAGTCCAAGTTTATTATGAAAGTAGTTCAATTTTAAAAATAAGAAGAGTTTTCAAAAGGAGGGAGAAGATTTTTTTGAAATTTAAGAAGATGGGGGGAGAAGAAGAGGCTATCCTAAAGCATAAGGTAAAAGCTAGGGGTAAGAACCATCTAACTAATAAGAATCCAATACTTGACATTATGAGTCAAGATAGAATTCCCATTCTTTGGATTGAAACCAAGCAAGCAAAGATACTAGACCTCTTGTGAGAACCAAACTTCAAGTGTATTAAGTCTACATAAAAAAAATTGGACAGAGTAACGGTTGTATACAGGTGAATTCTAGATTACAAACAAAGAATGTAATCACAATGACCTGCACACAAAACAAACAAACAACCTAATGTCTTGAGGTAAACCTCAAGAACTCCAGACAAAATATCAATTAAGATCACAAGGTCTCCAACATAGGCCAAGGTTTCTAATCCTAAGTCCAAGAAGTCCAATACTCCATAATGCCAAGGATAGTAACCAAATAGTCCAAGTATCATTAAAGTTTTTTATGGTTCATGTTGATTATTAGGTGTCTTAGAAGAGAAAATAAAAGGCTCAAGTGAGCAAAAAAATGACATGAAATGTAATGCTTAAAGTAAATGGTACATGTGATACGGTGGGAGAACTGACTTGAAGGTTTTGCGTTTGTTCATAAATGTTGCGGTTAGCAAGAGTTGCCACCGACTTTTATTTTATCCAAAAGGAAAGGTGAAAAAGCACAGGAAAAACCTTTGAGATTATTTCTTGAGTTTGGGGGGTAGATTATAAAAAGGGAAGATATTAGCACCCTTTTCATCCATGGTTTTCCATGGGCTCTTAGTTACTTTCTAGATCACTTGCTTTTTGTTTGAAATTGTGCTTGGTGTGGTTTTTGAAAGTATTTTGTAAAGAGGCCATTGTTTAGGCAATCTTTGTAATGATTCTCGTTCGTAAGAATGTATAAAAAGATGTTTGAACTTTTTGAAAATGTTTTCAAATTTATAAGATGTTTTGAAAGTGTAGGTGTTTGTTTTGAAAATAGAAAGGATGTTTTGTTTTGAAATTGAGCAAGTAATTAGGAGTATTCTACCTACTCAAAAGTATTTCATGTTCATTTCATTTTTCCTTTGACATTGCTATCTTACCATTGATTTGGTAAGTAACCTTATCTTTGGATGTAAACGGAACAGATGTAGGTCATCGTATAACCATGATTAAATATATTGCAAGGTATCTTAGCATTCTTTTTAGGGACTAAGATCATTTGAAAGGCAACTTAGATAGCATCATCGAGGGACTATAATCTTGTATTTTCTTTGTTTTTGCTAAGATACCTTACATGCATAATATGGCCATTTTGTATAAGTCAACCAAGTGGAATAACCCTAGGGGTGCTTGTGTGCAAATGTATTGTTTTCATGCTTGTTTTTGTCTTGAATTAGAGTTTTCTAAGTATTGATTTTAGTCTTTCCATACAAACCCTAATTACTAGCATGTTATATATAAAAGCAATAAATTGTGGAATTTAAAGTTACTACGCTATTACAACATTTGTGGGAGGGGTATACAAAATTATGAATGGGGGTTGCAAGAATATAAACCTAGTTAATCTATTACAACCATATTGAATTGGTATAAATGTACAAAGAAATAAATGAATACAATGTAGAAAATGAAATAAATATACAAGAAATGTAATTGTTAAGGAAATAGATATTTTTTGGATTTTTTAATGAGAAAAGGGTTTTTGTCTTAATATAATTAATTAAAGAAAATAATTAATGAGATGTAAATCCTAAATTTGTTAAAAAAAAATTTTTAAACAAAACCCTAAATCTATTAATTAAAATAAATGAAATTATGTTTATAAGAAAAGTGTTTTGGTATTTTTGTCTTGAAAATATTTATAGTATTATAAAATATTTTTGGCATTTTTTTATATTAAAATAATATATTTTAATTGGTGTAAAATAAAATAAATAATAACCTAGTCTTAAATTAAATTTATAAGACTAGTTAGTAAAAATAAATAAAGTATGATTAATAAAATAATTTTTTGTGTCATAAAAATAAATAAACTAAGTTAAAATGAAAATCTAATGTTTTTGTATTTTTTATGATTTTTAATATTAGCAAAAAAAATAATTAAGAAAACAAATAAAATAAAAATAAGAAAATTAAAATAAACTGGGCTAGGGTGAAAATAGCTTGCAGGGGGTGAGGAGTAGCAAAAAAAAAACATCAAAGCTGGAGCCCAGCGCCTGCAAAAAAGGTCAGAAGAAAGCAAAAATGTAAAAAAAACACAAAATGGTACCACTGGGGCTCGAACCCAGGTCCCAAATGTTACAGGCGCGCGCTTCTACCAGTGGAGTGGCTATACATCCGTTAACATAAGCAAATCAATAAATATATGATACAAAACGTGCCCTGATGACTTCATCTTCAACCTCCAGTCAGGCCAACTGTAACTTGCTCATTTTTCATCAAAAATGAAAACTGTGAACATAAAACTTGTAGCAAATTTTCTCACGGTTTCAGAAATGTAAAGCATTAAAATTATAGATCAAAGATAAGCATGAATTTTAATGGCCCTAATCTGAACCCTAAAAATCTCAGAAACTTCAATCCTAAAATTTTCTAAGCTCAAGCAAAATTAATGGAAATTATGGACATGGTTAACTTTAGGGCAATGGTATCTACATGTTTTATTCACAAATAAATCATTGATGATGCCTGTATGAAGAGTTCCAAAGTTAGAAAACTTACCTCAAAACTAGAAATTGTGTTTTGAGTTTGAGCTTGTTTCAAGTGATGGTGATGATCAGGTTAGCTTCCTTGAGGTCCCAGGAAGCTAATGTGATGATTAGCTTGAGCAATGGATGGCTGAAATGGTTTGGAGAAGTCAATGTGCAGAGCTCTATTTTTGGAAATGGAGGATGGTGTTAATTGTGTTATAGTTCTATAATAGGGTGTGGGATCAACTCTATATGATGTTTAGAAACTTTAGAAACCAAAAGGCCAAGAAACGCACGTGTAGATTATGAGTTTCAAGTTTTTGGTCAGTTTGTGTGAAAATGGAAGTGTGAAGTGTGACTCTGAGTTCTAGGTTCTTTCAAGGCTTGAGAATTCATGTGTTTATGGTCTAAGGTTCGTGTATGTATAAACAAAAATGTTTGAGAACTTTGGACAATCAGAAGTACAAGTTCCTAGCTTTTGGCTAGGTTACTTGATTTTGAAGAAAAGAGGGAAACAAGTTTCAAGAAGAGGTACAAGCATGGGATTGGTGATTGTAAGTGTTTAAAACATTTCTCATGAGTTATATGACTTGTTTGATCAGAAGAGAACAAGTGCAAGGCTCAAGAAAAAGTTTTGTACAAAAAGTCACTTTATCAAAATGGCAATGTGACCTTTCTTCCAAAAATGAATATAAAGCATGTCCATGCATTAAATGCTTAAAGTGAGGCCTCTAACAGCTGTGTAAACCATTAATTATGGAGTGCCTTACAAGTTTGAGGCCTGTAAAGTAGTTTTTATGCAGCATGGTTTGAATTTGAATTTTGTTCATCACTAAAATGACTTGTAATTAAAGTGATAAAACCCTAACTTCATCTCTTCGATTCTCCCTACTCAAGAATGATCTCATAGAGTTCTTGGACATTTTTTAAAGCTTGTAATATGATCTACAACCCATCTTTGAATTGCTTTTGAATATTACTCTTGGAACTATATGAAAAAGTGACATGAAGTTGGGTTATAATCCTGACCAAATTAGGGCAAAATTTCACTAAGTGTTTTGTTTCATGACCCTATGTTCATAAAATTATAACTTGAGATCCAAGAACTTTTGGAAGGAGTTGTGTAAAGCAAAGTTGTAGATTTCAAGGAGATCTACAACTTTCATGTTGTAAGTTTCTCTTGAATCATCTTGCATCATGGTGAAAAATTTATTCAAAATTGTGAAAAAATATGAAATTTCCAACACTTAAAAAAGTTTCTAAGTTTAGAAATTTTGACTTTTCAAAATGAAATCTTGACTTTTTGATTTCTTGATGAATAAGTTTCATATTTTGACAAGTTTTGATGAATTATGATCTTTGGCACTTGAATTTGACAAAAAGTCACAGTTTGACTTTTCAGTATACAGTTGACTTTTGATCAGTTGACTGAAAAATTCATCTGTCAATCCAATGGACTTGCAATATTTTGAACCATTTCATTAGGTCAAAATGATGCAATTGTACTCTTGAGATCATTCTTTAAACCAATTGACCATTTGCTAGGTCAAAAATCAGAAATTGCCCTTTCCCAGTCAAAACCCTAATTTTTACCATTTTGCCCTTTTGGAGATTTGATCAAATTTCTTGAGGAATTATGGTCCAAACTTGATCAAATGATACATATGAGTTTATAATGTTGATGTGGATTAAAATTATGAAGTTTGACTGTAAATTGGCCATAGTTGACTTTTTCCCCAATATAGTTGATTTTTAGGTCAACAGCTCAATTGACTGAGCAAAAGTGTGATCCAAGGCTTGAAACTTGACATGAGTAATCTTGGGGGTCCATAATGATCCATGAAAGTCACATGGGACATTGGAAGTTCAAAAATCCTTGTGCAAAATCAAACCCTAATTTTGGTCACCAGTGCCTAAGGAGGTGTCTTGAGCTGATCAAACCCTAATGCAGTCTTGAGTCAAGGACATCTTGTGAGTAAATTCTTTATAAGTGAGAGGGAAAATTTTGAGGTACAACAGCTTCCCCTGGTCAATCTTCTTAAATCTAAATAGTTAGACTGGCAATTTTTTCCATTCGTGACTCGAAGGTGGAAGATGATTAGACACTATAATGCCCAGAAATTTGTACTCGGTGATGTGATGGTAGAGGGAATGGGCTTAAATATGAAATTTTGAGAGATGATAGAAAGTTGTTAGAGATGGGCTGGTAGATTCCATCCAGAAGTGATTGTTGAACTGTGTTTGTAATCTGAAACCGGATGAGTATCAGAATGGTGTCCGTTTTTGGAGCATATCTGAACTGTATCTGAAAGAGACTCTGAATGAGTATTAGAATGGCGTCCGTGTCTGGAGATATCTATATTGTATCTGGAAGTTGAAATGAGTTTCAAGACGGCATCTATGTCTGGAGCGCATCTGAACTGTCTCTGAACATTGAATCTGAATGGGTATTAGAATGGCATCTGTGTCTTAAGCGTATCTATATTGTATCTGAAGATTGAAGCTGAATGAGTATTAGAATGGAATCCGTGTCTAGAGCGTATCTATATTGTATCTGAAAATTGAATTTGAATGAGTATTAGAATGGCATCTGTGTCTGGAGCGTATCTATATTGTATCTGAAGATTGAATCTGAATGAGTATCAGAATGGCATCCGTGTCTGGAGCGTATCTGAACTGTATCTGAAAGCTTTGAACATTGTTAATGGTAGTTGTTAACCTTATCTTGAAAAGGGTAAAATGTTAGCTAAAATGTAAAGTCATGTTGTATGAAATGCATGGTATGATGCATTCGTGTTATCAATGTTTATGATATATGGATGTGATGTATGCGTATGTGAGCTAATCTGCTGCACTGCCGTTGGATTTGGAGAAAATAAATCCCTGACCACTGTTGAGGATATGTAAGTCTTCATGTTATGAAGTTGAAGTGTTGATGAATTTCCATCTAGAGAAATAAACTTTGTTGTAAGGGAAATGTTGTGTACTGCTTGTAAAATCCTGTTGGGAAATCCTGAGAAATTCGGCGACTTCTACTGGGGATTGATAACTGGAAGCTTTGTTCTGCTGGGGATAAAACTGCACACTGCGGGGGATTTTATGGAAATAACTTAGAGAGATTTCCCTATCTCTTTAAATCCATCAATGATTGTCTTTCTATTTTGTTTATTTGTAAACAGTAATTAGGTTCAAATGCATATGTTCAACAATAAATCATTGGACGTTTTTGTAAACAAAACACAAGAGTAAAGGAAAATATATAGTTTTGCACTTTCAAAGGGATGTCTTTGTATTGACTTTGAGTAAGTATTTTTGTACAATGAGACAAACATTCTAGTAAGAGAATTCTGTCGTAAAAAATGAAAATTTGATACAAAGAAAAGATAGATATGTGAAATAATCCCATGGGGTTCCCATTCTGCTATAGCCTTCGTATCTCTGAGCATCTTGTCTATTTGTTGCCTCGTCCGAAGATGATTGAATTGATCATAACCTCAGAGTTTATTAGTGGAAGCCAAAGGTTATCTATAAGGTGATCCAACGGGACATAGTCATACGCTTTAATTCCCTAACTTTTTCCTGGACCGCCCTTTCGGGTTTTCAGTCCACCGGGAAACCCTTTTTTGCCCAAGTCGCCCTTTCGGGTTTTCAACTTGCCGGGTGTATAGATTTTTTTTTTGTTTTATCCCTAATTTTTGCCCAAACCTTTTTGGTTCGCCAGGATGCCCTTGTTTTTCCTAGGTGTGTCAACCTAGCGGGTCTCTTATGTGTAGTATCTTTTGACTATGTCTGCATTCGCAGGGTGCGGCAGGTCATCGCCATCCATGGTGGTCAAGATCATTGCTCCACCAGATAATATGTTTTTGATTACAAATGGTCCTTCGTATGTAGGAGTCCATTTGCCCCTAGGATCACCTTACGGTAATATGATACGTTTGATCACCAAATCCCCGACTTAATACACTTGCCGTCTGACCTTTTTGTTGAAATCCTTGATCATTCATTTTTGATACATTTGACCATGACAGACAACAGTAAGCCTTTTCTCATCAATCAAGTTTAGTTGATCAAGTCGAGTCTGGATCCAGTCGCCTTCATTCATCCTTGAATCCTTCATAATTCTTACAGAGGGGATCTGGACCTCAATAGGCAAGACAGCCTCCATGCCGAATACCAGAGAATTGGGTGTTTCCCCGGTTGATGTGCGAGTTATGGTACGATACCCGTGGAGAGCGAATGGTAGCATCTCATGCCAGTCTTTGTATGTGACTGTCATTTTCTGTATGATCTTTTTAATGTTCTTATTTGCGGCTTCGACAACACCATTCATCTTTGGCCGGTAAGGGGAAGAATTGTGATGTTGGATCTTGAACTGCTCGCACAGGGCTGTGATCATAGTATTGTTAAGGTGCATACCATTGTATATAATGATCCTCTCTGGAATACCGTACAGGCAGATGAGATTCTGCTTGATGAACCGGGCAACAACATTCTTGGTAAAGAAAACGAAAGAACTTGCCTCCACCCACTAGGTAAAATAGTCAATGGCCACTAGGATGAAGCGGTGTCCATTGGAGGTTGTTGGCTTGATTTCCCCAATCATATCAATCCCCCACATAGCAAAGGGCCAAGGAGCCGCTAAGACATTCATAGGAACCGGAGGTACGTGCACCTTGTCAGCATAGATCTGACACTTATGGAAGGTTCGAGAGTGTCAATAGCAATTTGCTTCCATGGTAGACCAGTAATAGCATGCCCTTAGGATTTTCTTAGCCATCGTATGCCCACTGGAATAGGTGCCAAAAGTGTCTTCATGTAATTCAGCCATGATCCTTTCATCTTTGACCTTGTCTACACACCGAAGTAACACAGAGTCATGGTTGCGTTTGTTAAGAATGTCGTTACTAAGGAAGAACTTAGCAGAGAATCTCCTTAATAACTTCTTATCATTGACTGAAGCTCCTTCTGGATATTCTTGAGCCTCGAGATACCTCTTGACTTCGTGAAACCAAGGTTGGTCCACTACTTCATCAATATTACTCTTGTGACAGTTTGTTGGTTCATCCATTCGTTCAATGGTAATTGGGGGAGCCTTGTTATCCCATTTAAGTTTAAACATGGACGACATTGTGGCTAGTGCATCTGCTAGCTGATTTTCTTCTCGCGGGAAATGCTCGAAGGTAATCTTCTCAAAATATGGGAGCAATGTCAAAACATGTTCTTTATAAGGGATAAGGTTTGGGTGTTTTGTGTCCCATTCCCCTTTGATCTGGCTAATGACCAAAGCTGAATCTCCGAATACACTCAAGGATTTGATCCCCAAGTCTATGGCAGCTTTGAGACCAAAGATGCACGCTTCATATTCCGCCATGTTGTTTGTACAATTGAAGCAGAGTCTTGCAGTAAAAGGAGTATGACACCCTTCAGGAGATATGAGTACAACACCGATACCATTGCCGAGTGCGTTAGATGCGCCATCAAAAACCAGGGTCCATCAGGATCCTTGTTCAGGTCCGTGATATGGCCTGAATTCTTCATAGTTGTTTAACATCATGATGGCCTCATCTGGGAATTAGAACTTCATGGACTGGTAGTCTTTCATAGCTTGGTGAGCAAGGTGATCAGCTAGTACACTGCCCTTTATTGCTTTTTGGGTAGTATACTGTATGTCATATTCTGTCAGGATCATCTGCCATCTCGCTATTCTCCCAGAGAGGGAAGGTTTCTCGAAGATGTATTTTATTGGATCCATTTTAGATATCAACAAGGTAGTATGGGTCAGCATATACTGTCTTAGCCGGCGAGCAGCCCATGCCAGAGCACAACAAGTTTTCTCGAGCAGTGAATATCTTGTTTCACAGTCGGTAAACTTTTTGCTCAGGTAATAAATACTATGCTCTTTTCGGCTACACTCGTCATGCTGCCCCAGCACACACCCCATTGAATTTTCCAAGACGGTTAGATACTGAAGCTACCGACAGAAAACATAGAGCCACCACCGATCTTTATTTATCCCAGAGGAAGGGGAAATATCGATAAAACCACAGGAGAATGGATAAGATGGTCTTGCGACCAAGAGAAAGGGTAAGGGAGTCGATTATGCGAGGGGAAGGTATTAGCACCCCTCGCATCCATTGTACTCAACGGGATCCATTTTGTTTGTTTGTCTTAAAGGGTGTATTTATCTACAACTATGCTTGCTTAAGGGGAAATGAATGGTTTTTGATTATTGCGTTCGTGAGGGTTTCGCGACCCTTTGCCTATGTATCCAATGAAGGAATCATAACACCGTAGTTCCTCTAGAAAATGGTTTGTTTGTTTTTGTTTTTTAGTGGGCGACGTTAACGCATGCATTCTAGTAATAGGCACGGCCGTTATCGCGGTAGAACGGAGATAACATGCCCTTTGGGGGAGTTTTGATTTGTTGATTGTTTTGCGGGTTTTAAAATAAATTCAAGTAATGATTAAAGAATGTTTTTGGATTCTTAATTTGTGAATGAGAAGTTTTAATTACAAAAGAAGAAAAGGTTAAGAGGGAGACTAAAAACCTAATTGTTTGTTATGTATAAGGATGAACTAAAAGTCTATTTCGACATAAAGCGATCGAAACAGAGTTTAATCGCCTCGTGGGGGTACCTAAGGGAATATGACACCGAAGTTGAGCGAGCAAATAAAGAAACTAAGACTCTAAATATATTTTTTATTGTTTTAAGAAAATAGTACTATAATATTTTTACAACTCATTGTGAAATAAGTATCAAAACCTAATTTTTAACTTATTCGGGGTATTTTATTAAGTTAAATAAAACAAATTGAATTAAAGGATATTAAATAAAAGATTAAGTAAATAACAAAATGAAAGATTAATTTTAAAAAAACATGTTTTTTTGTATTTTTCTCATGAAATAACTATATAAAGAAAAACTAAATAAATATTTGTTTAAGAAGTATATGGTAAAATACATAAAGATAAAGTCTAATGAACTAAAAAGTGGAAAATGCCCCAGCAGGGGTTGAACCCGGGTCCCCAAGATTTATGGTTAGGTGCTCTGCCAATTGAAATATGTTGTTTATTCGTTATAATAATGGTTTAATTAAAACATAAAGGGGAAACAGTAATTGGATTGGTCCAGCAGCCCAATGGGCTGACCCGGCTGGCATTTGATCAATGAAATAGGGAGTGTAACCCTAAGCGCCGCCTCTTGGGAGAAGGAGAGATTGATTCAATTAATTCTTGTTTTTTTCAATAAAACACGGTTAACCAAACATAAACCCTTTGTCTCAACTAAAACTGAATCTTCTTCCAATATTTTTACCGTCCTGTCTCTAAATCACTCAAACCTAACCGAACAGATTCATAACCCTCTTCTCTCTACGCAATTACTCTCATGTTCGATATCTCAATCGGTTACCAACTCTCACATATGTATGGTTTTGTTCTTGTATCTCAGTTTCGGTTCCACAACAACAAGTTCACTATACCGATTTTGATTCCACGATCCATTTCAAGCTCGACACAAACAACTTCAGACAATTTTTGCCACAAACAAATTCAGAGAGTTTTAACACAGAGAAAAGTGCAGATATGAAAAAAAAATGAAAAAAACGATTTCAAAGCTTACTTGATCGGAGACGCTTCGATGGGGATTCAACTATGTTAAGAACAAGAAAATACTTCGGTTCGAGTAGTTTCCCTTTTTCCCTTAAATTTCTCTTCTTATACTTCTGAAAGTCTTTTATTTCTGGAAATTGATTATACTTGTTGAGGATGAATATTTTATTGAATCTTTGTTTGCAGATATTGTTGGGCTTCAGTAACTGCAGGTTGATGAAACAGCACTCGCAGATGGAAGTTTTGGTGGATTGTGTGAATGTTGAGATTGGTTTGATGCAGTATATTTTCTGTTTGTTGGTTTTGGTTTGATGCAGTTTTTCTGGTTTGTTGGTTTTGACTGATGCAGTTTGTTATTTATTTGTTGTGATATGGTTAGTGTAAGGGTTGAGAGTTGTGTGTTAAAGGTGAAGATATGGGAGACTGTTTGCAGAATATCGTGGATGATTTTAGCAGAGGGAAACGGTTTGATGGTGATGATTTTTCTAGGAGGTGAAGAATTTGTGTTAAGGTAATGAGTTTTTTACTTGGATTTTTTTCTGTTGTTTCTTTTTTTGTATTTGTGAATTCTCAATCTCCTCCCCGTATCTCCGTCCCTCTACACATATTATATCAAACATCAGATTGGAATGTAGTAAACTGGTTTTTGATTTTCAGGATGCAGGTTTTGACTTGCTAATTTGGTGCAATGTTACAGCAGTAGTTTTTTGTTGTTTTGTGGTTTGCATTTTGACTGTTTTTGCAGGTTTAAAGCAGTTGCTTTTGGACAATAATGTGCAGGTTTTTTTTGTGTCTTGTTTTGATGTTATTTTTGGTTAGTTTTGGACAGGTTTAGGGTTGGCTTGGTTATGCAGTATGCAGGTTTTTTTT
Organism: Vicia faba; assembly: GCA_948472305.1. Classification (NCBI taxonomy): domain Eukaryota; kingdom Viridiplantae; phylum Streptophyta; class Magnoliopsida; order Fabales; family Fabaceae; genus Vicia; species Vicia faba. The sequence continues at coordinate 1,340,624,983 of OX451741.1, read as the reverse complement.
CTTTTTCTCTCTTACCTCTGAATGATGTAAAGCTTGTTTGGCTTTTTCTCACAATTAATTCTGAAGGGTTTGCATATTTTAGGAAAATGATGACATAGAGGTTTTGATTGTTGGCTTGTTGATTTATTTCTTTTGCTGGTTGTTTATGTTGCTTGTTGTTTTAGCTTTGCTTGGCCTGCTGGCCTGCTGCTCTTTGCGCTATGCTTTGTTTGCTGTTGTTTGTTCATATTGCAGCCTTGCTTGCTTGGCATGCTGGCCTGCTGCTCTTTGCGTTATGCTTTGTTTGCTGTTGTTTGTTCATTTTGTAGCCTTGCTTGCTTGGCCTGCTGGCCTGCTGCTCTTTGCGCTATGCTTTGTTTGCTGTTGTTTGTTCATTTGGCTGCCTTGTTAAAGCTGTTACTTTTTTGTTTGCTGGCCTGCAACTTTTTCTCATTGGCAATTTTTATTTTCTCCCTTTTTGTGAACCAAATAGGACAAATCTTTGTGATTTGTAATTTGGGAGAAAATAAAACATGATAAAAAATATCTCCCTCTTTAACTGATTCCAAACGCAAACCCTTATGATGAGATATCAATCAATTAATTGTTGTTTGAATTTTTTTCATGTGTTTGATTGCTAACTTTTATTCTTTTTCTTTGCTTATTTCATGAACACGAGTATTGGACGGTCCAAAGCGAGATTGAACGATGAAAATACCATGGCGAGGAACAAAGATGAAGACTTGAAGATGAAGACTTGAAGAAACACATATTATTTCTCTCTTTTTTTTATAAATAAAACAAATGTAATTTGTATTTCAATAATTGTAACTTATGATTTCACATGCTCTGTAATCCTGTCCCAAAAATGTAATGAACACGAAAGCTTGAATGATATATTTTTGAATTAATTTTTTGTATGGAAATCCAACAACTCTTGATCTTTGACTGAAAATGGTAATTTCCACTTGAACAATTTAAATGCACCCTTTGACTTTGTAACTTAAACTTTAATAAATTGTGAGCAATTGTTATAACTTGTATTCCAAACAATCATGCGCCTTGTCTTTCAAAATCCAATCTAACTCTCAAGAAAAATAAATGCTTAAGAATTTAATTCCACTTGTTAACTCGAACCCAAAACACCGGTCGCTTGAACCTTGATCTTCATATCATGCCTGAACCACACTTGCACTCTCAACGAGAACCGTAACTTTGATGTCCAAACCATAAGTAACTTGTAACTTTAAACAACCGAAACATGTCTTGATTATCATGAACCTTTAAACTCATTTCTTGTACCCAAACTTGGCATTTGTCAATTTAAACTTCAAACTCTCGAATCAGAGGCTTAGAGACTTTAAGAAGAAACTTGAAATGCGAGGAGGTGAAATTATTAACCTAATGTACTGAGCTTTGAGCCATCTTTTAGGCAGGCGAGAGAAACATCTTCCCAGAAACCAAAGACCTGAAACCCTAACATCTGACCAACAAACATAGGGAAATAACCCCTAATCAAGACTCTGATAAATTTAAGCGAGAGCCAACCTTGCAACATGATGACAAAATTCATTCCACGGTCCACTAATCGAGAACCAGATACGTTTCCCTTTTACCTAATAAGAAAACCTCAAAACAAGATTAGACATAAAGAGGGCGCAACCCTAATACCTCAAACCAAAGCGCCTGATTCCATGAGATGCGGGGTATGCAAATGACTAAGTAATAAAATGATGCAAATGGAATGCAAAGTCCAAATCCAGAAAAAAATAAAAAGATAAGGCAAATTTGGGGTACGACAGCTGCCCCTATTTAATCCTCTTAAACCTGAAGGCGAGATTGGCGTCAGCCTTTCGAGAGTTCAAGGTGGAAGATGATTAAATACCAGGACCCGAAATTTGCCCTGGAGAGATGGTGTGAGTGTTATTCACTAGTGTGAATGTCTGCTTGGGAAAGACAAAACTGGTCTTCTAGTAGACTGGTCATGAGGGATAAAACATGGTTGAAAAAGGGTAGCTTGTACTGGGGTAATGGTGCCAATACAAGGTTCTTAAGGGAGTGGGCGGCAAAGTGACTGAAAGGATATGGTTGACGATGTCATGATGACTGAAAGTAGAATTACTTGACAAAATGATAACTTAAGTGCAATGAGTAGAACTTGATGACGACAAAGAATCTATCACGCGGTATTTCACGACCCAAAAAGAAAGGGAAAGATAATTGGTAAAGATCGGCGTATAATATATGACCTAAGAGAAAGGTAAAGATAACGGGTAAAGATAGACATATGATCTATGACCCAAGAGAAAGGTAAAGTAAGGGTAAGACCTACGGGCGACCTACGACCCTAAAAAAGATAACGTGAGGGTAAGACCTACGAGCGGCTTACGACCCTATGAAAGATAATGTGAGGGTAAGACCTACGAACGACCTACGACCCTATGAAAGATAACGTAAGGGTAAGACCTACGAGCAACCTCCGACCCTAGCAAAGATAACGTGAGGGTAAGACCTACGAGCGACCTACGACCCTATGAAAGATAACGTGAGGGTAAGACCTACGATTGACCTACGACCCTAGCAAAGATAACGTGAGAGTAAGACCTACGAGCGACCTACGACCCTATGAAAGATAACGTGAGGGTAAGACCTACGAGCAACCTACGACCCTATGAAAGATAACATGAGGGTAAGACCTACGAGCGACCTACGACCCTAGCAAAGATAACGTGAGGGTAAGACCTACGAGCGACTTACAACCCTAGCAAAAATAACGTAAGGGTAAGACCTACGAGCGATCTATGACCCTAGCAAAGATAACGTGAGGGTAAGACCTACGAGCAACAAACGACCCTAGCAAAGATAATGTTAGTATTGAGAGTTGGGGGAGTATGACGTACTGGCACCATGGTTTATTTTAGTTGGTAGTGTAATAACAGATGTTAACTGGGAATTATGAGGATGAAATTTTTGTGGGGATGTTTTGTTTATTTGGAGATTGATCCAACTCAGGCTTCATATGCATTTTGAAATGCGGCATGATGATCCATGGATATGCTATGCGTTTGAAGATGCAATGTGATATGTGGTGATGATTATTGTATGCAAAGTGCCAAATGTTAAGCTCATTGGGATTCGTTTCTCATCGTCTTGAGTACCAATATGGATTGGTGCTTGAAAACTGAGAGAATTGAGTTATATCCTTGTCGAGCTCACTGGGGATTAAATCTTGTTGAGGAGATGTAGCTTGATCTGAATTTCTTCACCTGCTAGACAGCTTGTGAATGACTGAATAGAGACATGGATCTCATCAAATTCCCCAAGTTTTCTCTATTGCCAGGGAGGAAAGGGGGCCCGTCTGACTTTCCTTACTTCACAAACCACTTGGGGGTTAGGAAATGGACATTAGTGTCTTCAGATGCCCCTAGTTCACTTCATTGCTGGGGAGTTGCGTGTTTAAACATCTACAGGGAATGATGATGATTTCGAGGACGTTAACTGAACCAAAGTGAACGTCATGACGCTTTTAGCTTGATTGAATTTGTACGGATGACAGGAATTTGCTTGAATAGCTCCCTAAGAGGGGAGGAGGAATGCCCCTGTCTGCAAGGATCTCTTCGAGTGGAATGCTGGAAGATTTGTGTCATAATACAGCGCAAAGTGGCATGCCTCAATATCTACCTCTGATCATGGATTCTTGTATAGATTTGTCGAATCTCGACGTAACTACCCCAGGTTGCACAAATTTTGAATAGGTTACTCAGCTTGATTCCCCCCAGTTTGAAGTTTAAAGAGATTTATCGATGTGATAGCCTCTGATTGACAGCTTGAGGGAATGCCCCAGAATAAGATCATTCTTTGTTTTTTGACAAGTTTCTGCAGTAATTCGTCCTTCGAGATGACCATGTTTTCAATTAATGCTCATCACGCAAGCTTACTTGATGTTCAAGCACTTATTTATATGCAACGAATGTTTGTCTAAGAATGATGATTCTAATGCAAATTCTATGCTTGTCTTGAAGTTCAAGGTTTTTTTATTGAAATGATGTCAAAGCATCAGTTTTTTTTGTTTTTATGAATAGGTGACATGTTACCAAATCAAATTTTAGTACATCCCCGAGGAGTCAGGTTTCCGTATTCTTGCTATAGTATTGCTTTTGAATTAACCCATGCTTCAGTTAGGACTTTTAAGGGTTGTAACGTGGTCTGGTTCACGGTTTTAGAAAAAAAAGATTTAAGGCTCAAAATTATTTGGTTCCTACCCATTCTCCATGATGTTCTCCATTCCTATGTTCAGTTAACTCGATACGAGCACTCATCTCCTGACAAGAGAGTTTGCGATGATTGAGGAACCACCGGGGTTTCTAAGACCCGACAATCACTGGCTTCTTGGCGTCTGATCACTTGATCTTGTTCTTTGCTAAGGATTTTTTTTTTTATTTCGCTTTCCCTAATTTTTTCCTGGACAATTTCTTGATTTTGAAGTTGCAGTCCAGTGGGATGCCCTGACTTTTGCCTAAGTCTCCTGTTTTTTCATGTTTTGACTTAACGGGGCTTTTTGTCTCTTTCTTTTTGAACAAGTTATTGATCTTTGCGCCATCTCTGATTTGTTGGAAGTGGTTGTGGTTGTCTGAGTCCTAGATAGATGAAGAATAATTATTGTGGTATTGTCATTTGTTGACCTCCTGATTGTGCAAGAGATACCCATCGGGATATTATTATCTTCGATGCATGTTGCTGGTAGGTGGCGGTTTATCATTGTGGTGTTGACTTCTCCTAGCCCTTTGATGGATAACCATTGTTGTATCCTTAGGAACTCCCTCTTGACGAGTTCTTGATGTTCGATCGGATTAACTGAAATCTACCCTCCCCAGGGTTAAAATTGAGGGTTTTTCTGTGTAAAAGAAACTCCTACTTCAAAGCTCGAAAGGGTTGACGAGGGTCTATCTTCCTTATAACTCTAGTGTTTAGGGATTTAAAACAATGCACGTACATCGTCAGCAAGGTTTTATTCAAAAGCATACCGTTTGAGAATCTAAGTATCAGATCTTCATCATCCTCCCTCAAGAGTTATTTTTTCTTTTAAATTAAATTAAAAAGAGTTAAGCATCAAAAGCAAGTACAATAACAAAACGTAAATGAGTGAATATGAATGGATTAGTTCAAGACAAACACAGTCAATGCATGGTGATTCAATATAAAAAGACAAACAATTTTGCATACAATGGGTACTGAACAAAACAAGAAAAGTTACAAATGATAATGCAAATGAAATTAGAAATTTCCATGCTCAGGAGACTTCTTCAGCCCTGGCTCATTTGAGGAGACGCTCTTGCAGTCTTGACACCTATCTCAGCAAGGGGATTCAATCCATTATCAGACCCTTTGGAGTGAACGTGATAAATTTGGCAACAAGGAGGTCCTGAATGTTGTTTTTGAATGCCCTACAATTCTCAATTGTTTGGCCTGGAGCCCCTGAATGGAATTCTCCACGAGCACTGACGTCATACCCTCGTGGGAGAGGATTTGGTGTTGGACCCAGCTCACGCAGTTGAACCAACTGATTGGCAAACAACTGAGCGAGAAGTTAAGCATAAGACATGGGAATGGGATCCACCCTCCTTTCAATAACTTTCTTCCTATTTCGTCCTTGTTGCCCCTGGGGTTGTTGACTAAGCTGAAAAGACCCAGATCGTGCTCGTTGAACATATAGTTATCTCTGTGTGTACTGATGGTGATGATGGATTGACTGATGCTGAGTCACACGCGGTTGTTGAGCTGAGATTGTAGCACATGCTCGAGGAACATTAGGATGAAAAAACGATGTTTGACGGTGCAGAGCTTGATCTTGATGATGGACTGGGGCCTTTCTTTTGTTGATAGTATAACTAGTCTCTCCTTCTTTCTTCTTGAGGAGGCCAAAGCAAGGTTTCTTGTTACTTCCATTGATAGAGCTAGATGTACTTTGAATTTTTCCTGACTTGAGGCCATCTTTAATACATTCCCCGATGGTAACCAAGTTCTAAAAGGAGGTCGAAATACTACAGAGTATATGTTGGAGATATGGGTCTGGCAGAGTACCCACGAACAAATAAGTCAGTTCACGATCCAAGAGAGAAGGTTGGACCCTTGCAGCCAGTTCACGCCACCTCTGAGTGTACTCTTTGAAAGACTCTTCAGATTTTTGTACCATCCCCTGGAGCTGAGTACGGCTAGGAGCCATGGCAGTATTGTAATGGTAATGTTTCAAAAAAGCATCAGCAAGCTCTCCCCAAGTACTGGCATGAGATCTTTCCAATTGCATATACCAATCCAACGATGCCCCGGTCAAGCTATCTTGAAAGAAATGCATGAGTAAAGGTTCATTTTCAGCATATGACGCCATTTTGTGACAATAGGAATGGAGATGAGTCTCTGGGCATGAAGTGCCTTTGTATTTGTCAAACTCTGGGACTTTAAACTTGGGAGGAATAATTACCCCAGGCACGAGGCACATTGCAGCAGTATTGAATCTGGAAGCCTTGATACCCTCAAGGGCTCTAAGTCGCTCTTCGAGAGCATGATGCATTTTCGCAGTTTCGGCAACCCCGGCAGTAAGGTTCACTTGGGGTTCATCAAGATCAATAACATCATGATGATCGTCGACATCATTCCTAGGAGCACCGATAGGAGTCTCAACATTTGCATTGTCCTTTCTCTCATTAGCAGAAGTGGAAGGAGCAGTAGTAGTAAGCTTGACAACACTTTGGTGCAGTTCTTCTTGACCCTTGATCACGGCATGAAGAGTTTCCATAAGTTGATTCATGCGAGTACCCATAGTGTCCATATCCCGACGGAGTGCATTCTGATTCTCTTGAAAAAGATCCATTAGCCTTTGCTGGTTGCCTCTGGTACGGTAAGGATGTGGATGAGTCTTCTTTACTGTTTGCGATGATTCAGAGAAAGGGGACCCCAATGAGTTTTTGTTGTGAAAAATGAATGCATGTAGTATGGATGAATGCTTTATCTTCATTTCTGAGGAGACCCAAAGACTCGTCTATCTTTTAAAATTTCCTTTTTTTTGAAAAGCTATATCGACAAGACTTGTCATTGGATTTCCCTAGATATGAGATATATATACATGATGATATGATGTCATGGTATGCTATGGCATGAAGTCTCAGCTCCACATATTCTGGATAACCATTGTGTAGTCCGTTGCACAGGCTGAAAGTAACAGGATCAAAAGTTTGACGTCACAGGCATGGAGTCAAAGTAACCACCCACGAGGTATGTACTAGGGGTTTATCACCTGCCGAACAAGGTTCTAAAGAGTTCTCGAAGTCTACGCTCTTCCTTTGGATATTACCGACGTCCCAATTACTTGGTAATCAGTAATATTCGCAGGAAAAACTCGTCCGAGTGCAATATCGCGTGACAACTACTTCCGGATTACTCCGTTACAGTCTCTGCACTGCACCTAAAAGGCCAGGACGGGTTAATGGTTCTACGGCTCTCAGCTTCTCGAGTTCCCAGGTCGAAAGCAATGATGTCTTCCCGATTACTCGGTAAACATCACTACTTTCAAGGGGACCTCCACTGAGTGGGGGATTTTTATGCCTCCTTCTTCGGGATTACTCCCTCAAAGTTAACATGACTATACCGCCCGTCCTAATCCTATGTGTAACCCAAGTCCGGGTATAGGACTTATCAAAAGTAATCACCAAACCCAACATCACAACGTATCCAGAATATGTGAGTAGCGACAATATATGCAATATATACAAAAGAATAAAATAAATAAAGAAATAAAACAGTAAAGCAAGATAAAGCAAATAAATAAACACCCAAAAAGACAAATAAACAAAACTAAGAAAGACTCGCTAAAGATCCCCAGCAGAGTTGCCAGCTGAAGCTACCGACAGAAAACACAGAGCCGCCACCGAACTTTATTTATCCCAAAGGAAGGGGAAATATCGATAAAACCACAGGAGAATGGATAAGATGGTCTTGCGACCAAGAGAAAGGGTAAGGGAGTCGGTTATGCGAGGGGAAGGTATTAGCACCCCTCGCATCCGTTATACTCAATGGGATCCATTTTGTTTGTTTGTCTTAAAGGGTGTATTTATCTACAACTATGCTTGCTTAAGAGGAAATGAATGGTTTTTTATTATTGCATTCGTGAGGGTTTCACGACCCTTTGCCTATGTATCCAATGAAGGAATCAGAACACTGTAGTTCCTCTAGAAAATGGTTTGTTTGTTTGTGTTTTTTAGTGGGCGACGTTAACGCACGCATTCTAGCAATAGGCATGGCCGGTATCACGGTAGAACGAAGATAACACGCCCTTTGGGGGAGTTTTGATTTGTTGAGTGTTTTGTGGGTTTTAAAATAAATTCAAGTAATGATTAAGGAATTTTTTTGGATTCTTGATTTGTGAATGAGAAGTTTTAATTACAAAAGAAGAAAAGGTTAAGAGGGAGACTAAAAACCTAATTGTTTGTTATGTATAAGGATGAACTAAAAGTCTATTTCGACATAAAGCGATCGAAACGGAGTTTAATCGCCTCGTGGGGGTACCTAAGGGAATATGACACCGAAGTTGAGCGAGCAAATAAAGAAATTAAGACTCTAAATATATTTTTTATTGTTTTAAGAAAATAGTACTATAATATTTTTACAACTCATTGTGAAATAAGTATCAAAATCTAATTTATAACTTATTCGGGGTATTTTATTAAGTTAAATAAAACAAATTGAATTAAAGGATATTAAATAAAAGATTAAGTAAATAACAAAATGAAAGATTAATTTAAAAAAAACATGTTTTTTTTTGTATTTTTCTCATGAAATAACTATATAAAGAAAAACTAAATAAATATTTGTTTAAGAAGTATATGGTAAAATACATAAAGATAAAGCCTAAAGAACTAAAAAGTGGAAAATGCCCCAGCAGGGGTTGAACCCGGGTCCCCAAGATTTATGGTTAGGTGCTCTGCCAGTTGAACTATGCTGTTTATTCGTTATAATAATGGTTTAATTAAAACATAAAGGGGAAACGGTAATTGGATTGGGCCAGCAACCCAATGGGCTGACCCGGCTGGCATTTGATCAATGAAATAGGGAGTGTAACCCTAAGCGCCGCCTCTTGGGAGAAGGAGAGATTAATTCAATTAATTCTTGTTTTTTTCAATAAAACACGGTTAACCAAACATTAACCATTTGTCTCAACTAAAACTGAATCTTCTTCCATTATTTTTATCGTCATGTCTCTAAATCACTCAAATCTAATCGAACAGATTCATAACCCTCTTCTCTCTACGCAATTTCTCTCATGATCGCTATCTCAATCGGTTACCAACTCTCACATATTTATGGTTTTGTTCTTGTATCTCAGTTTGGGTTCCACAACAACAAGTTCACTATACCGATTTTGATTCCACGATCCATTTCAAGCTCGACACAAACAACTTCAGACAATTTTTGTCACAAACAAATTCAGAGAGTTCTAACACAGAGAAAAGTGAAGATATGAAAAAAAAAAAAAAAAATTTCAAAGATTACTTGATCAGAGACGCTTCGATGGCGATTCGACTAAGTTAAGAAAAAGAAACTACTTCGGTTCGGGTGGTTTCCCTTTTTTCCCTTCAATTTCTCTTCTTATACTTCTGAAAGTCTTTTATTTCTGGAAATTGATTATACTTTTTGAGGATGCATATTTTATTGAATCTTTGTTTGCAGATATTGTTGGGCTTCAGTAACTGCAGGTTGATGAAACAGAACTCGCAGATGGAAGTTTTGGTGGATTGTGTGAATGTTGAGATTGGTTTGATGCAGTATATTTTATGTTTGTTGGTTTTGGTTTGATGCAGTTTTTCTGGTTTGTTGGTTTTGACTGATGCAGTTTGTTTTTTTGTTTGTTATGATATGGTTAGTGTAAGGGTTGAGAGTTGTGTGTTAAAGGTGAAGATATGGGAGACTATTTGCAGAATATCGTGGATGATTTTAGCAGAGGGAAAGGGTTTGATGGTGATGATTTTTCTAGGAGGTGAAGAATTTGTGTTAAGGCAATGAGTTTTTTGCTTGGATTTTTTTCTATTGTTTCTTTTTTGTATTTGTGAATTCTCAATCTCTTCCCTGTATCTCCGTCCCTCTACACATATTATATCAAACATCAGATTGGAATGCAGTAAACTGATTTTTGCTTTTCAGGATGCATGTTTTGACTTGCTAATTTGGTGCAATGTTACATCAGTAGTTTTTTGTTGTTTTGTGGGCTGCATTTTGACTGTTTTTTGCAGGTTTATAGCAGCTGATTTTGGACAGTAATGTGCAGGGGTTTTTGTCTTGTTTTGATGTAATTTTGGGTTAGTTTTGGACAGGTTTAGGGTTGGCTTAGTTATGTAGTATGCAGGTTTTTTTTTCTTTTTCTCTCTTACCTCTCAATGATGTAAAGCTTGATTGGCTTTTTCTCACACTTAATTCTGAAGGGTTTGCATATTTTAGGAAAATGATGACATAGAGGTTTTGATTGTTGGCTTGTTGCTTTATTTCTTTGGCTGTTTGTTTATGTTGCTTGTTGTTTTAGCTTTGCTTGGCCTGCTGGCCTGCTGCTCTTTGCGCCATGCTTTGTTTGTTATTGTTTGTTCATATTATAGCCTTGCTTGCTTGGCCTACTGGCCTGCTGCTCTTTGCGATATGCTTTGTTTGCTGTTGTTTGTTCATTTTGCAGCCTTGCTTGCTTGGCCTGCTGCTCTTTGCGCTATGCTTTGTTTGATGTTGTTTGTTCATTTGGCTGCCTTGTTAAAGCTGTTACTTTTTTGTTTGTTGGCCTGCGGCTTTTTCTCATTGGCAATTTTTATTTTCTCCCTTTTTGTGAACCAAAGAGGACAAATCTTTGTGATTTACAATTTGGGAGAAAATAAAACATGATAAAAAATATCTCCCTCTTTAACTGATTCCAAACGCAAACCCTTATGATGAGATATCAATCAATTAATTCTTGTTTGAATTTTTTTCATGTGTTTGATTGCTAACTTTTATTCTTTTTCTTTGCTTATTTCATGAACACGAGTATTGGACGATCCAAAGCGAGATTGAACGGTGAAAATACCATGGCGAGGAGCAAAGATGAAGACTTGAAGATGAAGACTTGAAGAAACACATATTATTTCTCTATTTTTTTTATAAACAAAACAAATGTAATTTGTATTTCAATAATTGTAACTTATGATTTCACATGTTCTGTAATCTGTCCCAAAAATGTAATAAACACGAAAGCTTGAATGATATATTTTTGAATGAATTTTTTGTATGGGAATCAAACAACTTTTGATATTTGATTGAAAATGGCAATTTCCACTTGAACGATTTGAAAGCACCCTTTGACTTTGTAACTTAAACTTTAATAAATTGTGAGCAATTGTTATAACTTGTATTCCAAACAATCACGCGCCTTGTCTTTCAAAATCCAATCAAACACTCAAGCAAAATAAATGCTTAAGAATTTAATTCCACTGGTTAACTTGAACCCAAAACACCGGTCGCTTGAACCTTAATCTTCATATCATGCCTGAACCACACTTGCACTCTCAATGAGAACCGTAACTTTGATGTCCAAACCACAAGTAACTTGTAACTTTAAACAACCGAAACATGTCTTGATTATCATGAACCTTTAATTTCATTTCTTGTACCCAAACTTCGCATTTGTCAATTTAAACTTCAAACTCTCGAATCAGAGACTTAGAGACTTTAAGAAGAAACTTGAAATGCGAGGAGGTGAAATTCTTGACCTAATGTACTGAGCTTTGAGCCATCTTTGAGGCAGGCGAGAGAAACATCTTCCCAGAAACCAAAGACCTGAAACCCTAGCATCTGACCAACAAACATAGGGAAATAAACCCTAATCCAGGCTCTGATAAATTTGAGCGAGAACCAACCTTGTAACGTGATGACAAAATTCGTTCTACGATCCACTAATCGAGAACCAGATGCGTTTCCCTTTTACCTGATAAGAAAACCTCAAAACAAGATTAGACATAAAGAGGGCGCATCCCTAATACCTCAAACCAAAGCTCCTGATTCCATGAGATTAGGGGTATGCAAATGACTGACTAATAAAATGATGCAAATGGAACGCAAAGTCCAAAGCCAGAAAAAAATAAAAAGATAAGGCAAATTTGGGGTACGACAGATACATGATCAATGGTCTTCCCTCGACTGGTGTCATTAAAATAGGAGGTTCTATTAAGTACTCTTTGATCTTGTCGAAAGCAGTTTGGAATTCATCATTCCATTTGACTACTTGATCTTTCTTCAGTAATTTGAAGATTGGTTCACAAGTGGTTGTCAGGTGAGAAATGAATCTGGCAATGTAGTTTAAACGTCCCAAGAATCCTCTGACTTCCTTTTCGGTACGAGGAGCAGGCATCTCTTGTATCGCTTTAACCTTGGCAGGATCTACTTCGATACCTTTATTACTGACGACAAAGCCTAAGATTTTACCAGACCTCACCCCAAATGTGCACTTATTTGGGTTCAACCTCAGCTTGTATTTCTTTAGTCTCTCAAACAGTTCCTGTAAATGGTCAAGATGCTCTTCTTCTGTTTGAGATCTAGCTATCATGTCGTCCACATAGACCTCTATTTCGTGATGTATCATGTCATGAAACAGAGCTACCATGGCACACTGATAGGTTGCCCTAGCATTCTTCAGTCCGAATGGCATAACCTTGTAGCAGAATGTGCCCTACTGTGTGACAAATGTTGTTTTCTCCATGTCTTCAGGCGCCATTTTGATTTGGTTGTAACCTGAGAAACCGTCCATGAAGTAAAACAATTTTTGTTGTTCCGTATTGTCAACTAGAATATCAATGTGGGGAAGTGGGAAATCATCGTTAGGGCTGGACCTATTCAAATCTTTGTAGTCCATGCATATTTGTACCTTGCTGTCCTTTTTGGGCACGGGAACAACAATGGCAACCCATTGCGGATAAGAGGTGACGGCCAAGAATCCAGCGTTGAATTACTTCATGACTTCAGCTTTAATCTTCTCTGACATATTTGGTCGCATTCAATGGACCTTTTGTTTTACTGGAGGACATTCTTCTTTTGTAGGTAGACGATGCACTACGATATCTGCATCAAGTCTTGGCATGTCTTCATATGACTAGGAAAAGACCACAACATAATCATGTAACAACTGAATCAGACGCTCTTTGACACTGGGTTCCAAATTGTCCCCCACCTTGACCTCTCTTTTGTCTTCTTTGGTACCTAGGTTGATTGTGTCCACTGGTTCCTCGTGGGGCTTAATGGTCCTCTCTTCTTGTTGCAGTAACCTGGCGAGTTCCCCTGGAACTTCACAATCTTCCTCACCTTCGTCTTCGGCTTGGTAGATTAGATTTTTAGAGTTACAAAAGGCCATAGCAGAACCGTTACCCATGGGATCCCGAATGGATGTAGACCTGCATTGTGAGTGTGAGTGTGTGTAAGAGTATAGCTATCTTTGAAAGAAATGAAAAATGTAAAAAAAAAAAAAACAATGAGAACAAAGTTTGTATGCAAAAATGTCCATGATTCATTGATGTCATATGGAAATGAGATAATAACCCTTACAAATGTACCATTGTGCCTCAGGTAAGACACGAGGTTTTAAGAGTGTGAATTGTTTTAATATTACAGATCCAACAAAATGTAAAGACAAATTACTGTGGGATAAAAGTGATCGGGATAAAATATCTGGCCTCCCAGTTGCTGAGCCCTCCACTTATAGTTGGGAAGATCCAATCCTCCAGGTTGTAGCTATCTTCATCATCCTCCATGGCACTGACTTGGTGGTTGCTCATCTTCAAGGGCGGTCCTCCAGCACGAGCGCGGCATACAGCCTTCTGGGCACCTAAAGTGAAAACCAGGCCAAACTTGTCAGATTTGTATGGGATATCTGGGAGTTATCCCCAAATAGTGCACCCACCTTCTTCTATCACTGCCATGGCATCCTTCAACAATGACATCCTGGGTGGAGGCCTTGTATCTTGGGAACTTGAGACACAGCCTTGGTCACTGCCACATCTTGCGGAACTTCTTCAAAATGTTGGAATGGAGTTTCAATAAATTCACCATCTAATTCCACATATATGAAGGAATTGAGTCGGGTGATCATATACTCTTCTCCTCCATGAACGATGATAATCTTCCCTTGAATCGGATACTTCAGCATTTGGTTCAACGTAGAAGTAACAACTCCGGCATTGTGAATCCATGGTCGGCCTAGCAAGCAGGAATATGAAGGGTGAATATCCATTACATTAAAAGTTAAATCAAATGTTTGGGTTCCAACTTTTATGGGGATATCCACTTCCCCATGCACCATCCTTTTTGAGCCGTCAAAGGCCCTCACTACTATCGTGCTTGGCTTCAATGTCAATCCCTCACAGTCAAGCCTATCAAGAGCCTTTTTAGGCAACACATTTAGAGACGACCCGATGTCCACCAAAACATGAGCCAAGGTTTTGCCCCTGCATTCCACTGAGACATGCAATGCCTCATTATGCTTCCTTCCTCTTGGCGTTAAATCAGCATCCTAAAAACCTAGACTATTATCTGCAGTCAAGCTGGCTACGCAGTCTTGGAACTGATCGACATGTGTTTCTTGGGGTACATGAGCAGTTTTCAGGAATTTTACCAAGTCTTTTGCATGAGCCTCGGAACATAGTAATAGAGCCATCATGGAAATTTTTGATGGAGTTTTCCCCATTTGCTCGACTACATTGTAGTCGCTTCTTTTTATGATCTTTAGAATTTCCTCTATCTCTTTCCGGGAGGTCTCGGGGATAGCCAATGATTGTGCCTTCTTCCGAACAGGCTCAATCAGAATACTTTTACCTCGAGTCTCAGTTGACTCGGCAACAAGAATATTAGTAGGGGTGATAGCAGGGATTGTAACAACTTTGTCAGTAGGAGTATTATCAGAGATTATTGTAGGATTGGGAACAACCTTTGGAGGAGCAACAACAACAGGAATGATTATTGGTCCAGAAATTGCTTTTGGGGGAGCAATTTATGGAGAGAATATCCTTCCGCTTCGGGTGATCTTGCTAGTCCCTCCAATATTATTGATATCAGAGTCAACTTTCTCAAAACTTGAATCATCGGCATCTCGCCAATCTTGCTTGATACCGTTGTAGTAGACATCCCCTCCATAATTCAATGGTACGGTTTTGTCTGACGAATACGGAATTGGTCCAGGCATTGTAATTATCAAAGGAGCTACTTTTGGAACTGATGTAATTCTAACAGGTCTTTTGGTGGAGACCCTGGAATAGTTGGCGGAAATGGTAACGATGGAAACATCATTATAAGGAATAGGTGGAACATAAGTCTTTTCGAACAAAATTTCCTTGTTGTCTATTAGGCACTGAACGCCTGCTCTCAACAAAGGGCAGCTGGTTGGTGAGGACAAACAGAAATCACAGCTTTCATCACAGCCTGGGAAAACACTGGCATTCAATAAGTTCTTTTTGATAATCAGGAGTGGGGTCATAAGTTTATCAACTGAAGTAACAAATATATCTTCCTCAATGGCGTTGGTATTATGGCTATGCTTGGGCATAGGGGCGGAAATGACATTGGGCTTTTCTGGCGCATCGAATTCAATCTCTTTGGCTTCAAGGAGGTCTTGTACTTTAGTCTTTAGAGCCCAATAGTTGTTAGTGTCATGGTCGGGACTCTCAGAGTGGTATGCACAGCGGGCATTAGGATGATAGTGAGGAGAGGTTGTGTTAGGGTTCTTTGGAGCTTCTTTCAAGGTCACTAGGTTGAATCTTAACAAATGCAGCAATACTTGAGATAGTGTTATATTAATTATGGTGAATTGCCTGACTGGTCTTTCCATTCTTGGTTGGTTGTTTCTTTGCTGATCAGGCGCATGTTTAGGAATCATAATATCCCCCACCATTGGACGACGTTCAGCCCTATCTTGATTTCTCTGAGGATATACATCAACCACTTCTTTCTTTCCGATGAACGGCTTCCTTACAGTAGCATAGGATGCATCTTTTTGAATCTTTCCATTCTTTATCTTGGCTTCTACCCTTTCTCTGGTCAATATCAATTCAGTAAAACCTGCCGATGAACTCCCAATTAATTGATTGAAGAAAGGACCAGACAAGGTGCCCAAAAACATGTCTACCAACTCTCTTTCAGATAGGGGAGGTTGAACTCTTCCGGCCAAGTCCCTCCATTTTTGCGCATAGTCCTTGAAGCCTTTACTTGAAACCATGGCCATACTCTGGAGTTGAGTACGGGTAGGCGCAAGATCAGCATTGTATTGGTATTGTTTGTAAAAGGCTGCAGCAAGATCTTCCCAGTTATGAACATTTGCCCTTTCTAACTGATAAAACCAATCAAGTTGAGTTCCATACAGACTGTCTTAGAAGAAATGTACCCATAAGTCTTTATCAGCGGTATGGGGCTGGATCTTCCTCACATAGGACCGGAGATGCATTTTGGGGCATGAGACTTCGTCATATTTGGCGAACACAAGTGCTTTGAATTTTGGAGGAATGACAATCCCCGATACTAACCCTAACTCCTCAAAGTCCAAGCCAGGCACTTTTTGGATTTCCATTGCACTCAGCTGTTCTTCTAGATGCTTATACTTGTCGCTGGCTGGAGGGTATTATTCTTTAGAATAGTCTTCTTCTTCCTCTTCCTCTTCTGAATCAGACTGAACAACTGTTTCCTTGCCCTTCCCATCTTGATTGGCTTTCTCACCGGATGTCGTTGCAAAGTTTAAGACCCTTCTTGTCTGCCCTTGGAATCTTCTTCCCATGTTTAGAACTCCGGTTATTTTCTTCGTCTTCTTTTTCTTCTCCTCAACCAACAAGGTCTTCAACTCTTCTTGTCCTTTGGCCAGAGTTAAGAACAACTATTGAAACTGTGCATTCTGAGCTTGGAGGTCCTTCACCGTTTGCTCGAGATCCATCTTACTTAAATAAACAGTAGAGAGATGAGGAGACTTGTTTCAAGAAACCTGCTTATGTTATGATGAATGGTAAATGCATATGCAATGATTTCAAGGATTTTAAGATTCAAATTTGTTTTAGACAAAAAGGAAACACACGTTATATTAATAGATTAAAGCTCGAGTACATTAATGCCTTCTTGGGTAAAATAATACAAGAACTCTAAGATAAAAAGGTAGTACGCATCCTCTTTGGTGCAATGTAGGCATTCAGAGTCAGCTCCTTATGAAGTATCCTAGTGAGTTCCAAAACCTTCTTCTCGCTTGCATAGAATTGGGCTTCGAAAGTATGTCGCTCCCCCTTGAGCTGTATCCAATCCCTTTGTAGGTCTTCAAGAGAGGTGGGCATGTCAGGATGTAAGATAGTATATGGAATATCTCCTTCCATGAAAGGCTCAATGATTATCGGGAGAATGGAGGGATAAGGCATCATAAGACTCTGTCTTAAAGCTAAACAGGGGTTGTAGGTGATACCTCCCCTAATGCCAAGTAAGGGGACATTAGGGAACTCTCCATAATGGTCATCAATAGCAACATTCTCTATGGATCGGGAACAACAATGAATATCTGAATTTTTGAGTGTCATCAACCTTTGTGACCACCTTGAACCTTGCTCATTCCTTAATACAAATCGGGGAAGATGTGAAATAAACCATCTTTCCAAGAGAGGGGTACAACACATAAGGACGCCTCTTTTTCTCATAGTGTGAGTGTGAAAAGAATGTAGGATGTCCCCTAGCAATGTAGGCACCGGGTTGCGGGACATGAAGATTTTGACGGCATTCACATCTATGAGTTGGTCGGGATTTGGAAACAAAATCATCCCATAGATGAGGAGAGCCACAATTTCCTAAAAGGCTTGCAAATCCAAGGAGTTCCAACAGTTTTGGGCTTTCTCGAACAAGAACTTTTCTAAGAAACCTTTGACACCACTCCTTGTTTCCCAATGAGTAGTGACATCAAATGAGTGCAAGTGTAGAGCTTGATCAATCTCTTCTGGCTTTGGGTCTCTTTCTGTACCGTTGAAAGGTATTTGATTGAGAATGGGAATTCTCAAGATTCGGGAGAATTCTTCCAAAGTAGGCACAAGTTGATAGTCGGAAAATGTGAAGTAATGGTGTTAGGGGTCAAAGAACTGAAAGTGCACCTTCATCATGTCCTCATCTGTGTTGGAAGTGACCAAGTTGAGTAGGCGACCATGTCTCTCGGTGAATGGAGAGTTTTCAGGAATCCTTGAAGCTAGTTCCTTAAGTTGTGGAGGTATCATTACAAGGTTGACTTGAATAGTTTTCCTGCGAATAGAATCCATGTCCTACAAAACAAGAACAAAGATGAATCCCAAAATCCTTGAAATGTTTAGTGAATGTGTATGATGTTATGATGTTCATGATGTTATGTATAAGTATGTATATACAAACAAAGCAAACAAGTCCTTAGGTTTAGGCTTGCATGGAGTCTCATAGGTAAGTACCCTCTTGAAGTTTAGTTGGCTCAAACTTGTCCTAGTAATAGTAACCGGATTCTAAGGAGCTCAATATCATTGGTTTGTTTCCTTGGTCATTGCTTCAGCACAAGTCTCTTTAATGGCGACCAAAATATCCCAAGAAACCAAACCTCAATGAGTGTAGTATCGAGTATCTACCAACTTCGGACTGCACCAAAGTCGGTCATCTCACTACATCCTAAAGGCCAAGTTGGTCAAGTAAAGGTTCTAAAAGTTCATTAGTGCTTCGTGACATCACTCAGCGGCCCCGTATTCTCTTTGATTAACTCAAAGGCTACCGGTACCCATAAATATGTCGCACTAACGTAGCTATTTCTTAGACCATGTCGGTATACCATGTACAGTTTCCACAATGTATTGCTACTTACCTATAAGGTATCCCAAATCCGGGTAGAGGATTCAAACCCTAAACAAAGAACCATAATGTAAAGCATACAATTCAAACAATGAAAGCAAGTAAATGTGATCTAACCCTAAGGTAACCCCACTTTTAGAATTTTCCCCAGTAGAGTCGCCAGTTCTGTGATACGGTGGGAGAACTAACTTGAAGGTTTTGTGTTTGATCGCAAATGTTGCAGTTAGCAAGAGTCGTCACCGACTTTTCTTTTATCCAAAAGGAAAGGTGAAAAAGCAAAGGAAAGACCTTTGAGATTATTTCTTGAGTTTGGTGGGTAGGTTATGAAAAGGGAAGATATTAGCACCCTTTTCATCCATGGTTTTCCATGGGCTCTTAGTTACTTGCTAGATCACTTGATTTTTGTTTGAAATTATGCTTGGTGTGGTTTTTGAAAGTATTTTGTAAAGAGGCCATTGTTTAGGCAATCTTTGTAATGATTCTCGTTCGTAAGAATGTATACAAAGATGTTTGATCTTTTTCAAAATGTTTTCAAGTTTTATAAGATGTTTTGAAAGTGTAGGTATTTGTTTTGAAAATAGCAAGGATGTTTTGTTTTGAAATTGAGCAAGTAATTAGGAGCATTCTACCTACTCAAAAGTCTTTCATGTTCATTTCCTTTTTCCTTTGACATTGTTATCTTACCATTGATTTGGTAAGTAACCCTATCTTTGGATGTAAACGGAACGGACGTGGGTCATCGTATAACCATGATTAGCAATGTTGCAAGGTATCTTAACATTATTTTTAGGTACTAAGATCATTTGAAAGGCAACTTAGATAGCGTCATCGAGGGACTATGATCTTGTATTTGCTTTGTTTTTGCTAAGATACCTTACATGCGTAATATGGCCATTTTGAATAAGGCAACTGTTGTACCCCAAAATTTCCCCTCGCATTTTTTCCACAAGAAATCACAACTTCAGGCTTTTCCTGATTTTTCATATTGGCTCAAGAATCGGTCAAACAGGCTTTTCTCGTCAGTCAGACAAAATTAGGGTTTTCATTGATTTTCATGGCTCTGGAACAATTCAAGCAGTTTGTTTAGGGTTTGGTTGATTTTGGCTCAACTTTGATCAGGCGAACGTTTCTTTGACATTTGGCCAGGAATTAGGGTTTTTTATGCGCGGTTCCTCAGAAAGGTTTAACTCTATAGTGTTTTTCAAGTTATGCTGAGATGTGGATTGAAACATTTGGATTGAGTTCGCATTGTGTGATTAAATCAGTGAAAGGATACATTTGGATTGAATTTGCAGGGTTTGATTAAAGCCAGTAAAAGGAAAAGACATTTGGGCATGTGTGATTTGACAGTGCATTGCTTTGATTATTCAAGATACCACAATGTTTATTTAATTATTTATTTATTCTAAGTAGGGATAATTGGAATTTATTTCCATTTATTATAATTTAAGAATTATAAATAATAAAATAAATATTTGAAAAAATAAGAAAAGGAATTAACTGATAAAAGATTGGATTTTATTCATCTTTAATTATTCGTTACATTTTTTATTCGAGTACCGTATTTATTTACAAAGTATTCTAATAATGATTACAATAATTAAAATTGAAATAAAACTATCCTAAGAAAATTCCTAAGTCTTCATCTTTCGTCCATTGCTCCAGTGCTCCATGGAATTTTATCTGCAAAAACAAAGAACAAAAGAAAAGTCAATTGCAGATAAAATAAATAGAAGACAGACAATTAATTCGGGTTCATCATTAAAAGCAAATGGCCGGGATCAGTTCGCCCTCTTTGCAAATCACGGGGTTTCTCCCGGTTCATAAAGAGGGATGAAAATGTTTCCAAATTAAATGTGAATGCACAAAGTAAAAAATTGCACATTTCAAAATTGTCAAAACTGCATAAATTCCAAAGTCTCAAACAGCATGATACAAAGTCCAAATCCAAATCAAACTACAGAGTCCAAAGGCAAACAGAATGGCCTAACTAAAGTCATAAACTAAACAAAAGTTGCCCAAAGGATGTCAAAGTACAAAAGGCCATCAAAGCTGTCAAAAGAAGATATGCAAATATCAGGAAAATAGAAAGTATGCAGAGAAAGGTTAGAAGTGCAAGCAATATCATTTCATCATTTCCCAGCCATTGCTTTTTCAGAACTAAAGTACATGATAAACATTATTTAATGTTTTAAGTTGTACTGGAGAGAGAAGAAGAGGAAAAAGAACAGGCTTACTGGCTTTTAGGCTTGAGAAAGAGAAATATAAAACAGTCTGTCAATAGAACAGTAAAGGGGGGAAAATCACAAACAAAAAAGAGAACTCAGAACATAAGCTCCCAAAACCTTCAAACCAGACAGCAGCATACCTGCCTAAGCATCAAACAGCTTAAAACCTGTACAACTCAACCAAGAGCCTTAGCCTCAAAACAGTTTTCAACCTAAGCATAAACCAGCAAACTACTGTCAACAACAAACCTGCAAGACCATAACCTTCAAACTAGATAAAACACCCAGCCAAAGCCTCTAACGTCCTGCATAAGAACCAGAAGCCATAGCCTAAGCCTAAACAGAAAACCATCCAAGGCCATAACCTATCAAACCATCAACCTGTTAAACCTGCTTGAGCCTAAAAGGCTGAAGCCTAAAGCTTCAGGCCTTCCAACCTGAAACATGTAACTCATCAAAAAGCCAAAAACATTTTCAAAGCTTTCACAAGCCCTGAACCTGCGTAAACCAGTAAAACTCTCAACCAAAGCCTCAAAACCTGCCTGAAGCCTGAGAACATAAAACCTGTCCATTTCAAAGCCAACACACAACCAACCAAGCATACTAACCTTGAAATATCCAAACACGTACACACGCCCTCAGAAAATCTTCATCACTGGGCAAGAAAACATTCAAGTCAATCTCAAGCTTAGCAACATACAGGGGCACACCATACCAATAAGCATGTCAAACAAACAAGCATCTCAGTAGGCCAACGAGAGGAAGAGGAAAATCGAGCATACGAGGCAACCCACACAGGCCCTCAGAAAAGATTCCTCACAGGGCAATAAAACAATATTCAAGCATACAAGGTAATAGTCCAACAGAAGGAGCACGCAAAGGCAACCAGAAGGAGAAAGAAGAGGGAAAGCTAGTCAAAACCAATGTTCCAACAATAGCATATTCAGCATGGCCAACATTAACGAGCAAGCATGTCAGTAATCATCATCTCAGAATCAACAAAGGCGACATAAGCATACCAAGGCTAACAAGAGAAGAAGAAGAGAAGCAGGCGTACGAGGCAGACAGAGAAGAAGAAAATATATCATCAAGAGGTTTTCAGTATCATCATCAAACCAACACAAAAAAAAGGGCAAAAGACACAGAGTACCAGAACTCCCAGCAAAGCAAGCTAGTTCATCAGCGCCTTCCCCTCGCCCCTTTGGCCGCCTGAAGCAACTTCCAACCCAGCTTTTCCTCCATCTCCCAAAAGTCTCCATTCCACAAAAGGTATAACTTCTCATTTTTTTTCTCACGCGCCTCCAACAAGAATAATAATAACGCTTCATCAGATTCAATAATCAAGACATGCAAGACACATAAAATTCGAAATTTAAAATGCGTTAAAAAGGCAGAAAACGTCACCTTAATCTCGTTTCGTGGAACCAAGGAGGGAAGAAGAGGACGAAGGAAGCAGCCGGTGGCCATGGGCGAAGGTTGGGATATTCAGTAAGCTTGGGCGAAGCAAACGAAGTGAAGACGAAAACGGCGCTGCAAACCCAACCCTAATCCGTTTTTCCCCAAATTGAAACGAACAATTAACCCTAAACAAAGTTATGAAATGTTGGGCCACAACCCGTTTCCCCTAACCTAAGCCCACTCGTTTCCCTGAATGGCACCCCCTTTCTTTTAATTCTTCTGATCCATTTTACTTGGGCCAAAACAAACCCCCCTTAGCCCATTTTCTTTTGTTTTAACATAAACTAATCTTTTATCATTTTATTTTTATAATTTAACATTTCTTTCACTTATCTTTTATTAATTTAGTCTAAACTAATATCTAATATTTCTTTTTTTTGTTAAATAAAGTAATACCCTTTTTTAAAATATTGTTAATTGTTACATTTTAGAAAATATACAAACATTAATTCTTTCCTAAATTGAAGCATTTTTCTTGTTCCATTTGTACATGATTAATTAAAATGCATTATTTTTTAATATCTAAAAAATGGAATATAAAACATTTTCCTTTCTTTTTATTAAAATACTTTTTTTGTACATATTAACAAAATATAAAACAAAAATAGACAATACTTAACAATATATTTAAATACACATATTCCGCAACTTGTAAATAAAATACATGTACACTTGCACTTACACAATACATTTTACATTTGATACCTATACAATTACTATTCTTATACATTGCTATACATTACATTGATTATATTTTGATCGTAATTCGATTTGGTTGTAATTATCTAAGTCTTATCCCCATTTGTGAATTTGTACCCCCACTCCCGGATACTATTTGTAATAGCGTAGACTTTAAATTCTCGCAATTTATCGCTTTCGAATTATACCATGGTTAGACCTAGGGTTTGTATGTACATAAAATCGAACGCTAGATAACCTAATACAAGACAAATACATGAAATCAATACACAATCACACTTGCACCCCCTAGGTAATCCCACATGTTGCCTTCCAAAATGGGCCATGCTTGCACGTCGAGTTTCTTTGGCAAAACAATCAAATGATCTTAAGTCCCTCGATGACGCTTTTGAAAGTCGCATATCAAAATGATCATGTCCCTTTAAGAAAATTGCCAAAGACACTTGGCACCATTGCATTCATGGTCCATACGATGACCCGCGCCCGTCACGTTAAACTTCCTAAACGCAAGATTGTCCACCAAATTCAATGGTGGAACAAAATTGTTAAAAAGGGGTTGAAAACATAAGAGAAAAACCTTTGAGTACAATAGGGGTAGACAAAACTCTTAGTTACTTGAGATCAACTTGCAAAAACACTTGCCTCCTTTTCAAAAACCACACTCCACAAACACTTTCAAAACAAACTCTCAAAAACATTTGAAACATCTTTTCGAAAAGATACACACTTTTTGTAAAACACTCAAACACGAATCAATTACATGGGTTGCCAAAACAAAGGCGTCTATTTCAAAAACATTTTCAACACACACACATATACCACAATCTCAAGCAATCGAAAATCAAGGCAAGTGATCTAAAAAACCAAGTAACTAAGAGCCCATGGATAACCATGGATGAAAAGGGTGCTAATACCTTCCCTTTTCATAATCTACCCCCCGAACCCACGAAATATCTCAAAAGGTTTTTCCTGTGCTTTTTAACCTTTCCTTTAGGATAAAATAAAAAGTCGGTGGCGACTCTTGCTCAACCGAACAAGTGCGAATACAAACGCAAAACTCAAGTCAGTTCTCCCACCGTATCACAGAACTGGCGACTCTGCTGGGGATAAACTTAAAAGTGGGGTTACCTTAGGGTTTAGATCACCTTTGTTTTCAATTGATTGCTTTATCTGCTTTTACATTTGTGGGCTTTGCATCAGAGTTTCATAGATCCTAACCCGGATCTGGGGAATACCTTTTTTAGGTAGCATAATCTGTGAGGGACCTGTCCGGGGTATACCGACATGGGTGAAGCAGTGGCTACGTTGGTGTGGCACCTTGGTCTGTACCGATATCCCTTATGTTGAAACATGGAGAATATGGGTCTTCCAAGGAGTCATTAAGCACCAACCGACCTTAGAACCCTAAATTGACCCAACTTGGCCATTAGAACAGTAGCAGTATGCTACGCTCATTGAGGCTAAACTCTCGCGATGGTTCCGGCCGCAAGAAAAGATAGTGATGCTGGAGTTATGACCGATTGAGGGTAGTCAATGACATTGAGATCCTCTAGAACCCGGTTACTTTTAATAGGACAGGTTTTAACCAACGAAACTGAAAGAGGGTAGTACCTGAACCTCATGCAAGCCTAAACCTAAGGACTTGTTTGCTTTGTTTGAATATGTTTGTCTGTATATACACTCACTTGTTTTTTGCATACATGTACATCATAACATCATACCATAGCATTTTCAATAACCTTTTCAAGGATCTTGAGGGTCTGTTGATGCAGGGATACGTTGAACCAAACGTCTACCAAGGGGCAAGAGGTTTCTCCTCTAACCAATGCCAATCAAAGTTCAAGTGAAACAACTTGAATCAGTGGCTATGACCCACTTGACATGGTGAGCTTGATTCTCGTGGAAAGACATCCACCAGTGCACAGTTCTCCAAATCAAAGATCAAGTACAATAATTTGAATCAGAGGCTATGACCCACTTCACATGGTGAGCTTGATTCTCGTTGAAAGACATCCACCGGTGCAAAGTTCTCTAATCCAAGAGCAAAGTTCAACCTCTAACATTTTCTTGTGTTTACCCCAAGAGATCCTTGAAAGCATGTATCCACATATCATGCATTGCATTTTGACAGTTTTTCCTTTTTCAGGTTTCCTTACTCTCATACTGTTTATTTCAGTAAGAGATGGCTCTAGAAAGGTCTGTCAAAGACATCCAAGACCAGACTGCTCAGTTGCAGGAAATGTTCCTGAACTTGTCTCTGGGGCAAGAAAAAATGAAAGCTCTCCTCACAAAGGGCTTGGAGAATTCAAACAATGCCAGGAGTGATCAGCTTGCGGAGCTGCAGTTTGATCTGGCAACATTGAGGATCCAAGTGATGGGACAGTTGGTGGGCCAGATGGCTCTCATCCAAGACCTGTCTCAAAGACAAGAGGAACTCAGAGTTCTCGTCCGCCAACTGCTTCAAAACAACCAATTGGGGCAAACATCTGAGGTTGAAGAGCAGGTCACCGCTCAGCCTCCATCCACTCAAGAAGACAAGGGGAAGGCTCCTTTGCTTGCTTCAGGGTCACAAGCCCATCAACAACCTCGCCAGCGTCAACGGGGTAATCGGCGTACGCAAGAAACATCGGGAAGACAGTTCACGTAGACTGAGATACCATCATTCTTCATACTGAAGCGCCTGTTGGAGGTCAACCTGCTTACTTTAAGGGATCCTCCTCGGAAGCTCAATACCTCCTCTCCTAACTATCGTCCCGACGCATTTTATGTTTACCACTCCTACAGCCCGGGACACGACACCGAGGACTGTTGGGCCTTGAAGAACAAGATTCAAGATCTGATCGACATTGGAGTGTTGGAATTCATGCCAGACGGCGAGATGAAAATCTTCCGTTAAGGAGTTCTCCACCTGGAGTGACAGAGATCAAGCTGAAAGACTTTTGCTTCATTTTGAATTTTCAAAGTTGTAATTTCTTTTGTTAATCAAACAATTAACTGTTGATGTTAAACTCTGTTTCATTAATGCATTGCATATGTTTGTCTTGAATTCATCCATTCGTTTTCACTACTCTTGTGCTTTCTTTATGATATTCGACTCTTGATAAAAGGTTACAAGCCTTTAGAGGGAGGATGACGAAACAATACCATAATCTCATACAATATGCTTTTGAACAGACCTTGCTGATGATGTACAGGCATTTCTTTCAATTCCCAAACACTGGAGTTATAAGGAAGTTAATCCCTAGTCAACCCCTTCGAGCCAAAGAAGTAGGAGTTTTCTGTTCTAAACGATCAAAACCTTTGATATAAACCTGGGGCAGGGTAGTATCTCAGTTAATTCAAAAGAAAATGCGCATTGAAATCGCAAACTCTCAGTTCGTAATACAATGGACGATGTCAAAGAAAAAGAAAAGCATTCCTTTGGAATCAAAAGACAAGGGTGGTTCCCTATCACATAGGCAGTCAATCTCTCAAAAGAGAAAAGCCCACCAAGCCAAAACCTATAAAGGAGGCTTAAGAAAGCTGGGGCATCCCGCTGACTGTAATCTCGAAAATGGGAACAGTCAAGCAAAAGTTAGGGATAACAAATCAAAATCAAAATAGTGAGGTCATTACAAATCCTCAACAACATGAAAAATGTTGAAAAAGAAAAAGGAGATGATGATTGTCTCCCCAAATTCAACTGGTGAACCATCGCCCAAAAAGTCATTCCAAACTCAAAACAGAGTGCGACGCACAATTAACTGAGCTTAGGTGTGAAGAACATCACGAAGAGCGGGTGGGTACAAATATACTTTGAGCCTTTATCCCTTATTTCTTAGACCGTGAACCAGGCCACGTTACAACCCTTTAAAAGTCCTAATTGAATCATGGGTTAGTTCGAAAGCATATTGTTACAAAAGGTATCCTGACTCCTGTAAGGCTTTGCTCTAAATCATATGTTGATTTGTCTTATAAAAAGTTTTCTGCTAAAAAACGCATTTTTCAAAACTTCGAGACAAACATAAACTTTGCATTGCTTGAATATCACTGTCTGCATTTGGCTTTTTGTTTGACAGCGAAGAAATTCATACAGCGAATGTTCGGAGGAACGAAAACTCTCTCAGTGAACATAATCACTTCAAAAGGATGACACTTCCAACGACAAATCTCCTATCAACAAGGGGCATGACATAGCACCATCCAGTTAACCTGGGGCAGTCCAGTCAAGGTTTCGACAGATCTTTCAAAGTTCAGTTAACCTGGGGCAGTCCAGTCAAGATTTCAAGAAATCTCTCAATCCGCAGAGTAATCTGATTCAAGACTCCTTCATCATCACTTGGGGCATTCGAATGTCAAAAGTGTTCAATCATTCCTTCGCCACCTGCTGGAAATTACAACCGCCAACAGATCAACTATCACAATTCCAGATTCGATTCCTGTATCTAGCCAGGGCATATCTGTGAGTGATTGATTGTAGATTCGATACCTGTTTCCAGCCAGGGCATGTCTGCATAAGGAGTTTAGAGATTCGATACCTGTATCCAGCCAGGGCACGTCTGTAAGCAACCTTTTGAAGTTCCAGATCAACACCTGTAACAAGCCAGGAAAATATCTGTGAACGACCGATTGTGGATTAACACCTGTAACAAGCCAGGGAATTATCTACATCACCACTTGGGGCATTCGAATGTCAAAAGTGTTCAACAATTCCTTCATCACCTGTTTGAAGATATGGTCCAGATGTGCTCCAGACACGGTTGCCATTCTGTTACCTTTCTTAAGTTCCAGATCAACACCTGTAACAAGCCAGGAAAATCTCTGTGAACGACCGATTATGGATTAACACCTGTAACAAGCCAGGAAATTATCTACATCACCACTTGGGGCATTCGAATGTCAAAAGTGTTCAACAATTCCTTCATTACCTGTTGGAAGATACGGTCCAGATGTGCTCCAGACACGGTTGCCATTCTGTTACCTTTCTTAAGTTCCAGATCAACACCTGTAACAAGCCAGGAAAATATCTGTGAACGACCGATTATGGATTAACACCTGTAACAAGCCAGGAAATTATCTGCATCACCACTTGGGGCATTCGAATGTCAAAAGCGTTCAACAATTCCTTCATCACCTGTTGGAAGATACGGTCCAGATGTGCTCCAGACACGGTTGCCATTCTGTTACTTTTCTTAAGTTCCAGATCAACACCTGTAACAAGCCAGGAAAATCTCTGTGAACGACCGATTGTGGATTAACACCTGTAACAAGCCAGGAAATTATCTACGTCACCACTTGGGGCATTCGAATGTCAAAAGTGTTCAATAATTCCCTCATCACCTCAGAAGATTGATATAGTTCAAGATGTAACCCAAGATTTGGTGACATTCTATAACTCATTCAGACTTGCATCCAGATATAGTTCAAGATGTGACCCAAGATTTGGCGACATTCTATAACTCATTCAGACTTGCATCCAGATATAGTTCAAGATGTGACCCAAGAGATGGCAACATTCAGTAACTTATTCCGGATCGGCACCACTTGGGGCATTCGAATGTCAAAAGTGTTCAACAATTCCTTCATCACCTGTTGGAAGATGCAGTTTTACACGGACTCATCATGAAGCAACCCTACACCGGTTCCTTCTGAAAACCTCAGATGCAGTTTTACACGGACTCATCATGAGGAAACCCTACGCCGGTTCCTTCTCATAATCAAAAGATTCTTGCCTTCCCCCAAAAACAGTCAGGTTCCTCCTATCCCCAGCAGAGTTCATCAAATTCCCCAACATAACATATCAGTGGAATCCCCAGCGGAGTTCTCATCAAACCCCAACGGAGTCATCTTCTCCTACCGGTGTATTCTTGCAACCATCATCCCTAGCGGAAACGAAGAACTTTACTCTTCAACATCAGCCCAGGATTTAATTCCCCGGCCGGTCGTCAAGGATTTATTTTCCTAGACGAAAATAAATTCATAGACATTTCACATTTCATACATCCTGCTTACATACATGATAAAGTTCATACAACACTATCTCATTTTGAGCATCATGACATCACACATTTCATACATCATGACATTACATACAACTGATGTTTTGCCTTTTCAGGAAAAGGTCAATCCCAAAGATGATTACTATCAACTATCGCAATTCCAGATTCGATTCATGTATCTAGCCAGGGCACATCTGAAGAGTTTGAAGATTCGATTCCTGTATCCAGCCAGGGCATATCTGTTGACGACTATTTCCAGATTCGATTCCTGTATCCAGCCAGGGCATATCTGTTGACGACTATTTCCAGATTCGATTTCTGTATCCAGCCAGGGCATATCTGTTGACGACTAATTCCAGATTTGATTCCTGTATCTAGCCAGGGCACATCTGGAGAGTTTGAAGATTCGATTCCTGTATCCAGCCAGGGCATATCTGTTGACGACTATTTCCAGATTCGATTCCTGTATCCAGCCAGGGCATATCTGTTGACGACTATTTCCAGATTCGATTCCTGTATCCAGCCAGGGCATATCTGTTGACGACTATTTCCATATTCGATTCCTGTATCCATCCAGGGCATATCTGTTGACGACTAATTCCAGATTCAATTCCTGTATCTAGCCAGGGCACATCTGAAGAGTTTGAAGATTCGATTCCTGTATCCAGCTAGGGCATATCTGTTGACGACTAATTCCAGATTCGATTCCTGTATCCAGCCAGGGCATATCTGTTGACGACTATTTCCAGATTCGATTCCTGTATCCAGCCAGGGCATATCTATTGACGACTAACTCCAGATTCGATTCCTGTATCCAGCCAGGGCACATCTGAAGAGTTTCCAGATTCGATTCCTGTATCCAGCCAGGGCATATCTGTTGACGACTAATTCCAGATTCGATTCCTGTATCCAGCCAGGGCATGTCTGAAGAGTTTGAAGATTCGATTCCTGTATCCAGCCAGGGCATATCTGTTGACGACTAATTCCATATTCAATTCCTGTATCCAGCCAGGGCATATCTGCACGAAGAGTCTGAAGATCAACGCCTGTAACAAGCCAGGAAACATCTTCCTTTCTCAAAGTACGCAAGTTCTCGCTAAGGAATCTCTTACGCGATCAACACTTCCAAATGGCATCTATAAGCCCATTCCCGACAAGGTTCTGTCACACTTCTAGATGGCATCTATAAGCCCATCCTCCTACAAACATTTCTAGATGGCATTTTTAAGCCCATCACCAAATGGCATCTTTAAGCCCATTCCCTCTACCGTCACGTCACCGAGTGCAAATTTTCTGGGCACTTTAGTGTCCAATCTCCTTTTACCTTCGAGTCGCGAAAGGCAAATTTGCCAATCTAACTCTTCAGGTTCAAGAAGATTGAACAGGGGCAACTGTTGTACCCCAAAATTTGCCCTCGCATTTTTTCCACAAGAAATCACAACTTCAGGCTTTTCCTGATTTTTCAGATTGCCTCAAGAATCGGTCAAACAGGCTTTTCTCGTCAGTCAGACAAAATTAGGGTTTTCATTGATTTTCATGGCTCTGGAACAATTCAAGCAGTTTGTTTAGGGTTTGGTTGATTTTGACTCAACTTTGATCAGGCGAACGTTTCTTTGACATTTGGCCAGGAATTAGGGTTTTTTATACGCGGTTCCTCAAAAAGGTTTAACTCTACAGTGTTTTTAAAGTTATGCTGAGATGTGGATTGAAACATTTGGATTGAGTTCGCACTGTGTGATTAAATCAATGAAAGGATACATTTGGATTGAATTTGCAGGGTTTGATTAAAGCCAGTAAAAGGAAAAGACATTTGCGCATGTGTGATTTGATAGTGCATTGCTTTGATTATTCAAGATACCACAATGTTTATTTAATTATTTATTTATTCTAAGTTGGGATAATTGGAATTTATTTCCATTTATTATAATTTAAGAATTATAAATAATAAAATAAATATTTGAAAAAAGAAGAAAAGGAATTAACTGATCAAAGATTGGATTTTATTCATCTTTAATTATTCGTTACAATTTTTATTCGAGTACCGTATTTATTTACAAAGTATTCTAATAATGATTACAATAATTAAAATTGAAATAAAACTATCCTAAGAAAAGTCCTAAGTCTTCATCTTCCGTCCATTGCTCCAGTGCTCCATGGAATTTTATCTGCAAAAACAAAGAACAAAAGAAAACTCAATTGCAGATAAAATAAATAGAAGACAGACAATTAATTCGGGTTTATCATTAAAAGCAAATGGTCGGGATCAGTTCGCCCTCTTTGCAAATCACGGGGTTTCTCCCGATTCACAAAGAGGGATGAAAATGTTTGCAAATTAAATGTGAATGCACAAAGTAAAAAATTGCACATTTCAAAATTGTCAAAACTGCATAAATTCCAAAGTCTCAAACAGCATGATACAAAGTCCAAATCCAAATCAAACTACTATAGAGTCCAAAGGCAAACAGAATGGCCTAACTAAAGTCACAAACTAAACAAAAGTTGCCCAAAGGATGTCAAAGTACAAAAGGCCATCAAAGCTGTCAAAAGAAGATATGAAAATATCAGGAAAATAGAAAGTATGCAGAGAAAGGTTAGAAGTGCAAGCAATATCGTTTCATCATTTCCCAGCCATTGCTTTTTCAGAACTAAAGTACATGATAAACATTATTTAATGTTTTAAGTTGTACTGGAGAGAGAAGAAGAGGAAAAAGAACAGGCTTACTGGCTTTTAGGCTTGAGAAAGAGAAATATAAAACAGTCTGTCAATAGAACAGTAAAGGGGGGAAAATCACAAACAAAAAAGAGAACTCAGAACATAAGCTCCCAAAACCTTCAAACCAGACAGCAGCATACCTGCCTAAGCATCAAACAGCTTAAAACCTGTACAACTCAACCAAGAGCCTTAGCCTCAAAACAGATTTCAACCTAAGCATAAACCAGCAAACCACTGTCAACAACAAACCTGCAAGACCATAACCTTCAAACTAGATAAAACACCCAGCCAAAGCCTCTAACGTCCTGCATAAGAACCAGAAGCCATAGGCTAAGCCTAACCAGAAAACCATCCAAGGCCATAACCTATCAAACCATCAACCTGTTAAACCTGCTTGAGCCTAAAAGGCTGAAGCCTAAAGCTTCAGGCCTTCCAACCTGAAACTTGTAACTCATCAAAAAGCCAAAAACATTTTCAAAGCTTTCACAAGCCCTGAACCTGCGTAAACCAGTAAAACTCTCAACCAAAGCCTTAAAACCTGCCTGAAGCCTGAGAACATAAAACATGTCCATTTCAAAGCCAACACACAACCAACCAAGCATACTAACCTTGAAATATCCAAACACGTACACACGCCCTCAGAAAATCTTCATCACTGGGCAAGAAAACGTTCAAGTCAATCTCAAGCTTAGCAACATACAGGGGCACAACATACCAATAAGCATGTCAAACAAACAAGCATCTCAGTAGGCCAACGAGAGGAAGAGGAAAATCGAGCATACGAGGCAACCCACACAGGCCCTCAGAAAAGATTCCTCACAGGGCAATAAAACAATATTCAAGCATACAAGGTAATAGTCCAACAGAAGGAGCACGCAAAGGCAACCAGAAGGAGAAAGAAGAGGGAAAGCTAGTCAAAACCAATGTTCCAACAATAGCATATTCAGCTTGGCCAACATTAACAAGCAAGCATGTCAGTAATCATCATCTCAGAATCAACAAAGGCGACATAAGCATACCAAGGCTAACAAGAGAAGAAGAAGAGAAGCAGGCGTACGAGGCAAACAGAGAAGAAGAAAATATATCATCAAGAGGTTTTTAGTATCATAATCAAACCAACACAAAAAAAAGGGTAAAAGACACAGAGTACCAGAACTCCCAACAAAGCAAGCTAGTTCATCAGCGCCTTCCCCTCGCCCCTTTGGCCGCCTGAAGAAACTTCCAACCCAGCTCTTCCTCCATCTCCCAAAAGTCTCCATTCCACAAAAGGTATAACTTCTCATTTTTTTTCTCACGCGCCTCCAACAAGAATAATAATAACGCTTCATCAGAATCAATAATCAAGACATGCAAGACACATAAAATTCGAAATTCAAAATGCATTAAAAAGGCAGAAAACGTCACCTTAATCCCGTTTCGTGGAACCAAGGAGGGAAGAAGAGGACGAAGGAAGCAGCCGGTGGCCATGGGCGAAGGTTGGGCTGTTCAGTAAGCTTGGGCGAAGAAAACGAAGTGAAGACGAAAACGGCGCTGCAAACCCAACCCTAATCCGTTTTTCCCCAAATTGAAACGAACAATTAACCTTAAACAAAGTTATGAAATGTTGGGCCATAACCCGTTTACCCTAACCTAAGCCCACTCGTTTCCCTGAATGGCACCCCCTTTCTTTTAATTCTTCTGATCTATTTTACTTGGGCCAAAACAAACCCCCCTTAGCCCATTTTCTTTTGTTTTAACATAAACTAATCTTTTATCATTTTATTTTTATAATTTAACATTTCTTTCACTTATCTTTTATTAATTTAGTCTAAACTAATATCTAATATTTCTTTTTTTTGTTAAATAAAGTAATACCCTTTTTTAAAATATTGTTAATTGTTACATTTTAGAAAATATACAAACATTAATTCTTTCCTAAATTGAAGCATTTTTCTTGTTCCATTTGTACATGATTAATTAAAATGCATTATTTTTTAATATCTAAAAAATGGAATATAAAACATTTTCCTTTCTTTTTATTAAAATACTTTTTTTTACATATTAACAAAATATAAAACAAAAATAGACAATACTTAACAATATATTTAAATACACATATTCCGCAACTTGTAAATAAAATACATGTACACTTGCACTTACACAATACATTTTACATTTGATACTTATACAATTACTATTCTTATACATTGCTATACATTACATTGATTATATTTTGATCGCAATTCGATTTAGTTGTAATTATCTAAGTCTTATCCCCATTTGTGAATTTGTACCCCCACTCCCGGATATTATTTGTAATAGCGTAGACTTTAAATTCTCGCAATTTATCGCTTTCGAATTATACCATGGTTAGACCTAGGGTTTGTATGTACATAAAATCGAACGCTAGATAACCTAATACAAGAAAAATACATGAAATCAATACACAATCACACTTGCACCCCCTAGGGTAATCCCACATGTTGCCTTCCAAAATGGGCCATGCTTGCACGTCGAGTTTCTTTGGCAAAACAATCAAATGATCATAAGTCCCTCGATGACACTTTCGAAAGTCGCCTATCAAAATGATCAAGTCCCTTTAAGCAAATTTCCAAAGACACTTGGCACCATTGCATTCATGGTCCATACGATGACCCGCGCCCGTCCCGTTAAACTTCCTAAACGCAAGATTGTCCACCAAATTCAATAGTGGAACAAAATTGTTAAAAAGGGGTTGAAAACATAAGAGAAAAACCTTTGAGTACAATAGGGGTAGAAAAAACTCTTAGTTACTTGAGATAAACTTGCAAAAACACTTGCCTCCTTTTCAAAAACCACACTCCACAAACACTTTCAAAACAAACTCTCAAAAACATTTGAAACATTTTTTCGAAAAGATACACACTTTTTGTAAAACACTCAAACACGAGTCAATTACATGGGTTGCCGAAAAAAAGGCGTCTATTTCAAAAACATTTTCAACACACACACATATACCATAATCTCAAGCAATCGAAAATCAAGGAAAGTGATCTAAAAAACCAAGTAACTAAGAGCCCATGGATAACCATGGATGAAAAGGGTGCTAATACCTTCCCTTTTCATAATCTACCCCCCGAACCCACGAAATATCTCAAAAGGTTTTTCCTGTGCTTTTTAACCTTTCCTTTAGGATAAAATAAAAAGTCGTTGGCGACTCTTGCTCAACCGAACAAGTGCAAATATAAACGCAAAACTCAAGTCAGTTCTCCCACCGTATCACAGAACTGGCGACTCTGTTGGGGATAAACTTAAAAGTGGGGTTACCTTAGGGTTTAGATCACCTTTGTTTTCAATTGATTGCTTTGTCTGCTTTTACATTTGTGGGCTTTGCATCGGAGTTTCATAGATCCTAACCCGGATCTGGGGAATACCTTTTTTAGGTAGCATAATCTGTGAGGGACCTGTCCGGGGTATACCGACATGGGTGAAGCAGTGGCTACGTTGGTGTGGCACCTTGGTCTGTACCGATATCCCTTGTGTTGAAACAGGGAGAATATGGGTCTTCCAAGGAGTCATTAAGCACCAACCGACCTTAGAACCCTAAATTGACCCAACTTGGCCATTAGAACAGTAGTAGTATGCTACGCTCATTGAGGCTAAACTCTCGCGATGGATCCGGCCGCAAGAAAAGATAGCGATGCTGGAGTTATGACTGATTGAGGGTAGTCAATGACATTGAGATCCTCTAGAACCCGGTTACTTTTAATAGGACAGGTTTTAACCAACGAAACTGAAAGAGGGTAGTACCTGAACCTCATGCAAGCCTAAACCTAAGGACTTGTTTGCTTTGTGTGAATATGTTTATCTGTATATACACTCACTTGTTTTTTGCATACATGTACATCATAACATCATACCATAGCATTTTCAATAACCTTTTCAAGGATCTTGAGGGTCTGTTGATGCAGGGATACGTTGAACCAAACGTCTACCAAGGGGCAAGAGGTTTCTCCTCTAACCAATGCCAATCAAAGTTCAAGTGAAACAACTTGAATCAGTGGCTATGACCCACTTGACATTGTGAGCTTGATTCTCGTGGAAAGACATCCACCAGTGCACAGTTCTCCAAATCAAAGATCAAGTACAATAATTTGAATCAGAGGCTATGACCCACTTGACATGGTGAGCTTGATTCTCGTGGAAAGACATCCACTAGTGCAAAGTTCTCTAATCCAAGAGCAAAATTCAACCTCTAACATTTTCTTGTGTTTACCCCAAGAGATCCTTGAAAGCATGTATCCACATATCATGCATTGCATTTTGACAGTTTTTCCTTTTTCAGGTTTCCTTACTCTCATACTGTTTATTTCAGTAAGAGATGGCTCTAGAAAGGTCTGTCAAAGACATCCAAGACCAGACTGCTCAGTTGCAGGAAATGTTCCTGAACTTGTCTCTGGGGCAAGAAGAAATGAAAGCTCTCCTCACAAAGGGCTTGGAGAATTCAAACAATGCCAGGAGTGATCAGCTTGCAGAGCTGCAGTTTGATCTGGCAATATTGAGGATCCAAGTGATGGGACAGTTGGTGGGCCAGATGGCTCTCATCCAAGACCTATCTCAAAGACAAGAGGAACTCAGAGTTCTCGTCCGCCAACTGCTTCAAAACAACCAATTGGGGCAAACATATGAGGTTGAAGAGCAGGTCACCGCTCAGCCTCCATCCACTCAAGAAGACAAGGGGAAGGCTCCTTTGCTTGCTTCAGGGTCACAAGCCCATCAACAACCTCGCCAGCGTCAACGGGGTAATCGGTGTAAGCAAGAAACATCGGGAAGACAGTTCACGGAGACTGAGATACCATCATTCTTCATACTGAAGCGCCTGTTGGAGGTCAACCTGCTTACTTTAAGGGATCCTCCTCGGAAGCTCAATACCTCCTCTCCTAACTATCGTCCCGACGCATTTTGTGTTTACCACTCCTACAGCCCGGGACACGACACCGAGGACTGTTGGGCCTTGAAGAACAAGATTCAAGATCTAATCCACATTGGAGTGTTGGAATTCATGCCAGACGGCGGGATGAAAATCTTCCGTTAAGGAGTTCTCCACCTGGAGTGACAGAGCTCAAGCTGAAAGACTTTTGCTTCATTTTGAATTTTCAAAGTTGTAATTTCTTTTGTTAATCAAACAATTAACTGTTGATGTTAAACTTTGTTTCATTAATGCATTGCATATGTTTGTCTTGAATTCATCCATTCGTTTTCACTACTCTTGTGCTTTCTTTATGATATTCGACTCTTGATAAAAGGTTACAAGCCTTTAGAGGGAGGATGACGAAACAATACCATAATCTCATACAGTATGCTTTTGAACAGACCTTGCTGATGATGTACAGGCATTTCTTTCAATTCCCAAACACTGGAGTTATAAGGAAGTTAATCCCTAGTCAACCCCTTCGAGCCAAAGAAGTAGGAGTTTTTTGTTCTAAACGATCAAAACCTTTGATATAAACCCGGAGCAGGGTAGTATCTCAGTTAATTCAAAAGAAAATGCGCATTGAAATCGCAAACTCTCAGTTCGTAATACAACGGACGACGTCAAAGAAAAAGAAAAGCATTCCTTTGGAATCAAAAGACAAGGGTGGTTCCCTATCACATAGGCAGTCAATCTCTCAAAAGAGAAAAGCCCACCAAGCCAAAACCTATAAAGGAGGCTTAAGAAAGCTGGGGCATCCCGCTGACTATAATCTCGAAAATGGGAACAGTCAAGCAAAAGTTAGGGATAACAAATCAAAATCAAAATAGTGAGGTCATTACAAATCCTCAACAACATGAAAAATGTTGAAAAAGAAAAAGGAGATGATGAATGTCTCCCCAAATTCAACTGGTGAACCATCGCCCAAAAAGTCATTCCAAACTCAAAACAGAGTGCGACGCACAATTAACTGAGCTTAGGTGTGAAGAACATCACGAAGAGCGGGTGGGTACAAATATACTTTGAGCCTTTATCCCTTGTTTCTTAGACCGTGAACCAGGCCACGTTACAACCCTTTAAAAGTCCTAATTGAAGCATGGGTTAGTTCGAAAGAATACTGTTACAAAAGGTATCCTGACTCCTGTAAGGCTTTGCTCTAAATCATATGTTGATCTGTCTTATAAAAAGTTTTATGCTAAAAAACGCATTTTTCAAAACTTCGAGACAAACATAAACTTTGCATTGCTTAAATATCACTGTCTGCATTTGGCTTTTTGTTTGACAGCGAAGAAATTCATACAGCGAATGTTTGGAGGAACGAAAAATCTCTCAGTGAACAGAATCACTTCAAAAGGATGACACTTCCAACGACAAATCTCCTATCAACAAGGGGCATGACATAGCACCATCCAGTTAACCTGGGGCAGTCCAGTCAAGGTTTCGACAGATCTTTCAAAGTTCAGTTAACCTGGGGCAGTCCAGTCAAGATTTCAAGAAATCTCTCAATCCGCAGAGTAATCTGATTCAAGACTCCTTCATCATCACTTGGGGCATTCGAATGTCAAAAGTGTTCAATCATTCCTTCGCCACCTGCTGGAAATTACAACCGCCAACAGATCAACTATCACAATTCCAGATTCGATTCCTGTATCTAGCCAGGGCATATCTGTGAGTGATTGATTGTAGATTCGATACCTGTTTCCAGCCAGGGCATGTCTGCATAAGGAGTTTAGAGATTCGATACCTGTATCCAGCCAGGGCACGTCTGTAAGCAACCTTTTGAAGTTCCAGATCAACACCTGTAACAAGCCAGGAAAATATCTGTGAACGACCGATTGTGGATTAACACCTGTAACAAGCCAGGAAATTATCTACATCACCACTTGGGGCATTCGAATGTCAAAAGTGTTCAACAATTCCTTCATCACCTGTTGGAAGATATGGTCCAGATGTGCTCCAGACACGGTTTCCATTCTGTTACCTTTCTTAAGTTCCAGATCAACACCTGTAACAAGCCAGGAAAATCTCTGTGAACGACCGATTGTGGATTAACACCTGTAACAAGCCAGGAAATTATCTACATCACCACTTGGGGCATTCGAATGTCAAAAGTGTTCAACAATTCCTTCATCACCTGTTTGAAGATACGGTCCAGATGTGCTCCAGACACGGTTGCCATTCTGTTACCTTTCTTAAGTTCCAGATCAACACCTGTAACAAGCCAGGAAAATATCTGTGAACGACCGATTATGGATTAACACCTGTAACAAGCCAGGAAATTATCTGCATCACCACTTGGGGCATTCGAATGTCAAAAGCGTTCAACAATTCCTTCATCACCTGTTGGAAGATACGGTCCAGATGTGCTCCAGACACGGTTGCCATTTTGTTACCTTTCTTAAGTTCCAGATCAATACCTGTAACAAGCCAGGAAAATCTCTATGAATGACCGATTGTGGATTAACACCTGTAACAAGCCAGGAAATTATCTACGTCACCACTTGGGGCATTCGAATGTCAAAAGTGTTCAATAATTCCCTCATCACCTCAGAAGATTGATATAGTTCAAGATGTGACCCAAGATTTGGCGACATTCTATAACTCATTCAGACTTGCATCCAGATATAGTTCAAGATGTGACCCAAGATTTGGCGACATTCTATAACTCATTCAGACTTGCATCCAGATATAGTTCAAGATGTGACCCAAGAGATGGCAACATTCAGTAACTTATTCCGGATCGGCACCACTTGGGGCATTCGAATGTCAAAAGTGTTCAACAATTCCTTCATCACCTGTTAGAAGATGCAGTTTTACATGGACTCATCATGAAGCAACCCTACACCGGTTCCTTCTCAAAACCTCAGATGCAGTTTTACACGGACTCATCATGAGGAAACCCTACACCGGTTCCTTCTCACAATCAAAAGATTCTTGCCTTCCCCCAACAACAGTCAGGTTCCTCCTATCCCCAGCAGAGTTCATCAAATTCCCCAACATAACATATTAGTGGAATCCCCAGCGGAGTTCTCATCAAACCCCAACGGAGTCATCTTCTCCTACCGGTGTATTCTTGCAACCATCATCCCTAGCGGAAACGAAGAACTTTACTCTTCAACATCAGCCCAGAATTTAATTCCCCTGTCGGTCGTCAAGGATTTATTTTCCTAGACGAAAATACATTCATAGACATTTCACATTTCATACATCCTGCTTACATACATGATAAAGTGCATACAACACTATCTCATTTTGAGCATCATGACATCACGCATTTCATACATCATGACATTGCATACAACTGATGTTTTGCCTTTTCAGGAAAAGGTCAATCCCAAAGATGATTACTATCAACTATCGCAATTCCAGATTCGATTCCTCTATCTAGCCAGGGCACATCTGAAGAGTTTGAAGATTCGATTCCTGTATCCAGCCAGGGCATATCTGTTGACGACTATTTCCAGATTCGATTCCTGTATCCAGCCAGGGCATATCTGTTGACGACTATTTCCAGATTCGATTCTTGTATCCAGCCAGGGCATATCTGTTGACGACTACTTCCAGATTTGATTCCTGTATCTAGCCAGGGCACATCTGAAGAGTTTGAAGATTCGATTCCTGTATCCAGCCAGGGAATATTTGTTGACGACTATCCAGATTCGATTCATGTATCCAGCCAGGGCATATCTGTTGACGACTATTTCCAGATTCGATTCCTGTATCCAGCCAGGGCATATCTGTTGACGACTATTTCCAGATTCGATTCCTGTATCCAGCCGGGGCATATCTGTTGACGACTAATTCCAGATTCGATTCCTGTATCTAGCCAGGGCACATCTGAAGAGTTTGAAGATTCGATTCCTATATCCAGCCAGGGCATATCTGTTGACGACTAATTCCAGATTTGATTCCTGTATCCAACCAGGGCATATCTGTTGACGACTATTTCCAGATTCGATTCCTGTATCCAGCCAGGGCATATCTGTTGATGACTAACTCCAGATTCGATTCCTGTATCCAGCCAGGGCACATCTGAAGAGTTTCTAGATTCTATTCATGTATCCAGCCAGGGCATATCTGTTGACGACTAATTCCAGATTCGATTCCTGTATCCAGCCAGGGCACGTCTAAAGAGTTTGAAGATTCGATTCCTGTATCCAGCCAGGGCATATCTGTTGACGACTAATTCCAGATTCGATTCCTGTATCCAGCCAGGGCATATCTGCACGAAGAGTCTGAAGATCAACGCCTGTAACAAGCCAGGAAACAT
This sequence comes from Vicia faba, assembly GCA_948472305.1. Classification (NCBI taxonomy): domain Eukaryota; kingdom Viridiplantae; phylum Streptophyta; class Magnoliopsida; order Fabales; family Fabaceae; genus Vicia; species Vicia faba. Next base: position 1,340,583,864 of record OX451741.1, on the reverse strand, counting down.
CTTCCTTTCTCAAAGTACGCAAGTTCTCGCTAAGGAATCTCTTACGCGATCAACACTTCCAAATGGCATCTATAAGCCCATTCCCGACAAGGTTCTGTCACACTTCCAGATGGCATCTATAAGCTCATCCTCCTACAAACATTTCTAGATGGCATCTTTAAGCCCATCACTAAATGGCATTTTTAAGCCCATTCCCTCTACCGTCACGTCACCGAGTGCAAATTTTATGGGCACTTTAGTGTCCAATCTCCTTTTACCTTCGAGTCGCGAAAGGAAAATTTGCCAATCTAACTCTTCAGGTTCAAGAAGATTGAACAGGGGCAACTGTTGTACCCCAAAATTTGCCCTCGCATTTTTTCCACAAGAAATCACAACTTCAGGCTTTTCCTGATTTTTCAGATTGCCTCAAGAATCGGTCAAACAGGCTTTTCTCGTCAGTCAGACAAAATTAGGGTTTTCATTGATTTTCATGGCTCTGGAACAATTCAAGCAGTTTGTTTAGGGTTTTGTTGATTTTGGCTCAACTTTGATCAGGCGAACGTTTCGTTGACATTTGGCTAGGAATTAGGGTTTTTTATGCACGGTTCCTCAGAAATGTTTAACTCTACAGTGTTTTTCAAGTTATGCTGAGATGTGGATTGAAACATTTGGATTGAGTTCGCATTGTGTGATTAAATCAGTGAAAGGATACATTTGGATTGAATTTGCAGGGTTTGATTAAAGCCAGTAAAAGGAAAAGACATTTGGGCATGTCTGATTTGACAGTGCATTGCGTTGATTATTCAAGATACCACAATGTTTATTTAATTATTTATTTATTCTAAGTTGGGATAATTGGAATTTATTTCCATTTATTATAATTTAAGAATTATAAATAATAAAATAAATATTTAAAAAAAGAAGAAAAGGAATTAACTGATAAAAGATTGGATTTTATTCATCTTTAATTATTCGTTACAATTTTTATTCGAGTACCGTATTTATTTACAAAGTATTCTAATAATGATTACAATAATTAAAATTGAAATAAAACTATCCTAATAAAATTCCTAAGTCTTCATCTTCCGTCCATTGCTCCATGGAATTTTATCTGCAAAAACAAAGAACAAAAGAAAAGTCAATTGCAGATAAAATAAATAGAAGACAGACAATTAATTCGGGTTCATCATTAAAAGCAAATGGTCGGGATCAGTTCGCCCTCTTTGCAAATCACGGGGTTTCTCCCGGTTCACAAAGAGGGATGAAAATGTTTGCAAATTAAATTTGAATGCACAAAGTAAAAAATTGCACATTTCAAAATTGTCAAAACTGCATAAATTCCAAAGTCTCAAACAGCATGATACAAAGTCCAAATCCAAATCAAACTACAGAGTCCAAAGGCAAACAGAATGGCCTAACTAAAGTCACAAACTAAACAAAAGTTGCCCAAAGGATGTCAAAGTACAAAAGGCCATCAAAGCTGTCAAAAGAAGATATGCAAATATCAGGAAAATAGAAAGTATGCAGAGAAAGGTTAGAAGTGCAAGCAATATCGTTTCATCATTTCCCAGCCATTGCTTTTTCAGAATTAAAGTACATGATAAACATTATTTAATGTTTTAAGTTGTACTGGAGAGAGAAGAAGAGGAAAAAGAACAGGCTTACTGGCTTTTAGGCTTGAGAAAGAGAAATATAAAACAGTCTGTCAATAGAACAGTAAAGGGGGGAAAATCACAAACAAAAAAGAGAACTCAGAACATAAGCTCCCAAAACCTTCAAACTAGACAGCAGCATACCTGCCTAAGCATCAAACAACTTAAAACATGTACAACTCAACCAAGAGCCTTAGCCTCAAAACAGTTTTCAACCTAAGCATAAACCAGCAAACCACTGTCAACAACAAACCTGCAAGACTATAACCTTCAAACTAGATAAAACACCCAGCCAAAGCCTCTAACGTCCTGCATAAGAACCAGAAGCCATAGCCTAAGCCTAACCAGAAAACCATCCAAGGCCATAACCTATCAAACCATCAACCTGTTAAACCTGCTTGAGCCTAAAAGGCTTAAGCCTAAAGCTTCAGGCCTTCCAACCTGAAACCTGTAACTCATCAAAAATCCAAAAACATTTTCAAAGCTTTCACAAGCTCTGAACCTGCGTAAACCAGTAAAACTCTCAACCAAAGCCTCAAAACCTGCCTGAAGCCTGAGAACATCAAACATGTCCATTTCAAAGCCAACACACAACCAACCAAGCATACTAACCTTGAAATATCCAAACACGTACACACGCCCTCAGAAAATCTTCATCACTGGGCAAGAAAACATTCAAGTCAATCTCAAGCTTAGCAACATACAGGGGCACAACATACCAATAAGCATGTCAAACAAACAAGCATCTCAGTAGGCCAACGAGAGGAAGAGGAAAATCGAGCATACGAGGCAACCCACACAGGCCCTCAGAAAAGATTCCTCACAGGGCAATAAAACAATATTCAAGCATACAAGGTAATAGTCCAACAGAAGGAGCACGCAAAGGCAACCAGAAGGAGAAAGAAGAGGGAAAGCTAATCAAAACCAATGTTCCAACAATAGCATATTCAGCATGGCCAACATTAACAAGCAAGCATGTCAGTAATCATCATCTCAGAATCAACAAAGGCGACATAAGCATACCAAGGCTAACAAGAGAAGAAGAAGAGAAGCAGGCGTACGAGGCAAACAGAGAAGAAGAAAATATATCATCAAGAGGTTTTCAGTATCATCATCAAACCAACACAAAAAATAGGGCAAAAGACACAGAGTACCAGAACTCCCAACAAAGAAAGCTAGTTCATCAGCGCCTTCCCCTCGCCCCTTTGGCCGCCTGAAGCAACTTCCAACCCAGCTCTTCCTCCATCTCCCAAAAGTCTCCATTCCACAAAAGGTATAACTTCTCTTTTTTTCTCACGCGCCTCCAACAAGAATAATAATAACGCTTCATCAGAATCAATAATCAAGACATGCAAGACACATAAAATTCGAAATTCAAAATGCGTTAAAAAGGCAGAAAACGTCACCTTAATCTCGTTTCGTGGAACCAAGGAGGGAAGAAGAGGACGAAGGAAGCAGCCGGTGGCCATGGGCGAATGTTGGGCTGTTCAGTAAGCTTGGGCGAAGCAAATGAAGTGAAGACGAAAACGGCGCTGCAAACCCAACCCTAATCCGTTTTTCCCCAAATTGAAACAAACAATTAACCCTAAACAAAGTTATGAAATGTTGGGCCACAACACGTTTCCCCTAACCTAAGCCCACTCGTTTCCCTGAATGGAACCTGTGATCGGTGGATCTGGAACTGACTGTTTAACGCTGGTTCGTGAAATGTCGCGGAAGCAAGAGTCGCCACCGTCTTTTATTTTCTCCAACAAGGAAAGGACAAAAGCACAGAAAAATTCCTTATGAGATAGTTTCTCGGTTCGGGAGGTAGATTTATAGAAAGGGAAGGTGTTAGCACCCTTTCTATCCATGGTTATCCATGGGCTCTTAGATACTTGCTCATTTGTGTTTTCAAAATGTTTGTTTGCTTTTCAAAGTGTGAGTGAGTTTGAAAAAGTTTCGTTTAAAGTTTCAGATCGACTCTTGTATCAGTCCTCAAGAGTGTTTGAAAAATTGTTTTTGAAAGCTTTTTGCAAAGTGTCGGTGTGAAAAGAAGTTTTTTGATTTGTTTTGAATTAGAGAAAGTATCTACGAGTTATCTACCCACCCTAAGGAATTAGGCTGTGTAAATGTCCTTAAGGTAGTGCCATCCCACCATTGAGAGGTAGGCAGCACCACCGTTGGAGGTGTTCGGGTCAATTCGAGGGTTAGGGACAATGTGGTCACCAAGCAATAGTAAGATACCTTAGAAGCTACCCTTATGCCATTGATCTTTTTATTCCGAGGCAACCGTTTCAAGGAAACTTGTTTCGAGGCAACCGTTTCGAGGCAATTAGATCAATGGAACATAAGGACTCACTAAGACGTCCTATACTTGACGACCACGTTTCGAGGGGCAAGGCAACAGTGTGATCACCAGAGCAACGGTAGGACACCTTAGAAGCTACCCTTATGCCATGTTCATGGACATAAGGACTTACTAAGACATCCTGTACTCGACGACCACGTTTTGAGGGGCAAGGAAACAGTGAGGCGTACCCTAAGAGTGGTGTGTGAATTGTGTGTCATTTTCAGTTATTATTTGTCTTGTCATGCATTGGGTGAGCTACGCTTTGATTTTATTTGGGCATACATTCTTTCATGTGATTAACAGTTTAAAGGGTGCGGAAATTAAAATGCGGAAAAATAAAGGTCCTACGCTATTACAAGGCGTGGGTCTACATCGCCAAATTAAACAAAGACCCGATTTTAAATAAAAGTGCGGAAATTAAATGTCCTAATTATTATTACAAGGCTTTGGGGCAAGTACATAAATTTCACAAAGAAAAATAAAATAAACGCGCGAAGAGAAATTATATTCGAAGGTGTGAGGGCGTTGGACCCTTTAAAGGAATTAAATATTTGAAATTGAAAATTAATTAATGATTTTAATTACAAGAAAATATTTTTTGACCTTTTTTATGTTTTTTATGAAATAAAATAAAAAAAGAATTAAAAATGTCAAAAGAAAAAGCCTAAGTCTAAATTTGTTTTTATTTATTGTGAAAAAAGGTTAAAATTAACTAATTAAACTAATTAATTTGTTAGTATTTTATTTACAAAAATAATTACTAAAGTGAAATTAATAATAATAATAATAATTACATTTTTTTTGTTTTTTTCTGAATTTATGAAAATAATTATTTGTGAACTAACTAAATAATAATAATAATTAATAAAAGGAAAGAAAATAAGAAAAGAAATGCTAAACCAAGGAGGTGAAGGCCGAATTTTGGAGGTTTTACTCAAAATCATCCTTAGGCATCAAAAATTCCATCTAAGCCCATGGTTGTGATCGTCCATGTCTCCTGATCACGTCTATGCTTATGGTTTGTCCCAATTTCACCTGTAGACAAAATACCTAAAAAACAAAACCAACGAACCCTAGGCACGGGTATTGTTATACGAAGCCTAAAAATGAAATTGAATATAGCAGTTACATTGGAAATTAGGCATGGAGTATGAATATGCTATTATTTTCCAGAAAAAGTGTAAGAATGGAGAAACATGATTTCGTGTACAGGGGTGAGTTTGAGACAACTTACAGCGCTTGGTAGTGGACCTTAGGACGCGTTTGTGGTTGCTTTGGCTTCAGGGAGTGGCAAGGAAGAAAGCCACGTGCTTGCTTGGATCTGAAAATGTTTGCAACACCGCTTTAGATCTCTCACTTTTTTGGACAAATTTTGAACTTTTCCTCTAGCCGTTTGTGCACACTCTCCTTTTTTTCTAGCTCCTGAATGAGGCTTGCAAGGCTTGTATATATAGGCTAGGATGAGAATCAGTCACATTAAGGAGCTTTTAAGCCTTGCAATGAAGTTTTGATTTTCTCTATAATCACCATTGAAATAACTTGCCATATTTGCTCCAAATTTGAATTTTTTTGCTTGAAATAGGTCTTGAACGAATTTGGTATATGCATAATGGTGGTTCAAAGCTAATCAAAGCAAGATATGTCCCTTAATTAACCTTTTTGATATTGATTTGATTTTAAAGGATTTAAAATGAATTAAATCCAATAAAATCTAACAAAAATGAAAAAATTAATTTTAAATATTGAAATAAAAAGTGGGACACGTGGGAAGCATGGCCAAGCTGATTCAAGTGGAAAAAGTGGGCCCCTTTTGTCAAAAATGAAATTTCAAGGATACATGATTTTGGCCATTTCACAAAAATTTCCCAACTTCTCCAATGCATAGCTTGCTCAATTTTGAAGTTATGAACATTTTCTTGGACATTTTGGAAAGGTCTTGAAGTCCTCTAACCAATGTCTTTGGTCCCATGTCATTTTGATTTACCAATCTCAAGTTATGGTCTTTGACTTAAAGTCCCTTTTTGTTGACTTTTGAAAGTGACCTATAATGTTGAAATTGATAACTTTTTGTAAGAGCATTTCTTGGACTTGGAATGTGAAGATGAGTTGTAGGAAATGTTTTCCCCTTCAAGATGAGCATTGGATGGAATTTTTCTGATGAACCATGAAAAAGTTATGCCTTGGTCAAGTTACAGTTGACTTTTCAGTTGTCCAAAAATAGAAACTTTTGACACCTTGATGATTTTTGAGCCATTCTTGTGAAATCATGGTCAAGACTTGACCAAATGATGATTGTGGCTTCAAAATAAGATGTTGACCAAAATTTTTGACTTTTGACTGCCAAATGACCATTTTGCCCCTACAGTTGACTGTTGAGCAAATGGGACTTTTGACTGTGCAACTTGACCTTGTAAGCCTTGAAACTTGACATGTAGGTGCTTGACAATGTTTATGAGCATATGGGACTTGATTGAGCCCTTGAAAACCTCAACTTCCTTGCAAGAACCAAAACCCTAATTTGACTGGCTTAGGAGGATGGTTGACTGTGTAGCCCTTGAGTAGACTTGAACCATTTGTGGATGATTCTTGTCAAAACTTTGAAGATTATGGGAGGGCAAATTTTGGGGTACAACAGCACCCCCTTTCTTTTAATTCTTCTGATCCATTTTACTTGGGCCAAAACAAACCCCCCTTAGCCCATTTTCTTTTGTTTTAACATAAACTAATCTTTTATCCTTTTATTTTTATAATTTAACATTTCTTTCACTTATCTTTTGTTAATTTAGTCTAAACTAATATCTAATATTTCTTTTTTTTGTTAAATAAAGTAATACCCTTTTTTAAAATATTGTTAATTGTTACATTTTAGAAAATATACAAACATTAATTCTTTCCTAAATTGAAGCATTTTTCTTGTTCCATTTGTACATGATTAATTAAAATGCATTATTTTTTAATATCTAAAAAATGGAATATAAAACATTTTCCTTTCTTTTTATTAAAATACTTTTTTTGTACATATTAACAAAATATAAAACAAAAATAGACAATACTTAACAATATATTTAAATACACATATTCCGCAACTTGTAAATAAAATACATGTACACTTGCACTTACACAATACATTTTACATTTGATACCTATACAATTACTATTCTTATACATTGCTATACATTACATTGATTATATTTTGATCGCAATTCGATTTGGTTGTAATTATCTAAGTCTTATCCCCATTTGTGAATTTGTACCCCCACTCCCGGATATTATTTGTAATAGCGTAGACTTTAAATTCTCACAATTTATCGCTTTCGAATTATACCATGGTTAGACCTAGGGTTTGTATGTACATAAAATCGAACGCTAGATAACCTAATACAAGACAAATACATGAAATCAATACACAATCACACTTGCACCCCCTAGGGTAATCCCACATGTTGCCTTCCAAAATGGGCCATGCTTGCACGTCGAGTTTCTTTGGCAAAACAATCAAATGATCATAAGTCCCTCGATGACGCTTTCGAAAGTCGCCTATCAAAATGATCAAGTCCCTTTAAGCAAATTTCCAAAGACACTTGGCACCATTGCATTCATGGTCCATACGATGACCCGCGCCCGTCCCGTTAAACTTCCTAAACGCAAGATTGTCCACCAAATTCAATGGTGGAACAAAATTGTTAAAAAGGGGTTGAAAACATAAGAGAAAAACCTTTGAGTACAATAGGGGTAGAAAAAACTCTTAGTTACTTGAGATCAACTTGCAAAAACACTTGCCTCCTTTTCAAAAACCACACTCCACAAACACTTTCAAAACAAACTCTCAAAAACATTTGAAACATCTTTTCGAAAAGATACACACTTTTTGTAAAACACTCAAACACGAGTCAATTACATGGGTTGCCGAAACAAAGGCGTCTATTTCAAAAACATTTTCAACACACACACATATACCACAATCTCAAGCAATCGAAAATCAAGGCAAGTGATCTAAAAAACCAAGTAACTAAGAGCCCATGGATAACCATGGATGAAAAGGGTGCTAATACCTTCCCTTTTCATAATCTACCCCCCGAACCCACGAAATATCTCAAAAGGTTTTTCCTGTGCTTTTTAACCTTTCCTTTAGGATAAAATAAAAAGTCGGTGGCGACTCTTGCTCAACCGAACAAGTGCGAATACAAACGCAAAACTCAAGTCAATTCTCCCACCGTATCACAGCAACCAAGTGGAATAACCCTAGGGGTTCTTGTGTGCAAATGTATTGTTTTCATGCTTGTTTTTGTCTTGAATTAGGGTTTTCTTATTATTGGTTTTAGTCTTTCCATACAAACCCTAATTACTAGCATGTTATATATAAAAGCGATAAATTGCGGAATTTAAAGTTACTACGCTATTACAACATTTGTGGGATGGGGGGGTATACAAAATTATGAATGGGGGTTGAAAGAATATAAACCTAGTTAATCTATTACAACCATATTGAATTGGTATAAATGTACAAAGAAATAAATGAATACAATGTACAAAATGAAATAAATATACAAGAAATGTAATTGTTAAGGAAATAGATATTTTTTGGATTTTTTATGAGAAAAGGGTTTTTGTCTTAATATAATTAATTAAAGAAAATAATTAATGAGAACTAAACCCAAAATTTTTTAAGAAAAGATTTTTAAACAAAACCCTAAATCTATTAATTAAAATAAAAGAAACTAAGTTTATAAGAAAAGAGTTTTGGTATTTTTGTCTTGAAAATATATATAGTATTATAAAAAATTTTGGCCTTTTTTTATATTAAAATAATATATTTTAATTGGTGTAAAAGAAAATAAATAAAAATCTAGTCTTATATTAAATTTATAAGACTATTAGTAAAAATAAATAAAGTATAATTAATAAAATAATTTTTTGTGTGAGAAAAATAAATAAACTAAGTTAAAATGAAAATCTAATATTTTTATATTTTTTATGATTTTTAATATTAGCAAAAAAAAAAAAATTAGAAAACAAATGAAATAAAAATAAGAAAATAAAAATAAACTGGGTCAGGGTGCAAATAGCTTGCAGGGGGTGAGGAGTAGCAAAAAAAACATAGGCCCAAAGCTGGAGCCCAGCGCTTGCAAAAAAGGTCAGAAGAAAGCAAAAATGTAAAAAAAACACAAAAGGGTACCACTGGGGCTCGAACCCAGGTCTCAAAGGATACAGGCGCACGCTTCTACCACTGGGGTGGCTATACATCTGTTAACATATGCAAATCAATAAATTTATGATACAAAACGCGCCCTGATGACTTCATCTTCAACCTCCAACCAGACCAACTGTAACTTGCTCATTTCTCATCAAAAATGAAAACTGTGAACATGAAACTTGTAGCAAATTTCCTCACGGTTTCAGAAATGTAAAGCATTAAAATTATAGATCAAAGATAAGCATGAAATTTAATGGCCCTAATATGAACCCTAAAAATCTCAGAAACTTCAATCCTAAAATTTTCTAAGCTCAAGCAAAATTAATGGAAATTATGGACATGGTTAGCTTTAGGGCAATGGTATCTACATGTTTTATTCACAAATAAATCATTGATGATGCCTGTATGAAGAGTTCAGAAGTTAGAAAACTTACCTCAAAACTGGAAATTGTGTTTTAAGTTTGAGCTTGTTTTAAGTGATGGTGATGATCAGGTTGGCTTCCTTGAGGTCCTAGGAAGCTAATGTGATGATTAGCTTGAGCAATGAATGGCTGAAATGGTTTGGAGAAGTCAATGTGCAGAGCTCTATTTTTGGAAATGGAGGATGGTGTTAATTGTGTTACAGTTCTATAACAGGGTGTGGGATCAACTCTATATGATGTTTAGAAACTTTAGAAACCAAAAGGCCAAGAAACGCACGTGTAGATTATGAGTTTCAAGTTTTTGGTCAGTTTGTGTGAAAATGGAAGTGTGAAGTGTGACTCTGAGTTCTAGGTTCTTTCAAGGCTTTAGAATTCATGTGTTTATGGTCTAAGGTTCGTGTATGTATAAACAAAAATGTTTGAGAACTTTGGACAATCAGAAGTACAAGTTCCTAGCTTTTGGCTAGGTTACTTGATTTTTATGAAAAGAGGGAAACAAGTTTCAAGAAGAGGTACAAGCATGGGATGGGTGATTGTAAGTGTTTAAAACATTTCCCATGAGTTATATGACTTGTTTGATCAAAAGAGAACAAGTGCAAGGCTCAAGAAAAAGTTTTGTACCAAAAGTCACTTTATCAAAATGGCAATGTGACCTTTCTTCCAAAAATGGATATAAAGCATGTCCATGCATTGAATGCTTGAAGTGAGGCCTCTAACAGCTGTGTAAACCATTAATTATGGAGTGCCTAACAAGTTTGAGGCCTGCAAAGTAGTGTTTATGAAGCATAGTTTGAATTTGAATTTGAATTTTGTTCATCACTAAAATGACTTGTAATTAAAGTGATAAAATCCTAACTTCATCTCTTCGATTCTCCCTATTCAAGAATCATCTCAAGAAGTTCTTGGACATTTTGGAAAGCTTGCAATATGCTATACAACCCATCTTTGAATTGCTTTCAAATATTCCCCTTGGAACTATATGAAAAAGTGCCATGAAGTTGGGTCAAAATCCTAACCAAATTAGGGCAAAATTTCACTAAGTGTTTTGTTTCATGACCCTATGTTCATAAAATTATAACTTGAGATCCCAACACTTTTGGAAGGAGTTGTGTAAAGAAAATTTGTAGATTTCATGGATATCTACAACTTTCATTTTCGAAGTTTCTCTTGAATCATCTTGCATCATGGTGAAAATTTTGTTCAAAGTTGTGAAAAAATATGAAATTTCCAACACTTAGAAAAATTTCTAAGTTTAGAAATTTTGACTTTTCAAAATGAAATCTTGACTTTTGGATTTCTTGATGAATAAGTTTCATATTTTGACACGTTTTGATGAATTATGATCTTTGGCACTTGAATTTGACCAAAAAGTCAAAGTTTGACTTTTCAGTATACAATTGACTTTTGATCAGTTGACTGGAAAATTCATCTGTCAACCCAATGGACTTGCAATGTTTTGAACCATGTCATTAGGTCAAAATGATGCAATTATACTCTTGAGATCATGAATTAAACCAATTGACCATTTTCTAGGTCAAAAATCAGAAATTGCCCTTTCCCAGTCAAAACCCTAATTTTGACCATTTTGCCCTTTTGGAGATTTGATCAAATTTCTTGAAGAATTATGGTCCAAACTTGATAAAATGATACATATGAGTTTAATATGTTGATGTGGATTAAAAATTATAAATTTTGACTGTAAATTGGCCATAGTTGACTTTTTCCCCAATATAGTTGATTTTTAGGTCAACTGCTCAATTGACTGAGCAAAAGTGTGATCCAAGTCTTGAAACTTGACATGAGTAATATTGGGGGTACATAATGATCCATGAAAGTCACATGGGACATTGTAAGTTCAAAAATCCTTGTGCAAACTCAAACCCTAATTTTGGTCACTAGTGCCTTAGGAGGTGTCTTGAGCTGATCAAACCCTAATGCAGTCTTGAGTCAAGGACATCTTCTGAGTAAATTATTGATAAGTGAGAGGGAAAATTTTGGGGTACAACAGTACATAAAGCATAAAAAATAAAAGGGCATATAGTAAAAACAATTTAATAATTAGTGGTTGATTGGATGACCATCTTGAAACTTGCATTTGGAACTCATTAGAGGATTGGTAGAACCAAAGCCTCCACACAACAAGTTTCATTTTCTTTTTGTCAAGTATATCATCCATTTGGAATCCTCAAAAGTACCATTTAATGATCAACGATGTTTAAGTGATCCGCGTTGACCAAAAGTGTTGTAGATCCATTAGAGGATTGGTATAACCAAAGCCTACACACAATGAATCTCAAGGTTATTGGATCAAAGAGATCAAATTAACATACTTGGGCTTGCAAACATAGGTTTTGGCCATGAATGATCATTTATTCGAATCGGGACAAAATTTAGCGCTATGTTAAGCAATCGTAAGTGGACTTATATAGAAGTCGCACCTATTTTGAGGCAAGGTCAATAACAATCTATGCACCATTTATTCTGAGACATGATATAGAGATCATGCTCCAATAACACTTAGTGCAATAAGAAAGGGATGAGATGAAGAGGGGTGAGAGAGAATATACAAACCACATTTGAATTAAAATTTAATCAAACTATTATTAAAATCATTCATCCATTTTTGTGAAGTTAGACTCAACACCATGGATCCAATGATGTTAACAAAGTTCATGACCAAAAATTCAATCCAAGATCAGCCAGAAACTAATCACAAAATAATATTGTAATTAATATATACATTAAAAAAGGTTTTAAAAATGTTTTAAAATAAAAATAAAAGAGAAAAATATCAAATATATTCAAATTAATCAAGAAAATAAAAATAAGACCATAGAAAAATCAGAAATGAACTAAAAGGATTTTATAAAATTTTTGGTAATTTTAAAAAGTCAGAAATTATTTTTAAAATTAAAGGAAATGAGTAAAATAAACCAAAAATGATTAAAAAAAAACAACAAAATCAGAAATAAAAAATAAATGAGGTCACTAATATTTGTCACAATATCATTGGATCATTCCATAATTTTTTTCTGAATTTAAAAATACATAAAAGTATTTTTAAACATTTAAAACAATTCAAATAAAGTGGAAATTTATAAAAAAATATCAAAACAAAAAATAAAATTGTGAAAAAATAAAAATCAGAAAGAGAAAAATCAAAAATATTTTTAATAATTATTTCAGATTTTTTGGACTAAAAATGAATTTTCTATGATTTTTTGAAATTTAAAACAATTATATATAAAAATCAGAAAAGAAAAATAAAGTCAAAAAAATGTGGACCATTGGATGAGAGTCAAAACACGTTAGTAATCAAATCCAAGGGATCTGGCGCGTTGTGCATATCATGGTCATTAGTGAATAAAGCACTGAATCAAATGTAAATAAAAATTCAAAAAAATCCAAATGGCGTTGTTTCATTGCTTGAAGGATGACATGTTGGTCATCTTCAACCTCTAGTCAGTCCCAAAACCAGGTTGCTCAATCTGTAAAATTAGAGCACGAGACCTATGCCATTCGCTTTGGCTCTTCAAGACGAAGACAACTATACCTTCGCGATAAATTTATATAAACTGTAGCTCAAGAAATTTGGAAAGAAAGTTTTAAAAAGGGATTTTAAATTTCATGGTCAAAACAAGTTTCCAGATAAAAGTAAGTGTTGCGACTAGAACCAGGGAAATGAGAGCATCACAATGATATCAAAGTTTTGAAGAATTGATGAAGGAATCAATCTATTGAAGTTGTGTTGCAGAGCTCTGAAACTGGACTTCTACGAAGCAATATAGGGCACGTTTCTTGAATGTGATTATATGGTTAGCTTCAGGGAAGATCAAGAAAGGTAAATTTATAGAAAATTTGGATTGAAAAAGGCTTGAAAAAAGATTTTGAAGTTGCAGAAATTTGAGTTATGGAACAAGTTTGGCAGGGTGATTCTGACTATCCAAGCTTGAGGAAATGAATGGGGGATGACCCTTTATTTATAGGGAATCAAATGGAATGTCCAAGCGTGTGAAATGATGAAGTTTGGAGGGAAATCGTATGAAGTTACAAACAAGAAAAGTGTGACTTCTAATTTGATCAAAACTCATCCAAAACGCGCGTTTTGTTGTGCTAATCACTTTTGGAAGTTCACTAAACATGTTTAGAGGCAAAAACGCGCAGAAAAAAAAGTGTTTAGAAGCTAAACCAATGATTTCAAATTCTGACTTTTGAAGAAACTTCAGTTCCAAGTTACCAAGTTCAAATCAATGGCATTCTCATCTCAAGGGGTCTTAGGGCATGATTCTTGATGCTTTAGAAAGATGAGGTTACAAGCGTTGTAATGGAAAAAGAATGGAATCAAATGGATACTTGAGCTGAAAGTTGCATTGAGTCAAAGTTGGGAAAAAGAAGTTGACTTTCCATACTTAGAAATATTTCAAGTTTTTCTTCAAAAGTGACCTATAATGTTTTGCATCCAAACAAGGCCTTCCACTTGAAATTTGCTCTTAACCAAAAAATATGGAATGAAATAGACCTCTTGAATGACATTTTGAAACTTGAACCATTCAAAATATCCAGAAATTGAGAGAGTTATGAATTGTTGAAGTTGGCAAAAAATCATGAAATGACCTATAATCTTTTGTATCCTTAGGGCAACTTTCATCCATTTTCTCACTTTGCACATAAAATAAAGCATAAATTTCACATCCTCAAGATCATTTTGGAAAAAAGAGTGGGCTCAAGGTGATAAAAATTGATCAAGTTATGATCATTTGAAGTCACACATGAGAAATTGGGGGTTCATCTAGAGGACTTGTAATCTTTCTTCATCATCTAGTTTCTTCCACATGAAAAATCATTGAAACTTTTGAAGTAATTTATTGATAACCCTTTGAAGAGAAGGATGTTTTTTGAATCACTCAAAAATACCAAAAGATGAGTAAGATATGCTTCTTTGAATTTAAAAACCCTAGCTCCTAGATCAAGAAAATGCTTTGAGGAAATTTGACAATTTTGAACAAACTTTTGTACCAACACATATGCTTTGTAAATAGAAGTGGTTGAGGATGAAAATGAGAACTCATAGCCACCAAAACCACTTCCATATCTTGATAATTGAGAGAAATATGCACTTGTGACCAATGGGAACAAAGCCTTGTCCAAGCATGGAAACTTCTTCAATCAACCCCTTGTACTTTTGAATCAAATTTGATAACCTTGAAATATGGTGAACCAACATAACCTTGCCATGCCATTTCTTCCAAAACAAACCCAATGGTGAGGTTTGAACTTCCCATGCTTTATTGACTAGGGCATGGAAATAAACTCATGAACCCATTGAGTAACTTGCTAAAACTCATTGCCTTTACCTACATTAGTAACAAGAAAGACAAACCAACATTGCATTTTATTAATTAAAAGGAAAAATTTAAATAAAATATTCATGACAACAAAAGAAAACAAGTCAAGGTGCTTGGTGATTCCTCAAAGAGCAAGGCTAAAGGTAGGAAGGAGGACCAAAAGCCCTAATGTGATCTTGTTGTGATTGAATCAATATGGTGTGATGAAGGGATATTAGGGGCAAAAATTGGGGTACAACAGCTTCCCTTGTTTATGTTTCTTCTATCTGGAGATACGAAGGTTAAAAATCTTCGTGTCGACGCGATCGAAGATACTTAAATATAAAATAAAACCCTATTTTTGGCCCTAAGATGCCATGCAATGTTTATGAATATGAATGCACATGGACAACTCCAAAGGTATGCAAAACACAACTAGGGATGTAACAAAATAAAGAAACAAGAGAGCAACCCGACCAGGAAAATAAATCATTGGTGGATCAAAAGACCTGACTTAAAGAGGATGGTAAAATGGTCAAAGGATACACCAACTCCTACTGAAAGCAAAACTACCAATGTTCACTGAAGGTAGAAAGAGGAAATAAATAACAACACCGTCATTCACTGAAAGTGAGCTACCAACATTCACTGAAGGTAGAAGGAAAAAAATTATCATATCATCGTCGTTCACTGACGATGAACTACCAACATTAATTGAGGGTAGAAAAAAGATAACAATCACCAACTTTCACTGAAGGTGACCTACCAACTTTCACTAGAGATAGAGAGAAAATATATCATAAAACCTCCGTTCACTGACGATGAACTACCAACATTCACTGAGGGTAGCAAAAAGATGACAATCACCAACTTTCACTAAAGATGACCTACCAACTTTAACTGAAGGTAGAGAGAAAATATATCATAGCACCATCGTTCACTAACGATGAACTACCAACGTTCACTGAGGGTAGCAAAAAGATAACAATCACCAACTTTCACTGAAGTTGACCTACCAACTTTCACTGAAGGTAGAGAGAAAATATATCATAGCACCGTCGTTCACTGACGATGAACTACCAACGTTCACTGAGGGTAGAAAAAAGATAATAATCACCAACTTTCACTGAAGGTGACCTACCAACTTTTACTGAAGGTAGAGAGAAAATATATCATAGCACCGCCGTTCACTGATGATGAACTACCAACGTTCATTGAGGGTAGCAAAAAGATAACAATCACCAACTTTCACTGAAGGTGACCTACCAACTTTCACTGAACATAGAGAGAAAATATATCATAACACCTCTGTTCACTGATGATGAACTACCAACGTTCACTGAGGGTAGCAAAAAGATAACAAGTTTCCCCAAAATTCTGGCATTTCACCTAGAACGGGTCTCAACTTCTTCTTTAACTAAGGCACTCCGCTTGGAAAGGGTAACATATAAGTTGTCTCAAATAAAGATACTACCACTTGTAAATATTTCACAATGAACCGTCTCTGTGATATTGAAATTATTGCCATCCACTGGAGTAATTTGGCAACGGACTGCAAACTATCCATTCATAGAGAAGATAGCAAAAACGTTACGTCGACTTTTACAGGGAAGTACAAATTGCTTAAATAAAGAGACCTGCTTCTTGTTGTTATAGGAAGGATTGTGTTGTACCCAAAAATTTTCCCTCTCATTTTATCAAGATTTCCCCTCACAAGACTCTTTGAACTCCAGACAGGATTAGGGTTTTGCACTGCTCAAGACATCTCCTTGCACTGATGACCCAAACTAGGGTTTGAGTTTGCACAAGGATTTTTGGACCTCCAAAGCTTAAAATGACTTTCATACTTCACGTTGGACTCATAAGTTTGTCCATACCAAGTTTCAAGCCTTGAATCAAATTTTTGCCCAGTCAATTGGACAGTTGACCTAGAAATCAGTTGTATTAGGGAAAAAGTCAATTGTGGCCAATTTACAGTCAAACTTCATGAATTTTGACCCACATCAACATTATAAACTCATATGAACCATTTGATCAATTTTGGACCACAACTCCACAAGAAATTTGATCAGATCACCAAAAGGGCAAAATGGTTATTTTTAGGGTTTTGACTACACAAAGGCAATTTCTGACTTTTGACCTAGCCAATGGCAAATTGGGCTCAACCATAGACTCAAGGACTCAATGCCATCATCTTGACCTATTCAACAAGTTCAAAAGACCTCAATTGCATTGGATTGACAAATGAATTTTTCAGTCAACTAATCAAATTTTGACTGTACACTGAAAAGTCAAACTTTGACTTTTTGGTCAAAATCAAGTGCCAAGGGTCATTTTTCATCAAGATGTGTCAAAACATGAAACTTGTTCATCAAGAAACCCATTTTTGCAAATTAGGGTTTAAAGTTGAAAATTTTCATAACTTAGAATTTTTGTAAGTTATGAAATTTTCTTAATTTTTCCTAACTTTGCCCAACATTTTCACCATGATGCAATTGGATTCAAACAAAACTTTAAACATGAAAGTTGTAGTCCTCCACAAAGTCTACAACTTTGATTCACAAAGTTCTCTCAGAAGAAGCTTGTATCTCAAGTTATGATTTTTGGAACAAGGGTCCCTAAAACTTTTAACGTAGTGAAATTTTGCCCTAGTTTAGGCAGGATTTTGACCTATCTTCATGGCCATTTTTCACATAGTTCCACTTGGAATCTCAAGTTGCATTTCAAATATGGATTATAGATCATGTTTCAAGATTTCCAAAATGTCCAAGAACTCTCCAAACACATTTGTGGTTAGGGAGAATCGAAGGCTTGAAGTTGGCAAAAACTCACTTTTCATCCATGGCATATTCATGTTCATCCAAGTTGCAATTTCAAGTCAGCATGCTTTGCACTAGATTACATGCCCCTAAACCACTTCACACTCAATAATTAAATGCAAATCCATCAGTCTAAGGAATTATTTTGGTAGGACATTGTACACAAAATTAATCCCTAAGTAGAAAAAGGTACATTTCTATTTTTGCTTAAATGTGCTTTATGTCAAAACTGAATCCCTTGAGCATTGGTCCATATCTCATACAGCAAATCAAATCTACAAGTTGGAGGGGACAAAGGCAAAGTATGCAAGCATAAGGATAGCATGTACAGGCCTGTTTCAATCATTTCCCACATTTTGCTTCAAAAACAAGAAACATGTCCAAAACATGAGAACTTGAACATCAGCCAAAACAAGCTTGTGAAAACATTTGAACCATCTTTCTCACACCCCTCTGAGCCAGAAACACGATTTCTTGAGCCTTCAAACATCCCATAGCAAGAAATCGCGTTCCATTGGCAAAACAGGGCAGAACCTGCAACTTGACTTCCATAGCACAATTTGCTCGTGCGTTTTGCCCAAAGTTGCTTCAAACATCTTCCACATAACTCATCCAAGCTATCCCAAACCCTAAACACAAACTGTAACTCCATTTACAGGGTTTTCCATTTTCATTTTGAGCTTGTGCAGGTTGAGTTCTGTAGGCTTGCTCAAGCATATTCAAGGCAAGCAGGATATTGGAGAAGGTCAAGTGAAGTTCAAGCAAGCTCCCAAACATCTCAAGCCTTGTTGAAAAGTTCCACATTTCCATACACGAAGTCAGCTGAAACAGCTTTTTGTCAACTTCCTATCTCTCTATTTAGGAACATTTAGCCTTAGGTTTGTGAATAAGAAATGTAGTATTCATTTCCATGAAGTTGTACATATGCTCAGTTTTCATTTATATTAAGCATGCTAAGAGAATTTCATCCATGAACATACTGAAAAAATTAGGTTATATTTTAGGGCCAGAGAAATTCTCTTTGGTCTTTGAGAGTTAGGATTAGTTTTTTATATGGTTAGATTTTTCTTGAAATGCTCTACAACTTTGATGTTATGTGTTTTTACAATAGAGCTCGTATACAGGATGTCCAGGTTTGGTAACAGGCGCGCGCGTTTTTGTGAAGGACAGAGGTTGAAGATGAAGTGGTGGGCTGGGCTTGGCCTGGCTCACTATTAGCACCCCCCCCCCCTTTTACTTTTTGCACCCCCTGCCCCAATTTCTTGATATTTTATATTTTTGAATTTTTATTTTCATTTCTGATTTTATTTATTTATTCCCAAATATAAAAAATACTCAAAAATATTTTTATAATTTTTTCACATTTATTTTGCATTTTATTTTTATTTTTCTAACATAAAAAGCAATTTAATTACTTTTATCTTATTTATTCAAAACTTGAAAAAAAAATATATATTATACTTTTATTTTTATTCTTTATTTTTATTCACACTAAAAATATTATTCTAAATATATTTTATTTTTGTATATATTTTATTTTATTTTATCATATTTAATATAATTAATACATATATATATATATATATATATATATATATATATATATATATATATATATATATATATATATATATATATATATATATATATATATATATATATATATATATATATATATATATATATATATATATATATATATATATATATATATATATATATATATATATATATATATATATATATATATATATATATATATATATATATATATATATATATATATATATATATATATATATATATATATATATATATATATATATATATATATATATATATATATATATATATATATATATATATATACTCTTATTTTATTAGATATTTTAGAATAAAAATATAAAATATTACACTTTTATTTTTATTATTAAATATACTTAAAAAATACTTTTTCTAAATATATTTTATTTTTTATACATATACTATTTTATTTTTATTGTATATAAATAAAATAATTAATATATTTACTTTCTTAAAGAAAATTAGGGTTTTACCCTTAACCAAATAAAATTAATCTTTTATTTATTTCTTTATTTTTTACATTAAATATTTTTACATACATAAATAAACAAAAAACCTTTTTTGCATAATTCATATTATTTTATATATTTATTCATTTTGTTTATTTAAATATTGTCCATTTATTATTTATGTATTTGATTCATTTTGAATGTAATAGTAAACTAGGGTTTATATTTCTTGTCAAATACACCCCCATTCAAAGATTGTACCCCCATCCCCATAATCATGTTGTAATAGCTTAGACTTTTAATTCTCGCACTTTATGCTTTCAATTATGCCATGATTAGAGATTAGGATTTGTATGCAAAAATCCAAAATCAACAAGTAGCTTGACCTAATCAAAGACAAAAATGCATGAAAATCAAACACAATGCACACTTGCACCCCTAGGGTTACAATCCACTTGTTGCCTTAAAAATGGGCCAGGTTATGCATGTTGGGTACTTTGGCAAAACAAAAACAAAGCAAAAGATCATAGTCCCTCGATGACGCTATCTTTGTTGCCTAAACAAAAATGATCAAGTCCCTAAAAAATTTGCCAAAAATTCCTAACACAATTGCTATCATGGTCTGTACGATGAACCGCGCCTGTCTCGTTTAACATCCTAATACAAGGTTGTTTACCACATGCAATGGTAAAACAACACTGTCAAAAGGGTTAAAAACATTAGGAAAGATATTTGAGTAAAATAGGGTAGATAACTCTTAGTTACTTGATCAAAGCTTGTAAAAACATCCTTGTTATTTTCAAACACACTTCACAACACAATTTCAAAACATTTTCCAAATTAAACTTTCAAAACATTGAAATCTTTTCAAAAGACAAAAAACACCTTTGTATACATTCAAACAAGAATCATTACAAAGGTTGCCACAACGATGGCCTCTTTTCAAAACATCTTTCAAAACCACACACAAAGCACCATTTCAAACAATTGAAAAGCAAAAGCAAGTGATCTAAACAAGTAACTAAGAGCCCATGGATAACCATGGATGAAAGGGGTGCTTGCACCTTCCCTTTTCATAATTTACTCCCCGAACCCAAGAAAACATCTCAAAGGTCTTTCCTGTGCTTTTTGACCTTTCCTTAGGATAAAATAAAAAGTCGGTGGAGACTCTTGCTAAACCGAAACATTTGCGAACACAAAACACAAAACCTCAAGTCATTTCTCCAACCGTATCACAGAACTGGCGACTCAGCTGGGGAATAATCTAAAATTGGGGTAACTTTAGGGTTTAGATCACCTTTGCATGCTTATCTTGTTTGCTTTGATTGATATACATTTGTTTCTCTTGTTTAGGTTTGAATCCTCCACCCGGATTTTTGGGAAACATTCATAGGTAAATAGCAATACATTGTGGAAACTGTGCGGGGTATACCGACATGGTTGAAGCAATAGCTATATTAGTGCGACATATTTGTGAGTACCGGTAGCCTTTGAGTCAATCAAAGAGAATACGGGGCCGCTGAGTAATGTCATGAAGCACTAATGAACTCTTAGAACCTTACTTGACCATCTTGGCCTTATTAGGGGTAGTGAGATGACCGGCTTTGGTGCAGTCCGAAGTTGGTAGATACTCGATACTACACTCATTGAGGGTTGTTTTCTTGGAATATTTCAGTTGCCAGTTAAGTGGCTAAACTGAAATAATGGACACAAAATAATCCAGTGATATTGAGCTCCTTAGAACCCGGTTACTATTTATAGGACAGGTTGAGCCAACTAACTTCAAGAGGGTACTTACCTATGAAACCCCATGCAAGCCTGAAATTAGGATCTTGTGTGACTTGTTTGTACATATGCTTGTGCATACATCATGAACATCATAAAGCATCATATGCATCCACTAACCATTTCAAGGGTTTGGATCTTCATCTTTGTTCTTGTTTTGTAGGTCATGGAATCCCTCCGCATAAAAACTATTTAGGTCAACCTTGTAAGAATTCCTACTCAACTCAAGGAGCTTACTTCCAAGATTCCAGAGAATTCTCTCTTCAGTGAAAGGCATGGTAGACTTCTCAACTTGGTCAACTCCAACATTGAAGAAGACATGGTGAAAGTTCTCTTCCAGTTCTTTGACCCCCTAGACCACTGTTTCACATTCCCTGATTACCAACTAGTACCTACTTTGGAGGAATTTTCTTAACTCCTGAGGATTCCTATTCTTCATCAACTACCCTACAACGGTACAGAAAGAGAACCAAAGCCTAAAGATGTTGCTCAAGCCTTACACTTGCAACCATCCGATATCAAAGGTCATTGGGAAACCAGAAGTGGTGTCAAGGGTTTCTTGGCAAAGTTTCTGTTTGAGAAGGCACAAGACTGCTGGAATCCTCTAGATCTACAAGCCTTTGAGGAAATTGTGGCACTTCTTATTTATGGGTTGGTCTTGTTCCCAAACCCTGATCAGCTTATAGATGTGAATGCTGTCAAAATTTTCATATCTCGGAATCCTGTGCCTACATTGCTTGGGGACATCCTACACTCATTTCACACACGAACAATGAGGAAAAGAGGTGTTCTCATGTGCTATACTCCTCTTCTAGCAAGGTGGTTTATTTCTCACCTTCCCCAAACAGTTTTGAAGAATGAGCAGGGTTTAAGGTGGTCACAACGGTTGATGACCCTGACACATTCTGATGTTCATTGGTGTTCTCGGTCCAGAGAAAATGTCATCATCATTGATCGTTGCAGAGAATTCCCTAATGTCCCATTACTTGGCATTAGGGGAGGCATTACCTACAACCCATGTTTAGCTCTGAGACAGTTTGGATATGCCCGGAGGGATGGCCCTCATAATATGCTGATTTTGGACTTGGTTTTTTACTTCAACAACGACGCTCATGGACTTCGACAAAGGTTTATCCGAGCTTGGAGGATGCCCAACAAAGTGGATAGTAAGACACTGGGGCACAAGAATTCCATCCCCCTTGAGCCTTACCTCAAGTGGGTACGAACCCGCGCTCAGAATCTTATCTTGCCATATCCTCACATTCTCCCCGTGATCAAAGAGCCTGTTATGGAAGGAGAGGTTCCATACACCCTCCTACATCCATACATGCCATCATCATTGGAAGAATTGCAAAAGAGTTGGATACAACTCAAGGAAGAGCAGAATACTTTTGAAGCCAGCTTCTATGCCAGTGAGAAGAAGGTTTTGGAACTTACCCGCCGACTTCACGAAGAGGAGACTCTCAACACTTACATCGCACCAAAGAGGATGCGCAATGTATTTTTACATTAAGAAGCTTTGTAATATTTTGCCCATGGGCCATTTATGTACTAACAAATTTCTTCTTATTAATATGACGTGTGTTCTTTTTGTTTGCAACAACTTTGAATTTCTGAATCCTTGAATGCATTACATGAATAACATATCATTCATCATATGCATAAACAGGTCTTCACACCAGGTTTCCTTATCTTTCTGTTGTTTATTTCAGCAAGATGGATATAGAGCAGGCGGTTAAAGATCTGCAAGCACAGAATTCGCAATTCCAACAACTCCTCATAACCTTGGCAAAGGGTCAAGAGGATCTTAAAGCACTGTTAGAGAAAGAGAAGGAACCAGAAAAGAAGAAAAAGAAAAGAATTGGTGTGGCCACTATGGGAAGAAGATTTGAGCATCAGGCTAGGAGAGTTCTGGAATTCCCCTCGACGTCTGACGAAGGGGTTGGTAAAGGAAAGGGAGTTGCAATTCCCTCCGAGTCTGAAGCTGAAGAAGAAGAAGAGGAAGAGGATGAAGATTACTCTGAACAGCGGTACCCTCCGGCGGACGATAAGTATAAGAATCTTGAGGACCGGTTGGCAGCCATGGAAGTGCAAAGGGTACCTGGACTAGATTTCGAAGAACTAGGGTTGGTTGCTGGGATCGTCATTCCTCCCAAGTTCAAAGTACCTACATTTTCTAAATACGACGGTTTATCCTGTCCGAAGATGCATATGAGATCCTACGTCAGAAAGATCCAACCTCACTCTTCTGATAAGGATCTGTGGGTCCACTTTTTTCAAGATAGTTTGTCGGGTACGCAATTGGACTGGTTCTATCAACTTGAGAGATCTGATTTCCATAACTGGGAAGATTTTGCTGTTGCGTTCTACCGACAATACCAATACAATGCAGATTTAGCGCCTACTCGTACTCAACTACAGAGTATGGGTATGGCCTCTAATGAGGGATTTAAGGAGTATGCCCAAAAGTGGCGGGATCTGGCTGGTACGGTGCAGCCACAATTGTCGGATAGAGAGTTGGTTGACATGTTTTTAGGGGCTCTATCAGGTCCATACTTCAATCACTTGATCGGGAGCTCGTCTGCAGGGTTCACCGAATTAATTCTGACCGGTGAAAGGGTCGAAGCTGACATTAAGAGTGGTAAAATTCAGAAGGATGTCTCCGCTTCCACTACTATCAAGAAGACCTTCCCAGCCAAGAAGGAAGTTTCTGCTATTCATACCCAGAGAAACCAAGGGAGAATGGAGCGCTGACCCGCGGTGGGGGCTGTGATGATCCAGAATTCCTCAACCAATCACCCTCGAAGCAATCAACCAAGAGCTTACCAACAAAGGGTAGAAAGGCCACAACAACAATTCACCCGGATCAATATGACACCGGCTCAGGTCCTCCCTCATTTGTTAAAGTTAAACCTTACTAACTTGAAAGAAGCGCCGAAAAACCCAAATACCTCTTCTCCCTATTATCATTAAAATGCAAAATATGCATACCATTCGGACAGTGTAGGGCATGACACCAACAATTGTTGGGCCCTTAAAAACAAGATCCAAGATTTGATAGATGCCAAGGAGGTAGAGTTTGATGCCCCCGAAAAACCTAATGTGATATCCGCTCCTATGCCAAAACATGGTCATAATGTCCATGCTATTGTGGAAGATCTTCATGTTACCACTGTTGATGACTTAATGACTCTGTTGCCACTAATCAAGATGAATCTGTTAAAAGCCGGGATATTCCCAGGCTGTGAAAAAGATTGTTACTTCTGTTCAACCTTGCAATCCGACTGTCCACTGTTGAAGTTGGGCATTCAACGCTTGATGGATACTCAATAGATCCTCTTTCAGAAAACTCTTGTTGCTACTATCACTCATGTTACTCCTGCTACCTTTGTTACTCCAATCAATGACATTGCTATAATCACCATTTCCGACAATCTTTCCAAGACCTGCAAAAGGCTTGTTAAGATTACGCCTGATCCAAAGTTTATACCGCTGAAGATTACCATGCCAGGGCCTATCCCATATAAGTCCAACAAGACGATACCATGGAATTATGGAGGAGAGATATTCTACCATGGTGTCAAGCAGATCGAATCAGTCAAAGAGAATCCCGATAAAGAAACTCCTGACATAGGGAATATTGCAGGGACAAGTAAGATAACTCGTAGCGGAAGAATCTTCTCTCCGGAGATTTCTCCTCCACGGGCAGTCTTTGGACCCTTAAGTGCTCTTGTGCCTGTCAAGACACCTGTGCGAAGTCCGGTTATTGAAGAAATTGATGCTCCCAAAGCTATACCCTTTGTTGTTACTTCCGATAAAGGTAAGGGGATCCAAGAAGCGCCCGTCAGGACGAGGGATCAGACTTTGGTTATCCCCGAGACCATCCAAAAGGAGATGGAGGAAATTTTAAAGATAATTAAGAAGAGTGACTATGATGTCATAGAGAAGCTAGGGCAAACCCCTTCAAAAATTTCTATGCTGGCTCTATTGCTCTGCTCCGAGGCTCATGCCAAAGCCTTGATCAAATTTCTGAAGACGGCACACGTGCCTCAAGAAACTTCTGCGGATCAGTTTCAAGAGTGTGTGGCTAGCCTTACAGCCGACAATGGTCTTGGCTTCTCTGATGTTGATTTGACCCGTAAGGGAAGAAAGCATAATGATGCGCTGCATGTCTCGGTAGAGTGCAGAGGGACCACACTTGTTCATGTTCTGGTTGACACCGGCTCATCTTTAAATGTTCTACCAAAGAAAGCATTGGACAGATTGGACTGTGAGGGCTTGACCCTAAAGCCCAGTAATATCATTGTTAGAGCCTTCGACGGTTCTAAACGGATGGTTCACGGAGAAGTGGACATCCCAATTAAGGTGGGAACGGAAATTTTCAACTCTACTTTTTATGTGATGGACATCCGTCCTTCATATTCATGCTTGTTAGGAAGGCCATGGATCCACAACGCTGGGGAAGTCACTTCTTCTCTACACAAGATGCTCAAGTACCCAGTTCAGGGTAATATTATAACGGTTCATGGTGAGGAGGAGTATATGATAAGTCACCTTAACTCTTTCCGCTATGTGGAGTTAGACGGCGAATTCATAGAAACACCTTTCCAACACTATGAAGAGGTTTCTCCTAAGGTCGCAGTAGCAAAGACAATGATTGAGGTGCCTATCATTATCGAACTTGTGTCACGGATGTCATCCCTTAAAGATGCGTAGGCTGTAATCAAGGAAGGAGGAAGTACAATGTGGGGTCAACTGCCAGATTTTCCTTACAAGACAGATAAGTTTGGATTGGGTTTCACCGCTGCTAGCCAGAAAGTTATGCGTCGCTCCCGGGCTGGAGGACCACACTTAAAAATCACTCACCATGGAGTTCATGCTTTAGAAGATGATGATGAAGAAGGCAACTTTGAAGATTGGATCTTTCCAACCATTGAAGGGGGTCTGAACAACTGGGAAGCGAAAGACTTCGTTCCCATTACTTTCATCAACCAGTAATTTATCTTTTGAACATTTCCTGTTTGGTCTGTAATAACTTTTAAATAATTCGTACACTCTTTTCGCCTTATGCCTTACCCGGGGCATATAGGTCCATTTGTAAGGGTTTTTATTCTTCATTTTCATATGCCATTTTTAATGAATCATGGACGTTTTCATCTATAAACTTTTGTGTTCATTTTCTTTCCTTTTACATTTTATTTTGTTTAAGGATGGCTATCCCTTACACACACACACACTCACAAATGCAGGTACCCATCCACTCCGGATTCCATGGGTGACTATTCTGCTTTGCCCTTCAGTGACTCTGAAGATTTGGTCAATCATGCCGAGTACGAAGGTGATGAAGACTGTGAAGTGCCCGGAGAGTTAGCTAGACTTTTGCAACAAGAAGAAAGGGCTATTCTGCCCCATGAAGAGTTGTTAGAGACTATCAATTTGGGAACAGAGGAAGACAGAAAGGAGGTTAAAGTGGGTGCCAACCTGGAGACAAGTGTCAAAGAGCGATTAGTTCAGCTGTTGAATGAATATGTTGAGATCTTTGCCTGGTCCTATGAAGACATGTCGGGACTAGATACAGATATTGTGGTTCACCGTCTCCCTACAAGAGAAGACTGTCCACCAATCAAACATAAAGTCCGCCGAATGAGGCCCGATATGTCTGAGAAGATCAAAGATGAAGTGATGAAACAGTTCAATGCTGGCTTTCTGGATGTTACTTCCTATCCACAATGGGTCGTTAACATTGTGCTCGTGCCTAAGAAGGACGGCAAAGTCAGAATATGTGTGGACTACAGAGACTTAAATAGGGCTAGCCCTAAATATGATTTTCCACTGCCACACATTGACATCTTGGTTGACAACACAGCTTAACACAAGGTATTTTCCTTCATGGATGGATTCTCGGGATACAACCAGATCAAGATGGCCCCCGAAGACATGGAGAAGACTACTTTTGTTACGCAGTGGGGTACCTTCTGCTATAAAGTGATTCCATTCGGACTGAAGAATGTCGGGGCAACCTATCAGCGAGCCATGGTAGCTTTATTTCATGACATGATACATCATGAGATTGAAGTCTACGTAGACGACATGATAGCCCATTCACAAATAGAAGAAGAACACATCGACTATCTGCAAAAGCTGTTTGTCAGGTTAAAGGAATATAAGCTCAGACTGAATCCTAGCAAGTGCACTTTCGGAGTCAGGTCCGGTAAACTTTTGGGATTCATCGTCAGTAACAAAGGCATCGAAGTTGATCCTGCCAAAGTCAAAGCTATACAAGAAATTCCTGCCCCCCGCACTGAAAAGGAGGTCAGAGGTTTCTTGGGACACTTAAACTATATTGCAAGGTTCATCTCTCACCTAACATCTACCTGTGAGCCAATCTTCAAGCTGTTGAAGAAAGATCAGGTAGCTGAATGGAACAATGATTGTCAAGTTACTTTTGATAAGATCAAGGAGTATTTGCTGGAGCCTCCTATCTTGATGCCACCCGTCGAAGGAAGACCTTTAATCATGCATCTGACCGTTTTGGATAATTCAATGGGGTGCGTACTGGGCCAACATGACGAGTCTGGCCGAAAAGAGAATTCCATTTATTACCTTAGCAAAAAGTTTACCGACTGTGAGACTCGCTACTCACTGCTCGAGAAAACTTGCTGCGCTTTGGTATGGGCTGCTCGCCGGCTAAGGCAGTATATGTTGACACATACCACTTTGCTGATTTCTAAAATGGATCTGATTAAGTACATCTTCGAGAAGCCTTCTTTATCCGGAAGAATCGCTAGATGGTAGATAATCCTGATTGAGTATGATATCCAGTACACAACCCAAAAAGCTATAAAGGGAAGTGTACTAGCTGACCATCTAGCTCACCAAGCCGTCGAAGATTACCAATCTATGAGGTTCAACTTCCCCGGCGAGGATATTATGACATTGGACAACATTAAAGGTAATGGACCGTACGACGGACCTGAACAAGGATCCCGATGGACCCTGTACTTTGATGGTGCTTCAAATGCACTTGGAAACGGTATCGGCGCGGTACTTATCTCTCCAGAAGGTTTCCGTACACCTTTCACTTCTAGACTCTGCTTCAGCTGTACCAACAACATGGCCGAGTATGAAGCTTGTATATTTGGTCTCAAGGTTGCTATTGACTTGGGAATCAAATCTCTGATTGTATTTGGGGACTCAGCTTTGGTTATCAGTCAAATCAAAGGAGAGTGGGACATTAAACATCCTAATCTTATCCCATACAAAAAACATGTCCTGACATTGTTGCTTCATTTTGAGTAGATTACCTTTGAGCACTTCCCACGAGAAAAAAATCAGCTAGCGGATGCTCTGGCTACAATGTCTTCCATGTTTAAACTCAACTGGGATAATGAGGCACCTCAAATCACCATTGAACGAATGGACGAATCTGCTCATTGTCATGAGATTAATACCGAAGAAGTGGTGGACCGACCTTGGTTTCATGACGTCAAAAGGTATCTCGAAACACAAGAATATCCTGAAGGAGCTTCAGTCAACGATAAAAAGTTCTTAAGGAGGTTCGCAGCCAAGTTCTTTCTGAACAATGGTATCCTATACAAGCGCAATCTTGATTGTGTCCTACTCCGTTGTGTGGACAAGGTTGAAGCTGAGCAGATCATGGCTGAACTATATAACGGCACCTTTGGCACCCACTCGAGCGGTCACACGATGGCTAAAAAGATTCTAAGGGCAGGCTACTACTGGTCTACCATGGAAGCTGATTGTCATCAACATTCACGTACTTGTCACAAATGCCAAATCTATGCTGACAAGGTACATATTCCTCCAGTTCCTCTCAATGTCTTAACAGCACCTTGGCCATTCGCAATGTGGGGAATTGACATGATTGGAGAGATCAAGCCTACAGCATCCAATGGACACCGTTTCATCCTGGTGGCCATTGATTACTTTACCAAGTGGGTCGAAGCAGCTTCCTTCGCCTCCGTTACAAAGAATGTGGTTGCACGCTTCATCAAGCAAAACCTCATATGCCGGTATGGTAACCCCGATAGGATCATCACGGACAACAGTACAAATTTGAACAATACTATGATCACCGCTCTGTGCGAGTATTTCAAGATTCAACATCACAATTCATCTCCCTATCAGCCTAAGATGAACGGTGCTGTCGAAGCTGCAAACAAAAATATCAAGAAGATCATTCAAAAGATGACAGTCACCTACAAGGACTAGCATGAGATGTTACCGTTTGCTCTACACGGGTACCGTACCACGGCACGCACGTCAACCGGGGCAACCCCCTTTTCTTTGGTATACGGCATGGAGGCTGGTTTACCTATCGAGGTTCAGATTCCCTCCTTGAGAATCATGAAAGATGCTGGTTTAAGTGAAGACGATTGGATTCAGACCCGGCTTGATCAACTTAACTTGATTGACGAAAAGCGACTTACTGCTGTTTGCCATGGTCAGGCGTATCAAAAACGTATGATCAAGGCCTTCAACAAGAAAGTCAAGAGGAAAATATATCAAGTCGGAGATCTTGTAATCAAGCGGATCATCTTGCCGCAAGGTGATCCCAGGGGCAAATGGACTCCTACTTACGAAGGACCATTTGTAATCAAAAACACCTTTTCTGGTGGGGCATTAATTCTGACCACCATGGACGGTGATGACCTGCTGCACCCTGCGAACGCGGAAATAGTCAAAAGATACTACGTATGAAATGACCCGGCAAGTTGAAAACCCGAAAGGGCGACTTGGGCAAAAATGGGCATCCCGGTGAATCGAAAACCCGAAAGGGCGGTTCAGGAAAAAATTAGGGATAAATAAAAAATATGTACACCCGGCAAGTTGAAAACCCGAAAGGGCGACTTGGGCAAAAAAGGGTTTCCCGGTGGATCGAAAACCCGAAAGGGCGGTCCAGGCAAAAGTTAGGGAATTAAAGCGTATGACTATGTCTCGTCGGATCACTTTAAGGACAATCTCTTCACAGACAAGCTCCAAGCTTCTGATCAATCCAATCCTCTGCGGACGAGGCAACGAATGGACAAGATATTCAGAGTGGTGAAGGCTATAGCAGAATGGGAACCCCGTGGAATTGTTACACATAGCCATCTTTCTTTGTATAAATTTTTCTCATTTTTTATGACAACATTCTCTTACTAGGATGTATGTCTCCTTTGTACAAAATACTTACAAAGTTAATACAAAGATACTTCAAAGTGCAAAAATTTGCTTGCCTTTCCTTTCTTTTTACACTTGTGTTTTTATTTGAAAACGTCCAATGATTTGTTAAATGAGCATATGCATTTGAATATAATCACTGCTTACAAATAAAACGAAATGAAAAAGGATAATTATTGATAGGTTGAAAGTATAGGAAAACGTCTTTAGGCCATTCCAGAAGAAATCCCCTGCAATATGTTATTCAGATCCTCAACAGAGCTAAAATCTTGAAATACGTATCCCCAGCGAAGTTAAATACATATCGCCATCAGAGCTAAATTTCCAAAATCCTGATCCCCCCAGCGGAGCCAGAAAACTTTGAACTACAGATCCCCGGTGAAGATGAAACTTTCTTCCCCAACGAAGTCCAAAACTCCAAATCTTAAACCCCGGTGGAACACCATCCAATTTCCTCCATAAATCCTCAGTAGATTGACATACAACCCAAGCCCTTAAATTCTCCAACAGGATAAGCATTCTCCCCACAGAGATATTTCCCAACAGAACGAAGATTCTTGTTCTCATTTCTCCAGTTGAAGCCTCCCAGGTTTTAACTCCTCAGTAAAGATCGTCAGAGTTGTCCTTATTTTCCCAGGAAGGTCATGAAGGATTCTCAATTCCCCACAAGTCACCAAGGATTTTCAATCCCCAGCAATAGTCCAAAGGATTCCTCAGTCTCAATAATCAAGATTTTGAATCTCCAACAGCGGTCAAGGATTTGTTTTCCCCGGCAGCAGTCAAAGATTTCATTATCTCTGGCTATCAAGGATTTATATACCTCAGCAAGATAGCTAATCAGCTTACATACGCATACATTACATTCATATATCACAAACATTGATAAAGCACATTTTATTGCATCATACATGTCATGCAACATAACTTTGTGTTTTAGCTAACATTTTACCCCTTTCAGGATAAGATTAAAAGCTACCTTTAACAAATGTTCAAAGATCTCAGATACAGTATGGATACACCCTAGACACGGAGGTCATTCTATTACTCATTCAGACTTCAACAATCATATACAGATTAGATACGCTCCAAACACGGAAGCCATTCTTTTTCTCATTCAGATTCAACTATCAATTTCAAAGTTCAGATACACTCCAGACACGGAAATCATTCTGTCACTTGTCCGGATTCCAGTTACAGTTCAGATAAAATCTAGACATGGAAGTCATTCTGCTACTCATACAGATCTCATCTTCAGATACAGTCCAGATACGCTCCAGACACGGAAGCCATTCTGACACTCATTCAAACCTATTCCCTATCCCAGAGATACTCCAGACACGGATGTCTTTCTGTTGCTTATTCAGATTTCAAGTTTCGGATACAATACAGATGCACTCCAGACACGGAAGTCATTCTGATATTCATTCAAGAATCAAATACAGTTACAGTTTGGATACGCTCCAAACACGAATGCCATTTCCTTTGCTCATACGAATCCAATCTCCAGATACAACCCAGATACGTTCCAGATACGGATACCATTCTGACATTCAATGTCAAATTGGGCTCAACCATAGACTCAAGGACTTAATGGAATCATCTTGACCTATTCAACAAGTTCAAAAGACCTCAATTGCATTGGATTGACAGATGAATTTTTCAGTCAACTGATCAAATTTTGACTGTACACTGAAAAGTCAAACTTTGACTTTTTGGTCAAAATCAAGTGCCAAGGGTCATTTTTCATAAAGATGTGTCAAAACATGAAACTTGTTCATCAAGAAACCCATTTTTGCAAATTAGGGTTTAAAGTTGAAAAATTTCATAACTTAGAATTTTTCTAAGTTATGAAATTTTCTTAATTTTTCCTAACTTTGCCCAACATTTTCACCATGATGCAATTGGATTCAAACAAAACTTCTAACATGAAAGTTGTAGTCCTCCACAAAGTCTACAACTTTGATTCAAAAAGTTTTCTCAAAAGAAGCTTGGATCTCAAGTTATGATTTTTGGAACAAGGGTCCCTAAAACTTAACTTAGTGAAATTTTGCCCTAGTTTAGGCAGGATTTTGACCTATCTTCATGTCCATTTTTCACATAGTTCCACTTGGAATCTCAAGTTGCATTTCAAATATGGATTATAGAGCATGTTGCAAGATTTCCAAAATGTCCCAGAAATATCCAAACACATTTGTGGTTACGGAGAATCGAAGGCTTGAAGTTGGCAAAAACTCCCTTTTCATCCATGGCATATTCATGTTAATCCAAGTTGCAATTTCAAGTCAGCATGCTTTGCACTAGATTACATGCCCCTAAACCACTTCACACTCAATAATTAAATGTAAATCCATCAGTCTAAGGCATTATTTTTGTTATTAGGACATTGTACACAAAATTAATCCCTAAGTAGAAAAAGGTACATTTCCATTTTTTGCTTAAATGTGCTTTATGTCAAAATTGAATCCCTTGAGCATTGGTCCATATCTCATACAGCAAATCAAATCTACAAGTTGGAGGGGCCAAAGGTAAAGTATGCAAGCATAAGGATAGCCTGTACATGCCTGTTTCAATCACTTCCCACATTTTGCTTCAAAAACAAGAAACATGTCCAAAACATGAGAACTTGAACATCAGCCAAAATAAGCTTGTGAAAACATTTGAACCATCTTTCTCACACCCCTCTGAGCCAGAAACACGATTTCTTGAGCCTTCAAACATCCCATAGCAAGAAATCACCTTCCATTGGCAAAACAGGGCAGAACCTGCAACTTGACTTCCATAGCACAATTTTCTCGTGCGTTTTGCCCAAAGTTGCTTCAAACATCTTCCACATAACTCATCCAATTTATCGCAAACCTTAAACACCAACTGTAACTCCATTTACACGGTTTGCCATTTTCATTTTGAGCTTGTGCAGGTTGAGTTCTGTAGGCTTGCTCAAGCATATTCAAGGCAAGCAGGATATTGGAGAAGGTCAAGTGAAGTTTAAGCAAGCTCCCAGACATCTCAAGCCTTGTTGAAAAGTTCCACATTGCCATACACGAAGTCAACTGAAACAGGTTTTTGTCAACTTCCTATCTCTCTATTTAGGAACATTTAGCCTTAGGTTTGTGAATAAGAAATGTAGTATTCATTGCCATGAAGTTGTACATATGCTCAGTTTTCATTTATATTAAGCATGCTAAGAGAATTTCATCCATGAACATACTGAAAAAATTATGTTAGATTTTAGGGCCAGAGAAATTCTCTCTGGTCTTTGAGAGTTAGGATTAGTTTTTTATATGGTTAGATTCATCTTGAAATGCTCTACAACTTTGATGTTATGTGTTTTTGCAATAGAGCTCGTATACAGGATGTCCAGGTTTGGTAACAGGCGCGCGCGTTTTTGTGAAGGATAAAGGTTGAAGATAAAGTGGTGGGCTGGGCTTGGCCTGGCTCACTATTGACACCCCCCTTTTTACTTTTTGCACCCCCTGGCCCAATTTCTTGATATTTTATATTTTTGAATTTTTATTTTCATTTCTGATTTTATTTTTTTATTCCCAAATATAAAAAATACTCAAAAATATTTTTATAATTTTTTCACATTTATTTTGCATTTTATTTTTATTTTTATAACATAAAAAGCAATTTAATTACTTTTATCTTATTTATTCAAAACTTGAAAAATATATATATATTATACTTTTATTTTTATTCACACTAAAAATATTATTCTAAATATATTTTATTTTTGTATATATTTTATTTTATTTTATCATATTTAATATTATTAATACATATACATATATATATATATATATATATATATATATATATATATATATATATATATATATATATATACATATATATATATATATATATATATATATATATATATATATATATATATATATATATATATATATATATATATATATATATATATATATATATATATATATATATATATATATATATATATATATATATATATATATATATATATATATATATATATATATACTCTTATTTTATTAGATATTTTAGAATAAAAATATAAAATATTACAATTTTATTTTTATTATTAAATATACTTAAAAAATACTTTTTCTAAATATATTTTATTTTTTTTACATATACTATTTTATTTTTATTGTATATAAATAAAATAATTAATATATTTACTTTCTTAAAGAAAATTAGGGTTTTACCCTTAACCAAATAAAATTAATCTTTTATTTATTTCTTTATTTTTTACATTAAATATTTTTACATACATAAATAAACAAAAAACATTTTTTGCATACTTCATATTATTTGATATATTTATTCATTTTGTTTATTTAAATATTGTCCATTTATTATTTATGCATTTGATTCAATTTGGATGTAATAGTAAACTAGGGTTTATATTTCTTGTCAAATACACCCCAATTCAAAAATTGTACCTCCATCCCCATAATCATGTTGTAATAGCTTAGACTTTTAATTCTCGCACTTTATGCTTTCAATTATGCCATGATTAGAGATTAGGATTTGTATGCCAAAATCCAAAATCAACAAGTAGCTTGACCTAATCAAAGACAAAAATACATGAAAATCAAACACAATGCACACTTGCACCCCTAGGGTTACAATCCACTTGTTGCCTTAAAAATGGGCCATGTTATGCATGTTGGGTACTTTGGCAAAACAAAAACAAAGCAAAAGATCATAGTCCCTCGAGTACGCTATCTTGGTTGCCTAAACAAAAATGATCAAGTCCCTCAAAAATTTGCCAAAAATACCTAACACAATTGCTATCACGGTCTGTACGATGACCCGCGCCTGTCCCATTTAACATCCTAATACAAGGTTGTTTACCAAATGCAATGGTAAAACAACACTATCAAAAGTGTTAAAAACATTAGGAAAGATCTTTGAGTAAAATAGGGTAGATAACTCTTAGTTACTTGATCAAAGCTTACAAAAACATCCTTGTTATTTTCAAACACACTTCACAACACAATTTCAAAACATTTTCCAAATCAAACTTTCAAAACATTGAAATCTTTTCAAAAGACAAAAAACACCTTTGTATACATTCAAACAAGAATCATTACAAAGGTTGCCACAATGATGGCCTCTTTTCAAAACATCTATCAAAAGCACACACAAAGCACCATTTCAAACAATTGAAAAGCAAAAGCAAGTGATCTAAACAAGTAACTAAGAGCCCATGGATAACCATGGATGAAAAGGGTGCTTGCACCTTCCCTTTTCATAATCTACTCCTCGAACCCAAGAAAACATCTCAAAGGTCTTTCCTGTTCTTTTTGACCTTTCCTTAGGATAAAATAAAAAGTCAATAGCGACTCTTGCTAAACCGAAACATTTGCAAACACAAAATGCAAAACCTCAAGTCAGTTTTCCTACCGTATCACGGATTGTAAAAAATGATTTTCGGGAAGAGCAATATGACTTCCTGGGGAAATGCCAATATATTCCTGCTTGAGGAAATAAAGGTCTTCTCGTGCAAAATAAATGCACATTCTCAAACCAATGCTCGAAGCTTGTAGAAATCCAAAGTAATAATATTGTCGGGGATCAAAAATTCAAACCAGAAATAAACTGGAATGAGACAGTCGTCTGAAACACTTCCTTTGAGAAATAAACTCAAGAGGGAAACCCAAATCATCCAGACAAAGAGCTGTACAAGAAGGATAAAGAAAAAATCTTCCACGAGGGATAACTCAGTGGGGAAATTGAAAGAATATACGCTTTCTGCTTAAGGCCAATGCTCTATTGGAGAGAGGACAACATAACTCTGCAAAACAGGGTAATATGTCAACAAAATATTAACGAATGTAAATGAGCAATGATTTGCCAATTTTAGCTATGCATGATGTATGTATGAATGTATGAGTGTTATCGTGTGTATGCTGACAAAACATATATACAACACTGGGAGTAACCTGGAAAAACCAACTTGGGCACAATCAACACTCGGCTAAATTACATCCAATATGAACAATCCAAGAAAAAGTAAGCGCCAACTAAGGAAATAAAACCTACTGCCTGGTTTAACTTTATTGGGGAGAAACGTAATTTGGAAGCAAATAAAACATAGCGACCAAATAGTACAGATACAGAGATATAACATCCTTCTCCAGGCTTTACCAGGGAATAACACTCAGACTTCAACGAGGAATCAAATATTTTCAAAAGTAATGCCTCTACAGGGGATTTGAAAAATCAATTTCAAGTAGAGCCGACGAACATCAAATCATCAAAACATTTACTGGGGGACTCGTTCCAACTTCATTGGGGAGGACAACACCACATTCACAAAGGGAAAACCAATATACGTTCTTCACTGGGGAAAATACAGGCCCGTGTTCTTCGAGAGTAAATATTGTACCAACTTCTCTGGAAAAAATAACTTCTATTAAACAAACGAAACCTTCATTGGAGAAATCTTGGATTTAATCTTCATATGATGCAAACTCAGAAAAAAGGATAAATGAACCAAAACTTGACCGGGAATACTGGAGTTACAAACCCAATATGGAGAAACATCTTGAGAAAACTTCTCCTGGAAACAAAAATTCTTAAAACCAACTGGAGTTCGTCCTTTGCAAGCTAAATAAAATAAGAAATACAAAGAATTGGGTAAAAGCTCAAATTTTATTAATAGAATGGTATTCTGTGAATGGCGAGGCTCCATGGATAATTACAAAGTTCGAAAAATGGTAATATATAATGGAAAAGATACATTGAGATACAATGACCACTATCCCCTCTAACAACTTTTGAAATCCTTAGCAGCAGCTTCTGTTGAAGTGTGATGAGGATCTGAGAAGATTGTTGCTCCAATGATCAAGTCTTGTCTGATGTAGTTACTTGCCAAGAAAGTCCCTAACTTTTGCCTAAGCTTCCCTTGCGGGTTTTCAATTTAGCGGGAAATTTATTCTATTTATGTCTCTAATTTTTTCCTAGACTGCCCTTTCAGATTTTAGGCCTACCGAGACGCTCTTTTTTTCCCAAGCCGCCCTTTCGGGTTTTCAACTTAGCGAGTTGTTCTTTTATTTCTTTAGGCGAAGTATTTCTTGACTGCATCAGCATTCATGGGGCATGGGAACTCCTCGCCATCCATAGTTTCAAGAATTAATGCACCGCCAGATAAGGGTTTCTTGAAAACATACGGGCCTTCAAAAATGGGAATCCACTTGCCCCTAGAATCAATGTTAAAAGACATGATCTTCTTGAGCACGAGGTCGCCTTCTTTGAATTCACGAGGTTTGACCTTCTTATCAAAAGCTTTCTTCATCCTTTTCTGATATAACTGTACATGACACAAAGCTGTCATTCTCTTCTCTTCGATCAAATTCAATTGGTCAAACTAGTTCTGGACCCATTCAGCCTCTGACAACTTGGTTTCCATTATCACATGCAAAGAGGGAATTTCAACCCCGATTGGGCGCACAACTTCCATTCCATACACAAAGGAGAACGGGGTTGCTCCTGTTGAAGTGCAGATAGATGTTCGATATCCATGCAAAGCAAAAGAGAGCATTTCATGCCAATCCTTATAAGTAACAACCATTTTATGAATAATCTTCTTGATATTCTTATTAGCAGCTTCAACAGCCCCATTCATATTTGGCCTGTACGAAGATGAGTTGTGATGGACAATCTTGAACTCTTCACACAGTTCTGTCATCATTTTGTTGTTCAAATTTGAGCCATTGTCAGTGATAATTCTGTTTGGAACACCATACCAACATATGAGATTATTCTTAATGAAGCGCACAGCCACCTGCTTAGTAACATTAGCATATGAAGAAGCCTCCACCCACTTGGTGAAGTAATTAATTGCTACCAAGATAAAATGGTGTCCATTAGAAGCTTTGGATTCTATAATTCCAATCATGTCAATACCCCACATAGAAAAAGGCCATGGGGAAGAGATTACATTGAGAAGTGTCAGAGGCACATGAACCTTGTCCGCATAAATCTGGCATTTATGACACTTCTTTGCAAATTTGTAACAATCAGATTCCATTGTCAGCCAATAGTAACCTGCCCTTAGCATCCTTTTAGTCATCGAATGTCCATTGGTATGAGTTCCAAATGAACCTTCATGAACATCATGCATCAACATGTCCGTTTCGTGTCTATCCACGCATCTAATCAAGACCATGTCATCATTTGTCTTGTACAACACATTTTCACTGAGGAAGAAACTGCCAGCCAATCTTCTCAATGTCTTTCTATCTTTATTCTATGCACCAATTGGGTATTCCTGAGTTTGGAGAAAATGCTTGATATCATGATACCAAGGTTTCTCATCTGCTACCTCTTCTGTTGTAAACACGTGAGCGGGCCTATCCAGTCACTGAACCATAATTCGAGGTATATCATTCCAAGTATTCACTTGATACATAAAAGCCAGAGTTGTCAGAGCGTCCTCCATTTGATTTTCATCTCTAGGATTGTGATGGAATTTAAATTTATTAAAGAAGGCTAACAACCTTCCAGCATAATATTTGTAAGGCATCAAGCTGGGGTGACGAGTATCCTATTCTCCTTTAATCTAGATTATTACCAAAGCTAAATCACCATACACATCTAGAATTTTAATTCTGAGATCAATAGCTTCCTCGAGACCCATGATGCAAGCCTCATATTCTTCCATATTATTAGTATAATTAAATGTCAACCTTGCAGTAAAAGGAATGTGTGATCCATGTGGAGTGACAATCATAGCACCAATTCCTTTATCATAAGCATTCACAGCTCCATCAAATATCATACTCCAACGAGATTCAGGATCAAGACCTTCCTCAGGCAATGGTTCATCATAATCCTTCACTTTCAGAAACATCACATCCTCATCGGGAAATTCATACTTCATAGACTGATGATCCTCAACTGGTTGGTGAGCAAGATAATCTTCCAACATGCTGCTTTTAATAGCTTTTTGAGTGCGGTATTCGATGTCATATTCAGATAACAACATCTTCCAGCGGGAAATTCTCCCAGTAAGAGCAGGCTTTTCAAAAATGTACTTGATTGGATCCATTTTGGAGATCAACCAAGTGGTGTGATTCAACACATACTTCCGCAAATGTTTTTCCATCCAGGCCAGAGCACAACATGTCTTTTCCAGCATGGAATACTGTGACTCACAATCAGTAAACTTTTTACTGAGATAATAAATGGCGTACTCTTTCTTCCATGTTTCATCTTATTGCCCAGAATACAACCCATGGAATTATCTAACACTGTCAGATACATAATCAACGGTCTTCCTTTAACGGGAGGGAGCGAGATAGGAGGTTCAAGTAGATATTATTTAATACTTTCAAATGCCCTTTGGCAGTCATCTGTCCACACACAAACTTGATCTTTCTTTAACAACTTAAAGATCGGTTCACATGTTGCATTCATGTGGGAAATGAATATGGAAATATAATTCAAACGCCCGAGGAACCCTCATACTTGCTTTTTAGTTCTCGACGTTGGCATCTCTTGAATTGCTTTGACTTTATCAGGATCAACTTCAATTCCTTTCTGGATAACAATGAAACCCAACAATTTGCCCGATCGAACACTGAAGGTACATTTATTTGGATTTAAGCGGAGGCGATACTTCCTCAAATGCTGAAACAACTTCAACAAGTCTTCTACATGCCCTTCTTCAGTCTGGGATTTAGCAATCATATCATCAACATATATCTCAATTTTCTTGTGTATCAGATCATGGAATAAGGTTGTCATAGCCCTCTGGTACGCTGTACCAATGTTCTTCAACCCAAAGGGCATCACTCTGTAATAGAATGTTCCCCAGGGTGTGATAAACGTTGTTTTTTCCATGTCCTCTAGAGCCATTCTTATTTGATTATACCCAGAAAATCCGTCCATGAACGAGAATACTTTGAATTTTGCTATGTTATCCACTAACATATCAATGTGTGGTAATGGAAAATCATCTCTTAGACTAGATTTATTTAGATATCTGTAATCTACGCACATGTGAACTTTTCCGTATTTTTTAGGTACTAGGACAATATTGGAAATCCATTCAGGGTACACTGACGTCACAAGAAAATCGGCATTAGTCTGCTTTAGAACCTCCTCTTTGATCTTCACTACCATATCTGGGTGAGTTCTTCTCAACTTCTGTTTGATTGGTGGACACTCTTACTTCAACAGAAAACGGTGCTCTATAATATCTGTATCTAAACCAGGCATATCTTGATAAGACCAAGCGAAAATATCCACATACTCTTTCAACAGCTCAATCAACCTGCTCTTTACATCAGGATGCAGCAATGCTCCAATCTTGACTTCTTTCGGATCTTATTCTGAACCCAAATTGATTACTTCCAATGGCTCTTTATATGACTGAATGACATTTTCCTCACGCTCAAGCAACCGTGAGACCTCTTCTGGAATCTCATCATAGTCTTCTTCTTCGGCCCCATACACAGGACATTCAAAATTGGGAGAGGGTGCAGGGTCATTGTATTCAATGGGTTTTTTAATTAATCTGCACATATGATTTATGATTGCTTTTAGAAACTAATACATATAATAAGTGATCATGCAGATTGAATTTCAGTTATTATTCATTTTGAAAGGTTTTTTTCTGATTACCATTTTCCAATAAAAAGCAGAAAATGAAGACACAATTTGGGAAACAAAGACAACTTTTATTATTGATTTTAAAAGTCACAGCAAACAGATAATCCCATACAACATTAATACTTCCACATTGGGCAGAGTGAAAGCTTTTCAAAAAAGATTAACAAAACAAATTACTTTGAAACATGTTTGCAAGAGGGAACATCAATGGTGATCCAGTTTTGAACCCTAACTCTGTGCATCACATAATTTGGCATTTCTGGCTCTGCTTCATCTTCCACAATGGCATTAATCCCAGAAACCGTCGGATGAAGATAACCCCCGCTACGGATGATGTCTTGATACTTGCCTGCAACAGACTTCGGCTTCATGCTCTTACCTCTGTCATCTTCAAAGAGAACCCCAAGCCAGCTATGTTCTTGTTTACAGGTGGATCAACAATTTGTCCCCATACTTCACTATGACCCTTACGCACAACTTGTTGCGCATCCTTAAGCGAAACCATATAATTCTCATGTCCTCTTATATTATCAATGGATAAGGCTTGGAACCGGGTTCCAACAGCAGCTTCATCCGCCTCCATAATGCTGAAAAAGGACAAATGAGATATCAATAATGCCTGTTCTCCATTTATGATTACCACTTTTCCTTCACGATTGAACATCCTCGGGAGTCTCGACAGCAAATTCGGCAAGATCATACTAATGTTCCACCTGATCAGCCAAGTGGCGGAAAGTAGCATGCAATTGCACAAGGTCTTCATTCATATACTCCACATCAAAAATTATAAACTCTCCAAGACATCCAGAAACCATATTCACCTCCTCTTCATACTCTGACCTAGGCCTGATTATGTGGATGAGGCCTTCATCCATCATCTCCTGCAAATCAGCCTTTATCTTGTCGCAACCTTGTATGTTTATACTGCAAATAGCACAACCGGAATGGTCATGCGTATAGTAGCTAAATTCACAGAGGTCTGTATGCATTTTCACCAAATCTCCTTAAACTAGATTAATATCAAAATCGGGAAGTTGCTTGCACAATCGGCCACCATATTCACAACATTTGTTCCTCCATGCTTGGGTAGAGGATTGTCTTTCACATTAGGACCCACATCCTTGAAAGATATAATTCCAGACTTCACCAATTTCTGCACCTATGTCTTCAAAGGAAAATAATTCTCAACATTATTCCCTGGTGCTCCCTGATGAAAAGCACGTGTTTGGTTTGCCTTGTAATACCAAGGCAAAGGTGATGCTACAGCGGGAGGTGGTCGGGTATGAACCAACTTCTTCGGAACCAATGCCAGTAGTAACTCTGTATAACTCATAGGAATAGGGTCATAACTCTCCCTTCTCTTATTATACCCTTGATTCCCTTGCTGGGATGGTCTCTGATAAGCAACGATGGTTGGAGTTACACCAACAACTGGAGTAACTGAGGCGACTTGCTGATGACGCTGATAATTTCTTCTAGGAGGATTAACATTCCTCTCTTGCATAACAGCATTTGCATCCCCTTCCTTCTTCTTGGTAAACCCATAAGATGACTTCTTTGCACCTCCAGATTCTTCACTCTTTGTTAAATGGCCCTCTCTTACAGCCTTTTCTAAATGGATACCCATGCCTACCATTTCAGTAAAGTCACATGGCGCACTTGCTACCATCCTTTCATAGTAGAAAGCACCCATAGTTTTCAAGAAAATCTTAGTCATCTCCTTCTCTTCCAAGGGAGGAATCACTTGGGCGGCTATCTCACTCCATCTCTGTGCATATTCTTTGAATGATTCCCTGTCTTTCTGAACCATGGCCCTGAGTTGATCACGGTCAGACGCCATGTCCATGTTGTACTTGTATTGTCTAATAAATGCTTCTCCCAAGTCATTGAAATTATGGATGTTGACACTGTCCAAACTCATATACCACTTCAGCGTAGCACCGGTCAAACTATCTTGAAAAAAGTGAATCAGCATACGCTGATCATCAGTATGGGTAGACATTCTCCTTACATACATTACCAGATGAGCACGAGGGAAAGTGTTGCCCTTGTACTTCTCAAACTCTGGGACCTTAAACTTTGCAGTGAAGGGGTGAAAAACACAAGAAGGGGGGGTTGAATTGTAAAACTGGAATCTTAAAGCAATTGACAAGATATTTTTATCCTGGTTCGTTTGATCTCAAACTACTCCAGTCCACCCGTCAAGGTGATTTCGCCTCTCTCCAACGAGGTCTTAATTCACTATATTCAACTGAATACAAATCTGCTTTAACAACTGCTAAAGCCTTCTTGATTCAAACCACAATCCGGTTTGTCAAGGCAACACTTTCTTACAAAGGTATAAAACAAATGTGTGTGAATGTTTTCTACAAAACTTTATCACAACTGTGATGTATACACAAATTAAGCTTAGAAACTTAGAT
Organism: Vicia faba; assembly: GCA_948472305.1. Taxonomy (NCBI): domain Eukaryota; kingdom Viridiplantae; phylum Streptophyta; class Magnoliopsida; order Fabales; family Fabaceae; genus Vicia; species Vicia faba. The sequence continues at coordinate 1,340,540,104 of OX451741.1, read as the reverse complement.
TGCTAAACACTAATGGAGTATTAGAGTTTGTTGGTTTAGCAAAACTGGTAGATGAAGATTATTGTTCAGCTTTGTGCGTGTAGAGAGTTTGGAAGCATTAGCCATTATAATCTTCGAAGCCTTGTTTATATAGCACTTGAGAAGATGAACGTTGAATGCAATATTCTTGATTCAATGCTAATAACAAGCTTTCCTTTTTGAGCAGATCTTGTCTAGAATGATGCCGTTGGAATTAATTAGCGTTCAATGCACAGTACCGTTGCTTCTTCAATGCACGTTCTGGCTTGGCTCATTCTGATTCTGCTTCGCTGCTGATGAACTATTGATTCTGTATCAGAGTGTTTACGCGCAGTTCTGTTCATCAAGCTTCAGCGTGTTCGTGAGTTGATCATCTGATCTTCACGTTCTGATTCAGCAACTTCTGATGCTGGTGTATCAAATCAAATTCTGATGCTGAAGAAGTGATCTTGCTTATTTCAATCAGCGTATCTGCAAGTCAGAGCATAGTATTTTTAGGCAGCATATAGTTCAAACATGAAACATATAAATACTATATCTTTTCACTTTGTTATCATCAAAACTTAAATATAGGGTACTAGATTCAAACATTGTTCTAACAATCTCCCCCTTTTTGATGATGACAAAAACTAGATATTTTAAATAAAAAATAACGTGAAAAGGTATCTGGGAAATGTTTCAGAGTTAAGAAGTAAGGAAAAAATCAGAGTTAAAGAGATACTCCCCCTGAGTTTGTTACTTCCCTTTGATATGCGTGTTCTTCAGGATCAGATCTTTTTCTATCTTTGAGCATCAGATTATAGGTCTTTGACTTATCAGAGAGCAGAGCTTCAGAGCTTTTCCTGTCAGAGCTTTGCTTCGGATCAGAGTGTTAGGTCGATCAGAACTTCATATTTGATCAGAGCAACATGAGCTTCTACATTTTGATCAGAGCTTCTAGCTTCTAGTCTTCATTGTGCCTGTAGACTTAAAAACAAAACAGAAAAACATTTCAAGTAATAGAGTTAGAATGTTTGAGAATTTCTGTCTAGTTAGCCGTTATTGATTTTAAATATCATTCTTGTTCTCCCCCTTTTTGTCAGCAATCAAAAAGTGTTGGTGATGTGCTAAAACAATTTAGATATCAGAAAAACAGATTATATTAAAATAGTTCAGAGCAAAATAGCATTACAAAACATAGTCAAAACAGAAAATGAAGAAAACATGAAAAATTATGCATGAAAAAGATTTATGGTTGAGGGGGCATGCGTGAGAACAAGCTTTCCAGCATTGCTTGAATCTTTTCAGAAGTTTCATTCTGCTTCTGAACCATGGTGACAACAGTGTCAATTTTGCTGTCCTGTACATCCATTCTTGCTTTCATTTTCTGATCATTCTCTTCCATCCGCTGCTGTAGACGCAAGTCATTCAGCCTTAATTCTTCCAGAGCCTGCCTGTCCAAGGCAGCTTGAGAACTTTCAGAAGGAGGAAGCTTCTCAGAACTTTCAGCTACATCTTCTGCTGGATTTTCTTCCTGAAGGGTCTTGTCTTCTTCTGATGGTTGCACCTGTGCAGCTTGCTCTTTCTCAGACCAAGATTCACTGTCCAGAGGGAGTACAACTTCTTGAGGTAGCTGACTCTCAACTTCCTTCAGCAGCTTGCTAAAGTTCTGTTGAGCCTGCTCATAGTTGACGTCCTGCAGCTTGAGTGCTTCAGCACGTACCCATAGTCTGAACTGTGACCAGAGCTGATCAGAAGCAGCTGGGTCGATCATCTCCGGACATACTTGCTTCAAAGAAGCAATCCATTGCAGCATACCTGTTTCAAAATTCAAAATACCAGAGCCAACATCTGGTTGCTTTGGTTTGGGTATGGCAATTTTGTGTCTTAGGTCAGCAAGACGTTCAAGACTTGTTAAGTCAATGAAAGTTCTGCTGGGGTTTTCAGCTGTTTTCTGAGAGGTTGTTTGTTTTGGAGGAGGGTTATCAGAATCAGAGGATATTTCTATTGGAGTGGTTGGAGTTTTTGGAGGTGTTGATTCCTCTGAAGATGGCAACTGGGGCCTGACAATAGTGGTTCCACATGGCAACTGGATTGCCAGCGGTGAAGGTTGAGGTGAGTGGGGATCAGAATGATGAGGAGATGGGGTTTCATAGCGGTGAAACTCTGTTTGTGGTGAAGGTGGATTATTTTCTGGTTGAGGAGGTGGAATCTCTGATTGCTCAGGGATCAGAGGTTCTTCTGTGAGTGGTTGTTGTGATTCTGGTTCAGGTTGTTGTTGTTGTATTTCTGGTTCAGGTTGTGATTCTGGTTGTGGTTCTGGTTGTGGAGGAGGAATATTTGGTGATTCAGAATTTGGTTGAGCAGAAGTATGTTCACGCTCAATATCAGCTAGCACTCTATCAAGTGCTGGTGTTGTTGAAACAGTTGGTTGTTTGGTAATTTTGATTCTGGTTCTTCTGAGTAGTAAGGCCTCAGAAGGGTCTTCTGGTATGGTTTCATCAATAGTAGGGATTGGAATGGATATTCTGTGAGAGGTTTTAGGAGGGGCAGCAGATGTTGGAATAGTAGATGAAATTGAAATAGGGGCAGCAGATGAATTACCTCGTTTCTTTGGAGTCTGATGAGATGATCCTTCTGCTTTCCTCTTCTTTGTCTTCTTCTGAGTCACTTCAGGTTGGGGTTGACTCAGATCTTTGATCTTCAGCTTTGAACCTGTATCTTCTTCCTTGTATGAATCTGGATACTTGAGAAACATATCCGGTTGGGATTCCATTTCAGAAAATTTTGGGAAATCATTCAGAGGCACTCTTCTGCTGGAGATGTCAGCAGTTGAAGTAGCTCTGGGTTCCTTCCTAATATTTTCTATCAGCTTCATCTTTTTCAGGTTCTTAGCGTTCAGCGGTTTTCCAACAGTTGGTTCAAGTGTGCTCAGCACTTGAGCTTCGCTCAGATAATCTATCAGCTTATTCTCTGTCAGAATATCTGATATGAGCCTTCCAAACGGTATCCAGTCCCTTTTGGTCCTTTCTTCTTCTCTAGTCTCTTTCACACTAGTCTTGAGATGGTTGAACAGGAAGTGTGCCAGATTGATCTTCACCCTCTGATCAATAAAGTAGATCAGAAATTGCTGATCCACGTTTATATAATCAGGAGAACTTGTTGGCTTCCTGTGATTGAAACAGCCCAGAACAATCTTGGCCCATACTCTGCAGTGATCCTTCAGATCCTTAATTTTGCTGCTGGGAAATCCAAGAGTGAAAATGCAGTTGGCTACCACACCTATATCAGGGCATCTGTCAGCCATGTCCACACAACGGACTCCACCACCACTTTGACCAATTAACCTAGCAATGAGGTCTTCAGAAATTACTATCTTCTTTCCCATGACAGAGGAGATGACTAGATGTTTATGAATCTTGGCGTGAATCCAAAATTCCTTGACAAGCTCTGGGAATGTTGGTCCAACCAACCTATCGAAATACCTCTCCCACTTTTGAGCCCTAATCTCTTCAGTTAGGTCAAATCCATTTTCCTTCAAACTTTCGAAGTCGATGATTAACTCAGAGAGAACCTCAAGATTCTTTACCGGTGTGAGAAGAGTTCTGATAGGCACCTGATATTGTTCAGAGGATCCTTTCTTCTGATTTCCTGCAGAAATGCTGGAGGATGCCATTGTTCTCACTAAAAAAGCTTGAGAATGATTTGAGAAAAAAGGTTTGAAGGAGATAAACTCAGAAATATGCAGAGATTATTTGAATGATTATGAGAAAGCGTAAAGAGTAAAAGTGAAGGATTAATGTGTTTAAATAGAATTTTCAAAAATTATTTTGAAAAATTAAACGTTTTTAAGAGAGAGAAAAAAATAATGATTGCCATTAACAAGCGTGATTACTTTTCATTAATTGCTTGCTGATTTTGGGGGATTTGAGAAAGATACTTAAAAACGGTTACCAGACATGTGTCTCAATGCACCCAATCAGCGCTTTCCTTTCTCAGAAGCGTGCACGCGTTCTGCTTCAGGGATTTGCGGATGATTGGATGACACTTGTTTGATGTAGTGATCAGCACGTCTGTCTTTGAGATTAGACTCTCAGATCTTTAGACTTGCATCTGATACAATCTGCATGTTCTATCTTTCTGAAAGAAGATTGATCAGAAGTTCACAGTAATATAATTACATTCTGAAGATAAATACATGGAATTAAAACATTTTCATTCTGGGCATACTTTCATGCTGAGATGTTTCAGAATGAAATTAAACCTATCTTCTGAAAGGGGTTTAGTAAAGATATCAGCCCATTGATGGTCTGTATCTATAAATTTCAAGTTTAAAATACCTTTCTGAATATAGTCCCTAATGAAATGATGTTTTATTTCTATATGCTTAGCTCTAGAATGTAAAATAGGATTCTTACTTAAGCAAATAGCAGAAGTATTATCACAAAGAATAGGAATGTTACTCTCAAAAATCTGGAAGTCTTCAAGCTGACTTTTCATCCAGAGCATTTGTGTGCTACATCATGCTGCTGCTATGTACTCATCTTCTGCTGTTGACAGAGCAATGGTTGATTGCCTTTTGCTGGACCACGAGATCAGATTTTCTCCCAGAAACTGGCAGCTTCCAGAAGTACTTTTTCGTTCCACTCTGTCTCCAGCAAAATCAGCATCACAGTAGCCTACTAAGCTGTAATCACTAGATTTTCTATAAAACAAACCCAGATTAGTAGTACCTTTCAAATACTTGAAAATTCGCTTAACAGCTGTTAAGTGAGATTCTCTAGGATCTGATTGGAATCTAGCACAGATACATACGCTGAATAAAATATCAGGTCTTGAAGCAGTCAGATAGAGGAGAGAACCAATCATACCTCTGTAGACCTTCTGTTCTACACTTTTTCTTACCTCTTCTCTTTCCAGAATGCACGTGGGATGCATTGGAATCTTTGATGGCTTACATTCTGAGAGGTCAAATTTCTTCAGAAGATCTCTGATGTATTTGCTCTGATGAATGTAAGTTCCCTCTGGAGTTTGATTGATCTGAATTCCTAGAAAGAATTTCAGTTCCCCCATGAGGCTCATCTCAAATTCTGCCTGCATACACTTAGCAAATTTTCTTCCAAGAGAAGGATTAGTAGAACAAAAAATAATATCATCAACATAAATTTGACAGACTAAAATGTCACTCTTAACTGTTTTACAGAATAGAGTAGTGTCCACTTTCCCTCTGGTGAATTCATTTTCAAGCAGAAAGTTACTTAGCCTTTCATACCAAGCTCTGGGAGCTTGTTTCAGACCATACAGTGACTTTTTCAGTTTGAAAACATGTTTTGGATGTTTTGTATTTTCAAAACCTGGGGGTTGGTGAACATAAACTTCTTCTTCTATATAACCATTTAAGAATGCACTTTTGACATCCATCTGATACAGAGTGATGCCTCTATTAACAGCAAATGAAATTAAAAGTCTGATAGATTCTAACCTGGCGACTGGGGCAAAGGTTTCTGTATAGTCTATCCCCTCTTGCTGACTATAACCTTGTGCAACCAGTCGTGCCTTGTTTCTGACGACTTCACCTTGTTCATTAAGCTTGTTTCTGAACACCCATCTTGTTCCAATGACGTTGAATCCTTTTGGTCTGGGAACGAGATCCCACACGTCGTTTCTGGTGAATTGATTCAGCTCTTCTTGCATTGCCAGAATCCAGTCATTATCCAGAAGTGCTTCATCAATAGAAGAAGGTTCAATCAGAGACACAAGTCCCATAAGAGTTTCTTCAGAGTTTCTGAAGCTTGCTCTTGTTCTGATTGGATCTTCCTTTCTTCCTAGGATAGTTTCTTCTGGGTGATCCAAACTGCTTCTGGGTAATCTCTTCTGAGGTTGATCAGCAGCAGTTGTAGGATTTCTAGCATTGCTTCTTTCAGACGTTGAAGGAATGTCTGTGTTGAGAGCTTCTGATGACTTGTCTTCAGAACCTGCAAATTCAATTTCTATACCTGCAAGATTTTCATTCTGCTTTGACTTTTCAGAGTCAAGCTTGTCATCAAAACGAACACTGATTGATTCTTCCACAATCTGTGTTTCTGTATTGTATACTCTGTACCCTCTTGAGCGTTCAGAGTATCCTAACATAATACACTTCTGTGCCTTAGAATCAAACTTGTTCAAATAATTCTTTGTATTTAACATATAGCAAGTACATCCAAATGGATGAAAATACGAAATGTTGGGCTTTCTGTTCTTCCACAATTCATATGGAGTCTTTTCCAGAATAGGTCTTATTGAGATTCTATTCTGAATGTAGCACGCTGTGTTTATTGCCTCTGCCCAGAAAGTCTTAGCAACGTTTGTCTCATTGATCATGGTTCTGGCCATTTCTTGCAATGTTCTGTTCTTTCGTTCTACAACTCCATTTTGTTGGGGAGTTCTAGGACAAGAGAAATCATGCAGAATGCCTTTGTCATTAAAGAATGACTCAAAATCTTTATTTTCAAATTCTACACCATGATCACTTCTGACTTTAACGATTCTAAGATCTTTTTCATTCTGAACTTGGTTACAGAAGGTAACAAACACAGAGTGTGACTCGTCCTTGTGTCTTAAGAACTTTACCCATGTCCATCTGCTATAGTCATCTACGATTACTAACCCATACTTCTTGCCACTGACTGAAGCAGTTTTAACTGGTCCAAATAAGTCAATGTGCAGAAGTTCTAATGGCTTAGAGGTAGAAACAACATTTTTGGATTTAAAAGAAGGTTTTGCAAATTTGCCTTTCTGACATGCTTCACACAGAGCATCTGAATTGAACTTCAAATTTGGAAGTCCTCTGACCAGATTGAGTTTGTTAATCTGAGATATTCTTCTCATACTAACATGCCCCAATCTTCTGTGCCAGATCCACTGCTCGTTGTTAACAGACAGAAGACATTTTACGTTCTGACTCTTTAGTTCAGAAAGTTTGATTTTGTAAATGTTGTTTTTCCTCTTACCATTAAATAGGATAGTCCCATCTTTCTGACTAACAGCTTTACATGATTTTTGATTAAAGATTATATCATAACCGTTATCACTTAATTGACTTATGGATAACAGATTATGCATCAATCCATCAACTAGCAGAACATTATTAATAGAGGGAAGATTTCCGTTACCTACAGTTCCAGAGCCAATAATCTTTCCCCTCTGATTGCCTCCAAAGCCAACGTGGCCTCCAGGCTTAAGTTCCAGGCTTTGGAACATATGCCTTCTTCCCGTCATGTGTCGTGAGCAGCCAGAGTCCAGGTACCATGACTGGTGTTTCTGACTTGCTGCTAAAGATATCTGCAACATGTATTATTTTATCCTTAGGTACCCAGATCTTCTTGGGTCCTGACTTGTTAGTTTTACCAAAACTCTGGTTGAATTTTGGTTTCACAGAGTGCTTACTACTAGTATATTTGATGTCGTGTGTGTGACCATACACAAAGTGTGAATTTAGAGGAGTGTGTTTAATAACTAAATCCATGACATTCTTAGGTGTAGGAACCTTACCTTGGTATCCTATTCCTTTCCTGCCGTTTCTGCTAACTCCATAGATCATTGAAGCCATTCTGCTTCTATCTATGCTTTTAGCAAGGAACTTCTGGAAGCTATGATCATACTCCTTGATGATCTCATCAGCGTTGCTGGGAGTTTCAGAAATTGGTTCCTTCTGAGAGTTTTGTAAAGAGTTTTCTAATTTTAAAATTTTATCTCTCAGCTCAGAGTTTTCCAATTAGAGACTCTCAGACTTATTAGAGTCAGATTCAAGATTCCTTTTCAGGTCTCTGAATTTAGCTCTAATCTGCTGATAACGTTCCATAATTTCATTGAGGCTTTCAGCAAGTTCAGCCTTTGTAAAATTAACAGTGAAGTTAGGGAATACCTCTTCTGTGTCTGATTCTGAGTCTGATTCAGAAGCTTCACTGTCATCTGGAATGTTAGCCATGAGCGCTATGTTTGCCCTTTCATCATCTGATTCTGAGTCAGCTTCAGACGAGTCAGAGTCATCCCATGTGGCCATGAGACTTTTCTTCTTTTCTCTTCCAAACTTCTTTTTGGGCTTTTCCCTCTGAAGCTTTGGGCAGTCACTCTTGTAGTGTCCTTGCTCATTGCACTCGTAGCAGATGATGTCTTTTGTGTTTGGCTTCTTGCTACCGGAGGAGCCTTCAGATCTTCTGTATCCAGAGGAAGAATCTGTCCTTCTGTATCTGGAAGAAGACTCGTTCTGATCAGATCTTCTGGGATTCCTGAACTTCCTTTGTCTTTGCTTCCACAGTTGATTTACTCTTCTGGAGAGAAGGGAAAGTTCGTCTTCTTCTGATGAGGATCCATCAGATGTTTCTTCAACTGCCTGCAAAACTTTAGATTCAGATTTTCTGTTAGATTTTAAAGCTATAGGCTTACCTTGCTTCTGAGGCTCATCAGCTTCTAGCTCTATCTCATGACTTCTGAGGGAGCTTATAAGTTCCTCCAGAGTGATTTTGTTGAGATCCTTCGCTAGCTTCAGAGCAGTAACCATAGGCCTCCACTGCTTGGGTAAACTTCTGATTATCTTCTTGACATGGTCAGCAGTAGAGTATCCTTTGTCCAGAACTTTGAGACCAGCTACCAGAATCTGGAATCTAGAGAACATAGTTTCAATGGATTCAGATTCTTCCATTTTGAACGCCTCATACTTCTGAATGAGCGCCAGAGCTTTTGTTTCTTTGACTTGAACGTTGCCCTCATGCGTCATTCTGAGAGAATCAAAGATGTTCTTAGCTGTGTCTCTGTTGGAGATCTTCTCATACTCAGTATAGGAGATGGCACTGAGGAGGATGGTTCTGGCCTTATGGTGATTCTTGAAATCACGCTTTTGTTGATCAGTCATTGATTTTCTTTCAATCTTCTGACCAGTTGCATTCACAGGGTGCGTGTATCCATCTGTCACCATATCCCACAGATCAGCATCATGTGCTAGAAAGAAGCTTTCAATTCTGTCTTTCCAGTAATCAAAGTTTTCTCCATCAAAGACTGGAGGTTTGCCGCTGAATCTGTCTCTATCCTCATTGTTGTCATTGCTGAAATGAGAGTTGTTTCCTGCCATTGTGTTTTTCTGACGCTGGATCTTGTACTGACACGGTTAAGTGTTTTAGCTCAGAACCAGGCGCTCTGATACCAATTGAAGGGGTGAAAAACACAAGAAGGGGGGGTTGAATTGTAAAACTGGAATCTTAAAGCAATTGACAAGATATTTTTATCCTGGTTCGTTTGATCTCAAACTACTCCAGTCCACCCGTCAAGGTGATTTCGCCTCTCTCCAACGAGGTCTTAATTCACTATATTCAACTGAATACAAATCTGCTTTAACAACTGCTAAAGCCTTCTTGATTCAAACCACAATCCGGTTTGTCAAGGCAACACTTTCTTACAAAGGTATAAAACAAATGTGTGTGAATGTTTTCTACAAAACTTTATCACAACTGTGATGTATACACAAATTAAGCTTAGAAACTTAGATTGCTAAACACTAATGGAGTATCAGAGTTTGTTGGTTTAGCAAAACTGGTAGATGAAGATTATTGTTCAGCTTTGTGCGTGTAGAGAGTTTGGAAGCATTAGCCATTATAATCTTCGAAGCCTTGTTTATATAGCACTTGAGAAGATGAACGTTGAATGCAATATTCTTGATTCAATGCTAATAACAAGCTTTCCTTTTTGAGCAGATCTTGTCTAGAATGATGCCGTTGGAATTAATTAGCGTTCAATGCACAGTACCGTTGCTTCTTCAATGCACGTTCTGGCTTGGCTCATTCTGATTCTGCTTCGCTGCTGATGAACTATTGATTCTGTATCAGAGTGTTTACGCGCAGTTCTGTTCATCAAGCTTCAGCGTGTTCGTGAGTTGATCATCTGATCTTCACGTTCTGATTCAGCAACTTCTGATGCTGGTGTATCAAATCAAATTCTGATGCTGAAGAAGTGATCTTGCTTATTTCAATCAGCGTATCTGCAAGTCAGAGCATAGTATTTTTAGGCAGCATATAGTTCAAACATGAAACATATAAATACTATATCTTTTCACTTTGTTATCATCAAAACTTAAATATAGGGTACTAGATTCAAACATTGTTCTAACATGCAGGTATCTTGACATTCGGGACCAAGCATAATTCATTCACATTTTTCCCGAATAACTCTTTTCCCTTGAGGGCCTTCATCTCCCTCTGCATTTTGTCAAGCTGCTCTTGAAAATCATCCATTTTTTCATAGAGACCCAAGTCTTCACTTGGTGGAGGAAAAGGACGACACACATCATCGTTAAAAAACGGAACCATATTCACCGAAGGAGGTGCAGCAGGAGCAGCATGCACCATGGGAGGTGCAGGAGTAACAATAGTCTGAACAACTGGAGTATCTTGAGGACCAAGATTGAAACCTTCAGGCACAAAGTTATCTAGAATTAACCATGGATAACCTTGAGGCATGTGATTCTGAACAACAGCTGGAGTAGCAGACATAAGAACAGTCGGAGCTTCAGTAGTAACCCTTGTTGGTTGGGGTTGAACACTCGGTGGCTGATTCTAAGCAGCCACCAGAGATTCCATCAGAGCAGTAATATTGGCCATGCCGGCCTTCAAAGCAGAAACCTCCTTGCGCAGATTGCGATTCTCTTGTTCTAAGTTGTCCATCTTTCTTCTGAAATTAGCCTGAGTGTTGTAGTGGTGAGTCAGCTTGCTGAACAAAGTAAAGAAGCTTGGTAAGACACCTGTATATGCATAAAAAATGCAAGAAATATGTTCAATATGATGCATGATATGCAATGTACATGATTTTATTTTGTTATTTAATATTTCAAGGGATTTAAAGTTTTATAGACACGTTGCAAATATCAAAGTAATAACGCATTTGAAATACTGAATTTTTTTATTATAATAACTTCAAAATAAGTTACAAGTCTCAACAATCCCAAGTACAAGATGAAAATAAAGTCTAAAACCCTGAGAAGTAAAGTTATCGGAGATCACTCTATACGTTGGCGCTTCCCCGTAATCCTGGTAATCTGATCCTTCAACCTCTGATTTTCTTCCGCATACCTGGTGGCAACCTCCTTCCAATCACCTGAATCAGGAAGTGAGTAATCAGAATCTGATTGAGGCTTAGAAGAAAATAAATCCCCTTGCCTCTCTATAGTATCTATCGCTCGACTCTCAAGGATCTTAATTAAGTCGTCTTTCTCCTTCAAGTCTGCTCTAAAGGAAATCTCTAAAGTTTGGCACTTGTTCTTCCAAGCATCTTTTTCCTGTTGCATCCTGACCAAAGCAATTTGCAGCTCTTCTAGATCATCCAATAAAGGAGGAGTGGTTTTCACAAACAAATCAGGCATAGGTGTTTCTTGGGAATATGGCATTTTCAACTGAATAACCCTCGCTTGGACCCACTGAAGATATGGCTCTAAAGAAACAACCCCCCATAGGTCCCAAGTCTTTCCTACTCTTCTTGTGGATGTGACGCCGGGCCTTCGCAATCTTCTCCCTAGCTTCCTTATGGTCTCCTCCCTCCTTCAGAAAGAAACTACTTAAATGAATACTATTTGGTTTATACCTCATCAGATAACCAAGTTATCGTCGTGCAAGAACAGGGTTATAGTTAATTCCTCCCTTTGTACCAAGAAGAGGTACATTGGGGAAACTACCACAACTATCAATAATCTCTATATCCTGGTAAGCTCGATGATACCAATAAATATCTGAGTGAGTAAGTGCCATGATATTAGGAGCCCAACGGGGTTCCTTCCTGACATTCCAGAAAGCATCAGACTGAGGCATATGAGAGATAAACCATCGGTACAACAAAGGTGTGTAATAGATAATCATCCATCCATGATAAGAATTCCGAAGATGAACAGAGTAATAAGCATCACCCAACAACATAGGAACTGGGTTTCCAATCATGAAGATCCTGATAGCATTAATGTCAACAAACTTGTCCACATTAGGAAATAAGAACAACCCGTAAGCAAGTAGAGTAAAGATGGCCTCAAAAGCGACTATACTCTTCATCCTGGAAAAGTAACGAGCTTTATCCAATAAGAACTGGGCCGGTAATCCTCTAATCCCTCCTTTAGTAGTCATATGGGCTTCCACTTCAGACTTCCCCAGGTGAATCAAAGCAGCAATCTCATGTGGTTTTGGCTCACCCTCCAAACCAGTAAAAGGAACACGATTGGTAACAGGTAAATCCAACAGATAAGAATACTCCTCCAGTGTAGGCATCAACTGATAGTCGGAAAAAGTAAAGCAATGATACATCGGATAATAGAACTAGACCAAGGTCGAGAGAATACCCTCCTTTATCCTAAGCTGCATAAGAGGAATGATGGATCCATACTTCTTCCGAAAATCTGCAAAACACTCGATCTCGGGAATTAGACTGATCAACTCATCTATCTTGGGATCCTTGAAACTGTACTTCCCGATCTTTCTTTTTCCAGAATCCATGGTTGAAAAGTACCTGATATATTCACAAATGGTCAACTTTTAAGTCCCTTGAAATAAGATTTCTTCAAAAGATGCTTATGAGTGCATGGATGCATGATGCAACAATCACACACAAGATCACACATATAGGGTTCATAGGTTCAACGTCATGAGCATGAGGTCGAAGGTGCTACCCATAGGTGTTGGTCTAAAAGTTATCACTTGCCAAACAAGGTTCTAGAGGTTCCCAGAGTCTACATCCTTCCTTCGGATATTACCAACTTCCCGATTAACTCGATAATTAGTAATATTCTCAAGAAAAACTCGTCCGAGCATAGTATCACGTGAAAACTATTTCCGGATTACTCTATCATAGCTTCCGCACTACACCTAAAAGGCCAATATGGGTTTGGTATTCTACGGTCCTTAGCTTCAGCAGGCTCCCAGGTCGAAAGCAGTACGTCTTCCCAATTACTCGATAAACGACACTATAGTCAAAGGGGTCTCCAATGAGTGGGGGATCTCATGTCTCCTTTTTAAGGATTACTCCCTCAAAGTTAACATGACTATACCGCTCGTCCTATCTTAAAGTTTTCCCAAGTCCAGGTATAGGACTTATAAGTAATCACCAAGCACCCTGAAAACCAGGAAAATCCAGACAAACATATATACAACATATAACACATAAACAACAATAGCACATATAAAGATAAAAACAAATATAGGCTCAACCCACTCAGGGATGGACCAGCAAGAGGTCAATCTTTCCCCAGTGAAGTCGCCATTTTTTGTAGTGGTAGAAATGTTTAAGACTAAGCCATTGGATTGACTAGACTTGTACAAATCAAAATAAAAATCGCCACCTCGCTTTATTGTTTCCAAAGGAATGAGAAAAGAGAGAATAACCCAAAAAGAGGGGGAAAGATTCTAGGTAAGGGGTTTGGTTATGCAAAAGGAAGGTATTAGCACCCTAAACATCTACGGTACTCCGCATGAACCTCTTTGTAAAATCTGTATATTTTGGCTATAAAATGTTGTATGTAAAATAGATGGTGGAGATGAGAGAAGAAATATATTTTTTATGATTTTTACACCCGCCGCGGTTGCGAATCTTTAGTGCCTACGTACCTCCTTTCGTGCAATAGAGGATTAGGGTACACATAGTTCACCTTTGAAATTTTTTTAAAACACAAGTGTGTTGGTTAATTTTTATGAGATAAAACATCATCGTCATTGTCCGTGTGAGAAAACATATTTACTACCCACAATCATGAGAAAGGAGAATTTGCATCATCTCAAAGTGGAGGATATGGCTTGGATTTTAAAAATCAACAATGCCTCACTCAACACCCAAGTGGAAAATATATCTCTTTACTACATATTATAGAAGTATAGGTGTTTGCATCACTACAAGGATTGACAAGAGTCCACTCTTTTGAGAAAAGTTTTTTAAAGTAAAAAGCCAAAATGGCAAAATGGTTTGAAATGAGATTGATTGATTTTTAGTCTTCTCAAAAAAAATGTCAAGGTTTTATTAATGTTGATTGAAGTTTATTTGTGAAAGATGTTTTGAAAATGCATGGACCTAAGTCCAAGTTTTTTATGAAATTAGTTCAATTTTAAAAATAAGAATAGTTTTCAAAAGGAGGGAGAAGATTTTTTTGAAATTTAAGAAGATGGGAGAAGAAGAAGAGGCTACCCTAAAGCATAAGGTAAATGCTAGGGATAAGAACCATCTAACCAATAAGAAGTCAATACTTGACATTATGAGTCAAGATAGAATTCCAATTATTTGGATTGAAACCAAGCAAGCAAACATATTAGACCTCTTGTGAGAACCAAACTTCAAGTGTATTAAGTCTTCATAAAAAAATTGGGTTGAGTAACGGCTCTATACGGGTGAATTCCAGATTACAAACAAAGAATGTAATCACAATAATCTGCACACAAAATAAACAAATAATCCAATGTCTTGAGGTAAACCTCAAGAAGTCCATACAAAATATCAATTAAGATCACAAGGTCTCCAACATAGGCCAAGGTTTCTAATCCTAAGTCCAAGAAGTCCAATACTCCATAATGCCAAGGATAGTAACCAAATAGTCCAAGTATCATTAAAGTTTTTTATGGTTCATGTTGATTATGAGGTGTCTTAGGAGAGAAAAGAAAAGGATCAAGTGAGCAAAAAATGATATGAAATGTAATGCTTAAAGTAAATGGTACATAAAGCATAAAAAATAAAAGGGCATATAGTAAAATCAATTTAATAATTAGGGGTTAGTTGGATGACCATCTTGAAACTTGCATTTGGAACTCATTAGAGGATTGTTAGAATCAAAGCCTACACACAACAAGTTGCATTTGCTTTTTGTCAAGTATATCATCCATTTGGAATCCTTAAAAGTACCATTTAATGATCAACGATGTTTAAGTGATCCGCGTTGACCAAAAGTGTTGTAGATCCATTAGAGGATTGATAGAACAAAAGCCTCCACACAATGAATCTCAAGGTTATTGGATCAAAGAGATCAAACTAACATACTTGGGCTTGCAAACATAGGTTTGGGCCACGAATGATCATTTATTCGAATCGGGACAAAATTTAGCGCTATGTTAAGCAATCGTAAGTGGACTTATGTAGAAGTCGCACCTATTTTGAGATCGGTCAATAGCAATCTATGCACCATTTGTCTTGAGACATGATATAGAGATCATGCTCCAATAACACTTAGTGTAATAAGAAAGGGATGAGATGAAGAGGGGTGGGAGAGGATATACAAACCATATTTGAGTTAAAATTTAATCAAACTATTATTAAAATCATTCATCCATTTTTGTAGAGTTAGACTCAACAACATGGATCCAATGATGTTAACAAAGTTCATGACCAAAAATTTAATTCAAGATCATCCAGAAAATAATCACAAAATAATATTGTATTTAATATATACATTAAAAAAAGGTTTTTTAAATGTTTTAAAATAGAAATAAAAGAGAAAAAAATCAATTATATTCAAATTAATCAAGAAAATAAAAGTAAGACCATATAAAAATCAGAAATGAACTAAAATGATTTTACAAAATTTTTGGTAATTTTTAAAAGTCAGAAACTTTTTTTAAAATTAAAGGAAATGAGTAAAATAAACCCAAAATGATAAAAATAAAAATGTCAGAAATAAAAAATAAATGAGGTTACCAAAATTTGTCACAATATCATTGGATCATTCCATAATTTTTTTCAGAATTTAAAAATTCATAAAAGTAATTTTAAACATTTAAAATAATTCAAATAAAGTGGAAATTTATAAAAAAAATATCAAAACACAAAATAAAATTATGAAAAAATAAAAATCAGAAAGAGAAAAATCAAAAATATTTTTCATAATTTTTTCAGATTTTTTTGACTACAAATGAATTTTCTATGATTTTTTGAAATTTAAAACAGTTAAATATAAAAACCAGAAAAGAAAAATAAAGTTAAAAATATGTGGACCATTGGATGTGAGTCAAAACGCGTTAGTAATCAAATTCAAGGGATCTGGTGCGCTGTGCATATCATGGTCATTAGTGAATAAAGCACTGAATCAAATGTAAAATCAGAAATTCAAAAAAAATCTAAATGGTGTTGTTTCATTGGTTGAAGGATGACACGTTGGTCATCTTCAACCTCCAGCCAGTCCCAAAACCAGGTTGCTCAATCTAGAGCACGAGACATATGTCATTCGATTCGTATCTTCAAGACAAAGACAACTACACATCTGCGAAAAATTTATATAAATTGTAGCTCAAGCAATTTGGAAAGAAAGTTTTGAAAAGGGATTTGAAATTTCATGGTCAAAACAATGATATCAAAGTTTTGAAGAATTGATGAAGGAATCTACTTATTGAAGTTGAGTTGCAGAGCTCTGAAACTGGACTTCTATGGAGCAATATAGGGCACGATTCTTGAATGTAATTATATGGTTAGCTTCAGGGAAGATCAAGGAAGCTAAATTGATAGAAAAATTAGATTGAAAAATGCTTGAAAATAGATTTCGAAGTTGTAGAAATTTGAGTTATGGAACAAGTTTGGTAGGGTGATTCTGGCTATCCAAGCTTGAGGAAATGAATGGGGGATGACTCTATTTATAGGGAATCAAATGGAATGTCCAAGCGTGTGAAATTATGAAGTTTGGAGGGAAATCGTGTGAAGTTGCAAACAAGAAAAGTGTGACTTCTAATTTGATTAAAACTCATCCAAAACACGCGTTTTATTGTAATAAAAAATTTTGACTAGTCAAATAAAAGATTAAAATACTTTTGACTAGTGTCTTTTGTAATAAAAAATTTAGTAAATTACATAGTCTTGAACTCCGGCTTTATTTATGAAACTAAGCGATGTGAAACTTATCCAACATGTATATTTTCAATCAACACCAACAATCTTCCCCTTGATTGAAAATAATACATTAGATTTTGTTGTCTTAATCTAGAATCATAGTTCAAAAATAACTATCATACTCCACCCTCAAGAGTATAGTAACTTAAAATTACACCACTCTAATAATTTTCACCTTGTATTCACCAAAAATCATAGTTCAAAAGAACTATCATACTCAATCATAAAGAGTATAGTCACTTAAAGATACATCATTCCAAGAATTTTAACATTGTCTACACTGACAATCATAATTCAAAATTATCATACTCTAACGGAAAAGTATAATCACTTGAAGATAAATCACTCCAAAAAATTTCACATTGTCTTTATCGACAATCATATTCTAAAAGAGCTATCATACTCTACCATCAAGAGTATGTTTTACTTGAAGTTAAACCACTTCGTGAATTTTCACATGTCGAAAATGAGGCTGAAAACTTATGGTGCAACTTCTATGTTACTAGGAAGCTATTCAACCACTAACATAATCTAATAATACATCTTGCATCAATGTCAATCATTGCTCATGTACTAACCACTAACCAACATCTTATGTAATCTTAATTGTATCAAAATAACTTTGACTTGAATTTTCTACTGGTCAAAAACAATTCTTCCATTAATATTTTCTAACCAAAAATACCATCATTCTTTTCTGATATAGAAGATCAAACAAAATTGCAACCACATAGTATACTAAGAACTCATACCCTTGGATAAAACCAAAAGCTCTTGATATAATTGTTAGAAAAACTAGCACAGAGAAAATAAAAAACAGAATCACAATACAAAAACATAGCGTTAAAATTACAAAATCGAAGAAAAATCGCGATTATTGTCAAATGACAACTATAGAATATTACAATGTAAAAATTGTTACCGTATCTAATTTATCATCAACCACCTAATGATCTCAATCTATGGGTGTTCGCGGTGCGGTTTGGGCGGTTTTGAAGCAAAAAATCATCTGAACCGCAAGAGAAAAAAACATGCGGTTCGGTTTGGTTCGGTTGGCTTTTAAAAATAAATCCGAACCAAACCAAACCAAACTAATGCGGTTTGGATTGGTTCGGTTGTTTCGGTTTTTTACAAAAATAATTATTATATCATACATACAAATATATAGGAAAATATAATTTTATATTTAATTGTTCATACATTACCATAAAAAATTTATAATTGTCAAAATAAATTTATAATTTGATACATAAAATTGCGTATTATAATTTTATCTAAATCTAAATAATGATATCAACAAGATTGCATTCTTAAATAAATATTATACAAAGAATATGATAAAATATATTTTGTGAAAATAGTATTTATAAATGAATAATATTTTATTTTTTATGATTTGTAAATTAAAATGAATATAATACAAAGTATGATAAAATATACACATAATACATGTTGATTTCTCTAAAGAATTATAGAAATATATATCGGTTAGTAAGATTTTATAACATAATGCGGTTTTGTTTGGTTTGGTTCGGTTTGTAAAATACAAACCGTAAACCGAACCGAACCATGCGGTTCCACGAGAAAATGACCCAAACACATCCGAACCAAATGCGATTTTTTGCGGTTTCGATTTGTTTCGGTTCGGTTTTACAGTTTTCTATTAGACCGGTTTGATTTTGAACACCCCTATCTCAATCCATTCACACTCTTCAAAACAAATATTAAACTATATTTTACAACACTCTAACACAAAATTATAATAAGACTAAAAACAATTACAAATTTAAAATACATTTAACCGATGTCTTTTGTAATAAAAACCTTGAATTCATTATATAACTTTAAATTCTATCCTCCATTACAAAACTAAACTGAACGATATAAAACTTTTTTAACATATTCACGATCTACAACCGTCATTTGAGCTTTAACCATATACTACATAATTTAAAATGGAATTTATAGACCTATAGACATATTAGGACCAAGTTCATACTCTTACTTTTATGTGAGAATATAACCTTCTACGCCCAATAGAGTGTCTAACTTGTATCTTAAGGTATTCTTGCTATCTTTCAGAAAATCAAATCAGCCACAGAAAACTGTCATTCACATTATAAACATAGGAAGAAAGAAACAAAAAGAGAAACGGCAAATTAAAGAAGGAAAAAGAAAGTTCATTTGACAATTTTATCATCCACCAACCACTTCACTATAAAATATTAATAAAAATGTCCACCATGGAACACATGAGCTTCATCTAATTAAATTGAAAACAGATGGTTATTTTTTGTCTAATAAATAAACTATTACTATAATGATTTAATTTAGATTTTAAATCATTTAAACATAATTAATTTTAAGGTTTATGAAATCTGTAAAATTTAATCTTAAATTTGTTAATTTAATGTCTATTGCATAGTTAACTTTTTAAATTGGATACACAAAATTATGTTGATTTCACATTTGATTTAATATTATACGAATGGTTAGTTTGTGTTTTAATTTTTAAAATTCATTCTAATCAAAAGAATTTTAAAAAGGTAACATAATTAATAACTATTTTATAAATTTTATTTATTATCTTATTAATTAAAGTCGTTAAATCTATAAAAAAAATTTGGAACCAAAGCTAATATTAATTTAATAATTATCAATTTTATTAATTAAAATAGTTAAGTCTCTTAAAAAAATTTAGAGTCAAAACTAAATTTATTTTTATAATTATTATCAATATTAATTTATTTTTATTTTTATTTAAAAAATATTAACTCACTAACTTCATTATCTCTCTTTATCATATTTAATTAATTATAATATTATTTAGTTTTAATTTAAATAGTCATTAAAAAAATAATTACATTATTTATATCTTTTTACTCCATATTTTGTATAAATAAAACATACCATTAAGATAAATTCATATTCTTAATCGTAATTTTTATATGGTTAAGTCTCTTAATAATTTTTGGAGTCAAAATTTGTGACTTCACTAACTTCATCCCATTAACTCCATTATCATCTCTCACTTTTTATTAATGATTAATTAAAAAATTAATTCACTAAAACACACCACTCACCACTAACTATCAATTTTTTTTAAAAATAATCATCTGTTTACTTTCATATAAATTCATCTCATTAATAGGAGTTGTCCACACAATTTTCTTTGTGCAAATTCATTCTTCATTATTTTCTTCTGTGACATTTGTTATTATATTTTTTTTAGGTACAAAATTTAAATTATCCTAAACGGTATTTTTTGGTAAAGAAACTGTTGAAGATATTAAAATTATTATTCAAGACAGATGTGGTATATATTTTAATATTTTGAGACGATATTGTAATTTATTATTATTAGCGTTGGGATTCATTTATTTAGTTTAATTTAATTTTAATCAATATTACCATTTACTCTCTTTAATTTTTAGTGTGTTTTTGTATTTTTATGAAATAGTGTTTGGTTGATTATTCACATAGCATATACAATCGTGATATGTAGAGTAATTTTCTTTAAAATTATTTTAGCACTTATGTTATTGGTTTTAAAGGGGTATAAAAAATTGTGATGCGTAATGTTCCATATCCATATTTTTAAATTGGGATATGTTTAGAAGATGGTGTATTATTTATGTCGCTATGGATGTGTCATCTTTCGCTTTCATTTTTGTTAATATATTTCCTTTATAAAGTTCTTCTTATTTTTTAATTTTATTTTATACATATATTTTACTTTCGTTTTTGTTTTTTATGACATAATCATATCATTAATGAAAGATTGTACAAACACTATTTTAAATTCTGTATAATAAATTCTCCGATAGAATTTCTAAAACTAAACAACAAAGTATATGACTTCAAATTTTAAAATATTCTTAGAAAACAAATTTTTTACTTAAAAAAAATATAAATTAACTTCCATATATAAGACAACATAAAAAGAAAAATAAGATAAGTTCAATTGAATGAATATTAATGATAATAGTTATGTTGATAAGTCTTTAAAATAATAATTTAGTCAAAAGGATTTTCAAAACTTAACAACTAAGTATACGAGTTAAAGTTTTAAATTATTTTGATAATAATACATGTTTAAATTAAAACATACTCTATAAAATTTATATATTACGACAAGATTTTGCTTCATTATTATATAAGTAGTATTTTATTTTTATCATATGACCATATTTTTCTTTATTTTTTTTTTATATTTATTTCGTTCAGATTCAATTCATTAGCATCAAAATCATCTCTCAATCAATCAATTATTAGATATTGGTAATGTTATTAGAATTTTTTTTTACAATAACCATGTATTAAAATAATATTTCGCAAATAACCGGGTTTCGGAAAAAATGACGCAAATAACCATGTTTCAGATGACTCCCCAAAGGAGGAGCCATTTGAATTGGCGCATGCACCTACACTTTTGCCCTAGGCGCCATCTCACTTGGCGCCTCCCTTGGATTTTAGCCAAGTGAGATGGCGCATGCTCCTTAAAAGTGAGAGGAGGCGCCATCTCACTTGGCTCCTAGAGCAAAACTAGGGCAAAATGTTGTTTTATAAATAATTCGTCAGTTTCTCCGAAATTTCGCACACTTTCTCGCACTGTATTTTTATTTTGTACTCTGTTATTTGCGTCATGACCTCGCCTATGATTTTTAGCAGAGATTGTTACGTTATCTTCTCCGTCACGAAACCTGCGATGAAAATGAAATTCTGGCACATTCACTCCATGGAGCGTCTGAAGCGGGAGTTGATGCGATGGCTAGATGGAGACATTGCAAAGGGGGAAAAATTCGAAGGATCCAGCGAAAACGAACAACAGCCTCACATGCGACAGGAAGATCTAATGTATGGTTGGAGGAAGTCAAAACAGACAGCGATGTAATGTTGATGATGCATGGGTCAGATGAAATTGTGTTAACAGTTGTAATTTCGTAGACAGAATATCATTAATTATTCTTGTACGCGTTTTATTAATTGTAGCAAAATCTGTTAACGGAAAACCCAAATGTTTACAACACAATTAAGGAAAGATTTTATGTATTACAATTTTTATGTGGTCGAGGCAGACGCCCGATTCGGACAGTTTTTGCGATTGTGTCCGACCTGACGGCATAAACCACACTTTCTTTCCAACTTGTCAAGATCGTCCATTTCTGTTGTGATGCGCTTACTTTTGGGACAACCCTTCTTGTTCCTTCGCATTTGGTCATTGTGCCACACTATTTCGCCGTCGTATGCAGGCCAATAATCTGGTTTTGCTACCAAAGGAAAGTTGTTATTGTAAATGTTGAGCAACGTTTCAGATTTGTAAATGTTTGACAGAAGTTGCAGCGCGTCTTGATGGGTATGAGCACAAGCGACAATGACATGAGAGCAAGGCATACGAAATGCTTGAAACCTGCCACAATCGCACCATTGAGAAGGTAGCATGACCTTATATTCTTGTCTTGGCAGGCCTTCATTGTGGTCGATTATCTCTTTCACAATGAAGTTATGGCTGTGTCGGTCAAACCGTATAACCATATGAGTGTTGGCTTTAGCACTTTCAGCCTTAATGTATTTCATGCAGCTTTCACTCCATAGTTGTCCAGATTGCAACACCGCGTTCCACATTTCACCTCTTTTGTCAAATAACGCAGCCATCCTAAAATATGTAGATTTTACCAAGGCAGTGATTGGGAGGTTTCGTATGCCTTTGAATACCCCATTCATTGATTCAATAAGATTCGTTGTCATATGCCCCCATCTTTGGCCATTGTCGTATGACCTAGTCCATTTTTCCACCGGAATATTGTTGATCCATCTACCGGCTTCCGGATTTGACAAACGGATCTCGTTGCGGTAATATTTGAATGTGGGTTGTGTCAATGCATATCCCGCATTCATAACCGCTTTCCTCAATGTTTTGTCCTTGATCTCCCTCGAGAAATTCTGGACGATATGCCTAACGCAATAGACATGTGTAGAAGGAGGGTCATGCCAACCGTTTGCAGGATTATTGTAGGCACTTTCAATGGAGGCATGTCTGTCTGAGATCAAACAGATATCTGGTTGAGGAGCCACGTGTGTTCGCAGATTTTTCAGAAAAAAGCTCCAAGCACCACCGGTCTCCCCCTCGACAAGGGCAAAGGCAATGGGGAAAATGTTGTTGTTTCCATCTTGTGCAACTGCCATCAGTAGCGTGCCTTTGTACTTCCCATACAACCAAGTCCCATCAATTTGTATAATTGGTTTGGATGATGCAAACCCTGTGATGCATGGTTGAAATGCCCAAAACACTCGACTGAATATTCTGTTGCCATTTAGTAGACTACCATCTTGGGCGTATGCTGGAACTGTTTCCAGAACGTAAACACTACCTAGAGAATACGTCTTGAGTGCATTCAGGTAGCGGGGAAGTTCTTGGTATGACTCCTCCCAGTTTCCGTACACCCTTTCAATCGCCTTAGTCTTTGCTAACCACGCCTTACGGTAAGACGGAGTGTAGTTAAAAACCGTGGTGATGTGGGAGATGATTATTTTCACCTTCAAAGATGGGTCGTTGCTGACCAGGGGTAGGATTTCTTGACAGATGAGATCGTAGTTGAGTTTTCGGTGGTCCTGTGATTGAGTGGAACTTACACAAGTGTGGGTAGTCATGGAACCTATGACCCAGCAGTCATCCCTTAATTTGTATGATGCGGTCAGCTTGAACATACAGTCAGGGTGGACACACTTGATCTTGTACCTTTCCGGGTTGACACGGTCCACCTTAAAATCAACCGAGTTGAGCATGTGGTATTTTTTAATGGCCCTGATGCATTCCTCTCCGTTACGAAACTTGTCCTTCTCTTTTAAATTTTCATCCGACTGCATATACGGATTGAAAAATAAGTTAGTAGAAGGTTCATCTCCGTCCATGTTGAAGTTTGTCATGTGCGGAGGTGGTGTGTAGATTTCGTTTGCAGGAATACTAAGGATGCCATCATCGTCGGAATCTTCATTCACCATTTCATCAAACTCTAACTTGTCATCTTCTTCTTCATCATCAACTGCATCTACCTCAGCTTGTTTATTCTCCAAAGGATCAACCTATTGTGTCACCTGAGGCTCTCGCAGCATAACGTACAACTCAATAGAGTCGTACCCAGAATAGACATGGCTGGAAAACATATTCTGGAGATCCTCGTCATCTTGAACTTCAACCTTATAAAAAATTACTTGGTTATTTCCAAAAAAAACTGGATTCTGATAAAATATCTGGGACACCGGGCCTCGTTCAAGTTTGACCTCCAATCGTTTTTTGAAGTACGAGAAATTGGCTTTCCCATTTAAGAGAAATCGGATGTTGTCTGTGTCTCTAAACAAAAACCCAGCGGTGGGACAAATGTATGTCTCACCATTGAAATGTGCTTTGACGACAAATTATGGTGCAGAGGCCATTGCGTAGAATTGTTTGAAGGTTTGAAGGTTGGAATGTTTGAATTTTATGAGTGATTCGAAGGTTGGAATGTTTGAAGTTTATTGATTGTATGAAGGTTTAAATGCTGTAAGGTTTGAAGGTTGGAATGTTTGAACTTTATGAGTTATTCAAAAGTTTATATGTTTGATTGTTTGAAGGTTTGAAGGTTTGATTGTAAGAACGTTTGAAGGTTGGAAGATTTGACAGATTAAGTGAATCAATGTTATGATAAACGTAAGACTAAAAATTTCAACTAAGTAAGGATGCAACCCCCAAGGCTGCCAATAGTGTTACATGCAGGGCATCCCAAAGGCTGTCACGTAGCCTGAGCCTAGCCTGCAACAAAGGGCACCTCTTATTCGCCAATTGGGATGGCGACACCATTCATTTTTGTACTCTTTCGCAAATTCCAATGGCGCCTCCCTTAATGTCCAATCGTGATACATGCATGCAGATATGTAACCCCCTAGGCTGCCACCTAGCCTCCGCCTACTCTGCACCTATACTGTATGTTGTAAGTCTCCTCCCATCACCTCCAATGGGGTTACATGCATTCAGGCAAGGCATCCCAAAGGCTGTCACGTAGCCTGAGCCTAACCTGCAACAAAGGACACCTCTTATTCGCCAATTGGGATGGCGACACCATTCATTTTTGTACTCTTTCTCCAAGTCCAATGGCGCCTCCCTTAATTTCCAATCGTGATACATCCTTAGGCTGCCACCTAGCCTGCAAGAGTGACACCTTTCATTTTTTGTACATGCATGCATATATGTAACCCCCTAAGCTGCCACCTAGCCTGCAAGAGTGACACTTCGCATGCATGCAAGCACCAACAACCACTATATGAATTTTTTTGCCTATAAATACATACCATATCATACATCTCTCACACCCACACAAGTCTCACTCTCTGCTATGAAATATTTCATAATCTCTTACACTTTCTAAGTCTTTCATACTCTCTATCTCTTCCTAATTTCATAATCTCAAGCATTTTAAATAATGGCTCTTCTAACAATGGGCGATACTCACAGAGGCACAAGGGAAAACATTGCCGCATTTGTAAGTTTCTATTTTGGTTATACATTTTTCATACTTCAGATAATGCTTTGTCCGTCTTACTTAATCTTACACCTTTTACATTATGAACTCAGGACACAAAAATATTCAGAATCCGTTCTCACAACTACCTGGCTCCCGACCCATTTATCGTACCATATCTGGAATACGCAGGTTTTGGACATGTCATAAAGATCTCCAACTACACCATTGACTCGAAGTTCATTCTTGCAATGTTGGAAAGGTGGAGACCAGAGACCCATACATTTCACCTACCAATAGGTGAATGTACCATCACGCTAGAGGATGTGTACATGCTACTAGGTCTCCTTGTCGACGGTAAGGCCGTGAACGGGTCAGTTCAACAACCCAACTCTCAGTGTGAAGAACTGTTGGGCAGGGATATGGTAGAAGGTGGTGGTGCGAGAGGTCAGGGAATACTACTCACTGAGCTGAAAAGTCATTATGCAAGTTTGGAATTAAACGAAAATTCCTCTTAGCAAGACAGGGTAGTAAAAGCCAGAACTTATCTTATGATACTATTTGGTACCTTTTTATTTCCCGAAAGTACGGGAAATAGTGTAAATTTTATGTATTTACATTTACTAAGAAATTTTGAAAAAACAAGAAAATATAGTTGGGGTTCTGCAGTTTTAGCCCACCTATACAGTTCCTTGTGCAAAAATGCAGTCAAGGAAAAATGTACATTTTATGGGTGCGCTTTTTTACTACAAGCCTGGGGTTGGTGGAGGATGGAGTCCTTAAACCTCTGGCTGGTATGTTCAGTGGTCCACATACATCAGTATGTATAAGGGCCAAAAGATCATTAGCCCTTTCACCTTTTCCTGTGAATGGGGGCTTTGTCATCTTTCCAATTAAACAAGATCTGCATGTCTCATATGATTCATAATTAAAAGAGTCCAAGAGTCCATCTTTATGGAGTTTGGAAATGCGTTTCTCATTTATGTGGCCTAAGCGACAGTGCCAAAGGTAGCTTGGATTTAACTCATTAGGTTTAATCCGTTTAGTATTAATGTTATAAATTGGCATTTCAAGATCAAGGACATATAGTCCATTGTTCATTTGTGCAGAAGCATAGAATATATCATTCAAATAAATAGAGCAACAATTGTTCTTTATTATAAATGAAAAACCAAACTTGTCCAAACAAGAAACGGAAATAATATTCCTACTAATTGCAGGTACATAATAACAGTTCTCTAAATGAATTATTAAACCACTAGGTAAAGTCAAAACATAAGTTCCTATGGCTAAAGCATCAACCTTTGCTCCATTTCCAACTCGTAGGTCAACTTCACCTTTTGCCAAATCTCTACTCCTTTTTAGCCCCTGCACATTAGTACAAATGTGAGAACCACATCCAGTATCTAATACCCATGATGCAGAAGTAGATAAATTAATTTCAATAACAAAAATACCTGAATTTGAAGTCCCTACTCCATTTTTCATTTCTTCCAGGTACTTTGGGCTGTTTCTCTTCCAATGTCCGGTCTTACCGCAATGGAAGCAAGTGCCCTCCTTTGCTATGCCTCCACTAGGCTTCAAAGCAGGAACAGTAGGTTTAGGCTTGGCAACTTCCTTGCCTTTCCCTTTACCAACCTGCTTGGTAGGCCTCTTGTTCAGCTTCTTTCCATTACTGACCATCAGAATGGACTTCCCTTTTGTCTTCATATTCTGCTCAGCAGTTTTCAACATGCTTAGCAATTATGGAAGACTCTTATCCATGTCATTCATGTTGAAATTCATGACAAACTGATTAAAGCTATCTGGCAATGATTGCAAGATAAAATCAGTTGCAAGTTCCTTTCCAAGCGGAAACCCTAACCTTTCAAGGTTCTCCACATACCCAATCATTTTGAGTACATGGGGACCTACAAGGTTTCCCTCAGATAACTTGCTGTTAAAAAGGGCCTTTGAAACCTGAAACCTCTCATTTCTTGCCTGCTCTTGATAGAGCATTTTCAGAT
Source organism: Vicia faba (assembly GCA_948472305.1). Taxonomy (NCBI): domain Eukaryota; kingdom Viridiplantae; phylum Streptophyta; class Magnoliopsida; order Fabales; family Fabaceae; genus Vicia; species Vicia faba. The sequence goes on along the minus strand of OX451741.1, from coordinate 1,340,512,746 downwards.
GTCCGATCATATCGAATGCTGACATGTTCTCATGTTGCTTTTGCAACTTCGAGTTCATAGTAGCTAGCATGAGACAAGCGGCTTCGTTAGCATCATCAAAATGCTTCTTATAAGCTTCTCTTTCTGCCTTAGGTGCCGAACTAGGCAGTTCCTCTTCAGGAACAGGTGTCTCCAAGACATACAACTTCTTATCGTGCTTGAGGACAATCCTCAGATTTCGATGCCAATCCAGGAAATTTGTCCCAGACAATTTTTCCTTATCTAGGATTGATCGCAAAATATGGTTGTTTGTTGTCATGGTAATCTACAAAAAAAATGAAAATATAAGTATCATTAAAACAACATATTTAATTAGGCCTTTAATCAAATATGCTCCCACTATTTTACTCAAACCAAATGACCCTCATCATTTGATTCGGAAAATCCCGTTGGAATACTTTCTAGTGGGTCGAGATCCATATTTCACTTTGTTCTAAGTCAGCGTTAGGCTGATTACACAAAACTAGGTTATTTAGGTAGGAACTCCTTCCAATTGTATCTCATACAACTCTCGAATATTTTCAGTTGGGTGAATAACTCCTTATTCTAATTCATCATATGAATCATTCCCAACTCTTGCTTCTAAACATGTATAATCTTATTATAATGTGTTTAGTTAAGTTTTACCCATTGTTTTAGCAGTTGGATATTACAATTATCCCATCGCACCTTACTAATATAGAACATGCACCTCGCGTAGGCGAAACCTACATTGTTCCATACTAGTCTTGATGAGTGCTAAAACTTGGAAAGCATGAACTTAATATTTAACTTGAGGGATTTTGTTATTAGTTTGATCTCACTGGCTTAACATGCAATTCGTCTCTCTCATGCATCAACATACAAACACATGCATCAATATACATAAAAAGGATACAATTATGGCCCCTAGCGCAATTGTTCTCCCAAGCCAATGAGAGAACCTAAGCTAACCTAATAACGATCTAAACTTCTCCAAGCAAGATCTCCAAGGTTATCCTCCTTTGATATTGTATTCTTCTCTTTCTTCATAACATTACATTACATAAAAGAAACTCGTTTTACATACGAGGGAGTGAGATGAGAAAAGAAATTACATCAAGAATTTTAGAGAGAGGCACGACACGCAGGCCGTATTTTACAATCCCAAAACAAAATAAAGGAAAAAAAAAACTAAGGCCATAACTGATCACCACAAGACAATAATAATAAACACACTTTTATTATTAGTTTAAATTTTGTTAATTAAAAAAAAGGCAAATTAAATTTCGACGATTGATCACACTACGCAGAGTTAGCCGGGGGTTCCGCTGCCCGGCGCAAAATTTTAATGAACAATTCATTTGAAATCGGCGTCATTTTCGCACAACTCTTGTGCATTCACAACCCTAATCGCATAACTCTGCAACAACACAACCCTTGTGCCGTCATGAACCCTAATGCAACAGTTTCATGCTGTCAAACACATTTTGATTGATAATTCAGTATGATTAATCACATGCCATTGCTTCACCATACTAATGTCGGATTCTGAAGCATATGAACAGTGATCGGTCAAAGGAATAACAATCATCAAGTGTTTGAATGAACGAAACAGAAACAGTATATCCCATATACCATCGTTGCATCAGATTTACTTATATCATATATAAAAGTGATCGATCTTATTTGTGTAACCTATGGACGATCGATGTATTGCTGCTTCACCATACTAATGTCGGATTCCGAAGCATAGTCAACATCAATCATCCAAATAGTACACAACAGATGCCAAATTTAATTACTCGTTTATTATTCAATTCATTCTGGTTTTAATCGAATCAAAACAGAAAATATAGAACATAAACAACTATCAGATCCATGGTTTCGTAAGTGGCTCTGATACCACTGAAGGAAAATTACGATCAAAAGCGCAGCGGAATTTAAAATTTTCCTTTAGCGATCCTTACGAATGAGCATGGTCAGTGATAGAAATATTTACCTCTTGTGGCGATTCAGACCTTTGATGTTGTGATCACGAGCTTTGATGAAGAACAACGCCTCTACTCAGTCCACACGAACAGATCGCTTCCGATCACAGTGCTAGCTGATCACGAACGGAAACCTTGAGTGAGAGAGAGAATCAAAAACGAAATTGCATCAAGTGAAATTGCTTCATCACAAGGGATCTATTTATAGAATCACTCGTGTGGGCTACAAGCTAAAAGCCCAATTAAGGCTATAAGCTAAAAGCCCAATTAAGCTTATGGACATCATACCTTATGATGTACCATATATCACTTATCCACGTGGTACCTTACCACTTTCCGTATTACACTTAAGTGCACCGTACCTTACGGTGTTCCTTATTTATTCTATCTCTCATCAACCTGTCCTTATGTGTGTGACCCTGTAGGTTTTCGCGACGTTGGCAATTATATTGAATCACACATTTAATATAATAAACAGTGAGCGGTATCTAGCAACACATCACTGTTACCCAAGTCACGAAAATGTCATGTGATCTGACCAAACCTTTTCCGTGATAATATTTGTGTTGTACAATTACCCTTTTGCCCTCATGTCTATATTGAACACAAGGCATACACTGTGTCACCCTTGTCCAGTTCAATATTGGGCCCTTAGACATTTATCCTGTTATGCAGGATGAGAAAATTCCATCTAGGTCACTCATGTCCCTTAGCATGCTTTGTGAAGTACCCATCAACCGTCTTTATAGTCATCCAGTTACGGATGACGTTTGATCAGCAATAAAGTACTTGACTCTACATCTAGGGTCCATAGTGGTTTCAGGTCGAAGGGTGGTATACACCATTATCATCATGAGAATAACTTATTACACTTTGCATAACATTCTATGTAGTATTCTCATAGCGGGTCAATCCAGTATAAATATTACTCCTAATATTCATACCTATGTCAAGACTTGATAACTCCTTATCTATGATCCATGAGATGTGATCATCAATCTATCTTCATAATAATCTTAATGCTTTAATGTTATCCCACTTCACATTAAAGCTTGACTACGGATACTTTAAGAATAGTGTCTTATGTTTAATGGGATCTCATGATTAAGTCACACTTAACATTTCATTAAACCAATAAACCATTCTAGGGACTTTATTATTTTGGAAAGCAAACATAATAAAGAAATGTCTTTTATTATTAATAAATAATTCGATACAAGTACCAAAATTATTGGCCTCTAGGGCTTACACCAACATCTTGTACATCCCCCAATCCTACAGAGATGTCCTGATAAAGCCCTTGATTTCCACCATCCCCTGGATGGCGGCGCTGGTTGTTGACAATAGCGGCTAGCTCTTCCTGTCGGTGATTCACGTTGGTGATGACCTCCATGAACTGAGTCATCTGAGTAGCCATCTGGGCCCTTATTTCAGCGAGCTCAGCTTGAACCTGTTACATTTGTCTCAGAAAGTTATTTCTGGTGGAATAACGATGAGTAGTCGTCTTGAATTCTGGATAAGAAAGGCAGCAGAATAAGAAAACCGTCTTGGGATAACCTGTAATGTTATGAAATTCATGATGTGCATGATATATTTGTCATTTCCAGGTATCCAAGAGTCCTTTTACTCATCAATCACGGCATGCAACCACACAATCAAAAGAGAAAAGATAAAAGGATGAACACTTCAGATTATTTACAAACAAAAGAAACGATGTCTAAGTGACTCCGGACAATTAAGAGTAAAATGATAAACAACTAAATACATTTCTTAATAAAAAGTAAAAAAACTGAATAATAACAACAACAAATTGGCCCCTTCCAATAATTCTGGGGGTGACCAAATACATCAAAAGCAAATAACATAACTAAATTTCCGGAACTAAACATGCTTCAAGATGTTGACAGTACTCTTCAAGTCTGGCCTTCTCCTCCAAGAGTTGAGATGCGAAAATTTTACTTTCTTGGAACCGATCTTCTGTAACACGCTTCTGGGCCACTTCCTTCTCAAGGTGAGCATCCTTGTCTTTGAGCTGTTTTTCTAAGTTCTGAGTCTTCTTCCTATAACTATTTTCTGAGGCCTGAAGCTTCCGACACTCTTGCTGAGTCTTATTCAATTCTTCTTCCATTTCAGCATAATACCTCTTCCTAAAACTGGTTGTATCCGAATTTTCCCTCTGAGCTTCCTTGAGTCTACGAGCTAAGTCGGCCCTTTCTTGATCTGCCCAATAAATTTTCATCCCCGCCTCACGGTCTTTTGCACGAAGCTGAATGTTCTCAACATGAACCTGGGTGAACATCTTGGTTGACACCGTGTTACTCGAAACAACAGGAGGTTGCTCGTATATAGGAGTTGACCTTGCAAGTGGTAACCGTAAGATCTTAACCCTGGCTTTAACCCACTCCAAGTAAGGAATTCTAGCAACAGGAACCTTCTTGCCCAAAGTAGTTCTATCCTTCTTGTGAATGCCTTTCCAAGCACTTGTCACTCTCTTCAACATCTTAGGATCACTTCCTCTAGCGAAATACATTGATTCAGACACCTCCTCAACCTTTAGCGGTCCATCCATTGCGTATCCTAATTGACGATAAGCAAGCACATGATTGTAGTTGATGCACCCCTTAGTTCCTATGAGGGGAACATTAGGGAAATCTCCACAACTAGTGGCAATACTTTGCACTTCCCCCATGTCATAATTCCACCTGATATTGAAAGAAGTAAGGTTGACGAGCCTTGATGACCATCAGAGAGAATGCCTGGTATCCATGAAAGGACCACTTACTGGTAGGTGCAACATAAGCCATTGATACAAAATTGAATGACATAAACCTACATTACCACCTTTTCCGTGCCTGGAATGGATGGTATAAAGAGTATCTTCCAAGAGTGTCGGTATTGGGTTCTTGTTTCTAAAAACACAGATAGCCGCCAAATCCATAAAATTTCTCTTGTGAGGGAAGAGGACAACCCCGTATATCATGAGAGCGAACAGAGAACTGAAGTCACTCCAATTGCCTTTTTTGCCCAATCTTCAGATTTCTTCACTAAGAAATCCAAATAAAACCCTGCAATACCCTCACTGGACTTCCAATTGTCTTTCACCTCTTTCCAACACAAATGGAGAATTTCAGCAATGACTTCAAACTTTGGCTTCTCCGGTACTTGGACAAAAGGAACTTCATCGGTCAACTTGATATTAAGTAGGTACGTGTACTCTTCTAGGGTAGGAACCAGTTGATAATCTTGGAAAGTAAAGCACCGTAATTCTTTGTCATAAAACTGGAAGAGAGTGATCAAAGCCATCGGGTCAACTAGAGTATTAAGGACTAGTAGCAAGTCGCCATAATCTTTGCTGAAATTGTTCAGAACATCACCCTTCAAATAAGAACCCAACCTCTTCAACTCGGCCACATCCATGGTAGGAATCTGATAAGAGAAAGTATGCCTGGTGAGCTCTTTAACATGAACTGAATCAGACTCATCTGACGGGAGGCCAGCCATTTCTGATGGAAAGAAGACCCTTAAATGTCCTTGGAAAATGACATGCGCATGCTAGTTATTTTTTATGCATCATTTTTTTTAGAAATAAATATGCTATGATGTAACATGACAGGATCAAAGTTTCACACTGGATCATGGCTGGACCATTACAGAACAACACCACTCAAGATTAATGCTTAAAAAATATCATGGGAATCTGAGTCACCTTCGCAACACAAAGTCACCAACAGTACCTGTACCTGTAAGAAAAGTTTTCTTGCCCCTCTCACGGGTGTAGTCTAGGTCAAGGTAAGGTTAAAAGCCAAATCAGAGTAAGAGAGCTCGAATGTCGGCATCGTCATACGATAACACCTATCCGAACTACCTCCGAAGTCATGGGTCTCATGGTCAGGTCTACAAAGCATCCGTCTCATAGATGCCATGGCCACTCTATTCCTAGTTCCTATGGATTTCACTCATAGCCTAGGTACGAGGCCTTTTACCTCATGGGACAACCCACCCACCAAGAAAATCCAGAAACCAAACAGTCCAGCCAAATCCAGTATACAGAAAGTAAAGCGCACATAGGATGCAATGCAAACAGATAAATATGCAAAGCGGTAAATAAACACCCAAAAGGTAAACAAACAAGAGCTAGGATCGACTCCGGGATGGACCAGTAAAAGGTCAATCTTTCCCCAGTGAAGTCTCCAGCTGAAACCACCGACTAAAAATCATCGAACAATGAAGTCGCCACCGAACGTCTTTTATCCCGTAGAGAGGGAAAGGTAAACATCGAGAAAACCTGAAAATGGAGAAATCACGGTCTTTCAACCGAGAGATCGAGTAAGGGAGTCAGTTATGCGAGGGGAAGGTATTAGCACCCCACACGCCCGTAGTACTCTACAGTATCCACTCTTGTTGTCTAATCTAATGGGTGTGGTTAAAACCTATGTATATGGCTTAAAACGGTAAAGGGAATGCATGCGAAATGAAAAGAAAATAATGTAGGGAAAATAAAAGATTATGCTCGGTTTACCCCTACCCCAATGCCTACGTATCCCTTTTAAGGAATCAGAGCAGCCGTAGTTTGGCTTATGTGTTTTGATTGGTTTGTGTTTTTTAGTTAAGACAGACAAAAATAATCAAGATGGTAAAACATCGAATAAAACAACAAACAAATGAGACGGAAAAACATCGGTTAAATAATAACAAAGCAACATGTCAAAGATGGCGAAACATCAAATGATAAAACAACACACCTAGCAGTGACATTGAGAGTCAAAGTTAGATAAACAAACATGTGCGATGGCGAAACATCGGCTTCAAACAAATGTGCGATGGCGAAACATCAGCTAAGAGATAACAAGATATCATGGCAAAGGTGGCGAAACATCTATAAAACAGATGGTAAAATATCACACCTAACAATGATATTAAGAATCAAAGTAGGATAACAAGCATGTGCGATGGCGAAACATCGGCTAAGAGATAACAAGACATCGTGGCAAAGATGGAGACACATCAATAAAACGGATGACAAAACATCACACCTAACAATGATATTGAGGATCAAAGTAGGATAACAAGAATGTGCGATGGAGAAACACCGGCTTCAAACAAATGTGCGATGGCGAAACATCGGCTAAGAGGTAACATGGCAGAGACGGAAAAATATCACACCTATCAATGATATTGGGGAATCAAAGTAGGATAACAAACATGTGCGATGGCGAAACACCGGCTTCAAGATAATACAGACAAAGTAAGATTGGTTTATATCTTTTATTCTGAAGAGGAGTTTGAGTTTATTAGAGGTGTTCTTATGATTTGCCAAGAAACATGTTTTTGTTTTAAGATGAAAAATGCAAAGAAAGGAAAAAACAACTAAGGGGAACTAGCCTAGCATTATCTCTAGTTTTATCATACAATGGTTGACCCTAAGGTTGAGGATAAAGGAAAATCCTATCCTATGTTCACATGTTAGAGGGAGCTTAATCAAAACTATCCTATATGGAACATGCAATGAGAGTGAATTCGTGATCTCAATATCTAAATTGAGTGACTCATCGATCAACAATTAAAGAAGAAAATCAATAAACATCCTATATGGAACATGCAATGAGAGCGAATTCGTGATCTCAATGTCTAAATTGAGTGATTCATCGATAAATAATTAAAGAAGAAAAGCAATAAATATCCTATAGGGAACATGCAATGAGAGCGAAGTCGTAATCTCAATATCTAAATTGAGTGACACATCGATCAACAACAAACAAAATACATGCAATCAGACAAAAACCAGAGGGCCTCCTGACATATATCAGCTACAGAGGTCCCATCATGCAATAAGGGAATTATGCAAAATGAAAATGGGAGAAAGGAGGTAGTATAATACCAAACAGATAACTATCTGTAACAATCAAGCAAGAATAAAAGAAACCCAGAGAAACTTCAAGCAAGTTGGCATCAGTAAACAAATTGAGTCAGGAATTTATCAGATATGAACATGTCCCAGGGGCAATGTATGGCATTCACATTCATAGATATGTGTATCCTGCATAAACCATCAAACATGCCAAACACAAAAATAATGCCAATATAATAAACTGTGTTCCACAAATAAAGTGGAACACAACAGCCTCAAGCCAAAAGTGGCAAATTTCTCATAGTACCTCGCATATTCAACAACCAAGTTAGTATTCCAAAAGGTGAAGAAGTGAGAATAACATGGTGGCAATTACCAAATATCAGGCATTGTAAACAAGAAGAGACAAGCATATGCACATATTAGGTCAAAAGAATCATAGGAATGTTGCTCTTTCCTATCACCATGTTGAATTGACAATTTAGTATCAATCAAGGATCATAAGAGCTTGAGAATAATGTGAACAAGAACCATAAAAGTCGGTAGCAAACACATTTCAATCATGCATAATTGATTCAAACACAACTTCATGAATACAATAGGAGATGAAACCTACATAATGCATTAGATGGTTCAAAATATTCAAACATGAGGCTTCTAAGTGGGATGGCTTGAGCTAACATGGACAAGTCAGAACCAACATGATCATTAAGTTCCCAATTATAGGCCTCACTCAAGTTCATTGGCCATCAAACAAATTGCAACAAGACATGCAAACATAATTGGGTACCTTCACTTCAAAATTACATCAAAAATAGAAACAAGGATCCATAATTCAAACCAAAAAAAACTTAACATCTTGGAAGTGTTTAGAAGTCAGAATGCAAGCCCTAAGTTCATGAATGATTGGGGAGGAGGTCAAATGAAGTGCAAAGTTCAAGACTATTTGGCAAAACCACCAAACTAGACAGGTTTTCAAAATTATTTGTGGAAAAATGTCAAACCAAGTCAAATAATTCAAGAAAAATAGTTTTCAAATTCCCAACACATTCATGAACCATGATCAAGACCTGAAATCCAACAAAAGCACAAGGCACAAGGATTTTGAACATGAAACTTGCACCATAAGCAACAAAACCCTAGATTTTGACTTTTACTCCTAAATATTAATTAAATAGGATCAAAACCCAAACAAATCAAACCAAGGTCATGCAAAATATAAAGAAACCCTAAATGTCAGAAAATACATTTTTTCATATTTTTTTGAATTAGGAAAATACAAAGAATGGAATTAAATTCAAACATTATGTAATTAACAAAAATTCACATATCAAAATAGTATTTAAATCAAAAAGTCAGAGAATGGCCAAACAAAATTATATTCAAATATAAGGGCTAAAACATACATCCCTGAATTTTTGTGAATTTTTTTATTAAAAGGAAAATATTAAAAACAAAAAGAACAAACAATTAATAATAAAATTGTTATTCAAAGGCAAGAAAATATAAACCATAACCAAAAATTAAAAAATTAAAAAAACAAACAAATATTACAAATAACCTTTGAAATTAATTTTTTAATAAAAATAAGAAAAATGATGAACCAACGTCAGAATAATTTTTCACATTATTTTGTGGTTCTCAAATAATTTTTGTATAATTTTTAGATCAAAGGAACTATTAAAATAAAAATTACCTTTGATCAATTAATTAATTAAACCTAAGAATTTTTTTAACCAATCAAACTATTCCAAACAATTATCAAAAAATTACACAAAGTCAGAAATATTATTTTGAATTTATGATAATTTTTTTAGAATTTTCCAGTCATTTTTTAGCAAGAAATAAAATCATGGAAATAAATTTATAAAAACAAAATTCAAATAATCCAAAAATTTCAAACAGACCAATTATGATGCGCCACCACATCATCTTCAACCTCCAGATGTTCAAAAACGCGCACATATCTCAGGATTAGGGCTCACTTTCAGATCAACACAACATGCTCAATTTTGCATCATTTTTGATGAAATCAAAGGTAAATTAAAGCTAGCATGGCAAGGGATCCATAACAATTCAAATCAAATCAAATCATCAACCACATTATCCATAATCAAGTCATGAACATGAACAAAAACCTTCTGAATTGCTAGTTTCAGAACATTCAAACATGCATAATTCATCAAATTTAAATGCTATAAAGCTTCAGAATCATTCCATTAACATCCTTGAACATGAATTCAAGCTCAAACATCTCAATAAACAAGTGCATCTTAAGAATCGAAGTTTGGAATCATTACCTCAAGGTGAAAAGTGATCTACTATCTCCTTCACTCCATATGCAAACAAATGGTACTGGCTTGATCTACTTGCTTTGCTGAAGCAGAATCCACAAGAATTTTGAAGAAAACACCAAGGAATTGAGAGTATCGAATCAAGTTGCAGAAAATGGAAGAAAATTTCATATCTGGAATTCTTGCAAATGGCGCGTTCTCTTTCTCTCTCTTTGCTTGCTTTCACTTGTATAGAGCTTGTAGAGAAGGTTAGAAGTGGAAGTTTGTCCTTAAATCTGTTGGAGGGCGGGATTGAAAATTTTGGCCAAAAATGAGGTGCATAGTGAATCCTCCGTTTTGCTCGTGCATTCTTCTGCCTTTTATGCTTTTTGTGAGCCAAATGAAGTCAGAAATGCATGCTCAACATGCCAGCCCACGATTACTTGAAATGAGAGAGTGTTGGTGAATTGGCCATTTTGAGCAAGTTTTGCATTTTTTATTCCAACATGTGCAATACCATATGGGGCACGAAATAGTGAGTATGACGGGCCTCAGCATGTCACAAATTACCAATGGGCTTTATTAGAAGCAAGAAGAATGGCTAAAACTTGAGTTTGCAAGAAATGGCCATTTTGCACATTTGCCAAATTTCAATGAAATGCCTCAAATTTCCAAAACTCATAACTTGCTCATACTTGTGAATTTTGTCACAAATGAACATAATTTGGAAAGGCCTTGAAAAGATATACAAACCTTTAGATTATAGTTTTTGCAAATTAATCCATTAAGGTTCCCAAAATTTTGCTTGAAATTCACTAATTTTGAAAAATGACCTATAATTTTGTAACTTCAAAAGGCCATAACTCTTGATTCCTTGCCAATTTGGACATGAGACCAAAAGTAGATGAAATATAATTCTCTTTTCTTTCCAAGCATATTTCATTTGCATATTATTGATCAAGAATGAATAAAATATGATTTTTTGAAATTAAGTCCTCATCTTCCAAAATTAGAAACTTTTAGGGTTTCTTCAAGAACAAGTTTCAACCCAAACTTCAATCTCTTCAATCCAATGACCAAAATGGACTTTAAATATGAAAAGTACATCCTTGGATTGATGGTTGGCCAAAAATTTACTTGGTCAACCTTGACTTTGACTGATTTTGACCAAAATGACCATTTTGCCCCTATGAATCAATTGTTCCACTTACTTTCAAAATTGATGATCAAAACTTCAAACATATGATCTTCCAAACATATAAAGGCCATGTGCAAAGTTTCACTTCAAAATTCCCAAGAAATCTTGATGAAATCCCAAACCCTAATTTTGGTCAACACATTAGGAGACTGATGAATCACCTTCAAAACCTCAAATCCTCTGGGTATCTTGATCAATTCCTTGTACAAGGACCTTTCAAATATCAAAGAAATGTTGTAGCTCCCTAAATCAAGTCTTGTACATTGGCCAACAACCTTGCTCTAGAAAACCCTAATTTGGCTGATGATTCCAAAGAGATGGGTAAAAACATCTTGAAATATGCCAAAACCTTTGAGCTTAAAAGATCCATAGATTTGGATGGTAAGATATTTCTTGAGCAACTTGTGCATGCAAAATAACCTCCAAAGCTTTGAGGAAGACTTGGTAACCAAAGTACTTTGATCCTATCACAATGTATGAATGCAATGCACTATGATGTTCATGATGAAACATAAGCCTAAATCAAGAGGGTAAATTTTGGGGTGCAACAAACGCGCCTAATTCAGTGTGATACTCTTTTTGATGGTCCATGGTATGACTTGAGCGTTGGGCGTTGGATCTGGATTGATGATGAATCTAATGGTTGAGATCAGGGTGTATAGTGGGAGCCTGGAAGGGAGATGCATGGGAACTGCTGAAACAAAGTTAGAAAAATAAAATTGTTGGGACCTGGGATCGAACCCAGGTCCTTCCACTCATACTATGCGCGCCTTGCCATCTGAGCTGTGTGTATGAATTGTTAATACAATAACAGCAATTAATAATATATGAAAAACAAGTGGATAACTGAATAATAGAAAACACACGCCAGCCATTAAAATGGTCTAATACTATGGTGCCAAGTCATCGTCTCCTTCGTTGAGACCGTCGTCTTAGACCATGACTTTTACCTACAAATAAACGTCTGTAGCCATAACCTGTGCATTTCAAAAATCACGTTTAAGCAACATAAATAAAATTAAAGACCATGGATCAATTGGATTTGACCCTCTTATAATAATGGTGTCCTTCATTAGGGCCAATTATTCCTGCATTTGAAAGCCCTAAAATGATGAAGTAAACCCCAGCAATGGAAAATATGCATACACGCGTCAAAACTTCAATTAAATCATCCAAGCATGTTTCAAATGTGTCAATAATCACAAATACATTATTAAAATATGCTTATGATGCAAGAATTGTTGTAGTCAATTTTGAAATAAAGAACAAACCGCGTGTAGTCTAGGGGGCGATTTTGGGCTTGGGAATGCCTGTAATTGATCGTGTTAGCTTCTGGGAAGGTCCAGGAATCAATTATGAGCTTTGGAATGGCTTGAATTGATCTCTAGGTTAGAGAACAAATCACCACTTTCTTGCCAATTTTTGAGTTTTGTTCTTCCTTTCTCACGACTGCAATCCCCCCTCTTTTGGCTTGAGTATGTTTAGTATATATGGAGTGGAACGAATTAGGGCAACACAAACACTTTGTATCTTTGATAATCATGGAGATTTGATTTAATTTTTCTCTTGTATCCTATCTTTCCAAAACAAGCATAATCATGCCAATTCTTGCTTCAATCATCCCTTGCACGATTTGGTATGCTATGCCAGCCTAATTGGATTTGATTCCTACAAAAAATCAGATCCAAAATAATCTTTTTATATTTTTTGCAATTTATTTGATTTAATTTAACTTTTATATAATAAAAAATCAAAATAAATAAATAAATAAAGTAAAAAATGTGTGGATGCTGATTTGGGTCGTGGACCATGTCTCTAACAAGATGCAATCATGAGAAGCTAGGCCCATTTGACAAAAAATGTATTTTTTAACACATTTGACTTTTGGCAATTTTGCAAAAATGGTCAACTTTGACAATGCATATCTCCTCCAATTTTAATCCTAGAGAGGTGTTCTCTGACTTTTTAGAAAGCTTAGGATGTCCCCTAAATAAACCTTTTCATTTTATCTCAATTGGGTATTCCATGTTCATGTAAGAAGCTTTGACCCAAAAGGTATTTTTGTTAACTTTTCAAAAGGACCTATAATATAGAAATTCATATCTTTTGATGAGTGCATATTTTGAACTTTTGGGTTGAAGATCAGTTGTAGGAAATTGCATCCTCTTCAAAATGAGCCTTGGATGGAAAATTTCTGATAATGTATGAAGAAGTTATACTTGGTCAAAGTTTGGTTGACTTTTCCTAAGAAACCCTAATTTAGCAACTTTTGGGTTTTGATGAATTTGGGGGAATTCCTTGTGGAATCATGATCAAACCTTGATAAAATGATGGATGTCTCTTCAAAAGGATGATGTTGACCAAAAATCTTGAAGTTTGACTGTATGTGGGCTATAGTTGACTTTTGACCTAGTATAGTTGATGTTCAGGCATCTCGGCAATTGATTGAGCAAACTTCTTGTGTAAGGCATGAAATTTGACATGGTTGATATTAAGAACATATTGGGACCATGGAAGGAATTTGGGACCTTTGGAGTTCCCACACCCTAATGAAAATGGAAACCCTAGTTTGAGGTACATTGCCTTGGGAGAGAGTTTGCCTGGTCAACTCTTAGGCATCCTTGAGCAAGTTGAGGACCTCAATGGGCATGTGTTGAGTAAAATGAGAGGGAAAATTTTGGGGTACAACATTAATGTTTCAAGGTATCTTAACATTTTTCTTTTAGGGACTAAGATCATTTTGAAAGGCAACATAGATAGCGTCATCGAGGGACTATGATCTTGTATTTGTTTGTTTTTTGCTAAGATACCTCACATGTATAATATGGCCATTTTTGTAAGGCAACAAAGTGGATTTAACCTAGGAGTGTATGTGTGTAAGTGTGTTGATTTAAATGCTTGATTTGTCTTTGTTAGGGTTTACTATTCATTGGTTTTAGTCTTTCCATACAAAACCCTAATTACTAGCATTTGTATATAAAGCGATAAATTGCGGAATTTAAAATTACTATGATATTACATCATTTAGGGGAGGGGTGTACAAATTACAAATGTGGGGAATATTGCAAGAAACTAAATCTAAATAATTATTACAACCATATTGAATTTTGAATAAATGTACAAAATGAACAAATAAAATACAAGAATGTAAATGTAAAAAGAAATATGATTTTTGTTTATTTGGTTTTTCATGAAAAGGGGTTTTTGACCTAATTAATTAAAATAAAATAATTAACTAAAAATAAGAAAATTAAGATTAAGTTAGTAAAATAATCAATTTAAGGAAAACAAGTTCTTTAGGTTTTTTTTATGAATTTAATTAAGTTAGTAAATAAAAATAATTAAATAAAAGTTCTAAATTCTAAATTGATTTTAATTTACAAGAAAAAATAAATAATATAAAATAATAATAATTAAAATTAAATTATCTAAGTATTAAAAAAGAAGTTAATTTATTAAAAACATGTTTTTGTGCTTTTAGTTTTTTATGAAAAATAAACTAAATAAAAATAAAATAAAATAAATAAATATTTTTGGTTTTTTAGTAATGAAAATAATTATAATAATAATCATATTAATAATAATATTAATAATAAAAGATGAAAATAAAAAAGAAAATAAAATAAAAATAAAACATAAAGAAAGTCAGGGGAGGTTAAATAATAATTAGGAGTGTGCAAGTGTAGCAAAAATCCCAAGCCTAATGGAGGAAGGCCCAAGCGCCTGTTTCAGCAAAAAAAATGAAGAGAAATGTGAAAAAAGTGCAAAAGGTCACGCTGGGGCTTGAACCCAGGACCTAAGGGCGACAAGCGCGTGCTTTAACCACTGGGGTGGTGATACATCCATTAACTTATGTAAAACAACAAATATATAATATAAGTCTTGCCTTAAATGTACTTCATCTTCAACCTCCATCCAGAATCCATGCAACTTATTCGTTTCTCAACCATTTGCAAAAATGTAAACATGAAAGTTGTGTAAAATTTCATCACGATTCCAGAAATGTAAATAACTAAAACTATAGATCAAAGATGAATGAGAATTTCTAATGGTACCAAATTTTGACCTAATTTTTCCAGGATGTTCAGACTCAAAATTCTAACTACTCAAGCAATATAAATGAAATCTAAAGACATGGTTAGTTTCAGGCCTATGATATCTACATTTTATCTTCACAAAAGGAAAGCAAATGATACCTATATGAAGAGTTCAAAAGTCAGAAAACTCACCTTGAAAATGGAATTCATGTTTTGAGTTGGAGCTTGTTTCAAGGTGCCGCAAGGATCAGGTTAGCTTCCTTGAGGTCCCAGGAAGCTAATGCAATGATTAGCTTGGTTGGATAGTGGCTGAAATGGTATGGAGAAGTCCAACTGTGATGCTCTATTTTTGAACTTGGAAATACAGGAAGATGGTGTAACAGTCGTGTAACAGGGTCAGGAATGGTTTGCGTATGATGTTTGGAAACTTTTGGAAGCAAAAGGCCAAGAAACGCACGAGTAGTTTATGATTTTGGGATTTTTGGTCAGAATATGCAATAACGGAAGTATGGGATCCAATTCTGAGTTCTTGGCAGTTTTGGGGCTTAAGCATGCATGTGTTTTGTTGCCAAGGACTTGTACATAATTAATGAGGAGGTTTGAGTGCTTGAGAGGGTCAGATATACAAGTTCTAGACTGATTGCTATTATACTTGATTTTGAAGAAAAGTGAAAGTATGGTTCCAAGATTAAGTACAAGCATGGGCTGAGTGATTATGAGGCTTGAGACAAACTTATCTTGAGTTATAGGACGTGTATTATCAGAAGAAAACCATTGCAAGGCTCAAGACAAGTTTTGTGTATAAAGCTACTTTTTCAAAATGGCATTGCGCACTTTCTTCCCAAAATGGATATAGAGCGTGGCATTATATTGAATGCTTGAGTTGAAGCCTCTAACAGCTGTGCAAGCATTTAATTATGGAGTTCCTAACAAGTTTGAGGCTTGTAAAGTAGATATTATGCAGCATAGGTTTGAGATTTGAATCTTTGTTCATCACAAAATGACCTATAATTTTAGTTTGAAACCCTAACTTCCTTCTTCGATTCTCCCTACTCAAGAATGATCTGAAGGAGTTCTTGGATATTTTAGAAATCTTGTAATGTGCTCTACAGACCCTATTTAAATCACTTTTGAAAATTACCCTTGGAACTATATGAAAAAGTGCCATGAAGTTAGGTCAAAATCCTGCCTAAACTAGGGCAAAATTTCACTAAGTGTTTAATTTC
Source organism: Vicia faba (assembly GCA_948472305.1). NCBI lineage: Eukaryota > Viridiplantae > Streptophyta > Magnoliopsida > Fabales > Fabaceae > Vicia > Vicia faba. The sequence goes on along the minus strand of OX451741.1, from coordinate 1,340,496,176 downwards.
CAGACCATGACTTCATGAATTAATAACTTGAGACCCAAGCATTTCTAGGAGAATTTGTGTAAATAAATGTTGTAAATATCATGGATATCTACAACTTTCATGTTGAAAGTTTCTTTTGAATCATCTTGCATTATGGTGAAAATTTTGCTCAAAGATGTAAAAAAACATGAATTTTTCAACACTTAGAAAAATTTCTAAATTTGAAAACTTTGACTTTTCAAAATGAAATCTTGACTTTTTGATTTCTTGATGAAAAAGTTTCATATTTTGACATGTTTTGATGAATTGTTATTTTTGACACTTGATTTTGACCAAGAAGTCAAAGTTTGACTTTTCAGTGTACAATTGACTTTTGATCAGTTGACTAAAAATCAACTATCAATCCAATTAATCTTGAGCAATACTTTGGGTCATGCCATAAGGTCAAAATGATGCAATTAAACTCTTGAGATCATGCCTCAAACCAATTAACCATTTGCTAGGTCAAAAATCAGAAATTGTCCTTTCTCAGTCAAAACCCTAATTTTGACCATTTTGCCCTTTTGATGACTTGATCAAATTTCTTGAGGAATTATGGTCCAAACTTGATCAAATGATACACATGAGTTTATAATGTTGATGTGAATCAAAAATTATGATGTTTGACTGTAAATTGACCACAATTTACTTTTTCCCCAATACAACTGATTTTTAGGTCAACTGCTCAATTGACTGGGCAAGAATGTGATTCAAGGCTTGAAACTTGACATGGGTAATCTTGGGGGTATATAATGATCCATGAAAGTCAAATGAGGAATTTAAAGTTCCATTATCCTTGTGAAATCTCAAACCCTAATTTTAGTCATCAGTGCTTAAGGAGGTGTCTTGAGCTAATCAAACCTTGTGCAGACTTGAGCCAAGAGAGATCTTTGTGAGAAAATATTTGATAAATGAGAGGGGAAATTTTGGGGTACAACAACTTGACTCACACAAATCAAAATAAAAATCACCACCGCGCTTTATTGTTTCCAAAGGAATGAGAAAAGAGCGAATAACCCAAAAAGAGTGGAGAAAGAATCTAGGTAAGGGGGTTGGTTATGCAAATGGAAGGTATTAGCACCCTGAACATCTACGGTACTCCGCAGGAACCTCTTTGAAAATATGTATATTTTGGCTATAAAATGTTGTATAAAAAATTGATAGTGGAGATAAGGAAAGAAGTGTTTTTATAATTTTTGCACCCACCGCGGTTGCGAACCTTTAGAGCCTACGTACCACCTTCCGTGCAATAGGGGATCAGGGTACACGTAGTTCATCTTTAAAAATTAAAACACAAGTGTGTTGGTTAATTTTAAGAGATAAGACATTATTGTTATATCCAAATGGAAAACATACTTACTACCCACAATCATGAAAAAGGAGAATTTGTGTCATCTCAAAGTTGACGATATGTCTTGGATCTCAAGTTCTTGACAAATCCTTGAAGTGATGCAAACAACTATACTTCCACAATATGTAGTGAAGTGATACATACCCCAAGTGGAAAATGTATCACTTCACTACATATTGTGGAAGTATAGTTGTTTGCATCACTTCAAGGATTTGTCAAGAGTCTAATCTTTTGAGAAAATTTTAAAGATAAAAGCCAAAATGGCAAAATAGTTTGAATGAGATTGATTGACTTTTAGTCTTCTCACAAAAATGTCCAAGTATTATTAAATTGATTAAAGTTTGATTAAGAAAATAGTTTTGAAAATTCATGGACCTAAGTCCAAGTTTATCATGAAAGTGGTTCAAGTTTTAAAAACAAGAAGAATTTCAAAAGGAGGGAGAATATTTTGAAATTAAAGAAGATGGGAGGAGATGAAGGGACTATCCTAAAGCATAAGGTAAAAGCTAGGGAAAGAACCACCTAACCAACAAGAAACCAACACTTGACACAATGAGTCAATGTAGAATCCCATCCTTTGGATTTGAAACCAAACAAGCAAAGATGATAAACCTCTTAAGAAAACCAAGCTTTAATCGTATTAAGTCTTCACAAAAATTGGGCAGAGTAATGGTTGTACACAGATGAATTCAATATCACAGACAAAGCATGTAATCACAATAACCTGCACACAAGAAAAACAAACAGCCCAATGTCTTGGGGCAAACCTCAAGAACTCCAGACAAAATGAAAGTTGTGGTCACAAGGTCTCCAAGATAGGTTAAGGCCCCTAATCCTAAGTCCAAGAAGTCCATGTCTCCAAAATGCAAAGGATAATAACCAATTAATCCAAGTTACATTAAAGTTTTTTATGGTTCAAGTTGATTATTAAGTATCTTCAAAAGAAATCAAAAGCTCAAGTAAGCAAAGTAAAAATGACATAAAAGATAAATGCTCAAATGAGCAAAGATGAAAATAACATGAAATGTAAATACTAAAGTAAATGGTACATAAAGTAAAAAGCATAAGGTAAAAGAATAAAGTAAAGTAAAATGTTAGAAATTAGTGGTTCGTTGAATGACTAACTTGAAACTTGCATTTGGAACTCATTAGAGGATTGGTAGGACCAAAGCCTCTCAACAACAAGTTGCATTTTCTTTTTTTCAAGTATATCATCCATTTAAGAATTATTAAGGCAACATTAAATGATTAATGATGTTTAAGTGATCCACTTTGACCAAAATTGATGAGGATTCATTAGAGGATTGGTAGAGCCAATGCCAGCTAACAATAAATCTCAAGGTTATTGGATCAAAGCATTCAAATTAACATCCTTGGGCCTACAAACATGGGTTTGGGCCACGAATGATCATTTCTAGAATCGAAACAAAATTTAGTCTTTTGTTAAGCAATCATAAGTGAACTTATATAGAAGTCGCACATATTTTGAGGCGGGTCAATAACAATCTATGTACCATATACTTTGAGACATGATATAGAAATCATGCTCCAATAACATTTAGGAAAATTTAGAAAGAGATGAGATGAAGAAGAAATAGGGTAAAAGTAAACCACATTTGAACCAAAAATTTAATCAAACTATTATTAAAATCATTCATCCATTTTTATGGAGTTAGACTAAACACCATGGATCCAATGATGTTAATAATGTTCATGATCAAAATTTCATAGTCCAAGATCATCCAGAATATGTACAAAAAAATAAAATAATTTTTAAAATAAAAGAAAAAGGTTTTAAATGATTTTTAAATTTGGAAATAAGGGGAAAATATCAATTATATTCAAAACACTCAAGAAAACTTAAGTGAAACCATATAAAAATTAGGAATGAACTCAAATATTTTTATGAAATTTTTGGTAATTTTTTAAAGTCAGAGACTATTTTTAAACTAATTTAAATTGCTCAAATAAAGGAAAAAAGATCAAAAATAGTAAAAATTAAGATAATATTCCACAAAAAATTCAAAAGTTCAGAAATGATGGGTTGAAGTTCACATATTTAAGATCATTGTGGAAAATGAATGGGCTCAAGGTGATAAAAATTGACCAAGTTATGATAATTTGAAATCACCTAATGGAATTTGAGGGTTCATCTGGAGGACTTGTAATCTTTCTTCATCATCAAGTTTCTTCCACACAAAATTTCCTTGAAAATTTTGAAGTGATTTGTTAATAACCTTTTCAAGAGAAGCATGTATTTGGAATCACTCAAAAATACTAAAAAATGAGTAAGATATACCCATTTGAAGTTCAAAACCCTATCTCCTAGAGCAAGAAAATGCCTTGGGAAACCTTTACGATTTTGACCTACCAGTTTAGACAAATACTTTTGTAATGTGAATACGAGTTGTTGAGGATGCTAAGGAGAAACCATAGCAACCAAAAACACTTTCAAATCTTGAGAATTGAAGGATATGTGCACTTGTGATCAATGAATCAAGGATTTTCCCAATTGAGTCAAACTTTTTCAGTCATAATAGACTTTGTCATGATATTGCTTCGAAGTATCTTTAATGTTGAGGTTTGAGTCTCAATGAAGCTTTGCTGAGGGAAGCATAGAAATGAGCTCATGAATCTATAGATCAATCTTGATGGAATATGTTGTGCTTTCTCCTACAATCATCATCAATTGGGGCAAACACTTATTGTATTCACTAGTTAAAGGATAATCAAAATATACATGATCACAAAATACAAGTCAAGATGCTTGGTGATCTCCCACAGAGCAAAGCTAAAGATAGAGAGAAGAACCAAACCCTAGTGTGTGATCTTGTTGTGATTAAATTGATATGATGTGATAGAGGGATCTTAGAGTCAAAAATTGGGGTACAACACTAATGATTTCTATTTTTTTCACCCCCTAACTATTTGTTACAGTGAAGCCCATTACCTTTTTTTATTTTGTTTTGTTTAATTACATTTTTCTTTTTAATTAGTTTCTTTTAATAAGAAAATCACAAAAAATATTAGACTTAGTTTTTTTATTAATTAAAATAATCTTGTTAATTTTAATTAATTATTTTAATCACTTTTTTATTAATTAAATTAATTAGAATTAGGGTTTCCTTAATTTAATTTAATTAGTTTTTCTAAACAAAAAATACAAAAAAGCAATAAAAAATATTTCTTTTTTTTACCACTTAGAAATTTTGTAGGGTTTCTCTTCTCCGAGCGTTTATTTATTTTATTCGCATTATTTTTGCAAATATATGTAACTGTCAATGGGATGTAATAGATTAAACTAGGACCTTTTACATTTTTCCCGTTTTGGTTTGTAATCCCCCCATCCCGAAGCGATGTAATAGCGTAGTTTAAATTCTCGCATCTTTATTTTGTCTGTATATATTTAACTATTAAATGTATGCTTAATAGGATTGCATGATATGATCTAAAAACAAACGGTAGAAAACCTAACATCTAAGACAAATAATTGAAACACAACACATTTCACACACGCGCACCTCTAAGGTACATCCACTTGTTGCCTTTGGAAAAACAATCATGTCCCTCGAACGTGAGACACTTTAGCAAAGACCCTCGATTAAAAAGACCATAGTCCCTCGATGATCCTTTGATGTTGTCTTCAGTGAACAATCTAGTCCCTTATGATAAAATTGCTAAATTGCCCTACGAGTTTCCTTTATTACCGTACGATGACCCTCGCCCGTCCCTCAAAACATCCAATGATAAGGCTACCTACCAATTAATGGTAGGATAGCACTATTTAAGGGAAATGAGGAAAAGAACAAAGACCATTCGAGTAGGTAGACAACTTGTAGTTGCTTTCTCACAAAAACAAATAAAACAATTTTTCACACATACACAAACTCTTCTCTAAAATATATTCAAAGACAAAAACACTTTGTATACTTTATCAAAGATACGAGAATCATTACAAAGTTCTCCTTACTAAGGCTTCTTTTCAAAAATATTTTCAAAAAACACTTACACCAGAAAGCATTTTCAAAGTGAGCTAGCAACTAAGAGCCCGTAGATAACTACAGATGGAAAGGGTGCTAACACCCTCCCTTTTCATAATATACCCCCCGAACTCAAAATATTTAAAAAGGTCTTTCATGTTCTTTTCACCCTTTCCTCTGTTGGATAAAAGAAAATTTAGTGGCGACTCTTGCTAATCGCAACATTTTCGATAAAATGCAAAACCAGTAAAGTCAGTTCTCCCGCCGTATTATAGAACTAGTGACTCTGTTGGGGAGTGTCAGAACAAATCTATGTCTTGATTGTATCTGAAGATGTATTGAATGGGTATCAGAATGATATCCATATCTGGATTGTATATGAACCGTATCTAAAAGATGTACTAAATGAGTATCAGAATGAATCTGTATCTTGATCGTATGTGAACTATATCTGGAAGATGTACTGAATGAGTATCATAATGAATCTGTATCTTGATTGTATCTGCATTATATCTAGAAGAGATCCTGGAATGAGTGTCAGAATGAATCTATATCTAGATTGTATATGAACTCTACTGGAGAACATAAGTCTGAAAGGGGGTTTTACAACCTTGGAGGTACAAACTCAGTTGGGGAAGATAAACTCCATGAACTATACTGATTTTAACTCCATAGGTTGGTGATATTTCTTGGGAGAAAATCATACTCCTTTATCATCCAGAGTGATATGTCGTGGCAATTGCGGGGAATGTATGAACTTGTGAAGATTACTCTGTAGGGAATTCGTGGATCTGTGGGAATTCGTGGATGGCTCGAACATTATTCCAACTCCTAGAGTCTTGAGTAAAAGCTTATTTCTGTTTTTATGCATTCATTGACAGTCAATTATATTCATATCCATATGCTCATTCAATTTTAGTCATTGGACATTTTTTAAACAAAACTGAAAAAGTAAAACATAATTTGGCTTTGAAATTGTATTTCATTGATAGTTTTTCCTATAAACAGGCGACTTTTGTACAAAGAGACGTAAATCCTAGTAAGAGGAAGTCGTCAAAGAAAATATTTACAAAGTGAAAACATATATTTATGTGGGAATAATCTTGTCAAGTTCCAACTCTGTTATTTCCTTTATGTCTTCAAGCATCCCATCCCTTGTCGTGGAAGAAAGTGAGCGAATTAATCTGTGCGGTTTGAACTTTGACTTTGGTAACAAAGCTTATTGTAGGTGATCTGATGAGGACATAATCATACGCTTTAATCCCTAATTTTGCCTGGACCACCCTTTCCGGTTTTCAGTCCACCAGGATACCCTTTTTTCCCCAAACTGCCTTTTCAGGTTTTCGACTTTCCAGGTGTACAGTCTTTTCATATATATCCCTGATTTTTGCCCGAACCCTTTTGGTTCACTGAGATTCCCTTATTTTTGCCTAGGCCAGTCAACCTAGCATGTCACTTTTAGGCGTAGTATCTTTTTACTATGTTCGCATTCACAGGGTGCGGGAAATCTTCACCGTCCATGGTGGTCAGTATCATAGCTCCACTAGAAAATATCTTCTTGATTACAAATGGTCCTTAATAGATAGGAGTCCATTTGCTCATGGGATCACCTTGTGGGATGATAATGCGATTTATTACCAAATCACCAACCTGATATCCTTGATGCTTGATTTTCTTATTGAATGCCTTGATCATGCATTTTTTATACATCTGACTGTGACAGCCAGCCGCCAGCCTCTTCTCATCGATTAGATTTAACTGATCCAACCTGGTTTGAACCTATTCGTCTTCGTCCAAGTCTGCATCTTTCATGATTCTCAGAGAAGGAATCTAAACTTCGACAGGTAGGAAAACTTTCATACCATAGACCAGAGAGAAAGGGGTTGCCCTAGTGGATGTTCTAGCCAAAGTGCGGTTTCCGTAAAGAGAAAACGACAACATCTAGTGCCACTCTTTATATATCACAACCATCTTCTGTATGATCTTCTTTATGTTCTTATTGGCGGCTTCCACTACGCCATTCATCTTAGGTCGATACAGAGAAGAGTTGTGATGCTTGATCTTGAACTATATGCAAACCTCAGTGATCATTGTGTTGTTGAGATTGGTTCCTTTTTCCGTGATAATCCTCTTGGGGATTCCATACCGACAGATAAGGTTGTGCTTAATGAACTGGGCGACCACATTATTAGTAACAGAGGAAAATAAGGCTGCTTCAACCCATTTTGTAAAGTAATCAATGGCGACGAGGATGAATCAGTGTCCGTTAGAAGCGATGGGCTTGATTTCTCCGGTCATATCAATACCCCACATTGCAAATGGCCAAGGCGCAGTCATGACATTCAAAGGCATGGGAGGCACATGGACTTTATCAGCATAGATTTGTCACTTATGACAAATTCTTAAGTGATGGTGACAATTAGTTTCCATAGTCGACCAATTGTAAACAACTCTTAAGATCTTTTTAGCCATAGTATGCCCACTGAGTGAGTATCAAAGACACCTTTGTGCATATCCTGCATGATTTCTTCTGCTTCTTTCTTGTCCATACAACGCAGCAAAGTTGAATCATGATTCCGCTTGTAAAGAATTCCATTTCTCAGGAAGAATTTAGCCGAGAACCTTCACAAGAATTTCTAGTCGTTGATGGATACCCCTTCAGGGTATTCTTGAGCCTCAAGGTGCCTTTTCACCTCATGAAATCAAGGTTTCTCCTCTACTCCATCAGTGTCAATTTCATAGTAGTGCACAGGTTCATCGAATCTTTCAATGGTAATTATGGGAGCCTCATTGTCCCATCTAACCTTGAACATGGATGACATGGTTGCCAGAGCATCCGCCAGCTGATTCTCTTCTCTTGGTATGTATTCAAAGGTAATCTCCTCGAAACATGGGATCAGGGTTAGTACATGCTCTTTATAAGGAAAGAGATTCGGGTGCTTCATATCCCAATCTCCCTTAACCTGATTGATTATCAAAGATGAATCCCCATACATGCTTAAGAATTTGATTCTTAGGTCAATTGCAGCCCTAAGACCCATGATGCAAGCTTCAAATTCGGCCATGTTGTTGGTACAATCGAAGCAAAGTCTGGAAGTAAAAGGTGTATGGCAACCTTCGAGGGAAATAATCACAACACCGACTCCATTTCCAAGATAGTTGGAAGCTCCATCAAAAACCATAGTCCATCGGGATCCTTGCTCGGGTCCTTTATACGGTCCAGGTTCCTCACAATCTGTTACTAGCATAATTTTCTCGTCCAGGAATTTAAAGTTCATAGATTGATAGTCATTTACAGCCTGATGCGCCAAATAGTCAGCAATTACACTTCCTTTGATTGCCTTTTGAGTGGTGTACTGGATGTCATATTTTGTTAAGACCATCTGCCATCGAGCTATTCTTTCAGAGAGAGTTGGATTCTCGAATATGTACTTGATGGGATCCATTTTAGAGATCAACAATGTAGTATATGTCAACATATATTGTCTTAGTCGGCGAGCAGCCCATGCCAAAGTGTAGAAACTTTTCTCGAGCAGTGAATATCTTATTTCACAGTCGGTAAACTTTTTCTAAGGTAGTCTGTTGCATGCTCTTTTCGACCAGACTCGTCATGCTGCCGCTGTACACACCCCATTGAGTTCTCTAGAACTGTTAAGTACATGATTAGAGGTCTTCATTCAACTGGTGGCATCAGAATGGGAGGTTCTTTTAGGTACTCCTTAATTTTATCAAAGGCTGTTTGAAAATCTTCGTTCCATTTTACTACTTGATCTTTCTTTAGCAGCTTGAAGATTGGCTCACAAGTAGCAGTTAGCTGAGAAATGAAATGGGCAATGTAATTCATCCGTCCTAAGAAACCTCTGAATTCCTTCTCGGCACAAGGAGCTGACATCTCTTGAATGGCTTTAACTTTTACAAGATCAAACTTAATACCCTTACCACTAACGACGAAACTCAAGAGTTTACTAGATCTCACCCCAAAGGTCCACTTGTTCGGGTTTAGCCTTAGCTTGTATTACCTCAGTCTTTCAAACAGTTTGTGCAGGTGATCAAGATGCTCTTCTTCAGTTTGATATTGTGCTATCATGTCGTTAATATAGACCTCTATTTTATCGTGAATCATGTCATGGAATAAGGCTATCATGGCATGCTGATAAGTTGCCCCGACGTTCTTCAACTCAAAAGGCATAACCTTATAATAGAAAGTGCCCCACTGTGTGAAAAAGGTAGTTTTCTCTATGTCTTCAGGCGCCATCTTGATATGATTTTAACATAAGAAGCCATCCATGAAGGTGAATACCTTATGCTGGGTGGTGTTGTCGACCAAAACATTGATATATGGTAGTGGGAAGTCATCTTTGGGGCTTGCCCTATTCAGATCCATGTAGTCTATGCACATACGTACTTTACCGTCTTTCTTTGGCACCTGAACAACATTAGCAACCCATTAAGGATATGATGTCACCGCCAAGAACCCTACATTGAATTGTTTCATGACTTCAACTTTGATCTTTTCTGACATTTCAGGATGCATGCGACCAACCTTCTATTTCATCGGAGCACAACACTCTTTCATTGGAAGACGGTGAACCACAATATCAGTTTGAGCCCTGGCAGGTCTTCGTATGACCAGGCAAAGATTTCAACATATTCATGTAGCATCTGGATTAACCTGCTTTTGACACTTCTTTCTAGGTCAGCACCTATCATGACCCCTTTCCTGTCTGTCTCAGTACCCAAGTTCAGCACTTTGACCGGCTCTTCATGTGGTTGTATAGTCTTCTCTTCCTGTATCAAGAGTTTGGCAAGTTCTCTAGGTATTTCACAATCTTCCCCACCTTTGTACTCGACTTGGTAGATTGGATTGTCGAAGTCATATGAGGCAATAGCAAAATCGTTATCGACGAGATCCAGAGTAGATGAGGATCTTCAATGTAGTGTGTGGGTGTGTAAGAACACATAGCTATTTGAAAATGCAATAAGATAAAATAAAGATAGAGATCACAAAACTTGTATGCAAAACGTCCAATGTTTTTATTGAACGAACATATGTTTATGAATAGTTAATCAACCGTTTAACAAATAAACCATTGTGCCCCGGGTAAGACACAAGGTTTAAAGTCATTATTTATTGCATAGCCAAAAACTTTTGAAAACAAAAAGACATGAATATAACTTTTTACTCCTGACTAAAGGAGATGGGAAAGATGTCTTCTGCCTTCCAGTTTTCCAGCTCATCACCCACGGTCGGGAATATCTAGTTATTGAAGCCACAATCATTGTCTGCATCCTCTGTAGCATTGACTCCAGTGTTGCTAATACGGAACAGGGGTCTCCCAGCGTGAGCCCAATGAACTACCCTTTGTCCTTCTGAAGTAAAGCCCGGACCAGACTTCTTAGAGTTGAAAGGGATATCCGGAAGCTGACCCTAAATTGTATTACCACCTTCTTCAATAGTGGCCTTAGCATCTTTCAAGGAGGCCATCTTGTGAGGAGTTTTGGTGATCTTCGGAATGGCTGAAACATCTTCAACACAGTAGGAGAGATTACTTCAAAGGTTTGATAGGGCATTTCAATGAATTCTCCATCCATCTCAACATTTCAGAATGATTTGAGGTGGGTGACCATATATTCCTCCTCTCCACAAACAGTAACAACTTTCCCTTTCACTGGATATTTCAGCTTCTTATGCAGGGTGGAAGTGACAACACCTGCCCCATGGATCTAAGGGCGTCCCAATAAACAAGAGTAAGCCGTCCTGATGTCCATGACATAGAAAGTAGACTAAAAAATCTATGAACCCACCTTGATCGGGAGGTCCACCTCTCCATGCACCATTCGTTTCGATTCGTTGAAGCCTCGAACTATGATATTGTTGGGCTTTAGCACCAACCCTTCACAATCTAACCGGTCGAGAGCGCCTTTCAGCAGAACATTCAAAGATGATCATGTGTTAATCAATACATGGTAAATGTAGTTCCCTTGCACTCAACAGAGACATACAAGGCCCTATTGTGATTCCTCCCCTCCGGAGTCAAGTCAACATCGGAGAAACCCAAACTATTGTCAGTGGCCAGACTAGCCACGTAGCTTCCAAATTGATCTGTGGAAATTTCTTGCGGCACGTGGGCAGTCTTTAGGAACTTCACTAAAGCCTTCGCATGGGCCTCGAAACACAGCAGTAGTGACAACATAGATATTTTGGATGGGGTCTTCACCAATTGTTCGACAATTTTATAATCACTTCGGTGAATGATCTTCATAACCTCTTCTAAATCTTCTCCAGAAGCATCTTTGAATGGAGTTTCTTTTGGCACCTCCATCCGGGAAGGCTCTATTACTGGCTCTTTACCCCGAGCCCCAACAATTGTCTTGGAAACTATAATCTGAGCAGGTGGAGATATTTCTGGAGAGAAAATACTTCCACTTCTTGTAATCTTACTAGTCCCTGCAATATTGACAATACTGGGATCATATTATTCTTTTTCTTCATGGGGCAATTCTTGCTTGACACCATGATAATAGACATCAGACGCATAATGTCACGGAATTTCCTTTTCCGAAGAATACAGGATAGGACGGGGAATTGTAATAACCAGCGGAGCAACTTTCGGATTGGTGAAAATCCTTATAGGACCTTTGGAAGGGATCCTAAAAGGAGTACTGGAGATAACAGACAGATCTTGGCATAAATTATTGGTAGGCAGAACTTTTTCAATCAGAATAATATGTTCATTCATCAAGCTTTGAACACCCCTTTTTAGTGACTCGCAGCCATTGGATTCGACTGTACAACAATAAAAACCTTCAACACAACGTGGAAATAAACCAACTTTTAACAAATTCTTCTTTATTATAGAGAGTGTAGTAATCACATCATTCACAAAATTAACATACAAAATATCTTCAACAACACTTATTCCTTTATCATGTTTGGGCATAGGTGTTGTAATCACATTTAGAGTTTCTGGAGGATCGGACTCAATCTCCTTGTTGTCAATCATGTCCTGAATTTTTTTCTTCAGAGCCCAGCAATTGTTGGTGTTATGGCCTGGACTGTTTGAATGGTAAGCACACTTTGCATTCAGGTTGTAATTAGGAGAGGCGGTGTTGGGATTGGGAGGAGGATCCCGCAGCGAAATGAGTTCGGATTTTAGACAGTGTTGTAGCGCCTGAGACAAAGGCATGTTAATCTTGGTGAATTGCCTTCTCGGGGAATTTGTCCTTCGGTAGTTACCATGTTGTTGGTTTTGTTGAGCAGACACCAGATTGGAAATAAATATTGCTCCCACAGATTGGTGGCGACTACTTTTACTATGGCTCTTCTGGCCGTAGACAACCTTAACCTCTTTTTTCCCTCCAAATGACTTCTTCATAGCATTTGAAGATGCAGCTATCGGGATCTTCCTACTCTTGATACCATTTTCTATTCTTTCCCCAGTCAAAATCATCTTTGTAAAACCAGATGAGGAACTCCTGATCAGCAGATTAAAGAATGGGCCTGTTAGAGTGCCCATAAACATATCCACCATTTCCTGATCATTTAGAGGAGGTTGAACCCTTCCAGCTAAGTCCCTCCATTTCTAAGCATATTCCTTGAACCCCTCATTAGAGCCCATGGACATATTCTGCAGTTGCACCCGAGTTGGTGCAAGGTCAGCGTTGTATTAGTACTGCTTGTAGAAAGCAGGAAACAAATCCTCCCAAGTATGAATATTGGTTCCTTCCAGCTGATAGAACCATTCCATATGTGTTCCAGCCAAACTTTCTTGGAAGCGATGGACCCATAACTTCCAGTCAGCAGTGTGAGGTTGTATCTTCTAAACGCACGACCTCAAGTGGAGCTTAGGACAAGAGACCCCATCGTATTTGGAAAAAACAGGAACCTTGAATTTAGGTGGGACGACCACCCCTGGAACCAGATCTAATTCACCTAAACCCAGTCCAGGTACATTTTGGACCTCCATTGCCTTGAGTTTGTCCTCCAACTGCTTGTATTTGTCATCTACAGGAGGATATTGTTCATCAAAAGAGTCTTCATCTTCAGGAGTATTCTCATAGTCCTTCTTATCCTTGAGATCTTCATCATTAATGTCATCTTCGGAGGAGGAGTCATCTTCTACATGGACCGGTTGAGTAGGACCCTTGAATCTCCTCTCCAGGTTAAGGACAACAGGCTTCTTGGTCTTTTTTTTCTTGGCGACGAGCTCCAACAGCTCTTTTTATCCTTGGGCCAGATTCATGAGAGTTTCCTGGAACTGGGCGTGTTGAGCCTGGAGATCCTTTACGGTTTGTTCGAGGGACATTTTCCTGCTGAAATAAATAGCGAGAAAATGAGAAAATTGTATGAAAAACCTGTTATGAAATGATATATGATATGTAAATGCAAAGATTTCAAGGACCTTAGGTAATTTAAATTTGCTAGACCTGAGGAAACAAGAAACAAAAAATTTTATTAGAAAAGTTCAAATTACATCTACGTTTTAGGCTTACAAAAGCTTTCAAAGATAAAGTGAACTCCTAAAATCTAAGAATCAAATCTCCCAAGGACACTTCCTCTTTGTACTGATGTAAGCATTAAGACTCTGCTCCTCTTGAAGTTTCCTTGTGAGTTCCAACACTTTCTTCTCACTTGTATATCATTGGGTCTCAAAGATGTCCTGTTCTTCCTTCATTTAAATCCAAGACCTTTGTAACTCTTCAAGATTAGTAGGCATATCAGGGTGGAGAATGGTATAAGGAACATCCCCCTCAACAATAGGATCCATAATATTGGTAGGATGGTTGGATATGGCATCATGAGACTTTGAGCACGAGCTCGTACCCATTTGAGATAAGGCACAAGAGGGATGGAATTCTTATGCCCCAAAGTCTTGCTATCAACCTTGCTTACCATGCCCCAAGCATGTACGAACCTTCAATGATAACCTTGGGCATCGTTCTCGTAGTCGAACACAATACCTTGAATGAGTGTATTATGGGGACCATCTCTTCGAGCATAGCCAAATTCTCGTAGAGCCAGAGAAGGGTTATAAGTAATACCTCCCCTAATACCTAAGAGTTATCCTGAGACAAAGAAGGGCATAGTCAAAGATAATTTAAGACCTTTGCTGGTTCAGTTTAAATCGACCAATGATTTATCCTGATTCGTTTCTGGTAGATACTTTCTCTGGTTCAGTTTTAAATCGCTCAAAGATTTATTTTTATTCTTATCCAGTTAAGGATAAATCAAGACCTTTCTCTGGTTCAGTTAAATCGACCCTAAGATTTTTCTGATTCTTATCCGGTTAAAGACAATTCAAGACCTCTACTGGTTAGGTTTTAATCGACCAATGATTTATCCTAATTCGTTTTCCAGTAGACTTTTTCTCTGGTTCAGTTTAAATTGACCCAATGATCTATTTTGATTCTTATCCAGTCAAAGATAATTCAAGACCTCAGCTGGTTCTGTTTAAATTGATCAATGATTTATCCTGATTCGTTTCTGATAGATACTTTCTCTGGTTCAGTTTAAATCGCTCAAAGATTTATTCAGATTCTTATCTAGTTGAAGACAAGTATAGATATCAGTTGTTTTAGTTTAAATCAACCAATGAATTATCCTGATCCTTTTCCTGTAGATATTTTCTCTGGTTCAGTTAAATCGTCCAAAGATTTATTCTGATTCTTATCCAGTTGAAGACAATCTAGATCTTTCTCTGGTTCAGCTTAAATCACTCAAAGATTTATCCTGATTCTTATCCAATTAAAATTAAGTACAAACATCTTCTGGTTAAGTGTAAATTGACCAATGATTTATCCTAATGCTTTTCCATTAGACCTTTCTCTGCTTCAGTTTAAATCAACCAAAGATTTACTCCGATACTTCTTCCAGTGGAAGTCAAAAATTATTTTGATGGTATCTATAAGCCCATCTCCGACAAATCTCTGTCACCTCTCAAAATGGCATCTATATGCCCATTCCTGATACAAGCAACTAACAATGTCACTTCTTGCACATGTGGGTGCAAATTTCTAGGCACTTAAGTGTTCGATCATCTTTTACCTTCAAGTCACGAATGACAAACATGTCTATCTAACTCTTGAGGTTTAAGAAGATTGAACAGGGGCAGCTGTTGTACTATAAAACTTTACTCCCATTTTCTTCAAGACATTCTTTCAAGACTTCTCAAATACTCAAGACACTCAAGAGTTGACTAGTCAAGATGCTCCTCATATGCCAAAAGCCTACAACTAGGTTTGGAGTTCCTCAAGTAAATTTTGTTTGCAAAGGTATCAAGTGGCTTCCATGGTTCTCCTTGGGTCCTCACTAAGGTTTATGTCAAGTTTCAAGTCCTACATCAAAAGTTTGTTCAGTCAATGGCTCAGATGATTGAAAATCAATTGTATTGGTCAAAAAGTCAACTATGGTCAACATACAGTCAAACTTCAAGATTTTTGGTCAACATCAACATTTTGAAGTGATATCCATCATTTGATAAAGGGTTGATCATGATTCCCCAAGGAAAGCTCTCAAATCATCAAAAGTCCAAAATTGCCATATTAGGGTTTCCTTAGGAGAAGTAGTCTGAAATTTGACCAGGAATAACTTTCACATACTTCATCAAATTTTCCCCAACCAAAGCCCATTTTGAAGAAAATTCAATTCTCTACAATTTTTCTTTTATTCTAAAGTCCAAAAAAATGCTTCATTTGGAAGATATGAGCTCATACATTATAGGTCATTTTCAAAAGTCAACAAAAGACACTTTTTGTCAAGGCAACTTGCATCAATATAATATCTTGAAAAGCAAAAATGATCAACATATAGGTTGTAGAGGATATCTTGAGCCTTCCAAAAAGTCCAAGATCATCTTCAAAATATGAAAATTTAGCAAGTTTTGAGTTGCACAAGTTGAGAGATTTTGAAGAAATTCATGAAGTACAAATTGGGCAATTTTGAAACTTTGAGCTAGTGAGCCTAATTTTTGGTGTTCAAACATGTTTACCAAATATTAGAGGACCTATAAGTCCATTTATTCATGAATTTGATTTTTATTTATATTTATCTTGATTTTATTTAATTTAAAATCATAATAAATTAAATAAAATCACAAAAAATCACGGGCTATGCATATGGGCTTAACTTGATCAACCTTGAAGCTCATTAATTCATGCTAGCCCACCAGCAAATTATCTTGGTTCATTACATATACAAATTGGGAAGAATGCTACAAATATGTCTAGTTTTCAAATCTTGATTTTGATTTTAGAATCATGGTTAATGGATTGATTCTTTACCATATTGGTTCAGTCTCCTACTCCTCTATTTAAATCAGACAATGCAAGCTCAAAAGGACACATATAGACAGCTGCAAGAGCACTCGCCATAATTTTCAAAATTTTCTCAAAGTTGTAAAATCTGTATCTCCATTTCCAGGCATTCACAGTCCAAACAAGTGTCCAAGTCACATTCCTGAGGTTCCCAGGAATTGAACCGCACCCAGATTCAAGCCTTACACGTCTAGAATCCCCAGATCTAGTCACCACCATTTTGGTATACTTTTCTGAATTCAATCTGTTAAAATACATGTTGTTAATCAATCTAATTCATGAAAACATGTTCATAGAAATGTATATAACAGGTTGGACGTAAAGCATGTGAGCTTTGGGGCTTAATTTGCAAGATATCATTTTTAAACTTCGATCGGACACCTTGCTTCGAAGCGTATAATCCAGGAACCTTTGGCTAAAAATAATATCAGATTCAGACTCAAGGAGATTTTTTAAGGGGGTAGGGTTAGTTTGAACCCTTAATCTTTGATTTTTTTCAGGTTAGGATTTGAGCCAACCGGAGAAGACAACCGGAAGGTTGACTCTGGTGGCTTGGGTGTCACAGTATTATTGGCCCATTCAAATACCAGCACGCGCGAGTTTTGAAATTCAAATATTTGAGTTTTCATAATATTTATATTTCTTTGCGTTTGTAACAACAAATGAGCGGGTAGCCTGGTAGTAGAGCGTGCATGTGTGAAGCTTATGAGCCTGGGTTCGATCCCTAGGTTTTGCATATTTCTTTGCCATATTTTCCTTGTAGATCCAATGTTACGCAAGTCTAGTATACGCATGGTGTGCTTCACATCTAGGCCATCAAAGTCTCAAAATTCTAAATCCAGTGCCCCAACCTATTCATGACCATGGTGTACTCCCAGAAGTGTCCCCCACTGGATCCAGCTGACGCCTGGGCTCAACCACTTTTGGGTCTAAGGACTTTATTTTTGCACCCCTTAACCTTTTCTTGCAGCTGTTCTGGGCCTACAAGGATTACTTCCTCATACCCCCTTAATTGCTTCTACAAGCCTAACCCATTTTGATTTCTTTTTATTATTTATTTTTTCATTTTTCTTTTTCTTTTCTTTTAATAAGTAATTTCTAATAAAATCGAAATATCAAAAAAATGTTAGACTTAGGTTTTTATTAATTATTTAATCACCTTTTTTTATTATTGAACTAATTAGAATTAGGGTTTCTTTAATTATTTTTCTAAACAAAAAATAGAAAATAACAAAAAGTATTTTTTTTACCACTTAGAATTTTTTTAGGGTTTCTCTTCTCCGCGCGTTTATTTATTTAATTCGCATTATTTTCACAAATATATGTAATTGTCAATGGGATGTAATAGATTAAACTAGGACCTTTTACATTTTTTCCCATCTTGGTTTGTATTCCCTCCATCCTGAAGCGATGTAATAGTGTAGTTTAAATTTACGCATCTTTATTTTGCCTATATATATTTAACTGCTAGATGTATGCTAATAGGTTTGCAAGACAAGACTTAGAAACAAAATGCTAGAAAACCTAACATTCAAAGACAAAAACTGAAACATAACACACTTCGCACGCGCGTACCTCTAGGGTGACCCTCACTTGTTGCCTTCGTAAAAAAATAGTCATGTCCTTCGAACGTGGGACGCTTTAGCAAAGACCCTCGGTTAAAAATATCATAGTCCCTCGATGACCCTTTGATGTTGCCTTTCAGTAAATGATCTAGTCCCTTATGATAAACTGCTAAAGTATCTTACGAATTACCTTTGTGATTGTACGATGACCCGCACCTGTCCCTCAAACATCCAATGATATGGCTATATACTAACTAATGGTAGGATAACACTATCTAAAGGAAAAGAGGAAAATAACAAATACTTTTTGAGTAGGTAGACAACTTGTAGTTACTTGCTCATAAAATAAAACAAATTTCTCACACATACACTCTCTTTTCAAAATATTTTCAAAGATAAAAACACTTTGTATGCATTCTCAACAATACGAGAATCATTACAAAGTTTTTCGCACTAAGGCATTTCTTCAAAATATTTTCAAAAACACAGTTACACAAAAAAACATTTTCAAAGTGAGCTAGTAACTAAGAGCCCGTAGATAACTAGAGATGGAAAGGGTGTGAATACCTTCCCTTTCCATAACCTACCCCCCGAACTCAAAATCTTTAAAAAGGTCTTTCCTATTCTTTTCACCCTTTCCTTTGTTTGATAAAAGAAAAGTCGGTTATGACTCTTGTTAACCGCAACAATTGCGATAAATGCAAAACCAGTTGTGATACAGTGGCAGAACCGACTGTTTGAAATGTTGGTTTGCGTTTTGTGTTTTTTGTTCTCAAAATGTCGTGGTAAGCAAGAGTCGCCACCGACTTTTATTTCATCCAATCGGAAAGGAAAAAAGTACAGAAAAAATCCTTTTTCGACATGTTTCTGAGTACGGGGGGGTAGATTATAGAAAGGGAAGGTGTTAGCACCCTTTCTATCCATGGTTTTCCATGGGCTCTTAGGTACTTGCTCATCTTTTAAAAATTGCTTGTGTATGTGCTTTGTTTTGAAACAGTTTGACTTCGTGATAACCCTTGTATCAGTCCTCAAAGGTGTGACGAAGTTGTTTTGAAAATTTGTTTGAAAAGTGTAAGTGCGAAAAGTTTTGATTTGAGCAAGTACCTACTAGCATCTACCTACTCGAAAAAAGATTGTTTCTATTCTCGTTTCCTTTAGACATCGCTATCCTACTATTTGAGAAATAGGTAGCACCGTCGTTGGAGTTTGTAAGGGTCAATTCGAAAGGGACATACGATCACTAAAGCAATATTAAGATACCTTAGTAATAACCCTAGAGTCTTAAGATCATTTCCGAGGCAACATTCAAATGGGGCATTTGATCTTTATTAGACAGGAGGGCAACCACTAAGACACCCTATACTTAATGATCGTTTACTGAAGGCAATTGAAGTGTGAGTATACCCTAAGAGTGATATGTGAGAGTGATTTGTCTTCAATTATTTAGTCTTTGCACATTAGGGTTTTCTAGCTGTATTAATTTGTCATGCATTCTTGTCATACAATCCTATTAGCATACATCTAAATAGTCAAATATTTGCGAGAATTAAAATGCGAGAAAGTAAATCTACGCTATTACAAGGCCTCGGGGAGGGGGATTAATTACATAGCCAAAAACCCGGGAAAAAAGCGATAAATAAAAAGCCCTAGATTAAACTATTACAAACTATTAACAGTTACAACAATATCGTAAAAATAATAATACGCGTGCAATAAATCAAAAACGAGACAACTAGGGTTTTGACCCTTGCCTAAACCTAATTGCGATTAGTTTAAAAAAGGTTTTTGTTTGGTTTTGTTATTTAGGAAAATAGAGAAATTATTACATTAAAAAGAAAATTCTAATTCTAATTAATCCTAATTTTAAAAAAATGAATTAATTCATCTAAAAACCTATTTTTGTATTTTTTATTTATTTGAGAAAAAGAGAAAAATGAAATTAAATCAAAAGTTTAACCCAATTTCTATTTTATTTTATTTTTGAAAACAAGTTACAATTTCCTAACTTAAACTAAATTAAATAAATTTGGATAAATAAAAAAACTAATCCTAATTTTGTGAATTATTGATTTTATGGTTTTTGTGAAAAATAAATTAATTTGTGAATTTTAAAATAAATAAAGAAAATTCAAAGAATAAAAAATAAAGAAATAAAATAAGGAAAAGTTATCAAATGGGCCTGGTGGTGTTTGCTGAAAAGGGGGGTTGGAATTGAATTTCTGGGCCCAAATAGCTAAGGCCTGTTTGACTTCATTCAATCCAGTGTGCACGTTGACTGAGGGCGCATGGTGGTCCTCCAAGAGTGGCATGTTGATCTGGAGCGCTAATTAATTGGATGGCCAGATCCTGATGGTATATGGTGAGCTCCTTGGTTTGCAACGCACTGGATTATCTGTTGAAAAAATATGAAATAAAGGTTGGGACCTGGGGATCGAACCTAGGTCCTCTGCACTTTTCCCCTGCACGCTTGCCAACTGAGCTATGATGCTTGGTTGTATATATAATAAAAACAAAATCTAATATATGAAAAAAGCATGGTTAAAGAAAAAATGCGCTGAAATTTAAATAACCCAATCAGTGAATGCCACGTATCCATCTTCTTCCTCCCAACTGTCATTTTAGGTAACAATACTTTTACCTACGGTTGTCTTGCTGTAGCTACAAACCTGCGTATTTCAAAAACTCTCCACAAGAAATATAAATGGCCATGGCTGGTACCATTCAACCCGTCTCATCCTCACGAGTCTCATGGTACCAGAATCAATGTCCAATTTTACCTGTATTGCAAAGCCCTAAAAATAAACAAGGAACCCTAGCCATGGCAGTTTGTCATACAATTATCAAAAAATAAATTGAATATAATGATTAGCTTGCAAACATGTTAAGGAATAATAATATGCAATCAAAACGTGCAAATGGTGTATAAATTGATGGAAATAAAAACGAAAATTGTGGCTAACCGTGTGACTGCTAGAATGGGTTTCAGGACCTGGAGAGGCTTCCTAATGATTGGAATATGATCCTGAGACCTCCAGCAATCGATTGGCAAGGGAAAGATGACACGATTTGGTCTCTAGTATAGAAATTGGGTCACCATTTTTTCTTGAATTTTTGAGTTTTTGTCTAACTCTGCACGCTGCTCTAACCTCTCTCATGCCTTGGATTGCTTCTGTATATGTACCACAACATGTTAGGTCAACAAAAACAACCTCAATCTTGCTCACCATGAAGATTTGATTTGGTCCTTCATGGTATATGATTTCTTTCCAATTTTGCTCAAATCCAATCTTTTTCCATCCAAACTATCTGTGCACGTATTGATTCTCAATTGACAGCATATAGGATCTTCCTTCAATGCAAAAATCATCCCTAAAACACAATATATGATTTGTTTAGATTTATTTGATTTTATTTGAATTTTAAGTGAATAAAAATCAAAATAATATAAATAAATAAATAAATAAAGCATGGAGGGTCACATAGGTCGTGGACTATGTTAGGAATGAGATGAAAGCATAAATAATTTGGGCCCATTTAGCAAAAAATACAAATTTGAGCATATTTTACTTTTGGCAATTTTGCAAAAAAGGTCAACTTGGCCAATGCATAACTCTCTCAATTTTGACCCTAGAGAGGTGTTCTTGGACTTTTTAGAAAGCTTAGGATGTCCTCTAAGCATCCCTTTTGGTCTCATCTCAATTGAGTCTTCCATGTTTATGTATGAAGCTTTGACCCAAAAGGTGTTTTTGTTGACTTTTCAAAATGACCTATAATGTCAAAATTCATATCTTTTTGCTAGTGCATATTTTTAACTTGGGGGATGAATATGAATTGTAGGGAATTGCATCCTCTTAAAAATTATCTTTGGATGGTTCATTTTTGATAAAGCAATGGAAAGTTATGCTTGGTCAAAGTTGAGTTGATTTTTCCTGCAAAACCCTAATTTAACAACTATTGGGTTTTGATGAATTGTGGGAAATCCTTGATGAATCATGATCAGCCCTTGATCAAATGATGAATGATACTTCAAAATGAGGATGTTGACCAAAAATCTTGAAGTTTGACTGTATGTGAGCCACGATTTACTTTTGACCTATCACATTCGATTTTTAGGCCTTTGAGCAATTGACTGAGTAAACTTCCTCTTCAAGGCTTGAAACTTGACATGGATGATCTTGATAACATATTAGGACAATGGTGAGCATTTTGGAACCTTTGGACTCAATCATCTTGATGAAAAATGAAACCCTAATTTGAGGTAGACTGCCTTAGGAGAGAGTTTGTCTAGTCAACTCTTAGACTTTCTTGAGCAATTTGAGGACCTCACTTGACATGTATTGAGAAATATGGGAGGGAAAATTTTGGGGTACAACAACTTCCCCTATTCAATCTTCTTAAACGTGAGGATGTAGATTGGCTCGTCCGCCTTTCGTGATCTGAAGGTGGAAGATGATTGAACACTAGAGTGCCCAGAAATTTGCACTCGCATGAGGAGATACTTGAATTGCGATATCAGAAATGGGCTTATAGATGTCATTAGGAAGTTGATGACTGAAGATGGGCTTAAATATGCCATCCGAAGAGGTGTCGATTGCATAAGAGATTCCTTTGGGAGCTTCAGTTGTCCTTTACTCTACTGGGGAATAGTTCTGTTTGGGAAGCGGAAGTGAACTGCGTGTTTGGTCGGGGTATATGTTGCACCGCGACTTACTGGGGAAATGTGAAATCAATTGTGTATGATTGGGTCCCGGTCTTACAGTGCTGTGGACTGCTGTTCTAGAGATAAAAGAAGAAAAACCCGGATGGTAAGGTTATGAGAAGGAACTTGGATGGTAAGGATATAAGAAGGAACCTGGATGGTAAGGTTATGAGAAGGAACCTGGATAGTAGGGTTACTTCGATATAAAAGTCGAGGTAGTAGGGTTGTTAGAAGGAACCTGGATAATAGGGTTACTTCGAGATGAAAGCCTGGGTAGTAGGGATGTGAGAAGGAACCTGGATAGTAGGGTTACTTCGAGATGAAAGCCTGGGTAGTAGGGTTGTGAGAAGGAACCTGGATATTAGGGTTACTTCGATATGAAAGCCTGGATAGTAGGGTTGTGAGAAGGAACCTGGATAGTAGGGTTACTTCGAGATGAAAGCCTGGATAGTAGGGTTGTGAGAAGGAACCTGGATAGTATGGTTGCTTCAAGATGAAAAGCTTGGATAGTAGGGCTGTGAGAAGGAACCTGGATAGTAGGGTTACTTCGATATGAAAAGCCTAGATAGTAGGGTTGTAAGAAGGAACCTAGATAGTAGGGTTGCTTCGGAATGAAAGCCTGGATAGTAGGGTTGTGAGAAGGAACCTGGATAGTAGGGTTACTTTGAGATGAAATCCTGGGTAGTAGGGCTGTGAAAAGGAACCTGGATAGTAAGGTTACTTCGAGATGAAAGCCTGGATAGTAGGGATGTGGGAAGGAACCTGGATAGTAGAATTGCTTCAAGATGAAAAGCTTGGATAGTAGGGCTGTGAGAAGGAACATGGATAGTAGGGTTACTTCGATATGAAAAGCCTGGATAGTAGGGATGTAAGAAGGAACCTGGATAGTAGGGTTGCTTCGGAATGAAAGCCTGGATAGTAGGGCCGTGAGAAGGAACCTGGATAGTTGGGTTGCTTCAAGATGAAATGCCTGGATAGTAGGGCTGTGAGAAGGAACCTGGATAGTAGGGTTACTTCAATATGAAAAGCCTGGATAGTAGGGTTGTAAGAAGGAACCTGGATTGTAGGGTTGCTTCAGAATGAAAGCCTGGATAGTAGGGCTGTGAGAAGGAACCTAGATAGTAGGGTTACTTCGAGATGAAAGCCTGGGTAGTAGGGCTGTGAGAAGGAACCTGGATAGTAGGGTTACTTTGAGATGAAAGCCTGGGTAGTAGGGCTTTGAGAAGGAACCTGGATAGTAGGGTTACTTCGAGACGAAATCCTGGGTAGTAGGGTTGTGAGAAGGAACCTGGATAGTAGGGTTACTTCGAGATGAATTCCTGGATAGTAGGGTTGTGAGAAGGAACCTTGATAGTAGGGTTTCTTCAAAATGAAAAGCCTGGATAGTAGGGCTGTGAGAAGGAACCTGGATAGTAGGATTACTTCGATATGAAAGCTTGGATATTAGGGCTTGGGAAGGAACCTGGGTCGTAGGGTTACTTCGATATGAAAGCATGGATAGTAGGGCTGTGAGAAGGAACCTGGATAGTAGGGTTACTTCGAGATGAAAGCCTGGAGAGTAGGGTTGTGAGAAGGAACCTGGATAGTAGGGTTACTTGGGATGAAAGCATGGATAGTAGGGTTGTGAGAAGGAACCTGGATAGTAGGGATACTTCGAGATGAAAGCCTGAATAATAGGGCTGTGAGAAGGAACCTGGATAGTAGGGTTACTTCGAAATGAGTTTGGGTAAAACTGTAAAGGGAACCTGGGTGAGGTTTCCTTATGATGAGTCGGTGTGGGACTTCAGGAGGAACTTGTGTAAGGTTGCTTTATGATGAGTCTGGGTAAAACTGCATCTGAACCGAGAAGGAACCTGGGTAAGGTTTCTTTTTAAGGAGTTTGGGTAGAAATGCATCTTAACTGAAAAGGAACCTGGGTAAGGTTGCTTTGTGAGTAGTTTGGGTAAAACTGTATCTGAACTGAGAAAGAACCTGGGTAAGGTTTCTTTGTGAGGAGTTTGGGTAGAACTGGATCTGAACTAAGAAGGAACCTGGGTAAGGTTGCTCTGTGAGTTTGGGTAAAACTGCATCTGAACCGAGAAGGAACCTGGGTAAGGTTTCTTTGTAAGGAGTTTGGGTAAAACTGCATCTGAACTGAGAAGGAACCTGGGTAAGGTTGCTTTCAGATAATTTTGTGTAAAACTTCATGAGGAACCTGGGTAAGGTTACTTTGTGATAAGTTTGTGTGAAACTTTATTTGGAAATGTATGAGAAGGGACCCGTGTAAGATTTTTCAAGATAAACCTGTGTGAAGCTGTATATAAGAGAAATCCATGTAAGATTGCTTCGTGACAAACCCGTGTAAAGTTGCATTTGGTCACGCAGATGATTACTCTGTTTAGTTTCAGGAGCTAATCTTGGACCTGCTGGAAATTGTTGATGATAACCATATTTCCTTAAAAGGTACATGATTAATTATATGTGATGCATGAAATGCATTGTGTGATGATGTTCTCAAAATAAATGAGATTATATTGTATGTGATATGTGTGTGCACGTCATGATGTATGAACATGAAATGTTATTTTGACACGTCGAGTTTGGGAAAATAAATCCCTAACTGCTGCTGGAGAGTATTGGAAATAGCATTCCTGACTGTTGTAGAAAAAGTGGTTCTTCTACTTCCGCTGGAGATGGCGAACTAGAGATGACTATGCTGGGGATTTTCCACTTGTTTACGGATATTCTGCCGAGGAGAGACTCTGCTTGAGAACAATTCTGCAGGGGAATAATTCTGTTGGAGAGAGAAGCATCCATAGTTGAAGGGATAAACTCTGTTGGGGATTGAGCTTCTGTATTCAGAGAAATAAACTCTGTTCAGAAGAAAACTTTATGACGCGCTTGCGATTATGAAATTCTATCGGGGAATATAGATGTTGATTCTCTGAAGGAACTTTGCTGGGGAACGTAGCTCCTATTTGGGGGAGCCGATGTCAAAGATTTAGTTGCCTCTACTCTGTGGGGAGTGTAGATGTCACAGGAACATATGCTGAGGATACGACAATGACTTTCCATCAGAACTTTTCTGCCCATGTACCTGTTGGAGAAAGTGCCTGTGGAGGCCTTGTGGATTGAGTGTTATCCCAGCTTATGAGGTTCTTGGTAACTTCCGATCAAAATGATAAGTCTTCTACTAATAGGCAAGTGACGAGATGAAGGGACATAGTCGTACGCTTTAATCCCTAACTTTTGCCTGGACTGTCTTTTCAGATTTTCAGTCCACCGGGATACCCTTTTTTGCCCAAGCCGCCCTTTCGGGTTTTCGACTTGCCGGGTGCATAATTTTTTTATTTTCATCCCTTATTTTTGCTCGAACCCTTTTGGTTTGTCGGGAAGCCCTTATTTTTTCCTAGGCCAGTCAACCTAGCGGGTCTTTGATTAGGTGTAGTATCTTTTCACTATGTCTGCATTGATAGGGTGAAGAAGGTCGTAACCATCCATGGTGGTTAGAATCATAGCTCCTCCCGAGAAAATGTTCTTAACCACAAATGGCCCTTCGTACGTGGGGGTCCATTTTCCCCTGGGATCACCTTGCGGCGGTATGATGCACTTGATCACTAGATCCCCGACTTGATATTCTTGACGTATGACTTTCTTATTAAAAGCCTTGATCATTCGCTTTTGATACGTCTGACCATGACAGATAGCAGTAAGTCTCTTTTCATCGATTAGATTCAGCTGATCAAGTCGGGTTTGGATCCAATCGTCTTCGTTCAAACCCGCATCCTTCATAATCCTGAGAGAGGGTATCTGGACTTCGATGGGTAGGACTACTTCCATGCCATACAACAACGAGTAGGGTGTTGCCCCAGTCGATGTCGGTGCTGAGGTACGGTACCCATGGAGAGCGAATGGTAACATCTCATACCAGTCTTTGTATGTCACTGTCATCTTCTGCACAATCTTCTTGATGTTCTTGTTAGCCGCTTCAACAACCCCATTCATCATCGTCCGGTAGGGAGAAGAGTTATGATGCTGAATCTTGAACTGTTTGTAGAGCTCGGTGTTCATTGTGTTATTGATATTTGTACCATTGTCAATAATAATCCTCTCTGGTACACCATATCGACATATCAGATTGTGTCGGATAAACCGTGCCACGACATTCTTAGTTACCATAGCAAAGGAAGCTGCCTCAACCCACTTTGTAAAATAATCAATGGCTACCAGAATGAAGCGATGCCCGTTAGGCGCAGTAGGTCTGATCTCGCCGATCATGTTGATGCCCCACATTGCAAAGGGCCAAGGAGCTATCAAAACATTCAGGGGAACCAGAGGCACATGCACCTTATCAGCCTAGACTTGGCATTTATGACAGGTTCGCGAATGCTGATAACAATTGGCTTCCATAGTGGACCAGTAGTATCCTGCCCGTAGGATTTTCTTTGCCATGGTATGTCCACTGGAATGAGTTCCGAAGGTGCCTTCATGTAGGTCTACCATGATCCTTTCTGCCTTGCTCTTTTATACACACCACAATAAGGTTGAATCATGGTTACGCTTATAGAGAATCCCATTGCTGTTGAAGAACTTCGCAGCGAACCTTCTCAGAAACTTCTTATCATTAACAGATTCCCCCTCGGGTTATTCTTGAGCCTCAAGATACCTCTTTACCTCGTAAAACCAGGGTTTATCTGCTACCTCTTTTATCTTAATGTCACAGCAATGTGCGTGTTCATCCAACCTCTCGATGGTAATCTGGGGAGCTTCATTGTCCCACCTAACCTTGAACATAGAAGACATGGTGGCTAGCGCGTCCGCCAACTGACTCTCCTCTCTTGGGAAGTGTTTAAAGGTTATCTCCTCAAAGTGTGGGAGAAATGTCAGTACATATTCTTTGTAAGGAATAAGATTTGGGTGCTTCGTATCCCACTGGCCTTTGATCTGATTGATCACTAGAGCAGAATCTCCGAATACACTCAAGAACTTAATCCTCAGGTCAATAGCAGCTCGAAGACCCATGATACATGCTTCGTACTCTGTCATATTGTTGGTGCAATTAAAACATAATCGGGCGGTGAACGGAGTATGACAGCCCCCAGGAGATATAATTACAGCGCCAATGCCATTACCCAACGCGTTCGAGGCTTCATCAAAATACATAGACCATCGGGATCCCTCCTCGGGTCCTTCATCCGGTCCAGGTTCTTCGCAGTCGGCCACCAACATGATATTCTCATCCGGGAACTCGAAATTCATGGACTGGTAGTCATCCATGGCCTGATGCACCAAATGATCCTCCAATACACTCCCCTTAATTGCTTTTTGGGTTGTGTATTGGAAGTCGTACTCGGTTAAGATCATCTGCCATCTCGCTATTCTTTTGGACAAGGCAGGCTTCTTGAAAATTTACTTGATTGGATCCATTTTTTATATCAACAAAGTGGTGTGAGTCAGCATATACTGTCTCAGCCGGCGAGCAGCCCATGCCAAAGCGCAACAAGTTTTCTCGAGCAATGAGTATCGGGTCTCACAGTCAGTAAACTTTTTGCTAAGGTAGTAAATAGCGTGCTCTTTTCGGCCAGACTCGTCATGCTGCCCCAGCACACACCCCATTGAATTGTCTAGCACTGTCAACTATAAAATCAAAGGTCTTCCTTCAGCTGGGGGAATCAGAATTGGTGGTTATTGAAGGTATTCCTTGATTCTTTCGAAAGCGGTCTGGCATTCATCATTCCACTTTACCACTTGATCTTTCTTCAGCAGCTTGAATATGGGCTCACAAGTAGCAGTCAGATGTGAAATGAATCTGGCAATGTAATTCAGACGTCCCAAGAAACCTCTAACCTCCTTTTTTGTATGGGGAGCCGGAATCTCTTGTATGGATTTTACTTTTGCAGGGTCCACCTGAATACCTTTGTCACTGACAACAAAACCCAGAAGTTTACCAGACCTTACCCCGAAGGTGCACTTGTTCGGATTCAACCTCAGCTTGTACGTCTTCAACCTGTCAAACAGTTTCTAGAGATGATCAAGATGCTCTTCCTCAGTCTGGGACTGGCGATCTTGTCATCAACATAAACCTCAATCTCATGGTGAATCATATCATGGAACAAAGCGACCATGGCACGCTGATAAGTTGACCCGAAATTCTTCAACCCAAAAGGCATTACCTAGTAACAGAAGGTTCCCCACTGTGTAACGAAGGTTTTCTTCTCCATGTCTTCAGGAGCCATCTTGATCTGGTTGTAGCCAGAAAAACCATCCATGAAGGAAAATATCTTGTGCTGCACGGTGTTGTCGACTAGAACATCAATGTGAGGAAGTGGGAAGTCATCCTTGGGGCTTGCCCTGTTCAGATCTCTATAGTCCACACACATTCATACCTTACCATCCTTCTTAGGTACCGGAACGACGTTGGAAACCCACTGCGGATAAGAAGTTATATCTAAGAACCCTGTGTCAAACTGTTTCATGACCTTTGCCTTGATTTTCTCTGACATTTCAGGGCGCATACGGCGAACCTTCTGCTTTACCGGAGGGAAGTCTTCTTTAGTTGGTAGGCGATGTACTACAATATCAGTGTCCAAACCAGGCATGTCTTCATAGGACTAGGCGAAGATCTCAACATAGTCGTTTAGCATCTGTATTAACCGTTGTTTGACACTAGGCTCCAGATTCGCACTTATCTTAACCTCTTTCCTGTCTTCCTCTGTACCCATATTCACTGACTCAACCGGCTCTTCATAAGGCTGTATGGCCCTCTCTTCCTGCTGCAATAGTCTAGCAAGTTCTCCAGGAACCTCACAATCATCCTCACCTTCGTCTTCGGCTTGGTTGATCGGATTTTTGAATTCATAATTGGCAGTAGCAGAGTTGTTATCAATGGGATCCAGAGTGGATATGAATCTGCAACATGATACGTGAGTGTGTGTAAGAGAATAACTGTTTTGATAAAGTGAGAGATAGAAAATAAAAAAAAGGAGCACAAAATTTGTATGCAAGAAACGTCCAATGTTTTATTAATGATATATGAAATGACAAATAATAACCCTCACAAGCTAAGCCAAGGTGCCTCGGGCAAGGCACTGGGACGTAAAGTTTCAAACTGTTTATTACAAATCTTAAAAACTAAAGTCAATTACTGCAGAATAAAACAAACAGGTATGAAGTCCTTCGCCGTCCAGTTATTCAGTCCACCGTTGGTTGTTGGGTAGATCTAGCTGTCCATGTCCGAATCCTCTTCATTATCCTCAATTGCATTAACTTCCTGATTGTTGATGTGTAGAGGAGGTCTTCCAATTCGTGCACGCCTAACAGCCCTTTGAGCCCCTGTAGTAAAGCCCAAACCAAATTTGTCAGTTTTATGAGTAAAATCAGGGAGCTGACCCCAATTGGTACACCAACCTTCTTCAACTACAGCCCTGGCATCCTTGAGAGAAGCCATCTTCAGCGTAGGTTTGCCGGTAGTAACTTCAGTTGACGCCAGAATCTGAGGGACCTCTTCGAAATTCTGGCAAGGAGTTTCTATGAATTCTCCGTCCATTTCTACATAGCGGAAGGAATTGAGATGACTCACCATATACACTTCTTCACCTCGCACCGTGACAATCTTCCCTTTTACCGAATATTTCAGCATTTGATGGAGTGTGGAAGTAACTTCCCCAGCCCTATGGATCCAAGGACGACCCAACAAGCAAGAATATGATGGTCTGATATCCATCATGTAGAAGGTGGACCCAAAAGTCTGAGAACCCACTTTGACAGGGATATCCACCTCCCCGTGCACCATTCTTTTTGATCCATCAAAAGCCCTTACCACAATGTTACTCGGCTTTAGAATCAAACCTTCACAATCCAGATGGTCTAACACTTTCTTTGGCAGAACATTCAAGGAAGATCCGGTATCTACTAGCACGTGGGCCATAGTGGTACCCCTGCACTCGATCGATACATGCAGAGCATCATTATGATTTCTCCCTTTCGGTGTCAGATTCGCATTTGAGAAACCCAACCCATTGTCAACAGTCAGGCTAGCTACACAATCTTTGAACTAATCGGCTGAAGTTTCCTGCGGCACATGCGCAGTCTTGAGAAATGCAATCAAAGCCTTTGCATGGGCTTCAGAACACAATAACAAGGACAACATGGAGATCTTTGACGGGGTCTACCCCAACTGCTCGACCACATTTTAGTCGCTCTTCTTGATAATCTTTAGGATTTCCTCTATTTCTTGTTTAGAGGTTTCTACAATGATTTTCCTAGGTGCCTCCGTCCGGGCAGGCTCACCTATAATTCCTTTGCCCCGAGTCTCAGATGGCTCAGCAGCAGGGGTGACAACTGGAGTAAGAACAGGAAAAGTTGCAGGTGTAATAACTGGGGTAGGAACAGGAGAACTGTCAGGAGTGTTGGTTGAAACAACAGTTGGAATAACAGTAAGCTTGATGATAGTCTTCGGGGAAATCTCTAGAGAGAAGACCCTTCCACTTCGGGTAACTTTACTAGTCCCGACAATATTACTGACATCAGTATCATCTTCTTCATTCTTCAATTCTTGTTTAACACCATGGTAATACACATCATCACCATAATGCCATGGGATAGCTTAACAGAGGTGTACGGGATGGGACCAGGAACAGTAATTATTAGCGGAGCAATTCTCAGAACAGGTGTAATCCTAACAGGTTTTCTCGAGGAAACCTTGGAAGGATTGGCGGAAATGGTTATAATGGCAACATCTTCATTGGTAACAACAGGAGTCGTAGTCTTCTCAAACAAAATTTCTTTATTATCCATCAGGCGCTGAACACCTGATTTCAACAAACAGCAACCGGAAGGCAGAGTCGAACACATGTGGCAATCTTCATCACAACCCAGAAATAAACCAGCCAACAACAAATTTTTCTTAACAGACATTAGAGGAGTAGAAATTTCTTCAACAGAACTCATAAATAAATCGGTGTCAACAGCATTAACTCCACGACCATGTTTAGGCATAGGAGCAATTTTAACATTCGGCTTTTTCGGAGCATCAAACTTTATCTCCTTGGCTTCGAGAAAATCTTGCACTTTGTTTCTCAGGGCCCAACAATCATTTGTATCGTGGGAGAGGTAGTGTTTGGATTCTTGGGAGCCTCTTTCAAGATTGCCAAGTTGGATTTCAGCAGGTGAGGTAACACTTCGGCCAATGTCATGTTGATACGGGTAAATTTCCGTTGTGGTATTTCCACCCTTTATTGATTGTTGCATTGTAGAGCAACTGTGGGTCTTGGTATCACTACAGCATTCACCGTTTGACGGTGTTCAGCTCTGCTTTGGCCCCTTGGGCCATATACTGCACTAGCTTCCTTCTTACCGGTGAAAGGCTTCTTTGTTGAATTTGACGAATCATCCTTCTGAATTTTACCACTTCGAATGCTAACTTTTACTCTCTCTCCAGTCAAAATCAACTCAATGAAACCAGATGACGAGCTGCCGATCAAGTGATTGAAAAATGGACCAGATAGCGTCCCTAGAAACATGTCAACCAACTCCCTATCAGACAAAGGGGGTTGGACTCTTCCAGCCAAGTCTCTCCACTTTTGAGCATAGTCCTTAAAACCTTCACCTGCACTCATGGACATACCCTGGAGCTGAGTACGAGTGGGAGCAAGGTCGGCATTATACTGATACTGCTTGTAAAAAGCAGCAGCAATGTCTTCCCAGTTTCGGACGCTGGCTCCTTCTAACTGATAAAACCATTCAAGCTGAGTCCCTGACAGGCTATCTTGAAATAAGTGCACCCACAAATTTCTATCAGCAGTGTGGGGTTAGATCTTCCTGACATACGAGCGGAGATAAAGTTTTGGACAGGATACTCCATCGTACTTGGCGAAAACCGGAGCTTTGAACTTATGAGGGATGACCACCCCCGATACCAGCCCCAACTCTCCTACATCCAAACCAGGTATTTTCTGAATCTCCATAGCACTTAGACGGTCTTCTAGCTGCTTGTACCTATCCTCAGCAGGAGGATATTGCTCAACATCGTAATCCGTATCGTTATCAGAAACTGCAAGACTAGGGTCCTTTGCTCTTTCTTGGTTCTCACCGTCCTTGGATGAGGAGGTCAAATCAGCTGGTTGTCTCAACCTTTCTCCGAATCTTCTACCCATGTTCAGAATACCGATCTTCTTTTTCTTCTTCTTCTCTTTCAGAATAAGGTCTTCAAATCCTCTTTCCCTTTAGCCATACTTATGAACATCTGTTAGAATTGGGCATTCTGTGCCTGAATATCTATGATGGCTTGATCGGAAGACATTTCTGCTGAAATAAACAGCGAAGAAGATGAGAAACCTGTAAGGGTACCTGTAATGATGTGCATGATAATGGGATGCGCGTGTAATGATTTCAAAGACTTTGATAGATTTAAATTTGCAAACCAAAAATGAACAAAAAACTTTATTAGCTTTAAATTTGAAAGGTTCAACAATGCCTTTAAGGCGTTACAAAGAAGTAAATAAAACAAAGTCTTAATATAGAAAAAAGCAAAATCAAAAGTCCCATGGTCGCTTCCTCTTTGTGCTGATGTAGTCATTGATCACTCTTTCTTCCTCGAGCTGCCTGGTGAGCTTCAGAATCTTCCTTTCCTGCTCATGGTACTGCTCCTGGTAAGTATCCCGTTCATTCTTCAGCTGAATCCAAGACCTTTGCAACTCCCCAGGATCAGTGGGCATGTAAGGATAGAGAACCGTGTAAGGAATGCCCTCTTCATTAGTGGGCTCCACAATCACTGGTAATACAACCTCATAAGGCATCATGAGCTTCTGAGCACGAGCTCGGACCCACTGGAGGTAAGGCTGCATAGGAAGGGAAGTCTTCAGTCCCAACTCTTCGGGGTTAGATCTATTCACCATGCCCCAAGCTCGTATAAACCTTCAGTGATGCTCCTTAACGTCCTCCTTATAGTCAAATATAATGTCCTCAAGAAGTAGCTCATGGGGACCATCTCTTCGAGCACGACCAAATTTTCGCAAAGCTAGACAAGGATTGTAAGTTATACCCCCTCTGATTCCAAGCAACGGGAAATTAGGGTATCCCCCACAACGGTCAATAACAAGTGTCTTCCATAGCCCAGGAACACCAAAGAATATTTGTATGAGCAAGTGACATTATTCTGTAGGACCAACCCAAACCTTCTTCGTTCTTCAGCATAGACTTAGGGAGGTGAGAAATAAACCACCTCGATAGCAACGGCATGCAACACATAAAAGTCCCTCTTCTCCTTACAGTACGAGTATAGAGGGCATGCAAGATAACTCCAAGCAAGGTAGGCAAAGGGTTGCGAGAAAGGAAAATCTTGACAACATTCACATCTACAAAGGAATCCAGATTCGGGAAGAGGACCAAACCATAGATAAGGAGAGCCAATATATCTTCAAAAGCTTGAAAATACAAATTATCCCAGAATAGCTGATCCTGGTTTATCAGAAATTTGACTAGAAAACCTTTGACCCTGCTTTGTGTTTCCCAATTGGATACTACATCAACCCGTTTCAAATGTAGAGCTGAGGCAATGTATTCTGGTCTAGGAACTTCTTCCATACCTGTGAAGGGTACCTGTTCAAGGATGGATATTCCCAATAGGTGAGAGAACTCTTCCAAGGTGGGTACCAACTGGTAATTTGGAAAAGTGAAGCAATGATGCACGGGATCAGAGAACTGAAATAGTATGCTCATCATCTGCTCATCAAGATTTGAAGTAACCAGACTGAGAAGTTGACCGTGTCTCTTAATGAATATAGAAGTCTCAGAAACTCTTGAGGCTAGCTCTTTAAGTTGGGCAGGTATTTGCACAAAGTTGACTCGGATGGTATTTCTACGCACAAAAGCCATAATCTGCAAAACAGAACAAAGATAAATTCCCTTGGTCTTTGAAATGGTTAGTGTAATGAAACATGAATGCCATGTTATGATGCATGATGTTATGATAAACCACAAGTATAGCAAACAACAAGTATTGCAAACACATTCAAATCAAACAAAGCCCTGAGGTTTAAGGCTTGCATGAGGTCAAAGTTAGTACCCTCTTGAAGTTAACTTGGTTTCAACCTCTCCTAGAAAAGTAACCGGGTTCTAGAGGATCTCAATATCATTGACCATCCTCCATCGGTCATGGTTTCAGCCCACGCAATCTTTTCTTGGAGTCAGAACTATCTCGAGAGTATGGTCTCAATGAGTGTAGCATCGAGTATCAACCAGTTCTCAGCTTTATACCAAGGCCGGCTATCTCACTACTTTCTAATGGCCAAGTTGGTCGATTAAAGGTTCTAAGGCCAGTTGATGCTTAATGACACCACGCAGCGGCCCCGTATTATCCTCGTTTCTCCACAGGGGATACCGGTACCAACCAATGTGCCACATCAATGTAGCTACTGCTTCAACCGTATCGTTCTACGCCGTACAGTTCCCTCACAGTTTATTGCTACTTACCTAAAAGGTATCCCCAGGTCCGGGTTAGGATCTATAGTAACTCCCAAACAAAACCCTTAAAAGTAAAGCAATCAAAACAATCAAGAGAAGAAATTATGATGACCTAGATCCTAAGGTATACCCCACTTAAATTCCCCAGCAGATTCACCAGTTCCGTGATACGGTGGCAGAACCGACTGTTTGAAATGCTGGTTTACGTTTTGTGTTTTTTGTTTGCAAAATTTCGCGATAAGCAAGAGTCACCACCGACTTTTATTTCATCCAATCGGAAAGGAAAAAAGTACAGAAAAATCCTTTGTCTAGATGTTTCTGAGTACGGGGGGTAGATTATACAAAGGGAAGGTGTTAGCACCCTTTCTATCCATGGTTTTCCATGGGCTCTTAAGTACTTGTTCATCTTTTAAAAATTGCTTGTGTATGTGCTTTGTTTTGAAACAATTTGACTTCGTGATAACCCTTGTATCAGTCCTCAAAGGTGTGACGAAGTTGTTTTGAAAATTTGTTTGAAAAGTGTAAGTGCGAAAAGCTTTGATTTGAGCAAGTACCTACTAGCATCTACCTACTCGAAAAAAGATTGTTTCTATTCTCGTTTCCTTTAGACATCGCTATCCTACTATTTGAGAAATAGGTAGCACCTTCGTTGGAGTTTGTAAGGGTCAATTCAAAAGGGACATACGATCACTAAAGCAATATTAGGAAACCTTAGTAATAACCCTAGAGTCTTAAGATCATATTCGAGGCAACATTCCGAGGCAACATTTCTAAGGCAACATTCGAATGGGGCATTTGATCTTTGTTAGACAGGAGGGAAACCACTTAGACACCCTATACTTAATGATCGTTTACCGAAGGCAACCTAAGTGTGAGTATACCCTAAGAGTGATATGTGTGAGTGATTTGTCTTCAATTATTTAGTCTTTGCACATTAGGGTTTTCTAGCTGTATTAATTTTTTATGCATTCTTGTCATACAATCCTATTAGCATAGATCTAAACGGTCAAATATTTGCGAGAATTAAAATGCGAGAAAGTAAATCTACGCTATTACAAGGCATCGGGGGGGGGGGGGATTAATTACATAGCCAAAAACCCGGGGAAAAAAGCGATAAATAAAAAGCTCTAGATTAAAGTATTACAAACTATGAACAGTTACAACAATATCATAAAAATAATAATACGCGCGCGATAAATCAAAAATGAGACAACTAGGGTTTTGACCCTTGCCTAAACCTAATTGCGATTAGTTAAAAAATGTTTTTGTTTGGTTTTGTTATTTAGGAAAATAGAGAAATTATTAAATTAAAAATAAAATTCTAATTCTAATTAATCCTAATTTAAAAAAAAATGAATTAATTCATCTAAAAGCCTATTTTTGTATTTTTTATTTATTTCAGAAAAAGAGAAAAATGAAATTAAATCAAAAGTTTAACCTAATTTCTATTTTATTTCATTTTTGAAAACAAGTTACAATTTCCTAACTTAAACTAAATTAAATTAATTTGGATAAATAAAAAAACTAATCCTAATTTTGTGAATTATTGATTTTATGGTTTTTGTGAAAAATAATATAATTTGTGAATTTTAAAATAAATAAAGAAAATTCAAAGAATAAAAAATAAAGAAATAAAATAAGGAAAAGTTAGCAAATGGGCCTGGTGGTGTTTGCTGAAAAGGGTGGTTGGAATTGAATTTCTGGGCCCAAATAGCTAAGGCCTGTTTGACTTTATTCAATCCAGTGTGCATGTTGACCGAGGGCGCATGGTGGTCCTTCAAGAGTGGCATGTTGATCTGGAGCGCTGATGAATTGGATGGCCAGATCCTGATGGTGTATGTGAGCTCCTTGGTTTGCAACGCGTTGGATTATCTGTTGAAAAAATATGAAATAAAGTTTGGGACTTGGGGATCGAACCCAGGTCCTTTGCACTTTTCCCCTGCACTCTTGTCAACTGAGCTATGATGCTTGTTTGTATATATAACAAAAACAAAATCTAATATATGAAAAAAGCATGGTTAATGAAAAAACGCGCTGAAATTTAAATAACCCAATCATCAAAAACGAAATTGAATATAATGATTAGCTTGCAAACATGTTAAGGAATAAGAATATGCAATCAAAACGTGCAAATGGTGTATAAATTGATGGAAACGAAAACGAAAATTGTGGCTAACCGTGTGACTGCTAGAACGGGTTTCAGGACCTAGAGAGGCTTGCTAATGATTGGAATATGATCTTGAGACCTGCAGCAATCGATTGGCAAGGGAAATATGGCACGATTTGGTCTCTAGTATAGAAATTGGGTCACCACTTTTTCTTGAATTTTTTGAGTTTTGTTCTAGCTCTGCACGACTGCTTTAACCTCTCTCATGCCTTGGATTGCTTCTGTATATGTACCACAACATGTTAGGTCAACAAAAATGACCTCAATCTTGCTCATCATGAAGATTTGATTTGGTCTTTCATGGTATATGATTTCTTTCCAATTTTGATAAAATCCAATATTTTTCCATCCAAACTAGCCTTGCACGAATTGATTCTAAATTGACAGCATATAGGATCTTCCTTCAATGCAAAAATCATCCCTAAAACACAATATATGATTTGTTTAGATTTATTTGATTTTATTTGAATTTTAAGTGAATAAAAATCAAAATAAATTAAATAAATAAATAAAGCATGGATGGTCCCATAGGTCGTGGACTATGTTAGTAATGAGATGAGAGCATAAAAAAGTTGGGCCCATTTAGCAAAAAATGCAAATTTGAGCATATTTGACTTTTGGCAATTTTGCAAAAAAGGTCAACTTGGCCAATGCATAACTCTCTCAATTTTGACCCTAGAGAGATGTTCTTGAACTTTTTAGAAAGCTTAGGATGTCCTCTAAGCATCCTTTTTGGTCTCATCTCAATTGAGTCTTCCATGTTCATGTATGAAGCTTTGACCCAAAAGGTGTTTTTGTTGACTTTTCCAAATGACATATAATGTCAAAATTCATATCTTTTTGTGAGTGCATATTTTGAAATTTGGGTCTAAAGATGAATTGTAGGTAATTTCATCCTATTAAAAATGAGCTTTGGATGGGTCATTTCTTATAAAGTATGAGAAAGTTATGCTTGGTCAAAGTTGAGTTGATTTTTCCTACAAAACCCTAATTTAGCAACTTTTGGGTTTTGATGAATTGTGGGCAATCCTTGATGAATCATGATCAACCCTTGATAAAATGATGAATGATACTTCAAAATTAGGATGTTGACCAAAAATATTGAAGTTTGACTGTATGTGAGCCACATTTGACTTTTGACCTAGCACAGTCGATTTTTAGGCCTTTGAGCAATTGACTGAGTAAACTTCCTCTTCATGGCTTGAAACTTGACATGGATGATCTTGAGAACATATTAGGACAATGGTGAGCATTTGGGATCCTTTGGACTCAAGAATCTTGATGAAAAATGAAACCCTAATTTGAGGTATACTGCCTTAGGAGAGAGTTTGTCTGGTCAACTCTTGGACTTCCTTGAGCAATTTGAGCACCTCACTTGACATGTATTGAGAAATATGGGAGGGAAAATTTTTGGGTACAACACCAGTAAAGTCAGTTCTCCCACCGTATTACAATGCTCTACCTCGAAGATTTTTCTGGAGGCCCCCCTAACTCGAGCATCCCTCTTCTGGTAAGGGAAAGGATGGCTAATTTCGATGTTTATCGCATCTTGGTTGACGAAGGGAGTTCCGTCGATGTTATGTACAACCATCTCTTCCGAACCCTACAGCTCGACGACACCCACCTTTCACTATACGTAGGGTACGACTTGCAGGGCTTCAATGGCTCGACCTCCAAACCATGGGGGTATGTGGAGCTCTTCGTCACCTTTCGGGAGGAAACCGTAGCCCAGTAGGTCAAGGTGCAATTTCTTGTCATTGATTGCCTGTCTCTCTATAATTGCATCCTAGGGAGACCAATGCTAGCCGAATTGACCGATGTCCCGTCCATCTAAAGATGAAATTCTACACGAAGATGGGACGCGTCGCCACCATCCACTGTGACATATCAGCTATCCGAAGATGGTTCAACATAGCTTTAAAGGGATAGAGTACGGTACATACCGGGGTCGACCTGCTAAGAGAAACGCTACTGCTCGACCTGAGCCATAACCCGTCAAGATAGAAGAACAGAGAGCTCCACCCAAGGTCGACTCCATCTCGCTTGACATCCGCTTCGACAAGGATGAAGCACCCAATGACGAACAGAAACTCGCTCGACAAATCCCGAAAGGAGACTTCGATTTCATCCCACTCGTTGAAAACCCTCACAAAGGCGTAAAGATCGGCACCAGACTCCCTGACTTGGCGAGAAAGCAGATCAAAGCTTGCTTGAGGGAGAAATCATACTTGTTTGGTGGAGCGCCGCAGAGATGCTTGAACTTGACCCTGAGGTCACCTGTCACAACTTGGCCATTGGTCCAGCTGCTAGGGCAATAGTACAACATAGATGTAGGAAGTCTCTCGAGAAAGCGGATGCTGCTGAAAATGTTGTAAAAGACCTCCTAGAGGCTAATTTTATTTCCGAGGCCTGGTATTCAACCTGACTCTCAAATGTTGTACTTGTTAAGAAAAATAATGGAAAAGGGAGAATGTGTGTTAACTATACTGATCTTAATCCTGGCATGTCCCAAAGACGCTTTTCCTTTACATAATATTGACATGCTGGTCGATAATTTGGCCGGCTATAAAATTTTATCATTTATGGATTCCTACTTGGGCTACAACCAAATCCAAATGGCGATGAGAGACAAACATTGCATTGCTTTCATGACCATCTCTGGATATTACTACTACAACGTAATGCCCTTAGGCCTAAAAAATGCAGGGGCAACGTACTAGCGGATGATGAATAAAGTCTTCCGCAACGAGATCTGGGATATGCTCGAGGTATACATGGACGACATGATCATCAAATTTCGAGAAGACACTGACCATGTTGCCCACCTCAAAAAGGTCTTTTCCCAAGCGAGACAATGCAGAATAAGGTTCAACCCTGAGAAATGCACTTTCGGGGTTAAGGCGGGCAAGTTCCTCGATTTTTATCTAACAGAACGGGGAATTAAAGCCAACCCCGAAAAATTCCAGGCATTCTCCGATTTTACTACACCTAATTCAAAGAAATCCATACAAGTCCTAAATGTAATTCTTACCTCACTCTCCCGTTTCGTGGCGAAGTCCGTGCAACACGCTCTTCCATTTTTCAAACTTCTGTGCAAATAGGCAGCCTTCGAGTGGACCGAGGAATACGAGCAAGCCCTCATCCATCTCAAGCAAAGCCTTTCGCGATCGCCCGTACTTTCGTGACCTGCGGACAGGGAAACCTTGTTCCTTTACCTAGTCGTCTCTGTCGAATCCGTGAGCGTGACCCTCGTCCGGGAGACTCCTGACAGGAAAAAACCAGTATATTTCATAAGCAACACACTTCAGTGTCCCGAGGTCAGGTATCAACATATTGAGAAAGTGGCCTTGGCCCTCGTCAATGCGTTGAGGAGGCTTAGACATTACTTCCTGGAACACACACAATCATCATAAAGACAGACTAACCTATAAGATAACTCCTATGTCGACTAGACATGGCAGGTCGAATGCTAAAATGTTCCTTGGAGCTCTCGGAGTTTGACATTCAGCATGATAGTAAGAAGGCCCTCAAGGCGCAAGCTTTGGTCGACTTCGTTGCAGAGGTGACCTCCCATGATCCACACATAGGGAAAAAGCATAAGTGGGCCATGTTTGTGGATGGAGCTTCCAGCTCAACGGGAAGCGGTGCCAGAATCCTCCTCGAAAATGAGGAAGACGTCATGATCGAACACTCCCTCACCCTTTCTTTTCCAACATCGAACAATCAGGATGAGTACAAGGCACTGCTCGCAGGATTACGAATGGCTGAGGATTTGGGTGCCCGGGAGATACATATTTTCACAGACTCCTAACTTGTCACATCTTAAGTTCAAGGGGGATACCAGGATAAGAACAACAGCCTCATCGAATATTTAAACCTGGTTAGAGAACATACAAAGAAGTTTGTCCGGGTAGAGATCATACACGTACCACGCGAGCAGAACACACGGGCCGACATACTTTCAAAGCTCGCGAGCACAAAGAAGAAAGGCGGGAACAAATCCTTCATCAAAGCATCCCTTTCTCGCCCAAGCATCAGAAAGTCAACTATGCCACCCGAGGTAAATTCCATCGGGGACAGCTCATGTTGGATGACCCTAGTGTTAAACTTTCTGACAAAGGGGGAACTTCCAATGGACCAAAAAGAGGTAGTTGCAACCAAACGACGGGCATGTTCGTATGTGGTACTCAAACATAAGCGTTACCATTAAGTATTCTCCATACCAATTTTAAAATGTGTCGAGGAGTCCGCAATCCCCGAGATATTATGGGAAATCCACGAGGGAATCACCACCCAACACAAGGGCCGAAGATCTCTAGCACGAAAGGCGCTGCGAGCAGGTTACTACTGGCCGACCATGCAACAAGACGCCAAGGAGCACGTCAAGAAATGCGACAAGTACCAGAGGCACGCGGACATGCACCTCACACCTCCATATAAACTAAATACACTATCCTCCCCATGGACGATCGCCTGGTGGAGAATGGACATCCTCAGACCTTTCGTGTAAGGGATGTACCAAAACAAATTCCTCATCATGGTCGTCGACTATTTCACGAAATTCATAGAGGCCGAGGCTCTAGCAAAAATCACTTCACACAATATCCTCCATTTCTATAAGCGAAATGTGCTTGCCAAATTTGGGATTCCAGAATCGCTCGTCACTGACAACAGGACCTAGTTCACCGATCAAGGTTTCCAAAGCTTCGTCGCCAAACGCGGCACCAAGAAACACTTCACCTCAGTCGAACACCCCCAAACCAACGGGCAAGCCGAAGCCGCAAATAGGGTCATCTTGCAGGGTCTCAAATGAAGGCTGGGAGAGGCCAAAAGAGGCTGGGTCGAGGAACTCCATAGCGTCATATGGGAGTACCAAACAACACCCCACTCAACGAAGGGCGAGACCCCATTCCGATTGACCTATCGAACCAAGGTTATCATCCCCGTAGAAATCTTGTAACCTTCCAAAATAACTGAGGCCCCTCTAGACGAGGAACTAAACAACGAGGCCCTATAAGAAGAGTTCGACCTAGTCGAGGAAATCCGTTCAGGAGCAGCTCTTCGGGAGGCCACACTGAACCAACAAATATCCCTCCTCCATGACCACAAAGTCAAAAAGCATGAATTCCAGCTCAGCAACCTAGTCCTGCGGAGAAATCAGAAAGATTCCCACGAAGGGAAACTGGCCGCAAACTGGGAAGGACCATACCGCATCCGTGGGGCTACACAGACCAGGGCATACTACCTCAAGCACTTAAATAGAGAAGCACTACCTCGACCATGGAACGCCATAAAACTGAAACAATATTACTGTTAAGTCCTAATCCTACTACGGGCATTGGCAGTCAATCAGTCCTCTCCAACTGACGATGGGATGGGAACGGCCATGTAGGAATGTTAAGGTACAGAGACAACTTCCAAATATCAACGTTGGTGGGTTGTTGTTCATTTACCAAGCATAACTTTAGCCAAACAGGGACACCTCAATCGAGCTCTGCTGTCGAAGTACCCAACAGGAAGAACACCCAGCTCGCGATGCGCAGTTCATGCCACGAGCTTAAGATCCCGACCGCGATCTTGAGCTCGTCAGATCCCTACTTCATTTTCCTTAACACATTCGACATGTGTTGACCACAACCAAGGTTGAGCAAAAATCTCCAACCTTAGCAATACGAACTTTCATACAATAAGCAAGTCAAAAATAATGACGAGGAATTATTTATAAATAAATAAGCATAAAAGAAAAATGAAGGCATTTATAAATTCCGAACGCAAAGGCCGATGCTGTTTTTATAATTACAAAATTAGGCACGACGACCACGAATCCAAAATAAAACGAGAACGGGCATGCAAACCCTATTAACTAATCAAATCTCATCCTCCTCGTCACTATTATCGGGAGGATAGAAAATTTTATCATCAATCACTTGGTTAAATAGCCCGCACCTTTGACCATAAGCTTGACCCCTGGGTTCAGAATCTTCAATTTCTCCATGACTATGTGGAAACCATAGCCGACGGTGTCCATGACATCCTGCTCGAGCACCCGGATACGTGTAATTAGATCTGCTCTGGATGCCATACCCTTCTCTGCGTCGGTCTCTTCTTCAGCTACAACCATGATCCATTCCAAATCTTTTGTTCGGGCAACCAGTAACTCATTCTCTTTGGTCACGACCTCCAGTTGGGGCTGTAGCTCGTTCATATCCTTGAGAAGTCGAACTTGGGCCTCGAACTATGACTCGTGGTTGAGGATGTCGGACTTTAATTTCCCATTCTTGGCCTTTAGCTTCTGAATCTTAGCATATGCTATGTCGAGGGAGGCTTGAGAGCTCGCAGCCTCATCATTTAGCGTCAGGGCCATCTCGATCATCCTCATAACAGAGGCCACATCCTCCGCCAAATTCTTTCAATGGACCTCCTTATCCTCAGACAGAATCGCCTCCCTCTCCTCCTCGTGAATTCCCAAGGAGCACTCCTCGCTGAAGATATCACAATTTAGATAGAAAGGAGGCATAACAAAGACCCCCTAGGGCACCTTGTCACCTTCGGGCACAACACCTTCGACATCCTCCACGCGTTTCCTCTTGGATGCAGGCTCGCCGATGGGAATCTGGGCGGGCTCTCCAAGGGGAACTTGGGTTTTTGACGAAGAGGGGGAACCACTGACACCAGCTACAGATTTGGCCTGCTCTTGGAGTTGGGCCACCCTATTCTTTAGCCCCAAGGTGGAAGTTGTGATACGGTGGTAGAACAGACTTGTATATACTGGTTTTGCGTTTGTGTTCGCAAATGTGAGGTAAGCAAGAGTCTCCATCGTATTTTCTTTTATCCAACAAAGGAAAGGGTGAAAAGAATTGAAAAAGACCTTTTCGAGAGTTTTCTGAGTAAGGGGGTAGATTATGGAAAGGGAAGGTGTTAGCACCCTTTCCATCAATGGTTTTCCACGGGCTCTTAGAGGTTTGCTCATTTTGAAATACCTTTGTGTTTTGTGTGTTTGAAAATGTTTGGGAAATGCCTTAGTGCGGCGATTTGCTTTGCGTTTAACTCTTGTATCAGTCCTCAAGAGTGTTAACAAAGAAAATGTTTTTGAAACTTGTTTTTGAAAACTAGTATTCGTGTAAGTGCAAAAAGTAATTTTGAGCAAACTTCTAACAGCTATCTACTTTTATACTCGAAAAGGATTGTTATTTTCCTCCTATCCTTTAGACAATTTTATCCTACTATTAGTGAGTAGGTAGCCCTATCGTTGGATGTTGAGGGAAATTTGAAGGGACATTACAGTCACGAAGGCAATTTATGGAGATGCTTTAGAAATTCTATTTTAGGGACTAGATCATTTACC
This sequence comes from Vicia faba, assembly GCA_948472305.1. NCBI lineage: Eukaryota > Viridiplantae > Streptophyta > Magnoliopsida > Fabales > Fabaceae > Vicia > Vicia faba. Next base: position 1,340,451,297 of record OX451741.1, on the reverse strand, counting down.
GAGAAGGAAACTGTAGGGTCATCGAGGGACTATGATCTTTTGATTTTACGGGACTTTGCTAAAGCATTCCTGCCCCATGACTGTTTTTTTAAAGGAAACCAAAGTGGGCGTACCTTAGAGGTGTATATGTGCAAGTGTGTTCAATTCAGTTATTTTATCTTTAAACATTTAGGTGTTCTACCGTTTGTTTTCAGATATTTTCATGCAATCCTAGTTAGCATACATCTAAGCAGTTAATATATGTACAGGAATTTAAAGTGCGGGAATTGTAAATCCTACGCTATTACAAGGCTTCGGGACAGTTACATAAAAAATGCAAGAAACTAAAAGTGCAGAATTTTAAATCTAAAGCTATTACAAATGCGAGGAGTTACAATAAAATAAAATGCGCGCGCATTTGAAAATAACGTCTAAAAATCCTAAGAATAAAATCTCTTTTTTGTTTTATTTTATTTTGAGAAAATGATCTAAATCTACTTAATTTTAGTTTTGAAAAAATGTTAAGATAATTAAATGATTAATTAATAAAATTAGTTTAATAGAAAAAATATCCTAATGTTTTTGTGTTTTTTTCGATTGATTCTATTCTGATTAAAAAAGGAAATAAAATAGCCAACACAAAGGTGAAATCGAAGGAAAAGGCAGTAAATTAAGAAAAGTGTGATTCTGGAGGCCTGGATCGAAAGAGGCTTGGGCTGTCTTTCGATCCAGTGAAGAGGCTCGATTGAAGGTGCATGAAGGGCTACTCTTTGGGGGTGTTTGATCTGGATATGTCATCCTTTGACCTGGGAACCCTGGATCCAGTTCGAAGATGAGCTGTTTCGAAGCTCTGAACGAGATTCTGAAAAGATGTTTCCTGCAAAACGAAACAAATGTTAGAGATCCAGGGGGGACTTTACCCCCCTGATTCGAATCTCCTCCCAATTCGAATCCTTCTTCAATTCGAATCTGCTGAGTCTGGGTCTGAGTTTGTTTTTGTCCTGAGATTCTAAGGAACAACTTAGATCATGCCTCAGCAATGGCACGATCCTATCTCTGCGCTTTAGCTTACATGCAACATCATCAATAATAACAAGAATATATATGCAATGTGTATTTAAATGTCACGAAGGTACAATTTTGGTCTTGCAAACCCATACCAATCGAAGATGTATGATTTATGGCTCTGGGTGTGGAGATGTTTGCTTAGGAGTTGGGGTGGACTCCTGGATAAGGGAACATACAAAAGATGTTTCAATTGGGAGGATTTTAGTATTTTTGTGCAAACACGTGTGCGTAGTCTCTTCGTGTGCAGTATGTATGCGTCTCCTCCCTTTCGTTTTCCCTTTTGTCCCCCCTGGTATTGTGTCCTTGCTCTTGTATTTATAGGAGTATGATGGCACATAGTAACGACAAGAGACAACCATTTAACCAGGCCTTTAAAGCCATGATACAATAATCAGACATATTAAAAGCATTCCTTTTTGAAACATTCATGTCTCTTTGGAAATCTTGGATGAACCTAGACACTTGACTCTTTCGAACACGCTCCAGCGTTTCTCTTCAATTGGCCTATGAGTTGCCTCTTTTGAATGGCCTTCTTATGCACCCTTTAAATGGTCCTTCTGAATGCATCTTCGAATGGACTTCTTATGCACCCTTCGAATGGGACTTCTGAATACTTCTTCGAATGGACCTTTACATGTTCTTCGAATGAGTCATTGTTACTTCCTTCGAATGGCTTTCCTTGCCAACTTCAAAGTCCAATTCGAATTTATTCAGAACATTCCCTATTAGACAACTCCGACCAGCCCTTGGCCTTGTGATGAGTCTAAGTTCTGATTCGAAGTGTTCAAAACTTCCTTCATCAGAGCATCTTAGATTAAGACAAACTCTGCACTAAAATTCCATTCAAAGGTCATTTCATTCTGATATTCTGATTAAGGGAAACTCTGAAGTTCCAGTCGAAGGACACTTTGAAGCTCCAGTCGAGCGACCTTTTGGAATGCCAATCGAAGGGCCTTTGTTTATAAAAATTGAAGGATTTTGCTACAAGGACAATCGAAAGGCTTTGTTGAAATGCCAATCAAAGGGCGCTATGTAGATGCCAATCAAAAGGCATTTTGGAGATGACAATTGAAAGTTACTTGTTACAGGGACAATTGAAAGGCTTTGTTCTGATACTAATCGAAGTGCCTTGCTCAGACGCCAATCAAAATACCTTGTAGACCAATCGAAAACTTTGTTCTGCTCTCTTCGATTTCCTTCAGTTGGGACCAATCGAAGTGACGTAAAAATTCCTATCGAATACGCCTTTGTTCAGATGCCAATCGAAAGACATTGTTAAGATGCCAATCGAAAGACACCTTGTTCAGATTCCAAATGAAAGACATTTTGTTGACATGCCCTCGAAGTACACCCCATCGAAGGACACTTTGACAAACTTCAAAATTTGTTATTTTTCTTCAAGAAAGTGTTTGTAACCACCCATGTAAGAGAAGATCTTGTAAAAAATGAGAGGCAAAATTTGGGGTACAACAGCTTCCCCTGTTCAATTTTCTTAAACCTGAAGATGTAGATTGGGTTGTCTGACTTTCGTGATATGAAGGTGGAAGATGATTGAACACTAGAATGTCCAGAATTTTTCAATAGCATGAAGTAACACTGATTGTTGATGATGGAGGGAATGGGCTTACAGATGCCATTTGGAAAAGATGATAGAGATTCATCGGAGATGGGCTTAAAGATGCCATCCAAGGGGAATGACGGAGAGTGGTTAAAGACGGGCTTAAAGATGCCATCCAAAGTAGATACTGACTTCATAAGAAGTATCTTTATGGGGATTCCTGTTCATGTTGTTGAGGAGGACTCCACTGGGGGATGTTGATTTCTGTTGTTTTCTCGTTTGAGGAAAACTCTGTGGGGAATAGGGTCTAGGAACTTCAGTTGTCTATGGCTCTACTGATGGGTTATCTCTGGATTGGAGAGATGAAAGTTTGTTATTTTATGGTTGAAATCCAGGCTTCGTAGTAATTTACTGGGGAGAATGAAATCAAATGCTATCTGGAAATGTATCAGAAGAAACCTGTGTAGGGATGTTGTGATATGGTGGCAGAACCGACTGTTTAATATTGGTTTGCGTTTTGCGTTTTTTATTCGCAAAATGTTGCGGTAAGCAAGAGTCTCCACCGACTTTTATTTCATCCAACCGGAAAGGAAAAAAGTACAGAAAAAAAATCCTTTTTTGAGATGTTTCTGAGTACGGGGGGTAGATTATAGAAAGGGAAGGTGTTAGCGCCCTTTCTATCCATGTTTTTCCATGGGCTCTTAGGTACTTGCTCATTTTTAAATTGCTTGTGTTTGTGTTCTTTGTTTTTAAAAGTTTTACTTCGTGATAACCCTTGTATCAGTCCTCAAAGGTGTGACGAAGTTGTTTTGAAAATTGTTTTGAAATGTGTAAGTGTGAAAAGTTTTGATTTGAGAAAGTACCTACTAGCATCTACCTACTCGAAAAAAGATCATTTCTATTCTTGTTTCCTTTAGACAGCGCTATCCTACTATTGAGAAATAGGTAGCACCGTCGTTGGAATAGTAAGGGTCAATTCGAAAGGGACGTACGATCACTAAAGCAATATTAGAATACCTTAGTAGTAACCCTAGCATCTTAAGATCATATTCGAGGCAACATTCAAATGAGACGTTTGATCTTTTTTAGACAGGAGGGCAACCACTAAGACACTCTATGCTTAATGATCATTTACCGAAGGCAACCGAAGTGAGAGTATACCCTAAGAGTGACATGTGCGGGTGATTTGTTTCAGTCATTTATCTTTGCACATTAGGGTTTTCTAACCGTATTAATTTGTCATGCATTCTTGTCATACAATCCTATTAGCATACATCTAGACAGTTAAATATTTGCAGGAATTAAAAATGCGCGAAAATAAACCTACGCTATTACAAGGCTTCTGGGAGGGGGATTAATTACATAGCCAAAAAACTTGGGGATTTAAACAGTAAAATAAAACCCTAAATTAATTATTACAAACCATGAACAGTTACAAAAATATTGGTAAAAATAATTAACAAGCGCGGCGAATTAAATGCGAGGCGATTAGGGTTTTGACCCTTGACTAAACCTATTTGCGATTGATTAAAAAAAGAAGATGTTTTTGTCATGTTTTGTTATTTAAGAAAATAAGGAAACAATTAAAATAAAAAGAAAATCCTAATTCTAATTAATTTTAAATTAAGAAAAATAAATCAATTAATTCTAAAAACCTATTTTTGTATTTTATTTATTTGAGAAAATAAAAGAATTAAATCAAGAACTTAACCTAATTTCTTTTTGATTTTATTTGTGAAAATAAATTAAAATTTCCCTAAGTTAAACTAAATTAAATTAAATTTGATAAAAAAAACTAATTCTAATTTGTGATGAATTCTTGATTTTATAAAAATGATTAATTTGTTAATTAAAATGATTAAAAGAAATATTAAAAGAATTAAATTAAATAAAAAATAAATAAGAAAAGAGTAAATGGGCCTGGTAGCATTGTTGAAAAAGGGGGTGCCAATATGACTTTTGGGCCCAAACAAATCCAAGCTTGTTTGACTTCGCCTGATCTGGTGTGTATGTTGACTTGAGGGGTATGGTGATCCTCCAATGATGGCACGTTGGATCTTGGCTAGAGATGTGTTTGATGGCCAGATATTGATGGCATATGGTGGGCACTTGAGACTGTAGCGTACCTGATCACACAAAACAAAATAATACAAACAAAGGTTGGGACCTGGGGATCAAACCCAGGTCCTCATGCTCGCTCCCAGTACCTGCTTGCCATTTGTGCTTCTTTGTTTGTTTTTACATATAATAGAAACAATTAATATAATCAAATGACGTGATGTATTCAGAAAAATGCGCGAAAATTCAAATGGACAAATCACACATTTCCACACAAGCTTCTTCTTCCTCAGACTGTCGTTTTAGAAAACCAAGCTTTTACCTACGGACGCTTTGATGTAGGTACAGACCTGTGTATCTCTAAAATTGTATATAAGCAAGATAAATGACATGTGAGGGTACCAATGAACTCATCTCATCCTCACGAGTATCATGGTACCAGAATCCAGGTCTAATTTTGCCTATACTGCAAACCCCTAAAACGAGCCAAGGAACCCTAACAATGGCATATCATGATTCCTGTATTGAAAACGCAATTAAATGATACCAATGGCTTGCAAACTCAATGATGAACAAGAATATATAATGAAAACATGCCAATGATGCGTAAATTTCAAAAATCAAATTTGAAAAATGTACCAAACCGTAAGAGTTATAACACGAGTTTCTGAGTGCTTCAGGCCCTGGGAATGATTGAAATAGCTTCTTGGGATGTCTAGGAAGAGATTGGTGATCTTGAAATGCTCTGAAACGCCTTGTAGATTGAAAACCGATTCTCACTTTTTCTTGAATTTTTCAGCTTTTCTTCTTGGCTATGCACGACCTCTAACCCTTTTTTCTTGCCTTGGTTGCGTTCTCTATATGTACTAGATTGAATTAGGGTTGTAAAAACCACTAGAATCTTTACAAATTTTGAAGATTTGATTTGGTTTTCATGGTGTATGATATCCTTCCAAATTTGGCCTAATCTTCCTCTTTTTGTACCAATTTCCATTGATTCGAATTGATCTTGCAAGCTCAGCATATCTTGGTTGCTAACCTGTCAAAAAAACAAATCAAATCATATCTTTGATGATTTTCATCATTTATTTGATTTAATCCACTTTTTTATTAATGAAAAATCAAAATAAATTGAAAAATGAAGAAAATAATTTGTGGATAAGTATTTGAGTCGTGGACCACATTATGATTGAGGTGCAAGCATAAAAAGTTGGGCCCATTTAGCAAAAAATGCAAATTTGAGCACATTTGACTTTTGGCAATTTTGCAAAAATGGTCAACTTGGCTAATGCATAACTCTCTCAATTTTGACCCTAGAGAGGTGTTCTATGACTTTTTAGAAATCTTAGGATGTCCTCTAAGCAACCCCTTTAGTCTCATCTCAATTGAGTCTTCCATGTTTATGTATGAAGCTTTGACCCAAAAGGTGTTTTTGTTGACTTTTCAAAAGAACCTATAATGTCAAAATTCATATCTTCTTCTGAGTGCATATTCTGAACTTTGGAGATGAAGATGAATTGTAGGGAATTGCATCATATTCAAAATGAGCTTTGGATGGGTCATTTGTGATAAAGTATGATAAAGTTATGCTTGGTCAAAGTTGAGTTGACTTTTCCTACAAAACCCTAATTTAGCAACTTTTGGGTTTTGATGAATTGTGAGTAATCCTTGAGGTATCTTGATCAAATGATGAATAATACTTCAAAATGAGGATGTTGACCAAAAATCTTGAGGTTTGACTGTATGTGGGCCACAATTGACATTTGACCTAGTACAATTGAGTTTCAGGCATTTGAGCAATTGATTGAGCAAACTTCTTCTGCAAGGCTTGAAACTTGACATGGATGATCTTGAGAACATATTAGGACAATGGTGAGCATTTGAGTCCTTTGTGATTCACACATCTTGATGAAACTAGAAACCCTAATTTGAGATAGACTGCCTTAGGAGAGAGTTTGTCTGGCCAACTCTTGAACTTCCTTGAGCAAATTGGGGACCTTACTTGGCATGTGTTGAGAAATATGGGAGGGAAAATTTTGGGGTAAGACAGCTGCCCCTGTTCAATCTTCTTAAACCTGAGGATGTAGATTGGCTCGTCTGCCTTTCGTGATCTGAAGGTGGAAGATGATTGAATACTAGAGTGCCCAGAAATTTGCACTCGCATGAAGTGATACTTGATTTGTGATATCGAGAATGGGCTTATAGATGGCATATGGTAGTTGCTATAAAATTTTCGAAGATGGGCTAAAAGATGCCATCCGAAGAAGTGTCGATCGCATGAGAAATTCCTTTGCGAGAACCCGTATACCTGTTGTTGAGGAGGACTTCACTGGGGAATGCTGGTCTCTGTCTTGAGAGAAATAGAGTTTTAAGAGCTTTAGTTGTTTGTTACTCTATTGGGGGAATGAATCTGGTTTGGGGAGCGGAAGTGAACTGTGTGTTTGGTCGGGGTATATGTTGCGCCGCGACTTTCTGGGGAAATGTGAAATCAATTGTGTTTGAATGGATCTCGGTTTTACAGTGTTGTGGACTACTGTCTGAGGATAAAAGAGGAAGAACCCGGATAGTAATGTTATGAGAAGGAACTTGGATAGTAAGTTTTGAGAAGGAACCTGAATAGTAGGGTTAATTCGATATGAAATCCTGGATAGTAGGGTTTGAGAAGGAACCTGGATAGTAGGGTTACTTCGATATGAAAGCCTGGATAGTAGGGTTTGAGAAGTAACCTAGATAGTAGGGTTACTTCGATATGAAAGCCTGGATAGTAGGGTTTGAGAAGGAACCTGGATAGTAGGGTTACTTCAATATGAAAGCATGGATAGTAGGGTTTGAGAAGTAACCTAGATAGTAGGGTTACTTTGATATGAAAGCCTTGATAGTAGGGTTTGAGAAGGAACCTGGATAGTAAGGTTACTTCGATATGAAATCCTGGATAGTAGGGTTTGAGAAGGAACCTGGATAGTAGGGTTACTTCGATATGAAAGCCTGGATAGTAGGGTTTGAGAAGGAACCTAGATAGTAGGGTTACTTCGATATGAAAGCCTAGATAGTAGGGTTACTTCGATATGAAAACCTAGATAGTAGGGCTGTGAAAAGGAACCTGGATGGTGGGGTTACTTCGATATGAAAGCCTGGATAGTAGGGATGTGAGAAGGAAACTGGATAGTAGGGTTTGAGAAGGAACCTAGATAGTAGGGTTACTTTGATATGAAAGCCTGGATAGTAGGGCTGTGAGAAGGAACCTGGATGGTAGGGTTACTTCGATATGAAAGCCTGGATAGTAGGGTTTGAGAAGGAACCTGGATGGTAGGGTTACTTCGTTATGAAATCCTAGATAGTAGGGCTGTGAGAAGGAACCTGGATAGTAAGGTTACTTCGATATGAAAGCCTGGATAGTAGGGTTGTGAGAAGGAACCTAGATGGTAGGGTTACTTTGATATGAAAGCCTGGATAGTAGGGCTGTGAGAAGGAACCTGGATAGTAGGGTTTGAGAAGGAACCTGGATAGTAGGGTTACTTCGATATGAAAGCCTGGATAGTAGGGCTATGAGAAGGAACTTGGATAGTAGGGTTACTTCGATATGAAAGCCTGGATAGTAGGGCTGCTGAGAAGGAACCTGGATAGTAGGGTTACTTCGAGATGAAGGCCTGGATAGTAGGGCTGCTGAGAAGGAACCTGGATAGTAGGGTTGCTTCGATACGAAAGCCTGGATAGTAGGGATGCTGAGAAGGAACCTGGATAGTAGGGTTACTTCGAGATGAAAGCCTGGATAGTAGGGCTGCTGAGAAGGAACCTGGATAGTAGGGTTACTTCGATATGAGTTTGGGTAAAACTGCAGAGGGAACCTGGGTAAGGTAACTTTTGTCGCACTGATGATTACTCTATTTAGCTTCGAGTGTTGATCATGGACCTGCTGGAAATTGTTGATAATAACTGTCTTTCCTGAAATAAATACATGGTTAGTTATGCGCAATGCATGAGATGCATTGTGATGAGGTTCTCAAAATAACTGAGATTATGTTATATGTAATGTATGCACATGTCATGATGTATGAACATGAAATGCTGACGTAATAATCTGAATTTGGGAAAATAAATCCCTGACTACTGTTTGGAGAGTATGAGAAATGGTGTTTGTGATGCGGTGGGAGAACTGACTTGAGGTTTTGCGTTTGTGTTTGCAAATGTTGCAGTTTAGCAAGAGTCGCCACCGACTTTTATTTTATCCAAAAGGAAAGGTATAAAAGCACAGGAAAGACCTTTGAGATTGTTTTTGGGTTCGGGGGGTAGATTATGAAAAGGGAAGGTGCTAGCACCCTTTTCATCCATGGTTTTCCATGGGCTCTTAGTTACTTGTTTTGGATCACTTGCTTTTGCTTTTCAATTGTTTGAAATGGTGCTTTGTGTGTGGTCTTGAAAGTATTTTGAAAAGAGGCCTTTGTTTAGGCAACCTTTGTAATGATTCTTGTTTGAATGTATACAAAGGTGTTTGTCTTTTGAAAAATGTTTCATTGTTTGAAAGTTTGTTTGGAAAATGTTTTGAAATTGTGTATGTGTTTTGGAAAATAGCAAGGATGGTTTGCAAATGATCAAGTAACTAGGAGTTGTCTACCCTAACTCAAAGATCTTTCCTACACATTTTTATTCCTTTGATATTGTTGTTTTACCATTGTATTTGGTAAACAACCCTATCTTTGGATGTTAAACGGGACGGGCGTGGGTCATCGTATGACCATGATAACAATGTTGCCAAGTATCTTAGCAAGTTTTGTGGGACTAGATCATTTTTGTTTAGGAAGCCAAGATAGCGTCATCGAGGGACTATGATCTTTGTTTTGTTTTGATTTTGCCAAGATACCTAGCATGCATACCATGGCCATTTTAAGGCAACAAAGTGGATGAACCCTAGGGGTGCTTGTGTGCATTGTGTTGTCATTTTTCATGTATTTTTGTCTTGTGTTTAGTCATGCTATTTGTTTTGATTTTTTTTTTGTCTTTGCATACAAAACCCTAATTTTTACTATCATGCATATAGAAGCAAATAAATGCGTAAAGTAAATCTAAGACTATTACAACATTATTATGGGGAGGGGGATACAAGTTTGAATAAGGGGATATTTGCACAAAATAAAACCCTAAAACTATTAAAACCAAATTGAATTTATTGTAAAGATAAATAAATAGACAATTATTTAAATAATTGCAATTAAATGTAAATATGCACAAATGTTTTTGTATTTATTTTTATGCATGTAAAAATGAATTTATTTAATGTCTTAAAAAATAAAATAAAATGATTATTTTTTGAAAGGGTGAAAAACCCTAATTTTTGGTTTAAAAGAAAATATGCTTTATATTATTTATTTATTCATTTTTGTTTAAGAAAAATAATAATAATATATATACACAAGTGTTAAAAAATTAAATATTGTATAAAAATATTATTTTAAGTATATAAATAATAAAAACAAAATATTTAAGTATTTCAATATTATTTACAAATTTATTCAAGAAAATGAATTCTATTTAACCTAATAAACTATTTTTTGTCTTAAAAAATAATAAAAATAATAAAATAAAAATGTAAAAATTAAGAGAATATTTTTGGTGATTTTTAATATTGAGAAAAAATAAATGAAGTCAGAAAATATAAAAGAAATGAAAAATATACAAAAAATAAAGAAAATGGGCCAAGGGGGTGCAAATAACAGAATAGGGGGTGTCAAAAGTAGGACAAAATAGGCCCAGGCCCAAGCTGCACTTCATCCCTGTCCTATGAACACGCGCGCGCGCCTCTGCAATACAAATCTTGTTCTCTCTATTCTTTGCATGAAATCAAAAACTCAAAACATGAAATTTAAAGAGCTTTAAACCACGATTCTAATGATATAAAAAACTTAATCTAACTCTCAAAGACCAGAGAGAATTTCAGTGGCCCTAAATCTTGACCTAGTTTTTTCAGCAAGTTCATCATCCAAATTCTCCTAGCTCAGTTAATATAAATACAAGCTATGCATATGTACAGCTCAAGGACATTAGGGACTACATTTTTGCTTCACAAACCTAAGCTTAATAATGCCTAAATAAGGAGTTAGAATCTTGACAAATACATGTTTCAGTTGAAGTTGGCTATGGCAATGTAGCAGCTTTAAGTGAGGTCTGAAGGTCTTTTGAGCTTGCTTGAAGTTGTCTCAACCTTTCCCAATGCTTTGCTTGCTTTGAAGTGGCCTGAATCTCCTTGTAGAACTCAATCTGCAAAGCTTAAAAGTGAAAATGGTGAAGTGTGCAAACGAGGTTACAGTTGCAAAGTAAGGGCCTAGACAGTTTAGGTGGGTTGTAAGGAATGTGTTTGAAGTGGTTCAAGGCAAAACGCACGAGTGAAATATGTTTTGGCTTGTGATTTGCAGAGACGGCCCTGTTTTGGGCAGAAGTTGGTATTTTTGTGTTTTGGGTGTTTGGAAGCTTGGAAATTTGTGTTTTATGGCTTGGTATAATGTGCTGAGATTGTTTTAAATGATCACCAGACTTGCTCTTATCAGATTTTCAAGTTATGTTCCTTTTGTAAGCTTACTTGCTTTAGAAGCAAAAGTATGTTGACAAAGGCAAAGGCTTGTACAAGCTAGCTCAGGGTCTTCACATAGTTAGTACACTTTTCCTGATATTTGTGGAGTTGGTTTGCAGCAAAAGCATTGGTCCATGGCTCAAGATAAACAAAGTTTGTAAAAGCTAACTTTATCAAAGTATCATTGTTATCTTTTTTCCATTTATAAAATAAATCATTGTATAATGCTCCAAAGCTCAGAAGAATGCCTTTGTCCAATGTATTTGCATTTAATTAAGGAGTGTGGAAAGGATTAAGTCCTGTAAAACAAGTACAAGCATGATCCAAACTGATTTGCAACTTGTGCCAATGTGAAAAATGCCATGGACAAAAGTGAGAAATGGCCATTTTCTTTTCTTCGATTCTCCCTAACCATAAATGATCTTGGAGAGTTCTTTGACATTTTGGAAAGCTTGTAACATTCTCTACAATTCATGTTTGAAATGAGATTTGAGACTCCACTTGGAATTATGTGAAAAGTTTCCATGAAGATAGGTCAAAATCCTGCCTAAACTAGGGCAAAATTTCACTAAAAGTTGTGTAAACTTTGTGAATAAAAGTTGTAGATTTTGTGGAGGACTACAACTTTCATGTTGGAAGTTTTCTGTGAATCCAATTGCATCATGGTGAAAAAGTTGGGAAAAGTTGGGAAAAAATAAGAAATTTTTATAACTTAGAAATTTTCTAAGTTATGCAAATTTTCCATTTTAAACCCTAATTTCCAAAATTAGGTTTCTTGGTGAACAAGTTTCATGTTTTGACACATCTTGATGAAAAATGACCCTTGGCACTTGATTTTGACCAAAAAGTCAAAGTTTGACTTTTCAGTGTACAGTTGATTTTAGATCAGTTGACTGGAAAATCATATGTCAATCCAATGCTTTTGAGATCTTTTGAACCTTTTGATTAGGTCAACATGATTCCATTGAGTCCTTGAAACCATGCTTGAACCCAATTAGCCATTGGCTAGGTTAAAAAATCAGAAATTGCCCTTCTGCAATCAAAACCCCAAAAATGACCATTTTGCCCTTTTGATGATCTGATCAAATTTCTTGAGGAGTTATTGTCCAAACTTGATCAAATGGTTTATATGAGTCTATAATTTTGATTTGGATAAAAAATTATGAGGTTTGACTGTAAATTGGCCACAATTGACTTTTTCCTCAATACAATTGATTTTTAGGTCAACTGTCCAATTGATTGGGAAAAATTGTGATTCAAGGCTTGAAACTTGGTATGAGCAATCTTAGAGGTCCAAAATGAAGTATGCAAGTCACATTAGGCATTTAAAGTCCAAAAATCCTTGTGCAAACTCAAACCCTAATTTCAGGTCAACAGTGCAAGGAGATGTCTTGAGCTGAGCAAACCCTAATCCTGTCTGGAGTCCAAAGAGTCTTGTGAGGAAAATCTTGATAAAATGAGAGGGCAAATTTTGGGGTACAACAGCTGCCCCTGTTCAATCTTCTTGAACCTGAAGTGTTAGATTGGCGAGTTTGTCGTTCGTGACTCGAAGGTAAAAGATGATTGGACACTAGAGTGCCCGTAAATTTGCACTCGTTAGAAATGTTGTTAAGAAAATGGGCTTAAAGATGCCATTTGGAGATGTGATAGAATATTGTTGGATATGGGCTTAAAGATTCCATCCAAGAATGTTTGTTGAACTGCAAGTTGTAAGTCTGAAGAATGAGTATCAGAATGGTATATGTGTCTGGAACGTATCTGAACTGTATCTGGAGACTGAATCTGTATGAGCAATGGAATGGCGTCCGTGTTTGGAGCGTATCCGAGCTGTAACTATATTTGATTCTTTAATGAATAACATAATGACTTCCATGTCTGGAATGTATCTGTATTGTATCTGAATCTTGAAATCTGAATAAGCGACAGAATGGCATCCGTGTCTGGAGCATCTCTGGGTTGGGGATTAAGTCAGAATGAGTGATAGAATGGCAACCGTGTTTGGAGCATATCTGGACTGTATCTTGAATGTTGAAGTCTTGCATTAGTATCAGAATGGCTTCCGTGTCTGGAGCGTATCTGAACTTGAAATTGATAGTTGAATCTGAATGAGAAATAGAATGGCTTCCGTATCTGGAGCATATCTAATTTGTATCTGATGTTGAGATCTGTATGAGTAGCAGAATGGCATTCGTGTCTTGAGAGTATCTGTACTGTATCTTGACTTGAAATTATGAATGAGTAATAGAATGACCTCCGTGTCTGGGGTGTATCCATACTGTATCTTAATAAGAGATCTGTTAAAGATGGTTGTTAATCTTATCCTGAAAAGGGTAAAATGTTAGCTGAAACACAAAGTTATGTTGCATGAAATGTATGATGCAATATATGTGTTTTATCAATGTTTTATGATATATGAGTGTAATGTATGTGCATGTAAGCTGATTTGTTGTATTGTTGAGGAAAATAAATCCTTGATAGCTGGAGATAATGAAATCTTTGACTGCTGCCAGGGAAAATAAATCCTTGACCGCTGCTAGAGATTCAAAATCTTTGATTGTTGGGGATGAGAAAATCCTTGACAACTTCTATGGGGATGTGAGAATGCTTCATGTTCGGAAGTTGGAGTATTGACAAAATCTGTAGTGAGAGTAATGCCAAACTGCTTGAGAAATCTGCTTGGGAAATCCAGAGAACTTTGATGACTAAGGTTGGGGATTACACAATGGGAATCCTTACTCGGCTGGGGAATAAGGAAAATTCTGATGATCTCTACCGGGGATCAATCAAAGGAAAACCTTGATCTGCTGGAGAATAAGGAAGAATCTAATGGCTTCTACGGGAAACTAAGAATGAGAATCTTCAATCTGTTGAGGAGTAATGAAAACTTTGGTGACTTCACGCTGAGGAGTCAAGAATGAGAATCTTCGATCTGCAGGGGATTAAAAAAATTCTGACAAAATTCGTGCTGGGGAGTAATGAAGACTCTGGCAACTTCACTGGGGATTCAAGAATGATAATCTTCATTCTGTTGGAGAATATTCATTCAAGAAAGAGTCTTGTGAGGAAAATCTTGATAAAATGAGAGGGCAAATTTTGGGGTACAACAATGTTCTCGATTGTTGTAAAAAAACCATAGTTCCTCCACTTCTGTTGGGGATGGTGAACAAAGATGACCATGTTGGGGATTTTCCCCTTGGCTGGTGAATATTTTGCCGGAAGAGACCATGTCTGAGGATAGCTCTACGGGGGAATAACTCTATTGGAGAGAAAATACTTTGTTGATAGATCTTCCGATTCGGAGAAATAACTCAGTTGGGGATAAATTTCTGTTGCTGATGATAATGAATTCTGTTGGAGATTAAATTTCTGCTTGGGGAAAAATTTACTGACTCACTCATGATTGTGAACCTCGGCTGGGGAAAGTTATGTCCTGTTCGAGAAAGCTAACATCACTTGTCTTTGGATATTTTTTACTCTGTGGGAAGTGTATGCACCACTACTTATATTCTCAAGCTGGCTCTATCCCTATACCTAATGGGCAGAGTAACTGTAAGGTTTGGGCACTTCTTGTTTTCCCATGTTCCTGAAATTATGCGTAATTGTCTTTTGTTTTTCATGTAAATATTTATGAGCAACAATTATTTTCAAATGCATATATCAAAAATGAATCATTGGACGTTCTTGCAAAACAAAACAGAAAAAGAAAAAACAAATTAAAATTTCTTGTGAAAATGAATTGTATTGATTTTTGCAATTGGCCCGTAATAGGCATTTTGTACAAAGAGGCTGACGTCCTAGTAAGAGAACACCGCCGAATGAAATTACAATTTGTGTAAAAGAAATAAAAACAGCTATGTGAAACAAATCCATTGGATTCTAACTCTGCTATTGCCTTTATATCTTCAAGCGTCTCATCACCTTGCTACTTGGTCGAAGGTTGATCAGATTGATTGGCGATGTTCGAGCTTGATAGTTGATACCGAAGTTCGGTTGCAAGATGATACAATGAGACATAGTGTTACGCTTTGATCCCTAATTTTTTTCCTGGACCTCCCTTTCGGGTTTTCAGTCCACCGGGATACCCTTTTTTGCCCAAGTCTCCTTTTCAGGTTTTCGACTTGCCGGATGTACAGTTTTTTTCATTTTCATCCCTTACTTTTGCCCGAACCCTTTTGGTTCGTCGGGAAGCCCTTATTTTTGCCTAGGCCAGTCAACCTAGCGGGTCTTTGATTATGCGTAGTATCTTTTCACTATGTCTGCATTGACGGGGTGAGGAAGGTCGTCACCATCCCTGGTGGTTAGAATCATAGCTCCTCCCGAGAAAATGTTCTTAACCACAAATGGCCCTTCGTATGTAGGGGTCCATTTGCCCCTGGGATCACCTTGCGGTAGTATGATGCGTTTGATCACTAGATCGCTGACTCAATATTCTTGATGTATGACTTTCTTGTTAAAAGCCTTGATCATTCGCTTTTGATACGTCTGACCATGACAGATAGCGGTAAGTCTCTTTTCATCGATTAGATTCAGCTGATCAAGTCGGGTTTGGATCCAGTCGTCTTTGTTCAAACCCGCACCCTTCATAATCCTGAGAGAGGGTATCTGGACTTCGATGGGTAGGACTGCCTTCATGCCATATACCAAAGAGTAGGGTGTTTCCCCTGTCGACATCTGTGCCGAGGTACGGTACCCATGAAGAGCGAATGGTAGCATCTCGTGCCAGTCTTTGTATGTCACTGTCATCTTCTGCACAATATTTTTGATGTTCTTGTTAGCTGCTTCAATAACATCATTCATCTTCGGTCGGTAGGGAGAAAAGTTATGATGCTGAACCTTGAACTGTTTGCAGAGCTCAATGATCATTGTATTGTTGAGATTTGTACTATTGTCAGTAATAATCCTCTCTGGGACACCATATCGACATATCAGATTGTGTCGGATGAACCGTGCCACGACGTTCTTGGTTACGATAGAAAAGGAAGCTGCCTCAACCCACTTCGTAAAATAATCAATAGCCACCAGAATGAAGCGATGCCCGTTAGACGCAGTAGGTCTGATCTCGTCGATCATGTCGATGCCCCACATTGAAAAGGGCCAAGGAGCTGTTAAAACATTAAGGGGAACTAGAGGTACATACACCTTATCAGCATAGACTTGGCACTTATGACAGGTTCGAGAGTGTTGATAACAATCGGCTTCCATAGTGGACCATTAATATCCTGCCCATAGGATTTTCATCACCATGGTATGTCCATTGGAATGAGTTCCAAAGGTACCTTCATGTAACTATGCCATAATCCTTTCCGCCTCGCTTTCGTCTACACACCACAGTAAGGTTGAACCGTGGTTACGCTTATAGAGGATACCATTACTGATGAAGAACTTCACAGCGAACCTTCTCAGAAACTTCTTATCATTAACAGATGCCCCCTCGGGGTATTCTTGAGCCTCAAGATACCTCTTTACCTCGTGAAACCATGGTTTATCTGCTACTTCTTCGGTGTTGATCTCACAGCAGTGTGCGGGTTCATCCAACCTCTCAATGGTAATCTGGGGAGCTTCATTGTCCCACCTAACCTTGAACATGGAAGACATGGTAGCTAGTGCATCCGCCAACTGGTTCTCTTCTCGTGGGAAATATTCAAAGGTTATCTTCTCAAAGTGTGGGAGAAATGTTAATACGTACTCTTTGTAAGGAATAAGGTTTGGGTGCTTTGTATCCCACTCTCCTTTGATATGACTTATCAGTAGAGCGGAATCTCCGAATACACTCAAAAACTTAATCCTCAGGTCAATAGCAGCTCGAAGACACATAATACATGCTTCATACTCCGCCATGTTGTTAGTGCAGTTGAAAGATAATCGGGCGGTGAAAGGAGTATGACAGCCTTCGGGAGATATAATTACAGTGCCAATGCCATTACCCAATGCATTCGAGGCTCCATCAAAGTACATAGACCATCGGGATCCCTCCTCAGGTCCTTCATCCGGTCCAGGTTCTTCGCAGTCGGTTACCAACATGATATTCTCATCCCGGAACTCGAAGTTCATGGACTGATAGTTTTCCACGGCCTGATGCGCCAAATGATCCTCCAATACACTTCCCTTGATTTCTTTTTGGGTTGTGTGTTGGATGTCGTACTCGGTTAAGATCATCTACCATTTTGCTATTCTTCTGGATAAGACGGGCTTCTCAAAAATATACTTGATCGGATCCATCTTTGATATCAACAAGGTAGTGTGAGTCAGCATATACTGTCTCAGTCGGCGAGCATCCCATGCTAAAGCGCAACAAGTTTTCTTGAGCAATGATTATCGGGTCTCACAGTCGGTAAACTTTTTGCTAAGGTAATAAATGGCGTGCTCTTTTCGACCAGACTCATCATGCTGCCCCAGCACACACCCCATTGAATTGTCTAGTACTGTCAAGTATAATATCAAAGGTCTTCCTTCAACTGGAGGCATCATAATTGGCGGTTCTTGAAGGTATTTCATGATTCTTTCAAAAGCGGTCTGGCATTCATCATTCCACTTTACCACTTGATCTTTCTTCAGCAGCTTGAAGATTGGCTCACAAGTAGCATTCAGATGTGAAATGAACCTGGCGATGTAATTCAGACGTCCCAAGAAACCTCTAACTTCTTTTTCTGTGCAGGGAGCCGACATCTCTTGTATGGCTTTTACCTTTGCATGGTCCACCTGAATACCTTTGTCACTGACAATGAAACCCAGAAGCTTTCCAGACCTTACCCCGAAGGTACACTTGATCGGATTCAACCTTAGCTTGTACGTCTTTAACCTGTCAAACAGTTTCTGGAGATGATCAAGGTGCTCTTCCTCAGTCTGGGACCTGGCTATCATGTCATCAACATAAACCTTGATCTCGTGGTGAATCATATCATGGAACAAAGCGACCATGGCGCGTTGATAAGTTGCCCCAGCATTCTTCAACCCAAAAGGCATTACCTAGTAACAAAAGGTGCCCCATTGTGTAAGAAGGTTATCTTCTCCATGTCCTCAGGAGCCATCTTGATCTGGTTGTAGCCAGAAAAACCATCCATGACGGAAAAGATCTTGTGCTGCGCGGTGTTGTCGACCAGAACATCAATGTAAGGAAGTGGGAAGTCGTCCTTAGGGCTTGCCCTGTTCAGATCTCTATATTCCACACACATCCGTACCTTACCGTCCTTCTTAGGTACCGGAACGACGTTGGCAACCCACTGCGGATAAGAAGTGATAGCTAAGAACCCTGCGTCGAACTGTTTCATGACCTCAGCTTTGATTTTCTCCGACATTTCAGGGTGCATACGGCAGACCTTCTGCTTTACGGAGGGCAGTCTTCTTTAGTCGGAAGGCGATGTACCACAATATCAGTGTCCAAACCAGGCATGTCTTCATAGGACCAAGCAAATATCTCAACATAGTCGTGTAGCATCTGTATTAACCGTTGTTTGACACTAGGCTCCAGATTCGCACCTATTTTAACCTCTTTCCTGTCTTCCTTTGTACCCAAATTCACTGACTCAACTGGCTCTTCATGAGGTTGTATGGACCTTTCTTCCTGTTGTAATAGTCTAGCAAGTTCTCCAAGCACCTCACAATCATCCTCACCTTCGTCCTCGGCTTGGTTGATCGGATTTTTGAAGTCTTAACTGGCAGTAGCAGAGCTGTTATCAATGGGATCCAGAGTGGATATGGATCTGCAGTATGTTATGTGAGTGTGTGTAAGAGATTAGTTGTTTTGATAGACAAAAAAATAAAAAACAAGGAGCACAAAATTTGTATGCAAGAAACGTCCAATGCTTTATTAATGATATATGAAATGACAAATAATAGCCCTCACAAACAAAGCCAAGGTGCCTCGGGCAAGGCACCGGGCCATATATTTTCAAATTGTTTATTACAAATCTTAAAACAAAAGTCAATTACTGCAGAATAAAAGAAACGGGTATGAAGTCCTTCGCCGTCCAATTATTCAGTCCACCATTGGTCGTTGGGTAGATCCAACTGTCGATGTCTGAATCCTATTCACTGTCTTCAATTGCGTTAATTCCCCGATTGCTGATGTGTAGAGGAGGTCTTCCAATCCATGCGTGCCTAACAGCCCTTTGAGCCCCTGTAGTAAAGCCCAAACCAAATTTGTCAGTTTTGTGAGTGAAATCGGGGAGCTTACCCCAATTGGTACACCCACCTTCTTCAATCACAGTCCTAGCGTCCTTGAGGGAAGCCATCTTCAACGGAGGTTTGTTGGTAGTAACTTCAGTTGATGCCAAAGTCTGAGGGACCTCTTCAAAATTCTGACCAGGAGTTTCTATGAATTCCCCGTCCATCTCTACGTAGCGGAAGGAATTGACGTGACTCACCATATATTCTTCTTCACCTTGCACTGAAAATCTTCCCCTTCATTGGGTACTTCATCATTTGATGGAGCGTGGAAGTAACTTCCCCAGCCTCATGGATCCAAGGACGACCCAGCAAACAAGAATATGACGGCCTGATATCCATTACGTAGAAGGTGGACCCAAAAGTTTGATAACCCACTTTGATAGGGATGTTCACCTCCCCGTTCACCATTCTCTTTGATCCGTCAAAAGCCCTTACCACAATGTTACTAGGCTTCAGAGTCAAACCCTTACAATCCAAACGGTCCAACGCTTTTTTCGGCAGAACATTCAGTGAAGACCCGGTATCTACTAGCACATGAGCCATAGTGGTGCCCCTGCACTCAATCGAGACATGCAGAGCATCATTATGATTCCTCCCCTTCGGTGTCAGATACGCATCTGAAAAACCTAACCCATTGTCATCAGTCAGGCTGGCCACACAATCTTTGATCTGATCTGCTGAAGTTTCCTGCGGCACATGCGCAGTCTTGAGAAATGCAATCAAAGCCTTCGCATGGGCTTCAGAACACAACAGCAGAGACAACATGGAGATCTTTGACGGGGTCTGCCCCAGCTGTTCGACCATATTGTAGTCGCTCTTCTTGATGATTTTCAGTATCTCCTATATTTCTTGTTTAGAGGCTTCCACAACAATTTTCCTAGGCGCCTCTGTCCGGGCAGACTCACCTATAATTTCTTTGCCCCGAGTCCTAGATGGCTCGGTGACAGGGGTGATAACTGGAGTAAGAATAGGAATAATAGAAGGTGTAATGACTGGAGTAGGAACAGGAGAAATGTCAGGAGTGTTGGTTGGAGCAGCAGTTGGAATAACAGTAGGCTTGATGATAGTCTTCAGGGAAATCTCGGGAGTGAAGACCCTTCCACTTCAGGTAACTTTACTAGTCCCGACAATATTACTGACATCAGTATCAGCTTCTTCATTCTTCAGCTATTTCTTAACGCCATGATAATACACATCAGCACCATAATGCCATGGGACAGCCTTATCTGAGGTGTACGGGATGGGACCAGGAACAGTGATTATTAGCGGAGCAATTATTTGAACAGGTGTAATCCTAACAGGTTTTCTCGAGGAAACCTTGGAAGGATTGGCGGAAATGGTTATAATGGCGACGTCTTCATTTGGAACCATAGGAATCATAGTCTTCTCAAACAAAATTTCTTTATTATCCATCAGGCGCTGAACACCTTTCTTTAACAAACGGTAACCAGAAGGTAGAACTAAACATATGTGGCAACCTTCACCACAACCCGGAATTAAACTGGCCAACAACAAATTCTTCTTAACAGTCCTAAGAGGAGTAGAAATTTCTTCATTAGAGGTCACAAACAAATCAATGTCAACAACATTGACTCCACGACCATGTTTGGGCATGGGAGCAGTTATAACATTCGGCTTTTCTGGAGCATCAAACTCTATCTCCTTAGCTTCAAGAAAGTCTTGTACTTTGTTTCTCAAATCCCAGAAATCATTTGTGTCGTTTCCAGGACTCTCAGAATGGTAGGCGCACCGCGCATTGGGATTGTATTTGAGAGATGTAGTGTTTGGATTCTTGGGAGCCTCTCTCAAGGTCGCCAAGTTGGATCTTAACAGATGAGGCAGAACTTCAACCAAGGTCATGCTAATACGGGTAAACTGTCAATGTGTTCTTTCCACCCTTTGTTGATTGTTGCGTTGTGGGGAAACTGTGGGTCTTGGTATCGCTACAGCATTTACCGTTTGACGGTGTTCAGATCTGCTTTGGCCCCTTGGGTTGTAGACTGCACTGGCTTCTTTCTTACCATTAAAAGGTTTCTTTACCGAACTCGAAGAGGCATCCTTCTATATTTTACCACTTCGAATTCCAGCTTCTACTCTTTCTCCAGTTAAAATCAGCTCGGTGAAACCAGATGACGAGCTGTCCATCAAGTGATTGAAAAATAGACCAGATAGCGTCCCAAGAAACATGTCAACCAACTCCCTATCAGACAACGGGGGTTGAACTCTCCCAGCCAAATCTCTCCATTTTTTAGCATAATCTTTAAAACCTTCACCTACAACCATGGACATACTCTGGAGTTGAGTACGAGTGGGAGCAAGGTCGACATTATACTGATATTGCTTGTAGAAAGCAGCAGCAAGATCTTCCCAATTTTGGACACTGGCTCCCTCCAACTGGTAGAACC
Organism: Vicia faba; assembly: GCA_948472305.1. Lineage (NCBI taxonomy): Eukaryota > Viridiplantae > Streptophyta > Magnoliopsida > Fabales > Fabaceae > Vicia > Vicia faba. Next base: position 1,340,429,501 of record OX451741.1, on the reverse strand, counting down.
ATTCAAGCTGAGTCCCTGACAGACTATCTTGAATGAAATGCACCCACATATTTATATCAGCGGTGTGAGGCTGGATCTTCCTGACATACGAGGGGAGATGGAGTTTTAGACAGGACACTCCATCATACTTGGCAAAAACTGGAGCTTTGAACTTATGAGGGATGACCACTCCCGATACCTGTCCCAATTCTTCGAAATCCAACCCAGGTATCTTCTGAACTTCCATAGCACTCGAACGGTCTTCTAGCTGCTTGTATCTATCCTCAGCAGGAGGATATTGCTCATCATCAAAATCAGTATCATTGTCAGAGACTGCAGGACTAGGGTCCTTTTCCCTTTCTTGGTTCTCCCCTTCCTTGGATGAAGAGGTCAGATCGGTTTGATGCTTCAACCTTTCTCCAAATCTTCTATTGATATTCAGTATACCAGTCTTCTTCTTCTTCATCATCTCTTTCAGAATAAGGGTCTTCAAATCCTCCTGGCCCTTAGCCAGACTTATGAACATCTGTTGGAACTGGGCGTTCTGTGCCTGAAGATCTTTGATGGCTTGATCGGAAGACATTTCTGCTGAAATAAACAGCGAAGAAGATGAGAAACCTGTAGTGGTAATTGTAATGATGTGTATGATAATGGGATGCGCATGTAATGATTTCAAAGACTTTGGGAAATTTAAATTTGCAAACCAAAATAAACAAAACTTTATTAGCTTAAACTTTGAAAGTTCACAATGCCTTTAAGGCTTTACAAAATAAGTAAATAAAACAAATCTAGAACTAGAAATAGAACATCAAAAGTCCCATGGACGCTTCCTCTTTGTGCTGATATAGTCAATGATCACTCTTTCTTCCTCGAGCTTCCTGGTGACCTTTAAAACCTTCCTCTCTTGCTCATGGAACTTCTCCCGGTAAGCATCCCGCTCATTCTTCAGCTGAATCCAAGACCTCCGTAACTCCCCATGATCAGTGGGCATGTAAGGATAGAGAACCGTGTAAGGAACGCCTTCTTCATTAGTGGGCTCCACAATCACTGGCAATATGGCATCATAAGGCATCATAAGCTTCTGGGCACGAGCTCGGACCCATTGGAGGTAAGGCTGCATGGGAAGGGAAGTCTTTGGTCCCAACTCTTAGGGTTCAGATCTGTTTACCATGCCCCAAGCTTGTATGAACCTCCGGCGATGCTCCTTAACATCATCCTTATAGTCGAATACAATGTCCTCGAGAAGTAACTCATGGGGACCATCTCTTCGAGCACGAACAAATTCTCGCAAAGCTAGACAAGGATTTTAAGTTATACCCCCCTTTGATACCAAGTAATGGGACATTAGGGTATCCCCCATAGCGGTCAATAACAACAGTGTCTTCCATAGCTCGGGAACACCAAAGAATATCCATATGAGCGAGTGACATTATTCTGTGCGACCAACCCAAACCTTCTTCATTCTTCAGCACAGACTTAGGGAAGTGAGAAGTAAACCACCTCGACAGCAACGACATGCAACACTTAAGAGTCCCTCTTCTCTTTAAAGTACGAGTATGGAGAGCATGCAATATATCTCCAAGCAGGGTAGGCACAGGGTTGCGAGAAAGGAAAATCTTGACAGCATTCATATCTACGAAGGAGTCTGGATTAGGGAAGAGAACTAAACCATAGATAAGAAGAGCCAAGACATCTTCAAAGGCCTGAAAATCCAAATCATCCCAAAATAGTTGAGCCCGGTCTATCAGAAATTTGGCTAGAAAACCTTCGACCCTGCTTCGAGTTTCTCAATTGGATACCACATCGGCCCGTTTCAAATGCAAAGTTGAGGCAATAACTTCCGGCTTAGGAACTTCTTCCATACTTGTGAATGGTACATGTTCAAGAATGGATATGCCCAATAGATGAGAGAATTCTTCCAAGGTGGGTACCAGCTGGTAATCTAGAAAGGTGAAGCAGTGATGCTTGGGATCGAAGAACTAAAAAAGTACGCTCATCATCTGTTCATCAAGGTTTGAAGTAACCAGGCTGAGAAGTTGAACGTGTCTCTTAATGAAAGTAGAAGTTTAAGAAACTTTTGATACTAGCTCTTTAAGTTGGGAAGGTATCTGCACAAAGCTGATTCAAATAGTATTTCTATGCACGGAAGCCATGATCTGCAAAACAGAACAAATATAAATTCCTTTGGTCTTTGAAATGGTTAGTGTAATGAAGCATGAATGCCATGTATTATGCATGATGTCATAATAAACCACAGGTATAGAAAACACAGGTATTACAAACACAGTCAAATTACACAAAGCCCTTAGGTTTAAGGTTTGCATAAGGTCAAAGGTAATACTCTCTTAAATTTAAGTTGGTTCAACCTGTCCTATAAAAGTAACAGGGTTCTAGAGGATCTCAATATCACTGACCATCCTCCACCAGTCATGGTTTCAGCTCACGCAATCTTTTCTTGCGGCCGAAATATTTCGAGAGTATGATCTCAATGAGTGTAGCATCGAGTATCAACCAATTCTCATCTCTACACCGAGGTCGACTATGTCGCTACTTTCTAATGGCCAAGTTGGGCGATTAAAGGTTCTAAGGTCAGTTGATGCTTAACGACACCACGCAGCAGCCCTGTATTCTCCTCGTTTCTCCACAAGGGATACCGGTACCAACCAAAGTGCCACAACAACGTAGCTACTACTTCAACCGTATTGGTCTATACCGTACAGTTCCCTCACAGTCTATTGCTACTTACCTAAAAGGTATTCCCCAGATCCGAGTGTAGGATCTATAGTAACCCCAAACAAAACCCTTAAAAGTAAAGCAAACAAAGCAATCAAGAGAAGAAATTATGATGACCTACATCCTAAGGTATACCCCACTTATTAATTCCCTAGCAGAGTCTCCAGTTTTGTTATACGGTGGCAGAACCGACTGTTTAATACTGGTTTTCGTTTTGCGTTTTTTATTCGCAAAATGTCGCGGTAAGCAAGAGTCGCACTGACTTTTATTTCATCCAACCGGAAAGGAAAAAAGTATAGAAAAAATCCTTTTTCGAGATGTTTCTTACACGGGGTAGATTATAGAAAGGGAAGGTGTTAGCATCCTTTCTATCAATGGTTTTCCATGGGCTCTTAGGTACTTGCTCATTTTTAAATTGCTTGTGTTTGTGTGCTTTGTTTTGAAAAGTTTTACTTCGTGATAACCCTTGTATCAGTCCTCAAAGGTGTGACGAAGTTGTTTTGAAAATTGTTTTGAAATGTGTAAGTGTGAAAAGTTTTGATTTGAGCAAGTACCTACTAGCATCTACCTACTCGAAAAAAGATCATTTCTATTCTTGTTTCCTTTAGACAGCGCTATCCTACTATTGAGAAATAGGTAGCACCGTCGTTGGAATTGTAAGGTTCAATTCGAAAGGGACGTACGATCACTAAAGCAATATTAGAACACCTTAGTAGTAACCCTAGAGTCTTAAGATCATATTCGAGGCAACATTTCCGAGGAAACATTCAAATGGGACGTTTGATCTTTTTTAGACAGGAGGGCAACCACTAAGACCCTCTATACTTGATGATAGTTTACCGAAGGCAACCGAAGTGAGAGTATACCCTAAGAGTGACATGTGCGAGTGATTTGTTTCAGTCATTTATCTTTGCACATTAGGGTTTTCTAACCGTATTAATTTGTCATGCATTCTTGTCATACAATCCTATTAGCATACATCTAGACAGTTAAATATTTGCAGGAATTAAAATGCGCGAAAATAAACCTACGCTATTACAAGGCTTTGGGGAGGGGGATTAATTACATAGCCAAAAAACCCGTGGATTTAAACAGTAAAATAAACCCTAAATTAATTATTACAAACCATGAAAAGTTACAAAAATATTGGCAAAAATAATTAACAAGCGCGGCGAATTAAATGCGAGGCGATTAGGGTTTTGACCCATGACTAAACCTATTTGCGATTGATTAAAAAAAGATGTTTTTGTCATGTTTTTTTATTTAAGAAAATAAGGAAACAATTAAATTAAAAAGAAAATCCTAATTCTAATTAATTTTAAATTAAGAAAAATAAATTAATTCGTTCTAAAAACCTATTTTTGTATTTTATTTATTTGAGAAAATAAAAGAATTAAATCAAGAACTTAACCTAATTTCTATTTTATTTTATTTGTGAAAATAAATTAAAATTTCCCTAAGTTAAACTAAATTAAATTAAATTTGATAAAAAAAACTAATTCTAATTTGTTATGAATTCTTTATTTTATAAAAATGATTAATTTGTTAATTAAAATTATTAAAAGAAATATTAAAAGAATTAAATCAAATAAAAAAGAAATAAGAAAAGAGTAAATGGGCCTGGTAGCATTGCTGAAAAAGGGGGTGCCAATATGACTTCTGGGCCCAAACAAATCCAAGCCTGTTTGACTTCGCCTGATCTGGTGTGTATGTTGACTTGAGGGGTATGGTGATCCTCCAATGATGGTTGTTGTACCCCAAAATTTGCCCTCCCATCCCTCAGGAATTCATCCTGAACTCTCAGATTTTCTCTTAAACAAAGTCAAGCCCTTTAGTATCATTCCTGGTCATTTGTGAGCTTAAAAGGCAAAACTTTCGCCTTGGAAAAGTTAAAATTCTAAATACTTAGAATTTTCTCTAAAAAAAGGGGGGTTTAAGAAGAAAATGGCACTTCAGAGCTTCTGAACCAACCTCCAGGCAGAAACGGTCAGAGATTGTAAACATGGTTCAGCACTTGATCTTTGAACAGAGCATGGCTCTTTCAGCAGTTACACCAACTCAGTCAGAGATTGTAAACATGGTTCAGCACTTGATCTTTGAACAGAACATGGCTCTTTCAGCAGTTACGCAAAGTTCATCCATAATTTGTTAGAGAAGTGTAAAGAAGGTAACAAAGCCTAAAACTCCTTCAGAACGTACTGGGATCAGAAGGTAATGGGATCAACAGATTGTGTAAAGTACTGAAGCAGGATCACTAAGTCCAAAGTCTTTAAAGACAGATCAAAGGAGCATACTGGAAAACTCTCAGAGCTTGCTGAGGCAGCAAGAGGCCAAGGTCAGAGCTTGGTTTACGTTGTTTTTGGTAAAGCAGAACTCCTGGCTCAGGTTTTAGGTAATGATGCAAGATCTCCTATTACAAGATTTTTGATGTTGATAAATCTCATCACCATTTAATGCTCATTAATGCTCACAACCATTCCTGAACATTCATCCAAGGGGTCTCTCCACGTGTGGCTCGTTAAACACTGTTGTGCAGGTTTAGGCATGGGTCTATGCGCCACTTTTCGCCTATAGGTGTCACTTCTCCTCAATCCTTGCTTACTGTTCCAGCCTAGGCTGAAAAGCTGTCCATCATCACAACTTTTCATGAAATTCCTTCAAAAAACAAGTTAACCTTTACTGCATAATATTGGCACCATTTAAACGTTCAATAATCCACAAAGCCTTGCCTATAAATAGGACACCATTGTCCATCACAAAGTAGGTGATAAAACATCCAGAAAAAATTGCTAGAGGACAAACAGAAAACTCTAGTAAAAAAAACCCTTGTGAATCTCTGTCCAAAAATCCCTGGTATTTTCACAAACTTTGAACTTCCTACCTCCAAACTTCATTAATACCCAGTTTGCTTTGTGACCAAATAACACCCATACAGTTTCTGACCATACATACACATACTTTTTCCATCCACACATCCTAAAAAAGAACTTGTGCAGAACACCATCAGAGCTAAAGCTAGCTCCCACTCACAGACTTTTTCAACAGCCAGGTAAGCACCTGCTGACTTTCATCACGCTGCTAAGCATCATCAGCTTTGCAGGCTCAATAAAACATAATGTAAATATCATGTTACTGTTGTATGCGTTCTGAGGATTTTCATACCTCTGAACGCTTAAGTAGGAAGTGAATCAGTGTAGAACCTGCCTGTGACCTTGTTGGTTCTGTCTCCTGAAACACTTTGACATTTGTTGAGGTTGTCCCAAGCATGTTTTCTGTTTTGTGGAAAAATAATAAAACTGCAGATGTTCTGGCTAGCACAGGGAGAAGCCAAGTTCTGACTTTGACGTTAGCACATCTGAAGCCTATTTTACTGTCAATAATATCATAACTTCTGAAAATTATTGTATTTCCAGCAGGGTTAGAACTTCTGACTTCCCCACTAACAAACTTTTGTCTTGCAGCGCATGAGGGTCAGAACTTCTGACCTTCCCACTAACAGGTTTTTGTTTTGCAGGTGCCAGAGTCAGAAGTTCTGACTCATACAGTTTCACTAATAGGTTGATAATCCTGTAGCAGGTCTGGGTCAGAACTTCTTACTTCCTCTCAGCAGTGCGCTAGCCCTCTCTCTCTTTCTCTTTTTCTTCCCCTTGTTATTTTCTTTTCTTATCTATTTTTCTCGTTGAACCACCCCCCATGTACAAATGTGTATCCCCATCCCCTGTGCTGTAATAGCGTAGGATTTTACATGTCCGCATTTTATTGCTTTCAAATGTAAATGCTAGTAATTAGGATATGTATGGCAAGATAAAAATCAATGAAATAGAAAATCTTGCATGCAATAAAACACACTTGCACACAAACACCCCTTAAGGTGTCTCTACTTGGTTGCCTAAACAAATGGGCCATGTTATGCATGTCGAGTATCTATTGGCAAAACAAAAACAAATCAAAAGATCATAGTCCCTCGATGACGCTATCTTGGTTGCCTATACAAAATGATCTAGTCCCTCGAAAAATGGCTAAAGATACTTGGTAATATTGCTATCATGGTTTATACGATGACACGCGTCTGTCCCGTTTAACATCCTAACACAAGGTTGTTCACAAAATGCAATGGTGAAACAACACTGTCAAAAGGGTTAAAACATAGGAAAGTTCTTTGAGTAAAATAGGGTAGACAACTCTTAGTTACTTGATCAAAACTTGCAAACATCCTTGCTAATTTCAAAACACACAATTTCAAAACATTTTCCCAAAACAAACTTTCAAAACATTAAAATCTTTTCAAAAGTCAAAAACACCTTTGTATACATTCAAACAAGAATAATTACAAAGGTTGCCACAACGATGGCCTCTTTTCAAAACATCCTTCAAAACCACACACAAAGCACCATTTCAAACAATTGGAAAAGCAAAGCAAGTGATCTAAACAAGTAACTAAGAGCCCATGGATAACCATGGATGAAAAGGGTGCTTGCACCTTCCCTTTTCATAATCTACTCCCCGAACCCAAGAAAACATCTCAAAGGTCTTTCATGTGCTTTTTGACCTTTCCTTAGGATAAAATAAAAAGTCGGTGGCGACTCTTGCTAAACCGAAACATTTGCGAACACAAAACGCAAAACTTCAAGTCAGTTCTCCCACCGTATCACAGAACTAGCGACTCTGTTGGGGAATAATTTAAAAGTGGAGTAACCTTAGGGTTTAGATCACTTTTTGTATGATTATCTTGTTTGCTCTGATTGCTTTACATTTGGTTCTCTTGTTTGGGTTTTGAATCCTCCACCCGGATTTTGGGAAACATTCATAGGTAAATAGCAATACGTTGTGGAAACTGTGCGGGGTATACCGACATGGTTGAAGCAATAGCTATATTAGTGCGACATATTTGTGAGTACCTATAGCCTTTGAGTCAATCAAAGAGAATACGGGGCCGCTGAGTGATGTCATGAAGCACTAATGAACTCTTAGAACCTTACTTGACCATCTTGGCTTTTTTTAGGGGTAGTGAGATGATCGGCTTTGGTGCAGTCCGAAGTTGGTAGATACTCGATACTACACTCATTGAGGGTTGTTTTCTTGGAATATTTTTGTCTCCAATTAAGTGGCTAAACCAAAACAATGAACACAGAAAATAATCTAGTGATATTGAGCTCCTTAGAACCCGATTACTATTTATAGGACAGGTTGAGCCAACTAACTTCAAGAGGGTACTTACCTATGAAACCTCATGCAAGCCTGAAACTAGGATCTTGTGTGACTTGTTTGTACATATGCTTGTGCATACATCATGAACATCATAAAGTATCATATGCATCCACTAACCATTTCAAGGGTTTGGATCTTCATCTTTGTTCTTGTTTTGCAGGTCATGGAATCTCTTCGCAGAAAAACAATTCAAGTCAACCTTGTAAGAATCCTTCCTCAACTCAAGGAGCTCACTTCCAAGATTCCAGAGAATTCTCTCTTCAGTGAAAGACATGGTAGACTTCTCAACTTGGTCAACTCCAACATTGAAGAAGACATGGTGAAAGTTCTCTTCCAGTTCTTTGACCCTCTACACCACTGTTTCACATTCCCTGATTACCAACTAGTACCTACTTTGGAGGAATTTTCTCAACTTCTGAGGATTCCTATTCTTCATCAACTACCCTACAACGGTATGGAAAGAGAACAAAAGCCTGAAGATGTTGCTCAAGCATTACACTGCCAACCATCTGATATCAAAGGTCATTGGGAAACCAGAAGTGGTGTCAAGGGTTTCTTGGCAAAGTTTCTGTTTGAGAAGGCACAAGACTGCTGGAATTCTTTAGATCTACAAGCTTTTGAAGAGATTATGGCACTCCTCATCTATGGGTTGGTCTTGTTCCCAAACCCTGATCAGGTTATAGATGCGAACGCTGTCAAGATTTTCATATCTCAGAATCCTGTGCCTACATTGCTTGTACTCCTCTTCTAGCAAGGTGGTTTATTTCTCACCTTCCCCAAATAGTTTTGAAGAATGAGCAGGGTTTAAGGTGGTCACAACGGTTGATGACCCTCACACTCTGATGTTCATTGGTGTTCTCGGTCCAGAGAAAATGTCATCATCATTGATCGTTGTGGGGAATTCCCTAATGTCCCACTACTTGGCATTAGGGGAGGCATTACCTACAACCCCTGTTTAGCTATAAGACAATTTGGATATGCTCGAAGGGATGGCCCTCATGATATGCTGATTCCTGACCTGGTTTTTGACTTTGACAACGACGCTCAAGGACTTCGACAAAGGTTTATTAGAGCTTGGAGGATGCCCAACAAGGTGGATAGTAAGACACTAGGGCACAAGAATTCCATCCCCCTTGAGCCTTATCTCAGGTGGGTATGAACCCGCGCCCAAAATCTTATGCTGCCATACCCTCACATTCTCCCCATGATCAAAGAGCCTGTTACGGAAGGAGAGGTTCCATACACCCTCCTACATCCTGACATGCCAACATCATTGGAAGAATTGCAAAAGAATTGGATCCATCTCAAGGAAGAACGGAATACTTTTAAAGCCAGCTTCTATGCCAGTGAGAAGAAGGTTTTGGAGCTTACCCGCCGACTTCACGAAGAGGAAACTCTCAACACTTACATCGCGCCAAAGAGGATGTGCAATTTCTTTTTACATTAAGAATTTTGTAATATTTTTCCCATGGGGCATTTATGTACTAACAAATTTCTTCTTATTAATATGCCGTGTGTTCTTTTTGTTTGCAACAAATTTGAATTTCTGAACCCTTGAATGCATTACATGAATAACATATCATTCATCATATGCATAAACAGGTATCCACACCAGGTTTCCTTATCTTTATGCTGTTTATTTCAGCAAGATGGATTTGGAGCAGACGGTTAAAGATCTGCAAGCACAGAATTCGCAATTCCAGCAACTCCTCATGACCTTAGCAAAGGGTCAAGAGGATCTCAAATCACTATTAGAGAAAGAGAAGGAACCAGAAAGGAAGAAAAAGAAAAGAATTGGGGTAGCCACTATGGGAAGGAGATTTGAGCATCAGGCTAGGAGAGTTCTGGAGTTCCCCTCGACGTCTGACGAAGGGGTTGGTAAAGGAAAAGGCGTTGCAATGCCTTCTGAATCTGAAGCTGAAGAAGAAGAAGAGGAAGAGGACGGAGATTACTCAGAACAGCAATATCCCCCGGCGGATGATAAGTATAAAAATCTTGAGGATCGGTTGGTAGCCATGGAGTTGCAAAGGGTACCTGGTTTAGATTTCTAAGAACTAGGATTGATTGCTGGGATCGTCATTCTTCCCAAGTTCAAAGTACCTACATTTGCTAAGTATGACGGTTTGTCCTGTCCAAAGATGCACCTGAGGTCCTATGTCAGAAAGATCCAACCTCACTCCTCTGATAAGGATCTTTGGGTCCACTTCTTTCAAGATAGTTTGTCAGACACGCAATTGGACTGGTTCTATCAACTTGAGAGATCGGATGTTCATAACTGGGAAGACTTGGCTGCTTCTTTCTACCGACAATACCAATACAATGCAGATTTAGCACCTACTCGTACTCAACTACAGAATATGGGTATGACTTCAAATGAGGGATTTAAGGAGTATGCCCAGAAGTGGCGGGATTTGGCTGGAAGGGTGCAGCCACCATTATCAGATAGAGAGCTGGTTGACATGTTTTTAGGAACCCTTTCTGGTCCGTTCTTCAATCACTTAATCGGGAGTTCATCTGCAGGATTCACCAAATTAATTCTGATCGGGGAAAGGGTCGAAGCCGGCATTAAGAGTGGTAAAATTCAGAAGGATGCCTCCGCTTCCACTGCTATTAAGAAGACCTTCCCAGCCAAGAAAGAAGCTTCTGCTGTTTATTCCCAGAAAAATCAAGGAAGAATGGAGCGCCGACCAACGGTGGGGGCCGTGATGATCCAAAACTCCTCAGCCGATCAACCTCGCAACAATCAACCAAGAGTTAATCACCAAAGGGTAGAAAGGCCACAACGGCAATTCACCCGAATCAACATGACACCGGCTCAAGTCCTCCCTCATCTGTTAAAGCTAAATCTCACCAACTTGAAAGAAGCGCCGAAAAACCCTAATACCTCTTCTCCTTATTATCATTCCAATGCAAAATGTGCATACCACTCTGACAGTGTAGGGCATGATACCAACAACTGTTGGGCTCTTAAAAACAAGATCCAAGACTTGATAGACGCCAAGGAGGTAGAATTTGATGTGCTCGAAAATCCGAATGTGATTTCTTCCCCAATGCCGAAGCACGGTCATAATGTCCATGTCGTTATGGAAGATCTTCATGTCACCACTGTTAATGAATTAATGACTCTGTTACCAGTGATTAAAGTGAATTTGATGAAAGCCGGGATATTCCCAGGCTGTGGAAAAGACGGTTACTTCTGTTCAAACTTGCAAGCTGATTTCCCACCGTTGAAATCAGGCATCCAACGCATGATGGAAACCCAAGAGATCCTCTTTCAAAAGAATCCTGTTGATAATATCACTCATGTTACTCCTGCTACTTTTGATACTACAACCAATAACATTGCTATAATAACCATCTCCGAAGATCCTTCCAAGACCTGTAAAAGGCCTGTTAAGACTACACCTGATCCTAAGTTTGTACCGTTGAAAATTACCATGTTGGGGCATGTCCCGTATAAATCTAAAAAGACGATACCATGGAACTACGGAGGAGAAATCTTCTACCATGGTATCAAGCAGATTGAATCAGTCCAAGAGAATTCCGATGATGAAACCCCTGATATAGGGAATATTGCGGGAACGAGCAAGGTAACTCGTAGCGGAAGGATCTTCTCTCCGGAGATTGCTCCTCCATGGGAAGTCTTCGGACCCTCGAGAGTTTCTGTGCCTGTCAAGCCATCTGTGCAAAGCCCGGTAATTGAAGAATTGGATGCTCCCAAAGCCAGACCCTCTGATGTTACTTCCAATAAGGGAAAGGGGATACAAGAAGCGCCTGTCAAGACGAAGGCTCAAACTGTGGTTATCCCCGATACCACCCAAAAAGAGATGGAAGAAATCTTAAAGATAATCAAGAAGAGCGACTACGATGTCGTGGAGCAGCTTAGGCAAACCCCTTCAAAAATCTCCATGTTGGCTCTCTTACTCTGCTCCGAGGCTCATGCCAAAGCCTTGATCAAATTTCTGAAGACGACACACGTGCCTCAAGAAACTTCTGCGGACCAATTTCAAGAGTGCGTGGCTAGCCTTACAGCCGATAATGGTCTTGGTTTTTCTGATGCTGATTTGACCCCTAAGGGAAGAAAGCATAACGATGCACTGCATGTCTCAGTAGAGTACAGGGGAACCACACTTACCCATGTCCTGGTGGATACCGATTCATCTTTAAATGTGCTATCAAAGAAGGCGTTGGACAGATTGGACTGTGAAGGTTTGACCCTAAAGCCCAGTAACATCATTGTTAGAGCCTTTGAAGGTTCTAAAAGGATGGTTCACGGAGAAGTGGACATTCCAATCAAAGTGGGCACAGAAATTTTCAACTCTACCTTTTATGTGATGGACATCCATCCTTCATATTCATGCTTGTTGGGAAGGCCGTGGATCCACAATGCTGGGGCAGTCACTTCCTCTCTACACCAAATGCTAAAGTATCCAGTTCAGGGTAAGATTATAACGGTTCATGGGGAGGAAGAGTATATGATAAGTCATCTTAACTCCTTCCGCTATGTGGAGTTGGATGGCGAGTTCATAGAAACGCCTTTCCAACATTTTGAAGAGGTTTCTCCTGAAGTCGCAGTTGCAAAGACAATGACTGATGTGCCTATCGTTTCCAAGCATGTGTCTAGGATGGAATCCCTCAAAGACGCGGAGGCCGTAATCAAAGAAGGAAGGAGTACAGTGTGGGGGAAACAACTACCTGATTTTCCTCACAAGACGGACAAGTTCGGACTAGGTTTTACTACTGCTGGCCAGAAAGTTGTGTGTCGCTCCCGGGCTGGAGGACCACCCTTAAAAATCACTCACCATGGAATTAATGCCTTAGAAGATGATGATGAAGAAGACAACTTTGAAGATTGGATCTTTCCAACCGTCGAAGGAGGATTAAGCAACTGGGAAGCGAAAGACTTCGTTCCCATCACTTTCATCAACCAGTAATTTATCTTTGAACAATTTCCTAATTTGGTCTGTAATAATTAAACAATTCGTACACTTTCTTCGCCTTATGCCTTACCCGGGGCATATAGGTCCATTTGTAAGGGCTTGATTTCTTCATTATCATATGCCATTTTTTAACGAATCATTGGACGTTTTCATCTATAAACTGTTGTGTTCATTTTCTTTCCTTTTACATTTTGTCTTGTTTAAGGATGTATATACCTTACACACACACACACTCACAAAATGCAGGTACCCATCCACTCCGGATTCCATGGGTGACTATTCTGCTTTAGCCTTCAATGACTCTGAAGATTTGTTCAATCATGCCGAGTACGAAGGTGATGAAGACTGTGAAGTGCCTGGAGAGTTAGCCAGACTTTTGCAACAATAAGAGATGGCTATTCTTCCCCATGAAGAGTTGTTAGAAACCATCAATATGGGAACAGAGGAAGACAAGAAAGAGGTTAAGGTGGGTGACAACCTGGAGCCAAGTGTCAAAGAGCATCTAGTTCAGCTGTTGAACGAATATGTTGAGATCTTTTCCTGGTCCTATGAAGACATGTCGGGGCTAGATACATTGTGGTTCACCGTCTCCCTACAAGAGAAGAGTATCCACCAATCAAACAGAAAGTCCGCCGAATGAGGCCCGATATGTCTGAAAAGATCAAAGCTGAAGTGATGAAACAGTTCAATGCTGGCTTTCTGGCTGTTACTTCCTATCCACAATGGGTCGCTAACATTGTGCTCGTGCCTAAGAAGGACGACAAAGTTAGAATGTGTATGGACTACAGAGACCTAAACAGGGCTAGCCCTAAAGACGATTTCCCAATACCACACATTGACATCTTGGTTGACAACACAACTCAATACAAGGTATTTTCCTTCATGGATGGATTCTCGGGATACAACCAGATCAAAATGGCCCTCGAAGACATGGAGAAGACTACTTTTGTTACGCAATGGGGTACCTTCTGCTACAAAGTGATGCCATTCGGACTGAAGAATGCCGGGGCAACCTATCAGCGAGCCATGGTAGCTTTGTTTCATGATATGATACATCATGAGATCGAAGTCTACGTAGACGACATGATAGCCCGTTCACAGACGGAAGAAGAACATCTTGATCATCTGCAAAAGCTGTTTGTCAGATTGAAGGAATATAAGCTCAGACTGAATCCTAGCAAGTGCACTTTTGGAGTCAGATCTGGTAAACTTTTGGGATTTATTGCCAGCAACAAAGGCATTGAGGTTGATCCTGCTAAAGTCAAAGCTATACAAGAAATTCCTGTCCCCCGCACTGAATAGGAGGTTAGAGGTTTCTTGGGACGTTTAAACTATATTGCAAGGTTTATCTCTCACCTAACATCTACCTGTGAACCAATCTTCAAACTGTTGAAGAAATATCAGGTGGTTGAATGGAACAATGATTGTCAAGTTGCTTTTGATAAAATCAAGGAGTATTTGTTGGAACCTCCTATCTTGATACCACCCGTCGAAGGAAGGCCGTTAATCATGTATCTGACTATTTTGGATAACTCAATGGGGTGCGTACTAGGCCAACGTGACGAGTCTGGCCAAAAAGAGCACGCCATTTATTACCTTAGCAAAAAGTTTACCGACTGTGAGACTCGCTACTCACTGCTCGAGAAAACCTGTTGCGCTTTGGTATGGGCTGCTCGCCGGCTAAGGCAGTATATGTTGACACATACCACTTTGCTGATTTCCAAGATGGATCCGATTAAGTATATCTTCGAGAAGCCTGCTTTATCTGGAAGAATCGCTAGATGGAAAATGATCCTGACAGAGTATGATATTTAGTACACAACCCTAAAAGCTATAAAGGGGAGTGTACTAGCTGACCATTTAGCTCATCAAGCCGTCGAAGATTACCAATCTATGAGATTCGACTTCCCTGACGAGGACATTATGACATTGGACAACATTGAAGGTAACGGACCGTATGACGGAACTGAACAAGGATCCCGATGGACCCTATACTTTGATGGTGCTTTAAATGCGCTAGGCAACGGTATCAGTGCGGTACTTATCTCTTCGGAAGGTTGCCATACACCTTTCACTGCTAGACTCTGCTTCAACTGTACCAACAACATGTCCGAATATGAAGCTTGTATCTTTGGTCTCAAGGCTGCTATTGACTTGGGAATCAAATCTTTGTCGTATTTGGGGACTCGGCTTTGGTTATCAGTCAAATCAAAGGAGAGTGGGACACTAAGCATCCTAATCGTATCCCATACAAAGAACATGTCTTGACATTGTTGCCTCATTTCGAGAAGATTACCTTTGAGCACTTCCCGCGAGAAGAAAATCAACTAGCAAATGCTCTTGCTACAATGTCTTCCATGTTTAAACTCAACTGGGATAATAAGGTTCCCTAAATCACCATCGAACGAATGGACGAACCTACGCACTGTCATGAGATTAATACCGAAGAAGTAGTGGAACAACCCTGGTTTCATGAAATCAAAAGGTATCTCCAGACTTGAGAATACCCTGAAGGGGCTTCAGTCAATGACAAAAAGTTCTTAAGGAGATTTGCTACCAAGTTCTTCCTGAGCAATGGTATCTTATATAAGCGCATCCATGATTATGTTCTACTTCGTTGTGTGGACAAGGTTGAAGCAGAGTTGATCATGACCGAAATACATAGTGGCACATTTGGCACCCACTTGAGCGGACATATGATGGCTAAGAAGATTCTAAGGGCAGGCTACTACTGGTCTACCATGGAAGCTGACTGTCAACAACATTCCCGTACTTGTCACAAATTCCAGGTCTATGCTGACAAGATACATATTCCTCCTGTTCCTCTCAACGTTCTAACAGCTCCTTGGCCATTCGCGATATGGGGAATCGACATGATTGGAGAGATCAAGCCTACAACATCCAATGGACATCGCTTCATCTTGGTGGCTATTGATTACTTTACCAAGTGGGTCGAGGCAGCTTCTTAGGGCCTCCGTTACAAAGAATGTGGTTGCTCGCTTCATCAAGCAGATCTCATATGTCGGTATGGTATCCCCGACAGGATCATCACGGACAACGGTACAAACCTGAATAACACTGTGATCACCGCTCTGTGCGAGCAGTTCAAGATTCAACATCACAATTCATCTCCCTATCGGCCAAAGATGAACGATGTTGTTGAAGCCGCGAACAAAAATATCAAGAAGATCATTAAAAAGATGGCAGTCACCTACAAGGACTGGCATGAGATGTTACCGTTTGCTCTGCACGGATATCGTACCACTGCGCGGGCAACCCCCTTTTCTTTGGTATATGGCATGGAGGTTGTTTTACCTATGGAAGTTCAGATTCTTTCTTTAAGGATTATGAAGGATATTGGTTTAAGTGAAGACGATTGGATTCAGACCCGGCTTGATCAACTTAATTTGATCGACGAGAAGCGACTTACTGCTGTTTATCATGGTCAGACGTATCAAAAACGGATGATCAAGGCTTTCAACAAGAAAGTCAGGCGTCAGGTATATCAAGTCGAGGATCTTGTAATCAAGCGGATCATCTTGTCGCAAAGTGATCCCAGGGGCAAATGGACTCCTACTTACGAAGGACCATTTGTGATCAAGAACATCTTTTCTGGTGGGGCAATGATTTTGACCACCATGGACGGCGACGACTTGCCGCACCCTGCGAATGTAGACATAGTCAAAAGATACTATGCATAAATGATCCGACAAGTTGAAAACCCGAAAGGGCGACTTGGGCAAAAATGGGCATCCCAGTGAATCGAAAACCCGAAAGGGAAGTTCATGCAAAAATTAGGGATAAATAAAAAAAAAATTGTACACCCGGCAAGTTGAAAACCCGAAAGGGCGACTTGGGAAAAAAAGGGTTTCTCGGTGGACTGAAAACTCAAAAGGGCGGTCCAGGCAAAAGTTAGGGAATTAAAGCGTATGGCTATGTCTCGTCGGATCACTTTAAGGACAATCTCTTCACGACCAAACTCCAGGCTCATGATCAATACAATCACTTTCGAACGAAGCAACGAATGGACAAGATACTCAGAGTTGTGAAGGCTATAGCCGAATGGGAACCCCATGGAATTGTTACACATAGCCATCCTTCTTTGTATAAAATTTTTCTCAATTTTTACGACAATATTCTCTTACTAGGATGTCTGTCTCCTTTGTACAAAATACTTACAAAAGTTAATACAAAAATACTTCAAAGTGCAGAAATTTGCTTGCCCCTCCTTTCTTTTTACACTTATGTTTTATTTGAAAACGTCCAATTATTTTTTAAATAGGCATATGCATTTGAATATAATCACTGCTTACAAATAAAACAAAATAAGAAAGGATAATTATTGATAGGACAAAAGTATAGGAAAACGTATTTAGGCTATTCTAGAAGAAATCCCCTACAGTATGTCATTCAGATCTTCAACAGAGCTAAAACCTTGAAGTGCATATCCCCAGCGGAGTTAAAGCTTCAAAATTCCCATCAGAGTTAAGTCTCTAAACTCCTAATCCCCAGTGGAGCCCAAAAACTTTGAACTACAGACCCTCTGCAAAGATGAAACCTTATTCCCCAGCGGAGTCAAATTTCCAACTATCCATCCCCAGCGGGAACCATCCAGTTTTCCCCAATTTCCCCAGCAGGTTATCTTAAAAATCTGAGAATCAACTAGGTAACAGTTAACTTTTTGTCTTATCCCCGACTAAGATAATTTCCCAGTATATTGGCATACAACCCAAGCTCCTGATTTCCCCAGAAGAATAAACACTCTCCCCACAGAGTTATTTTTTGGCAGAACAAAGATTCTAGTTCTTGTTTCTCCATTTGAAGCCTCCCAGGTTTTAATTCCCCAGTAGAAGTTGTCAGATTTTTCTTTATTTTCCCAGGAAATTCGTGAAGGATTCTCACATCCCCACAGAAGTTGTCAAAGTTTTGATAATCCCTGCAGGTTGCCAAGGATTTTCTATCCCCAACAGTAATCAGCAAGGTTCTCTCATCTTCAACAATCAAAGATTTTTGGGATCCCCAGCATCAGTCAAGGATTTACTTTCCCCGACAGCAGTCAAAGATTACATTATCTCCAGCTATCAAGGATTTATTTTCCTCAGCAAGACAGCTAATCAGCTTACATGCACATCCATTACATTCATAAACATTGATGGAACACATTTTATTGCATCATACATGGCATGCAACATAACTTTGTGTTTTAGCTAACATTCTATCCTTTTAGGATAAGATTAAAAGCTACCTTTAACAAATGTTCAAAGAAATCAGATATAGACTAGATACGCTCCAGACACGGAAGCCATTCTATTTCTCATTCAGGTTCAACTATCTCGTACAAATACAATATGGATACACCCCAGACACGGCGGTCATTCTATTACTCGTTCAGAATTTCAAGTCAAGATACAATATGGATACACCCTAGACACGGCGGTCATTCTATTACTCATTTAGACTTCAGAAATCTGATACAGACTAGATACGCTCCAGACACGGAAGCCATTCTATTTCTCATTCAGGTTCAACTATCTCGTACAGATACAGTATGGATACACCCCCCAGACACGGCGGTCATTCTATTACTCGTTCAGAATTTCAAGTCAAGATACAGTATGGATACACCCCAGACACGACGGTCATTTTATTACTCATTCAGACTTCAGAAATCTGATACAGACTAGATACGCTCCAGACACGGAAGCCATTCTATTTCTCATTCAGGTTCAACTATCTCGTACAGATACAGTATGGATACACCCCCCAGACACGGAGGTCATTCTATTACTCGTTCAGAATTTCAAGTCAAGATACAGTATGGATACACCCCAGACACGACGGTCATTTTATTACTCATTCAGACTTCAGCAATCAGATACAGACTAGATACGCTCCAGACACGGAAGCCATTCTATTTCTCATTCAGGTTCGACTATCTCGATACAGTATGGATGCACCCCCAGACACGACGGTCATTCTATTACTCATTCAGAATTTCGAGTCAAGATACAGTATGGATACACCCCAGACATGACGGTCATTCTATTACTTATTTTGACTTCAGCAATCAGATACAAACTAGATACGCTCCAGACGCGGGAGCCATTCTATCTCTCATTCAGATTCAGCTATCAAACTCAAGTTCAGATACACTCCAGGCACAGAAGTTATTTTATCACTTGTCCAGATCCCAGTTGCAGTACAGATACACTCCAGACACAGAAGTTATTCTGCTGCTCATACAGGTCTCAACTTCAGATACAATCCAGATACGCGCCAGACACGGTCGCCATTATGTCACTCATTCGGAATTTATCCCCAGCACATAGATTCTCCCTACATAGATGTTTCTCTGTTACCCATTCAGAATACAGATACACTCCAGACATGGCAGTCATTCTGATATTCATTCAAGAATCAAATACAGTTACAGCTCGGATACGCTCTAGACACGGACACCATTCCCTTGCTCATATGAACCCAGTCTCCAGATACAGCTCAGGTACGTTCCAAATACGGATACCATTCTGATGTTCATTCTACTAATATTCAACAAAAATTTTTGATGGCATCTCTAAGCCCATCTCCAGAAAGATTCTACCATCTCCAAATGGCATCTTTAAGCCCATTCCCTCAGCTACATTTTGGCAAGTACAAATTTATGGGCACTCTAGTGTCCAATCCTCTTTTACCTTCGAGTCACGAAAGGCAGATTCACCAATCTAACTCTTCAGGTCCAAGAAGATTGAACAGGGGCAATTGTTGTACCCCAAAATTTTCCCTCCCATCCCTCAGGAATTCATCCTGAACTCTCAGATTTTCTCTTAAACAAAGCGAAGCCCTTTAGTATCATTCCTGGTCATTTGCGAGCTTAAAAGGCAAAACTTTCGCCTTGGAAAAGTTAAAATTCTAAATACTTAAAATTTTCTCTAAAAAAAAAGAAAGAAAAAAAAGGGGTTTAAGAAGAAAATGGCACTTCAGAGCTTCTGAACCAACCTCCAGGCATAAACGGTCAGAGATTGTAAACATGGTTCAGCACTTGATCTTTGAACAGAGCATGGCTCTTTCAGCAGTTACACCAACTCAGTTAGAGATTGTAAACATGGTTCAACACTTGATCTTTGAACAGAACATGTGTGATACGGTGGGAGAACTGACTTGGTTTTGCGTTTGTGTTCGCAAATGTTCGGTTTAGCAAGAGTCGCCATCGACTTTTTATTTTATCCTAAGGAAAGGTCAAAAAGCACAGGAAAGACCTTTGAGATGTTTTCGTGGGTTCAGGGGGTAGATTATGAAAAGGGAAGATGCTAGCACCATTTTCATCCATGGTTATCCATGGGCTCTTAGTTACTTGTTTTAGATCATTTGCCTTTGTTTTTCAATTGCCTGAAATGGTGTTTTGTGTGTGTGGTTTTGAAAATGTTTTGAAAAAGATGCCTTGTCTAGGCAACCTTTGTAATAATTCGTTTGAATGTTTTACAAAGGTGTTTGTCTCTTTGAAAAGATGTTTCAATGTTTTTGAAAGTTTGTTTTGAAATTGTGTTGAGATGTGTGTTTGAAAAAATGGCAAGGATGTTTTGCAAGTTTGATCAAGTAACTAAGAGCTATCTACCCTAATTTACTCAAAGATCTTTCTTATGTTTTTTAACCTTTTTAACAGTGTTGTTTCACCATTGTATTTGGTGAACAACCTTGTGTTAGGATGTTGAACGGGACGGGCATTGGGACGTTTGTATAGTCATAGAAGGCAACATATGGGACGTTTTAGCAATGTCGTTTTAGGGACTAGATCGTTTACCAAAGGCAACATCGAGGGTCATCAAGGGACTACGATCTTTTATCGAGGGTCTTTGCTAAAATGCCCATGCTCGAGGGACATGACTATTTTCCGAGGCATCAAGTGAGATTACCCTAAGGGTGCATGTGTGCAAAGTGTTTTTTATTGCATGCATTTGTCTTTGATTTTTAGGTTGTGTACTTGTTGGCTTTATCTTGCCATACACACCTATTTACTAGCATTTGTACAAAGTAAATAAAATGCAGAAAGATAAAATCCTACGTTATTACAACCATATCGAAAGGCATAAAAAAATGAAAAAAATAAGATAAAAGTAAGAAAAATGAGTGTCTTTCGATTCAGGAAGGAGCATCCTTCGATTTGCATTATGTTGGCTTCCTTAGATTGGGGCCAGCAACAGCAAAGTCATGTCTTTTGATTAGGCTTTGGCACCAGTCAGGTCATGTACTTCGATTGGAGGCTGGCACCAGCATGGGAGTGCCTTTCGTCTGAGCCTGGACTTAGTGCAAGTGTGCCTCTGGCTGGGCCTTTCTGCCTTGTTGCCTTCTTCGATTGGGGCCTGGAAGTCAGTGAGGGAATGTCTTTCGATTAGGGGCTGGAAGTTAGTGAAGGCATGCTTTTCGTTTGGGCCTAGAAGTCAACATGGTTTTCCTCCTGGTTGTCTCTTTCGTTTGACCTGGAGAAAGAGGGTAGAAGCCAGAAGCTTCGTTCCCTATTTCCTGTTTCCTGTTTCTTTTATTTCAAGCATTAAATGACAACATGGCCTGAGGCCATGCTAGTATTTATCTTTCAAACAGTTTAATAACTAAAGCTAGTTCAGGCAAACAGCAAGCAAAACGAAAGGGTTAACTTTTAAAAACATGTTAAAAATGTGGAAACGAAAGGAACAATGGTATGTACAATGTTTCAAACGAAAAGGAATTGTATTTACATGTTATGAAACGAAAAGTTCAAAGGTAAGAATAACTTACCTCGCTTCAGGCCTTGACTGGATGTGGGACCTTGAGTGGAGGTCCAAGGTTCTGGATTTGACAGAGGGGGCCAACAGCTGTGCTTGGACTGCTGGATTCGAAGGAAGGAAAGAAACAAGTCTTGTGTTTCTTTCCAAACTGGATTCGAAGGATACTAAAGAGTATCTGTTCTTCAGAATCGAAGGAAGCAAGTGTTTGGAATTCTGGGTTTTGATTTCTCAAGTGTTGATGAACTTGAGAGTTTTTATGTGTTTGAGAAACTTTTATGAAGATTCGTTCGCCTGGCCAAAGATCCTCCTAACATGTGTGGTGGAGGCTCATATTTATAGATGGATTAGGCTGATGCTTTGGGAGGAAAAACAAAAAATTCAAACAAAAGGGGTATGCTGTATTTGTAGCTTTCGAGGGACAGTGTTTTATTGCCATTTTGGTGCAAGGAATTGGACAGTGCAGGACTGCTGTGCAGCAGTTTTGGAGTTTTATGGCCAGTGAATCAGGCCTGAGCCTGATAGCGCATGAGACTTGGTCAACAAATGCATTTGGCCTCTCATCCTTTTGTCTTGACTCCCTAGCCTCACCTTTCGACCAGACTTTCAGTAACCATCTCCTTTTTTAATCGAAGTGACGTTCGAATGACTTCCCTAGACAATCCTTCGAATGGGCCAAATTAATGCTCTTGGGATGGATCAGTAATATATGTCCTTCGATTGGGGACATCTTGACATGCCTGACAAAACTCTTCGAATGCACCACCCAAATGCTTTCTTCGCCTGAGGCAATGACATAGTGAAGAGTTTTTATGCTTGGAACAGGCCATTTCTAACAGGAAATCCTTCCCACTCAAATTTACCTACAAAGGGGCCATATGGCCAAACGAAAGAATGACAAAACACTTGTGCCCAAGGATTCACACCCCCAAGCAAAGGATGTGTGCTTGGTATGGAAGGCTCAATCAAAGCTTGCAATGTTGGAGAAGTCACTCCCCCAAACGAAAAAGGCGTGCAAGGGCAAGATGTGTGATCGATAGAGGGCAAAAGAGAGACTTTTTCCTCCTGGATCGAAGGACATCATCAAGAGGGTTTTTTCCTTGCAGGGGGCACTTGTGGCAAGCAAACATGGTTTTCAAGGCAAGCAATGTAGGCAGCAAAAGTCACAAACGAAGCCTGCAACAAGAAGTCACACGCCCATGCGAAAGAGGCACGCTAGCATCCATTTTGAGAAATCGAAGGAGGCCAAGGGTCAATCGAAGGATGCTGATCGAAAGAGGCCTAAAGGCCAATCGAAAGAGCTAAAACGAAGAACACTTGTATTTCTCCAATTTTTGTCAAAATAATATTTTTATCTGTTTTCTCCTTTTTTACAGTTTCCTTTTAATTTTGGTACTGGAAAATTCCAAAGTACATGTGCAAGCTTGAACCTTGAGAATCCTTGTGAGAAAGGCCTTGATAATTGAGAGGGAAAATTTTGGGATACAACAGTTGCCCCTGTTCAATTTTCTTAAACCTGAGGATATAGATTGGCTTTCGAGCCTTTCGTGATCCGAAGGTGGAAGATAATTGAACACTAGAGTGCCCAAAAATTTGCACTCAGTGATGTGATGGTAGAGGGAATGGGCTTAAAGATACCATTTGGAGAGGTGATGGATAGTTGTGGAGATGGGCTTAAAGATGCCATCTGGAGATGTGACAGAATCTTGTCGGAGATGGGCTTAAAGATGACATCCAAGAATGTTTGTTGTAAGTGCAATGTTGTAGGTCAGAAGAATGAGCATCAAAATGGTATCCATGTCTGGAATGCATTTGAACTGTATCTGGAGACTGGGTCTATATGAGCCAAAGAATGGCGTCCGTGTCTGGAGCGTATCTGAAATGTATTTGAATGAGTGACAGAATGACATCCGAATCTGGATCGTATCTGGACTGTATTTTGAATGAGTGACAGAATCACATCCGAATCTGGATCGTATCTGGACTGTATTTTGAATGAGTGACAGAATGACATCCGAATATGGATCGTATCTGGACTGTATTTGGAGTTTGAGATCTGTATGAGTAGCATAATGACTTCCATGTCTGGAATGTATCTGAAACTGTAATTGGGATCTGAATGAGTGATAGAATGGCAACCGTATCTGGAGCGTATCTGGACTGTATCTGGAGTTTGAGATCTGTATGAGTAGCAGAATGATTTACGTGTCTGGAATGTATCTGAAACTGTAACTGGGATCTGAATGAGTGACAGAATGGCAACCGTATCTGGAGCGTATCTGGAATGTATCTGGAGTTTGAGATTTGTATGAGTAGCAGAATGACTTTCGTGTCTGGAATGTATCTGAAACTGTAACTGGGATCTGAATGAGTGACAGAATGGCAACCGTATCTGGAGCGTATCTGGACTGTATCTGGAGTTTGAGATCTGTATGAGTAGCAGAATGACTTCCGTGTCTGGAATGTATCTGAAACTGTAACTGGGATCTGAATGAGTGACAGAATGGAAACCGTATCTGGAGTTTGAGATCTGTATGAGTAGCAGAATGACTTCCGTGTCTGGAGTGTATCTGAAACTGTAACTGGGATCTGAATGAGTGACAGAATGGCAACTGTATCTGGACTGTATCTGGAGTTTGAGATCTGTATGAGTAGCAGAATGACTTTTGTGTCTGGAATGTATCTGAAACTGTAACTGGGATCTGAATGAGTGACAGAATGGCAACCGTATCTGGAGCGTATCTGGACTTTATCTGGAAGGAATCTCAGAAGATGATGATCTTTGCCTGTTGATTGATATTTCATGAAAAGGTAAAGAGTTAGTTGTATGCAATGTCATGATGTATGCATTGTGTAATGATGTTCTCAAAATAAAATGAGATTTGTGTCATATGTATTTTGTATGCATATGTTATGAATGTTGTTGAAGTGTAATTTTGTCTTGGACTTTGCTCAAAATGTTTCCACCGGGGATCCCTGCTTTGTTGTTTGAGGAGAACTCCGTTGGGGGATATTGAAAACTCTGTGGGGAGTATGTTTATTTCTGCTTGGGAAAAGAGTTTAGGAGTCTTATTCGTCCGTTGCTCTACTAGGGAGTCGAAGTTGAACTGATATCTGGTCGGGTCCAAGTTTCGCAGTAACTTGCTGGGGATTGTAGAGTAGTCTACTGGGGAAGAGGAGTTGTGATCCTTTGATTTGTAGTAGTCAGAGAGGCAAACTCAAGCTGGGGAATCCTGGTGTTGTTGGGGAAATGAACCCTGTCGTCAGTCTGCTAGAGAGGTGACATCTTCGTTGGGGGAAGCCCTCGAGGATTCCTGAGGTTGATTCAGCTGGGGAAAGGGGGTCAGAGATTATACTCTTGTTGGGGAATTATCCTATGAAAAGGACTTTGGGGAGACTTGTCATTGCCCCTAGTAGCGAATGTTTGTGGCATTGCCAAAAAGTTTGATTGTATGTAACCCTTTGTCGGGGTTGACGTTCAATGCCCCAAGTGACGGAGATGGAGACTTGCCCCTGGTTACTCTGCACTTCTTCAGAGATTTCTTGAAATCTTGACTGGACTGCCCCAGGTGTGCTGGATAGTGATATGTCAAGTCCCCATGTTGATAGGAGATTTGTCGTTGGAAGTTTTCCCACTTGAAGTGATTTTGTTCACTGTGAGAGCTTTTGTTCACTGGATTCATTGTGTGAATTTCTCCGCTGTCAAACAAATAGTCATATGCAAACAATGATATTCAAGTAATGCAAAGTTTATGTTTGTCTTGAAGTTTTTTGAAAATGCGTTTTAGCGAGTAAAGAAATTTTGCTAAGAAAATTCAAACTCAGGATTTAGAGCAGAGCCTTACAGGAGTCAGGATACCTTTTGTAACAGTATGCTTTCGAACTAACCCATGCTTCAGTTAGGACTTTTGAAGGGTTGTAACGTGGCTTGGTTCACGGTTTAAGAAACAACGGATAAAGGCTCAAAGTATATTTGTACCCACCCGCTCTTCGTGATGTTCTTCAATCCTAAACTCAGTTAATTATGCACTTGAACTCCAAATGAGTTTGGAACGAAGTTTTTGGTGATAGTTCACACAAGTTGAATTTGTTGGAAGGCATACATTTTTGCAACATTTTTCATGTTGTTGAGGATTTGTAGCAACCTCGTTCTTTTGATTTGTTATCCCTAACTTTTTCCTGACTGTTCCTGTTTTCGAGATTACAGTCAGCGGGATGCCCCAGCTTTCTTAAGCCTCCTTTATAGGTTTTGGCTCAGTGGGCTTTTCTCTTTTGAGAGATAATGATTGCCTATGAGATAAGGAACCACCACTGTCTTTTGATTCCAGAGGAATGCTTTTGATGTCGTTCGTTGTATTACGAACTGAGAGTTTGCGACTTCAATGCGCATCTTTTGAATTAACTGAGTGACTACCCTGCCCCAGGTTTAAAGGTTTCAATTTGTGTTTAAAACAGAAAACTTCTACTTCTTTGGCTCGAAGGGGTTGACTAGGGATTATTTTCCTTATAACTCCAGTGTTTAGGATTTGAAAGAAACTCATGTACATCGTCAGCAAGGTCTGTTCAATAGCATATTGTTATGAGATTATGGCATTGTTTCGTCATCCTCCCTCTAAAGGCTTGTAACTTTTAGCAAGAGTTAAATGTCATAAAGAAAGCATAATTATAGTGAAAATGAAAGGATGAATTCAAGACAAACATATGCAATGAATTAATGAAACAGAGTTTGACATTAACAGATAATTATTTTAATAACAAAAGAAATTACAATTGAAAATTCAAAATGAACAGAAGCCTCTTTGTCTGAACTTGTCACTTTAGGTGGTGAGCCTTTGGCAGAAGAATTCCGTCTGGCCATCTTGTGTGAACTCCAGCGTTCCTTCTTCAATTAGATCTTGAATTTTATTTCTCAAAGTCCAACAGCTATCGGTGTCATGTCCAGGACTGTTGGAGTGGTACGCACATCTTGCATTTGGATTGTATCTAAGAGAGGCTGTGTTGGGATTATGAGGGGGGTCCCTTAATACAACCAGCTTGGCTTCCAACAGGTGTTGCAGTACTTGAGATAATGACATGTCAATTTCGGTGAAGCGTCTATCAAATGTATTCCGCCTACGCTGATTACCCTGTTGTTGTGGGCGAGGTTGTTGTTGGGCTCGTGACCCCGAAACAAGTTGAGGAGCTTTTCCCTTATCTTCTTGTCTCAAGGGGGGTTGAATGATGACTTGATCTTCAACCTTAGGTGTTTTCCCCACTTGGTTGTTTCGAAGCAGATTGTTAACGAGAACCCTAAGCTCTTCTTGTCTTTGAGTTAGGTTTTGGATGAGAGCCATCTGGCCCACCAGTTGTCCCATCATCTGGATCTTCATTGTTGCCAGCTCAATCCGCAGTTCCTCCAACTGATCATTCCTGACACCGCTTGAATTCCCTAGGACCATTCCCCTTGTGAGGAGAGCTTTCACTTCTTCTTGCCCCTGGGACAGGTTCAAGAACATTTCTTGAAGTTGAGCGTTTTGATCCTGGATATCCTTGATAGTCTGCTCTAGAGCCATCTCTACTGAAATAAACAGTAGGAGAATAAGGAAACCTGAAAAGGAAAACCTGTTATGATGCAATGCATGATATGTGGATGCATGTTTTCAAGAATCTCTCGTGGTAAACACAAGAGAAATGTTAGAGGTTGAACTTTGGTCAACACCTTTGATTGGATAACTTTGTATCGGTGGATGTCTTTCCACGAGAATCAAGCTCACCATGTCAAGTGGGTCATAGCCCCTGATTCAAGTTGTTGCACTTGATCTTTGACGGTGTTTGTTTAGAGGAGAACCCTCTTGCCCTTTGATAGACGTCTGGTTCAACGTGACCCTGCATCAAAAAGACCCTCGAGATCCTTGAAGTGGTTATTGAAAATGCTATGGTATGATGTTATGATGTTATGTACATGTGTGCAGAAGTAAGCAAGTGTATATACAGACAGTCATATTCACACAAAGCAAACAAGTCCTTAGGTTTAGGCTTGCATGAGGTTTGTAGGTAATTACCCTCTTGAAGTTAGTTGGCTCAACCTGTCCTAAAATAGAAATCGGGTTCTAAGGAGCTCAATATCACTGGATTGTTTTCTATGTTCATTGTTTTGGTTTAGCCACTTAACTGGCGACCAAAATATTCCAAGAAAACAATCCTCAATGAGTGTAGTATCGAGTATCTACCAACTTCGGACTGCACCAAAGTCGGTCATCTCACTACCCCTAAAAGAGGCCAAGATGGTCAAGTAAGGTTCTAAGAGTTCGTTAGTGCTTCATGACATCACTCAGTGGCCCCGTATTCTCCTTGACTACTCAAGGGCTACCGGTACCCACAAATATGTCACACTAACATAGCTACTGCTTCAACCATGTCGGTATACCCCGCACAGTTCCCTCACAGTTTATTGTTATTTACCTAAAAAGGTGCCCCCAAATCCGGGTGTAAGATTTACAACAAACCCAAACAAGGAACCCAAAAAGTAAAGCAATCAAAGCAATCAAAGCAAGCATGTAAAGGTGATCTAAAACCCTAAGGTAACCCCACTTTTAAAAAATTTCCCCAGCAGAGTCGCCAGTTCTGTGATACGGTTGGAGAACTGACTTGGTTTTGCGTTTATGTTCGCAAATGTTCGGTTTAGCAAGAGTCGCCACCGACTTTTTATTTTATCCTAAGGAAAGGTCAAAAAGCACAGGAAAGACCTTTGAGATGTTTTCGTGGGTTCGGGGGGTAGATTATGAAAAGGGAAGGTGCTAGCACCCTTTTCATCCATGGTTATCCATGGGCTCTTAGTTACTTGTTTTAGATCATTTGCCTTTGTTTTTCAATTGCTTGAAATGGTGTTTTGTGTGTGTGGTTTTGAAAATGTTTTGAAAAAGATGCCTTGTCTAGGCAACCTTTGTAACAATTCGTTTGAATGTTTTACAAAGGTGTTTGTCTCTTTGAAAAGATGTTTCAATGTTTTTGAAAGTTTGTTTTGAAATTGTGTTGAGATGTGTGTTTGAAAAAATGGCAAGGATGTTTTTCAAGTTTGATCAAGTAACTAAGAGCTATCTACCCTAATTTACTCGAAGATCTTTCTTATGTTTTTTAACCTTTTTACAGTGTTGTTTCACCATTGTATTTAGTGAACAACCTTGTGTTAGGATGTTGAACGGGACGAGCATTGGGACGTTTGTATAGTCATAGAAGGCAACATATGGGACGTTTTAGCAATGTCATTTTAGGGACTAGATCGTTTACCGAAGGCAACATCGAGGGTCATCAAGGGACTACGATCTTTTATCGAGGGTCTTTGCTAAAATGCCCATGCTCGAGGGACATGACTATTTTCCGAGGCAACAAGTGAGATTACCCTAAGGGTGCATGTGTGTAAAGTGTGTTTTATTGCATGCATTTGTCTTTGATTTTTAGGTTGTCTACTTGTTGGTTTTATCTTGCCATACACACCTATTTACTAGCATTTGTACAAAGTAAATAAAATTCAGAAAGATAAAATCCTACGTTATTACAACCATATCGAAAGGCATAAAAAAATGAAAAAAATAAGATAAAAGTAAGAAAAATGAGTGTCTTTCGATTCAGGCAGGAGCACCCTTCGATTTGCATTCTGTTGGCTTCCTTCGATTGGGGCCAACAACAGCAAAGTCATGTCTTTCGATTAGGCTTTGGCACCAGTCATGTCATGTACTTCGATTGGAGGCTGGCACCAGCATGGGAGTGCCTTTCGTCTGAGCCTGGACTTAGTGCAAGTGTGCCTCTGGCTGGGCCTTTCTGCCTTGTTGCCTTCTTCGATTGGGGCCTGGAAGTTAGTGAGGGAATGTCTTTCAATTAGGGGATGGAAGTCAGTGATGGCATGCTTTTCGTTTGGGCCTAGAAGTCAACATGGTTTTCCTCCTGGTTGTCTCTTTCGTTTGACCTGGAGAAAGAGGGTAGAAGCCAGAAGCTTCGTTCCCTATTTCCTGTTTCCTGTTTCTTTCATTTCAAGCATTAAATGACAACATGGCCTGAGGCCATGCTAGTATTTATCTTTCAAACAGTTTAATAACTAAAGCTAGTTCAAGCAAACAGCAAGCAAAACGAAAGGGTTAACTTTTAAAAACATGTTAAAAATGTGGAAACGAAAGGAACAATGGTATGTACAATGTTTCAAACGAAAAGGAATTGTATTTACATGTTATGAAACGAAAAGTTCAAAGGTAAGAATAACTTACCTCACTTCAGACCTTGAATGGATGTGGGACCTTGAGTGGAGGTCCAAGGTTCTGGATTTGACAGAGGGGGCCAACAGTTGTGCTTGGACTGCTGGATTCGAAGGAAGGAAAGAAACAAGTCTTGTATTTCTTTCCAAACTGGATTCGAAGGATACTGAAGAGTATTTGTTCTTCAGAATCGAAGGAAGCAAGTGTTTGGAATTCTGGGTTTTGATTACTCAAGTGTTGATGAACTTGAGAGTTTTTGTGTTTGAGAAACTTTTCTGAAGATTCGTTCGCCTGGCCAAAGATCCTCCTAACATGTATGGTGGAGGCTCATATTTATAGATGGCTTAGGCTGATGCTTTGAGAGGGAAAACAAAAAATTCAAACAAAAGGGGTATGTTGTATTTGTAGCTTTCGAGGGACAATGTTTTATTGCCATTTTGGTGCAAGGAATTGGACAGTGCAGGACTGCTATGCAGCAGTTTTGGAGTTTTATGGCCAGTGAATCAGGCCCGAGCCTGACAGTGCATGAGACTTGGTCAACAAATGCCTTTGGCCTCTCATCCTTTTGTCTTGACTCCCTAGCCTCACCTTTCGACCAGACTTTCAGTAACCATCTCCTTTTTTAATCGAAGTGATGTTCGAATGACTTCCCTAGACAATCCTTCAAATGGGCCAAATTAATGCTCTTGGGATGGATCAGTAATATATATCCTTCGATTGGGTACATCTTGACATGCCTGACAAAACTCTTCGAATGCACCACCCAGATGCTTTCTTCGCCTGAGGAAATGACATAGTGAAGAGTTTGTATGCTTGGAACAGGCCATTTCTAACAGGAAATCCTTCCCACTCAAATTTACCTGCAAAGGGGCCATATTTCCAAACAAAATAATGACAAAACACTTGTTCCCAAGGATTCACACCCCCAAGCGAAGGATGTGTGTCAGGGATGGAAGGCTCAATCGAAGCTTGCAATGTTGGAGAAGTCACTCCCCCAAACGAAAAAGGCGTGCAAGGGCAGGATGTGTGATCGAAAGAGGGCAAAAGAGAGGCTTTTTCCTCCTGGATCGAAGGACATCATCAAGAGGGTTTTTTCCTTGCAGGGGGCACTTGTGGCCAGCAAACATGGTTTTCAAGGCAAGCAATGTAGGCAGCAAAAGTCACAAACGAAGCCTGGAACAAGAAGTCACACGCCTATGCGAAAGAGGCACGCTAGCATTCATTTTGAGCAATCGAAGGAGGCCAAGGGTCAATCGAAGGATGCTGATCGAAAGAGGCCTAAAGGCCAATCGAAAGAGCTAAAACGAAGAACACTTGTATTTCTCCAATTTTTGTCAAAATAATATTTTTATCTGTTTTCTCCCTTTTGACAGTTTCCTTTTAATTTTGGTACTGGAAAATTCCAAAGTACATGTGCAAGCTTGAACCTTGAGAATCCTTGTGAGAAAGGCCTTGATAATTGAGAGGGCAAATTTTGGGGTACAACAACATGGCTCTTTCAGCAGTTACGCAAAGTTCAGCCAGAATTTGTTAGAGAAGTGTAAAGAAGGTAACAAAGCCTGAAACTCCTTCAGAACGTACTGGGATCAGAAGGTAATGGCATCAACAGATTGGGTACAGTACTGAAGCAGCATCACTAAGTCCAGAGTCTTTAAAGACAGATCAAAGGAGCATACTAGAAAACTCTCAGAGCTTGCTGAGGCAGCAAGAGGCCAAGGTCAGAGCTTGGTTTATGTTGTTTTTGGTAAAGCAGAACTGCTGGCTCAGGTTTTAGGTAATGTTGCAAGATCTCCTATTACAAGATTTTTGATGTTGATAAATCTCATCACCATTTAATGCTCACAACCACTCCTGAACATTCATCCAAGGGGTCTCTCCACGTGTGGCTCGTTAAACACCATTGTGCAGGTTTAGGCATGGGTTTATGCGCCACTTTTCTCCTATAGGTGTCACTTCTCCTCAATCCTTGCTTACTGTTCCAGCCTAGGCTGAAAAGCTGTCCATCATCACAACTTTTCATGAACTTCCTTCAAAAAACAAGTTAACCTCTACTGCATAATATTGGCGCCATTTAAACGTTCAAAAATCCACAAAGCCTTGCCTATAAATAGGACACCATTGTCCATCACAAAGGAGGTGAGAAAACATCCAGAAAAAATTGCTAGAGGAGAAACAGAAAACTCTAGTAAAAAAAACCCTTGTGAATCTTTGTCCAAAAGTCCCTGGTATTTTCACAAACTTTGAACTTCCTACCTCCAAACTTCATTAATACCCAATTTTCTTTGTGACCAAAGAACACCCATACAGTTTCTGACCATACATACACATACTTTTTCCATCCACCCATCCTAAAAAAGAACTTGTCCAGAACACCATCAGAGCTAAAGCTAGCTCCCACTCATAGACTTTTTCAACAGCCAGGTAAGCACCTGCTGACTTTCATCACGCTGCTAAGCATCATCAGCTTTGCAGGCTCAATAAAACATAATGTAAATATCATGTTGTTGTTGTATGCGTTCTGAGGATTTTCATACCTCTGAACGCTTAAGTAGGAAGTGAATCAGTGTAGAACCTGCCTGTGACCTTGTTGGTTCTGTCTCTGAAACACTTTGACATTTGTTGAGGTTGTCCCAAGCATGTTTTCTGTTTTGTGGAAAAATAATAAAACTGCAGATGTTCTGGCTAGCACAGGGAAAATCCAAGTTTTGACTTTGACGTTAGCACATCTGAAGCCTGTTTTGCTGTCAATAATATCAGAACTTCTGAAAATTATTGTATTTCCAGCAGGGTCAGAACTTCTGACTTCCCCACTAACAAACTTTTGTCTTGCAGCGCATGGGGGTCAGAACTTCTGACCTTCCCACTAACAGGTTTCTGTTTTGCAGGTGCCAGAGTCAGAAGTTCTGACTCATACAGTTTCACTAACAGGTTGATAATCCTGCAGCAGGCCTGGGTCTGAACTTCTGACTTCCTCTCAGCAGCGTGCTAGCCCTCTCTCTCTTTCTCTTTTTCTTCCCCTTGTTATTTTCTTTTCTTATCTATTTTTCTCGTTGAACCACCCCCCATGTACAAATGTGTATCCTCATCCCCTGATGCTGTAATAGTGTAGGATTTTACATTTCCGCATTTTATTGCTTTCAAATGT
The DNA here is from genome assembly GCA_948472305.1 of Vicia faba. NCBI lineage: Eukaryota > Viridiplantae > Streptophyta > Magnoliopsida > Fabales > Fabaceae > Vicia > Vicia faba. The sequence goes on along the minus strand of OX451741.1, from coordinate 1,340,396,515 downwards.
AAATGCTAGTAATTAGGATATGTATGGCAAGATAAAAATCAATGAAATAGAAAATCCTAATTCAAGAGAAAATCTTGCATGCAATAAAACACACTTGCACACAAACACCCCTTAAGGTGTCTCCACTTTGTTGCCTAAACAAATGGGCCATGTTATGCATGTCGAGTATCTATTGGAAAAACAAAAACAAATCAAAAGATCATAGTCCTTCGATGATGCTATCTTGGTTGCCTATACAAAATGATCTAGTCCCTCGAAAAATGGCTAAAGATACTTGGTAATATTGCTACCATGGTCTATACGATGACCCGCGCCTGTCCCGTTTAACATCCTAATACAAGGTTGTTCACCAAATGCAATGGTAAAACAACACTGTCAAAAGGGTTAAAAACATAGGAAAGATCTTTGAGTAAAATAGGGTAGACAACTCTTAGTTACTTGATCAAAACTTGCAAACATCCTTGCTAATTTCAAAACACACAATTTCAAAACATTTTCCCAAAACAAACTTTCAAAACATTGAAATCTTTTCAAAAGACAAAAACACCTTTGTATACATTCAAACAAGAATCATTACAAAGGTTGCCACAACGATGGACTCTTTTCAAAACATCCTTCAAAACCACACACAAAGCACCATTTCAAACAATTGGAAAAGCAAAGCAAGTGATCTAAACAAGTAACTAAGAGCCCATGGATAACCATGGATGAAAAGGGTGCTTGCACCTTCCCTTTTCATAATCTACTCCCCGAACCCAAGAAAACATCTCAAAGGTCTTTCCTGTGCTTTTTGACCTTTCCTTGGGATAAAATAAAAAGTCGGTGGCGACTCTTGCTAAACCGAAACATTTGCAAACACAAAACGCAAAACATCAAGTCAGTTCTCCCACCGTATCACAATGGCACATTGGATCTTGGCTGGAGATGTGTTTGGTGGCCAGATATTGATGGCATATGGTGGGCGCTTGAGGCTGTAGCGTACGTGATCACACGAAACAAAATAATACAAACAAAGGTTGGGACCTGGGGATCGAACCCAGGTCCTCATGCTCGCTCCCAGTACCTGCTTGCCATCTGTGCTGCTTTGTTTGTTTGTACATATAATAGAAACAATTGATATAATCAAATCACGTGATGTATTCAGAAAAATGCACGAAAATTCAAATGGACAAATCACACGTTGCCACGCAAGCTTCTTCTTCCCCAGACTGTCATTTTAGAAAACCAAGCTTTTACCTACTGACGCTTTGCTGTAGGTACAGACTTGTGCATCTCAAAAATTGTATATAAGAAAGATAAATGACAAGTGAGGGTACCAATCAACTCGCATCATCCTCACGAGTATCATGGTACCAGAATCCAGGTCTAATTTTGCATATACTGCAAACCCCTAAAATGAGCCAAGGAATCCTAACAATGGCATATCATGATTCCTGTACTGAAAATACAATTAAATGATACCAATGACTTTCAAACTCAATGATGAACAAGAATATATAATTAAAATATGCCAATGATGCATAAATTGCAAAAATCGAATTTGAAAAATGTACCAAACCGTGTGAGTTATAGCATAAGTTTCTGAGTACTTCAGGCCCTGGGAATGATTGAAACAGCTTCCTGGGATGTCTAGGAAGAGATTGGTGATCTTGAAATGCTCTGAAACACCTTGTAGATTGAAAACCGATTCTCACTTTTTCTCAAATTTTTCAGCTTTTCTTATTGGCTATGCACGACCTCTAACCCTTTTTCTTGCCTTGGTTGCATTCTCTATATGTACTAGGGTGAATTAGGGTTGTAAAAACCACTAGTATCTTTACAAATTTTGAAGATTTGATTTGGTTTTCATGGTGTATGATATCCTTCCAAATTTGGCCTAATCTTGCTCTTTTTGTACCAATTGCCATTGATTCGAATTGATCTTGCAAGCTCAGCATATCTTGGTTGCTAACTTGTAAAAAAAACAAATCAAATCATATCTTTGATAATTTTCATCATTTATTTGATTTAATTCACTTTTTAATTAATGAAAAATCAAAATAAATTGAAAAACGAAGCAAATAATTTGTGGATAAGTATTTGAGTCGTGGACCACATTATGATTGAGGTGCAAGCATAAAAGGTTGGGCCCATTTAGCAAAAAATGCAAATTTGAGCACATTTGACTTTTGGCAATTTTGCAAAAATGGTCAACTTGGCCAATGCATAACTCTCTCAATTTTGATCCTAGGGAGGTGTTCTTGGACTTTTTATAAATCTTAGGATGTCCTCTAAGCAACCCTTTTGGTATCATCTCAATTGAGTCTTCCATGTTTATGTATGAAGCTTTGACCCAAAAGGTGTTTTTGTTGACTTTTCAAAAGGACCTATAATGTCAAAATTCATATCTTCTTGTGAGTGCATATTCTGAACTTTGGAGATCAATATGAATTGTAGATAATTACATCCTCTTCAAAATGAGCTTTGGATGGGTCATTTCTGATAAAGTATGAGAAAGTTATGCTTGGTCAAAGTTGAGTTGACTTTTCCTGCAAAACCCTAATTTAGCAACTTTTGGGTTTTGATGAATTGTGAGCAATCCTTGAGGAATCATGACCAACCCTTGATCAAATGATTAATAATACTTAAAAATGAGTATTTTGACCAAACATCTTGAGGTTTTACTGTATGTGGGCCACAGTTGACTTTTGACCTAGTATAGTTGATTTTCAAGCATTTGAGCAATTGACTGAGCAAACTTCTTCTGCAAGGCTTGAAACTTGACATGAATGATCTTGAGAACATATTAGGACAATGGTGAGCATTTGAGTCCTTTGTGGTTCACACATCTTGATGAAACTAGAAACCCTAATTTGAGATAGAATGCCTTAGGAGAGAGTTTGTCTGGTCAACTCTTGAACTTCCTTGAGCAAATTGGGGACCTCACTTGCCATGTGTTGAGAAATATGGGAGGGAAAATTTTGGGGTACAACAGCTATTTTAGGAGATATATGAGAGGGAGCCTGGGTAGGGAAGCTTTAGGATGAGTCTGGCTGAGACTATATCTGGAAATTGTAAGAAGGAACCTGGGTAGGGTTGCTTCAGGATGAGTTTGTGTAAAACTGCATCTGGAAATTGTAAGAAGGAACCTGGGTAGGGTTACTTCGGGATAAGTCCATATAAAGCTTTAGAAGGAGCCTGGGTAGGGCTGCTTCGGGATAAGTCTGTGTAAAACTTCAGATGGAGCCTGGGTAGGGCTACTTCGAGATAAGTATGTGTAAAACTTTAGAAGGAGCCTGGGTAGGGCTGCTTCGGGATAAGTCCGTGTAAAACTTCAGAAGGAGCCTGGGTAGGGCTGCTTCAGGATAAGTCTGTGTAAAACTTCAGAAGGAGCCTGGGTAGGGCTGCTTCGGGATAAGTCCGTGTAAAACTGCATCTGAAATAAGAAGGAACCTGGGTAGGGTTATTTCATGATGAGTCCGGGTAAAACTGCATCTAAAATGAGAAGGAACCTGGGTAGGGTTGCTTCATGATGAGTCAAGGTAAAACTACATCTAAAATGAGAAGGAACCTGGGTACGGTTGCTTCGGGATAAGTCTGTGTAAAACATCAGAAGGAGCCTGGGTAGGGCTGCTTCGGGATAAGTCCGTGTAAAACATCAGAAGGAGCCTAGGTAGGGCTGCTTCGGGATAAGTCTGTGTAAAACTTCAGAAGGAGCCTGGGTAGGGCTGCTTCGGGATAAGTCTGTGTAAAACATCAGAAGGAGCCTGGGTAGGGCTGCTTCGGGATGAGTCCGTGTAAAACTGCATCTGAAATGAGAAGGAACCTGGGTGGGGTTGTTTCATGATGAGTCCAGTTAAAACTGCATCTAAAATGAGAAGGAATTTGGGTAGGGTTGCTTCATGATGATTCTGGGTAAAACTACATCTAAAATGAGAAGGAACATGGGTAGGGTTGCTTCGGGATAATTCCGTGTAAAATTTCAGAAGGAGCCTGGGTAGGGCTGCTTCGGGATAAGTTCGTGTAAAACATCAGAAGGAGCCTGGGTAGGGCTACTTCGGGATAATTCTGTGTAAAACTTCAGAAGGAGCCTTGGTAGGGCTGCTCGGGATAAGTTCGTGTAAAACTTCAAAAGGAGCCTAGGTAGGGCTACTTCGGGATAAGCCCGTGTAAAACTTCAGAAGGAACCTGGGTAGGGCTACTTCAGGATAAGTTCATGTAAAAATTCAGAAGGAACCTGGGTAGGGCTGCTTCGGGATAAGTCGGTGTAAAAATTCAGAAGGAGCCTGGTTAGGGCTGCCTCGGGATGAGTTCGTGTAAAACTTCAGAAGGAGCCTAGGCCGGGCTGCTTCGGGATAAGTACGTGTAAAACTATTTTTGGAAGTCGGAAGAAACCCATGTAAGATTGCTTCATGTTGAGCCCGTGTAAAGCTGTTTCTGGAAGTAAGAAGAAACCCATGTAAGATTGCTTCATGTTGAGCCTGTGTAGAGCTGTATTTGGAAGTTAGGAGAAACCCATGTAAGATTGCCTCATGTTGAGCCCGTGTAAAGTTGTTTTTGGTCGCACAGATAATTACTCTGTTTTGTTTCAAGAGCTAATCATGGATCTATTGAAAATTGTTGATGATAAATATCTGTTGATTGATCTTTCCTGAAAAGGTAAAGTGTTAGATGTATGCAATGTCATGATGTATGAAATGCATTGTGTAATGGTGCTCTCAAAATAAATGAGATTGGGATGTATGCATTTGTACTTCATGTGCTATAACGTTTGTAGAATGATGTATGAATGCAATATGTGATTGTATCAGTTGTTCTATTGCAGCGCTGTTGAGTTAGGGAAAATAAATCCCTGATTGCAGTTGGCGATGAAGAATGTAGGTCTTCAGATTGAAGTTGGACTGCTGGGAGATGATCTTCCATTGTTAGAGAAATAAACTTTGTTGGGGAAGGAAAGCTTTGTGCACTGCTTGAGGATTTTGTGAAGTCCTGTTGGGGAATCCTGAGAAGTTTGATGGCCTTATCGGGGAAAACCTGATGTCACAGCAGTAGTTGAAAATTCCTGTTCTGCCGGGGATACAAGAACACCTGACATCATTAGGTTATAAGCTGAGGATATGGCGACGATTTTAGTAAGATGCCCCTGCCTCTGTACCTGTTGAAGAAAGTACCTGCGGAGACCTTGTGGATGGTTGAGTGTCATCCTAACTCTTGGGATTTTGAGTAGATGTTGATTAAGATGATAAGTCTTCTACTGATAAACAAATGACAAGATGGCGAGACATAGTCGTACGCATTAATCCCTAACTTTTTCCTAGACTATCTTTTTAGATTTTCAGTCCACCGGGATACCCTTTTTTGCCCAAGCCGCCTTTTCTGGTTTTCGACTTTTCGGGTGCATAATATTTTTTTGTATATATCCCTAATTTTTGTTCGAACTCTTTTGGTTGGCCAGGATGCCATTAATTTTGCCTAGGCCTGTCAACCTAGCGGGTCTTTTTCATGCGTAGTCTTTTCTGACTATGTCCATGTTGTAGCGGTAGAAATGTTCAAGACTAAGCCATTGGATTGACTAGAATTTAAACAAATCAAAATAAAAATTGCCACCGCGCTTTATTATTTCCAAAGGAATGGGAAAAGAGCGAATAACCCCAAAAAAAGGGGGAAATATTCAAGGTAAGGGGGTTGGTTATGCAAAGGGAAGGTATTAGCACCCTAAACATCTACGGTACTCCGCAAGAACCTCTTTGTAAAATCTGTATATTTTGGCTATAAAAATGTGTTATATATAAAATGGATGGTGGAGTTGAGAAAAGAAATATTTTATGATTTTCGCACCCGCCACGGTTGCGAACCTTTAGTTCCTACGTACCACCTTTCGTGCAATAGGGGATCAGGGTACACGTAGTTCCTCTTTTAAAAAATTAAAACACAAGTGTGTTGGTTAATTTTATGAGATAAGACACCATCGTCATTGTCTGTGTGGAAAACATACTTACTACCCACAATCATGAGAAAAGAGAATTTGCATCATCTCAAAGTGGAGGATATGGCTTGGATTTTAAAATCAACAATGCCTCAATCAACACCCAAGTGGAAAATATTTCTCTTCACTACACATTGTAGAAGTATAGTTGTTTGCATCACTACAAGGATTGACAAGAGTCTAATCTTTTGAGAAAAGTTTTAAAGATAAAATCCAAAGTGGAAAAATGGTTTGAAATGAGATTGGTTGACCTTTTAGTCTTCTCACAAAAAATGTCAAGGTATTGTTAAATTGATTGGAGTTTATTTATGAAAAGATTTTGAAAATGCATGGACATAAGTCCAAGTTTATTATGAAAGTGTTTAAGTTTCAAAACAAGAAAGGTTTTCAAAAGGAGGGAGAAGATTTTTGAAATTAAAGATGGGTGGAGGAGAAGAGACTATCCTAAAGCATAAGGTAATAGCTAGGGATAAGAACCATATAACCAACAAGAAGCCAATACTTGACATTATGAGTCAATATAGAATTCCCATTCTTCAGATTGAAACCAAGCAAGCAAAGATACTAGACCTCTTGAGAGAACCAAACTTCAAGTGTTTTAAGTCTTCGCAAAAATTGGGCAGAGTAACGGCTGTATACGGGTGAATTCCAGATTACAAACAAAGGGTGTAATCATAATAACTTGCACACAAAACAAAAAAACAACCCAATGTCTTGAGGTAAACCTCAAAAACTCCAGACAAAATATCAAATAAAGTCACAAATTCTCCAACATAGGCCAAGGTCTCTAATCCTAAGTCCAAGAAGTCCAATACTCCATAATGCCAAGGATAGTAACCAAATAGTCCAAGTATCATTAAAGATTTTTATGGTTCATGTTGATTATTAGGTGTCTTTAAAAGGAAAAGAAAATCTCAAGTGAGAAAAATAAAAATGACATAAAAGTAAATGCCCAAGTGAGCAAAATAAAAAAAATGGCATGAAATGTAAATGCTTAAATTAAATGGTACATAAAGCATAAAAATAAAAGCATAAAGTAAAGTCAATTGTTAGAAATTAGTGGTTAGTTGGATGACCATCTTAAAACTTGCATTTGGAACTCATTAGAGGATTGGTAGAACCAAAGCCTCCATACAACAAGTTGCATTTGCTTTTTGTCAAGTATATCATCCATTTTGGAATCCTCAAAAGTAACATTTAATGATCAACGATGTTTAAGTGATCCGCGTTGACCAAAGGTGTTGTAGATCCATTAGAGGATTGGTAGAACCAAAGCCTCCACACAATGAATCTCAAGGTTATTGGATCAAAGAGATCAAATTAACATACTTGGGCTTGCAATCATAAGTTTGGGCCACAAATGATCATTTATTCGAATCGGGACAAAATTTAGCGCTATGTTAAGCAATCGTAAATGGACTTATGTAGAAGTCGCACCTATTTTGAGGTTGGTCAATAGCAATCCATGTACTTCATGTTTGGATAAATGATATAGAGATCACCATTCCTTAACATGTAGCACAATAAAAAAAAGAAAGGGATAAGATGAAGAGGGAGGGGAATGATAAGCTAATTTGGATCACCATCTCAAAATTCTTTCATCTTTAAATTCAACCACTCCTCTAGATGGATTAAAGCACTAAATATATCATTAATCCAAAGCACCAAAAATGAATTAAATAATTCACTCTTAGGTAGATTTGAATTGATGAACATTTATCCAACTTCATATACATCATAAAGTCCATTGAGTTTAAAAACAAATTGGACATTTAAAATTGCAATCCAAACCAACAATCGAAGAAGTGAGTAAAAAAATATTTGAGTCGAAAACAGCCTCCAAAATAAGGCAGAAACAGTATTTCGACACTGTTACAATCAAGTGCTTCGATAGCAACCATTGCATCAGTGCAGTTTTTTTTTTAAATCAATTTTCTGTGACAAACAATTGCAATGTTACAACAATTGATTGCAACCTGTTAAAATTAGTCGAAAACAGCATCTCAAGGATCAAATTCTTATTCCAACTTTTCATCAAACACCTTATGATCATGGATCCAATTAAGCATGAAAATTCTATCAAATTATGAGAAAATAGCACTAAGGGAATCATAAAACAGTGCTCAATGAATCAAAACCATAAATCCACAAGAGATCACATTGTGAAAAACGATGATCCAACTTACCAAAGGCAGAATTAGAGAATTATCAAACAACTTCCAGAATTTGCTTTAATTCAAATACAAGAATCAATTACCAAAGCTTGGATGTATATAATTGATGAAGAAAAAGTGTTTGGATGAAGGTTTAGCTCAAAGATTAGTAAGCTTCAATGCAAAGCTTACTAACTTTTTGAAAATGGAGCTTTGAGTGAATTTGGTAGATGGAGAGAATTGGGAGATTTTTTAGCAAAGTGATTTTGACTGTCAAAAGCTTGAAATTTGAATGAGATGAGGGCTCTATTTATAGAGTTTAGGATTGGGATTAGTGGTAATTTGGTAATTGATTCTTGGAGCCAAAATTGAATTAATGATATAATTTTCAAATTATGCAAAACAATATGGAGCCAAAAAGATGACAAATTTGAAATTGCTGGCTTTTTTCAAAAATCACGTGTATTTTGCTGATATGTGTCGACACATGAGTCGTATGCGTCGACACATCCTAGTTGTATAACACAGCATGAGTCGACGTAAGCTTCTATGTATTGACACATTCTGCTAATTCAACATATTACAGAATCAAACAATCTGCATGAGTCGACACATAACACGTATGTGTCGACACATGCTAGTTATACAAACAGGATGAGTCGATACATAACATGCATGTGTCGACACATGCTAGTTATACACAATAAGATGAGTCGATACATACCTTTATGGGTCGATGCATTCTGTTTTTCACCACAATACAGAATCAAATCAACTTGTATGAGTTCGACACAAGCCTCTATGGATTGATACAAGCTGCCTTTCGACACAATACAGAATCAATCAACTTTGCATGAGTTCGACACAAGCCTCTGTGGATTGGTACAAGCTGCCTTTCGACACAATACAGAATCAATCAATTTGCATGAGTTCGACACAAGCCTCTGTGGATTGATGCAAGCTGCCTTCGACACAATACAGAATCAAATCAACTTGCATGAGTTCGACACAAGCCTCTCTATGGGTCGATGCAAGCTGCCTTCGACACAAGCTTCTATGGGTTGATGCAAGCAGAAAACTTTATTTGTTGGATGCTTCGACTTGGTACCTACAAAACACAATTTTGCAAAGACAAAGACAGATATTTTTTTTTTTAATTTTGGTTAGAGGTTAATTATCAACGCATATACAAAATACACAACTCAGGTTCTTGGAGATTCCTCAAGAGCAAACTTAAAGATAGGAGATAGAAAAAAAGAAGAAGAACCAACCCTAATGTGATTTTGTTATGATCAAGTTGACATGATATGATAGGGGAATCTTAGGGGCAAAAATTGGGGTACAACACACATTCACCGGGTACGGAGAATTGTCATTGTCCATAGTAGTAAGTGTTTCCACATTGCAAGAAGATGTTTGTTTGATCATACGGGATTCGTTGCTTGAATTCATGTCCAATGTCCCATGTGATTCAGATGGAGATATGCCCCTGGCTATTTGGCATTTTTGAGAGATTCCTTGAACCTTCACTTGACTTCCCCAGGTCAGCTGGAAACCATGCCATGCCCCTTGGTTGGAAGTGTTTTTCCACTTGAGGTGATCCTTTTCATTGAGAGGATTTTTGTTCATTGAATATTCGTCGTGCAAATTTTTCTGTTGTTGAACAAATAGTCATATGCAAACAATGGTATTTTAAGAATGCAAAGCTTATGTCTGTCTTGAAATTTTTTGAAAATGCGTTTTTTGTAGTAAAACAAAATTTGCAAGAATGTGATATCAACTCATGATTTATAGCAAACCTTACAGGAGTCAGGATACCTTTGTAACATTATGCTCTCGAACTAACCCATGCTTCATCTAGGACTTTTAAGGGTTGTAACGTGGCCTGGTTCACGGTTTAGGAAACAAAGGATAAAGGCTCAAAGTTTATTTGTACCCACCCATTCTCCGTGATGTTCTTCAGTCCTATGCTCAGTTAATTCTGAATTTCGAATCCCAACTGAGTTCTGGAATGTTGGCCCCTATATTCTGGTGATGGTTCATGAATTGAACATTTGTTTAAGAAGGCAGTCATTTTTGTGACCTTTTCTTTTTGTTGAGGATTTGTAGGACCTATTTCTTTTTTGATTTTTCTATCCCTGTCTTTTTCCTAAACTGTTTCTTTTGTGATCACAGCCAGTGGGATGCCCCAGCTTTTTTCTTAAGTCTCCTTCATAGGTTTTGACTTAATGGGCTTTTAATTTGAGGGATAATGGTTGTCTGTTCTTAATGATTATGTGGAACCATCACCATATTTTGGAGATCATCTTCTACACTATTTTTCATGTATGGAGGGAAAGTTTGCGATTGAATGCACGTCTGAACTAACTGAGAAAACTACGCTGTCCCAGGTTATGATTAAGGGTTTTAATTTTTGTGAAAAGAAAAACTCGTACTTCTTTGGCTCAAAGGGGTTGACTAGGGATTATCATCCTTATAACTCCACTATTTGGGATTTGAAACAATGCATGTACATCGTTAGCGGGGTCTGTTCAAAAGCATACTGTAGAGATTGTGGTTTCATTTTCATCATCATTCCTCTAAAGTCTCAGTGCTTTTGATCGAGAGTTGAATATCACGTAAAGGAAAGCAGTTTAAATATAGTTAATATGAATGAATTGATTCAAAATAGGCATGTGAAATGCATTGATAAAGTAACAAAGATTGACATGAATAAATGTTTGAACAATCAAAAGAAAGTTAATAATTGAAAATTATAATGAACAAAAGCTTCTTCGTCTGATCTTGTCACTTCAGATAGCGTGCCTTGGAGGGATGGAAGAAGAACTTAGTCTGACCGTCTTGTGTAAACTCTAGTACTCCTTCATCGATTAGGTTTTGAATTTTGTATTTCAATGTCCAACAGCTATCAGTGTCATGCCTCAGACTGTTGGAGTGATATGCACATATTGCATCAGGATTGTAAGTAGGAGCAGAAGTATTAGGATTCCGAGGAGGATCCTTCAATGTGACCAAATTCAACTTCAACATGTGTTGCAAGTCTTGCGACAGCGGCATGTTAGGTTTGGTAAACTGCCTCTTGGGTGTATCTGGTTTACTCTGCTTAATCTGTTGTTTTTGGCGAAGTTATTGTTGGACCCGTGAGTTAGTAGCAATTTGGAAAGGTCCACTCTTCACCAAACCAAACTCTTGTCTTCTCGGAGGTTGATCAATGACTTGGTCCCCAGCCTCGACTATTTGCTTCTTACGGTTGTATCCGTCTTGATGAAGTTTGTTGATAATGGCTCTCAGCTCTTCTTGTCCCCGGGCTAGGACTTGGATAAGAGTTATCTTCCCCAGCATCTAGGTTCTCATTGCTTCTACCCCAGCTTGCAGTTGTTCTAACCGTTCGTCCTTATTGTCTTCAGAACTTTTCTTGGCCAGGTCCCCAGCAAGGAGTGCTTTCAACTCTTCCTGCCCCTTGGATAGGTTTAGGGACATTTCTCCATGAATTGAGCCTCTTGATTTTAGAGATCTCGGTTGTCTTGTCTGATAGCCATTACTGAAATAAACAGCGAGAACATGAGAGACATGTACTGGAGACTACCTGTTACGCAATGACATGTATGATATGCAAATGTTTTCAAGGATCTCGCGGGGTAAACAAGAAAATGTCAGCATTTGAAGTTTGTAGCTTTGATTGAAGAACTTCGTATCGTTGAATGTCCTTCTACGAGAGTCAAGCTCACCATATCAAGTTGTTGAGTTTTGAACTTTTGACGGCATTGGCTTGAGGAAAATAAATCTCGTTTCCCTTTGCTAGATGTTTGGTTCACCATAACCTGCATCACAAACCCTTGAGATCCTTGAAATGGTTAAGGAAATGTTGTGGCATGATGTTATGATGTGTATGTTATGCGTTAAGCAAAAATGTAAGGTGATGTAAGCGAGTAAAACCTGCAAGAAATCCAAGTTATTGGATAATGACTGTAAACAAATCCTGCAAGGGAAATCACGTCGTTAGATAAAAAACCAGCAAGTGGTTCAAGTTGAAAGCAAACAAGTCACACAAGCAGCCTTAGGTTTAGGCTTGCATGAGGTTTGTAGGTAAGTACTCTCTTGAATGTTCAGTTGGCTCAACCTGTCCTATTAATAGTAATCGGGTTTTAAGGAGCCTCAATATCACTGACCTTCCCTTCAGAAATTGTTTTAGCTTCACACCGAAGTATTGCGGCCAAAAAATCATGAAAGTCCAGCCACAATGAGTGTGGTATCGAGTATCAACCAATCTTCGGTCGAAACCAAAGCCGGTTATCTCACTACTTCCTAATGGCTAGGATGAGTCAATTAAAGGTTTTAAAGGTCAGTTAGCGCTTAGTGACACTATGAGGAAGCCTAATGTTATCCTTAACTTAATCAAGGAACATTTGTACAATCCAAAGTATCGCCTAATGTAGCCACCACATTGTCTGTATCGGTCTACACCGTAAAACCTCCATGGTTTATTTCTACTTACCTAATAAGGTGCCTTAGATCCGGGTGAAGGATCTTTTAGTAACAACCTAAGCAACCCTCAAAGATAACGCAAACAAAACACACAATGTAAAGCATATTAAAAAATGAACTAACTCTAAGGTAAACCCCACTTTTTATATTCCCCAGCAGAGTCGCCAGTTCTGTGATACGGTGGCAGAACTGACTGTTATATACTGTTTTTGCGTTTGTGTTTGCAAATATGCGGTAAGCAAGAGTCGCCACCGTCTTTTCTTTTATCCAACAAAGGAAACAGTGAAAAGAACAGAAAAAGACCTTTTCGAGAGTTTTCTAAGTAAGGGGGGTAGATTATGGAAAGGGAACGTGTTAGCACCCTATCCATCCGTGGTTTTCCACGGGCTCTTAGAGGTTTGATCATTTTGAAATACCTTTGTGCTTTGTGTGTTTGAAAATGTTTGGCAAATGCCTTAGTGCGGCGATTTGCTTTGCGTTTAACTCTTGTATCAGTCCTCAAGAGTGTTAACAAAGCAAATGTTTTTGAAACTTATTTTTGAAAAGTAGTATTCGTGTAAGTGCAAAAAGTATTTTTGAGAAAACTTCTATCAACTATCTACTTTTATACTCGAAAAGGTTCGTTTTTTTCCTCCTATCCTTTAGACAACACTATCCTACTATTAGTGAGTAGGTAGCCCTATCGTTAAATGTTGAGGGACATTCGAAGGGGCGTTACAGACACGAAGGCAATTTATGGAGATGCTTTAGCAATTCTGTTTTAGGGACTAGATCATTTACCGAGAAGGCAACTGTAGGGTCATCGAGGGACTATGATCTTTTGATTTTACGGGTCTTTGCTAAAGCATTCCTGCCCCGTGACTGTTTTTTAAAAGGCAACCAAAGTGGACGTACCTTAGAGGTGTATATGTGCAAGTGTGTTCAGTTCAGTTACTTTATCTTTAAACATTTAGGTGTTCTACCGTTTGTTTTCAGATCTTGTCATACAATCCTAGTTAGCATACATCTAAGCAGTTAATATATGTACAGGAATTTAAAGTGCGGGAATTGTAAATCCTATGCTATTACAAGGCTTCGGGACAGTTACATAAAAAATGCAAGAAACTAAAAGTGAGTAATTTTAAATCTAAATCTATTACAACTGTGAGCAGTTAAAATAAAATAAAATGCGCACGAATTTGAAAATAACGTCTAAAAATCCTAAGAATAAAATATTTTTATTGTTTTATTTTATTTTGGGAAAATGATCTAAATCTACTTAATTTTGAGTTTAAGAAAATGTTAAGATAATTAAATGATTAATTAACAAAATTGGTTTAATAGAAAAACTATCCTAATGCTTTTGTGTTTTTTTCGATTGATTCTATGTTTATTAAAAAAGGAAATAAAATAGCCAACACAAAGGTGAAATCGAAGGAAAAGGCAATAAATTAAGAAAAGTGTGATTCTGGAGGCCTGGATCTAAAGAGGCTTGGGCTGTCTTTCGATCCAGTGAAGAGGCTCGATCGATGGTGCATGAAGGGATGCAATTTGGGGGTGTTTGATCTGGATATGCCATCCTTCGACCTGGGAAGCCTGGATCCAGTTCTAAGCTGAGTTGTTTCGAAGCTCTGAACAATATTCTGAAAAGATGTTTCCTGCAAAACGAAACAAATGTTAGAGATCCAGGGGGGACTTTACCCCCCCCCCCCCCCTCTTGATTCGAATCTCCTCCCAATTTGAATCCTTCCTCAATTCGAATCTGCTGAGTCTGGGTCTGGGTTTGTTTTTGTCTTGAGATTTGAAGGAACAACTTAGATCGTGCCCCAACAATGGCATGATCCTATCTCTGCGTTTTAGCTTACATGCATCATAATCAGTAACAACAAGAATATATATGCAATGTGTATTTAAATGTCACAAAGGTACAATTCTGGTCTTGCAAACCCTTACCAATCGAAGATGTATGATCTGTGGCTCTGGGTGTGGAGGTGTTTGCTTAGGAGTTGGGGTGGACTCCTGGATGAGGGAACCTGCAAAAGATGTTTCGATTGAGAGGCTTTTAGTATTTTTGAGCAAACACGTGTGCGTAGTCTCTTCGTGCGCAGTATGTATGTGTCTCCTCCCTTTCGTTCTCCCTCTTGTCCCCCCTGGTACTGTGTCCTTGCTCTTGTATTTATAGGAGTATGATGGCACATAGTAACAGCAAGAGACAACCATTTAACCATGCCTTTAAAGACATGGGACAAGAATCAGACATATTAAAAGCATTCCTTTTTGAAACATTCATGTCTCTTTGGAAATCTTGGATGAACCTGGACACTTGACTCTTTCGAACACCCTCCAGCGTTTCTCTTCGATTGGCCTATGAGTTGCCTCTTTCGAATGGGCTTCTTATGCACCCTTCGAATGGGCCTTCTGAATGCATCTTCGAATGGACTTCTTATGCACCCTTCGAATGGGCCTTCTGAATACTTCTTCGAATGGACCTTTACATGTTCTTCGAATGAGTCATTGTCACTTCCTTCGAATGGCTTTCCTTGCCAACTTCAAAGTCCAATTCGAATCTATTCAGAACATTCCCTATTAGACAACTTCGACCAGCCCTTGGCCTTGTGATGAGTCTAAGTTCTTATTCGAAGTGTTCAGAACTTCCTTCATCAGAGCATCTTAGATTAAGACAAACTCTGCACTGAAATGCCATTCGAAGGTCATTTCATTCTGATGTTCTGATTGAGGGAAACTCTGAAGTTCCAGCCGAAGGACACTCTGAAGCTCCAGTCGAGGGACCTTTTAGAATGCCAATCGAAGAGCCTTTGTCCATACCAATCGAAGGATTTTTCTACAAGGACAATCGAAAGGCTATGTTGAAATGCCAATCGAAGGGCTCTATGTAGATGACAATTGAAAGGCATTTTGGAGATGCCAATCGAAAGGTACTTGTTACAGGGATAATAGAAAGGCTTTATTCTGATACCAATCAAAGTGCCTTGCTCAAACGCCAATCGAAGTATCTTGTTGACCGATCGAAAACTTCGTTCTTCTCTCTTCAATTTCCTTCAGTTGGGACCAATCGAAGTGACGTCAAAATGCCAATCGAAGACGCCTCTGTTCAGATGCCAATCGAAAGACATTGTTAAGATGTCAATCGAAAGACACCTTGTTCAGATTCCAAATGAAATACATTTTGTTGACATGCCCTCGAAGTACACCCCATCGAAGGACACTTTGACCAACTTCAAAATTTGTTATTTTTCTTCAAGCAAGTGTTTGTAGCCACCCATGTAAGAGAAGATCTTGTAAAAAATGAGAGGGAAAATTTAGGGTATAACAGAAGCGTTCTTGGGTCTCAACTTTAATAAGTGCTCGAAAAGGGATGCCATCCGACTTGGAATCAAAAAAGAAATCGTTAGTCACAGGTTAAACAAGGACAATAGCACTGGCATATCCCCTACTTAAAATCCTCATGGCTTCCCCATCTGAAGAACATTCGAGCAGGGCCTTCGTGTTGATAAACCTATTAACTAAGGGTACTCTCCGTTGTTGTCAAAGAGGAGGTTGTTGTTCACGTCCACACACCTCGCGTGGGAGAAGCTCCTAACGCAGGCCTCCAGATTCTCATAAGAGAGCTGGTCCTGAGTGTCCAAGTTCCCAGGCTTTACAGCATAATACTCCGGCCTTTGCACGAAGTGTTTCCATTGCCACTCGAGAGGAAATCGGGCCACGAGCCAGGTAACTGGTCGCCCATCCTCCACCTCCTGCACGCGAGTGTATAGGGAGTCTATGGTTGCGTCTTCAAAGGTTTCAAAACAAAATACCTCTCTTTGAAGTGTCTGACAGATTCTAGATAAGGCCTAAAGAGCTTCCCAAACTGTTTGAAGGACATCCACGCTTTCCCTCCTCCAATAGATTGCCTTTGAAGGTGAAAGATATGAAAGAAGAGGGGGCAGCGTGGTGCCTATCTGCAGATACTGGAAGACGAACTCAAACGCCCGCATGAACGCCAGCGCATTTGGGTGAAGTTGAGAGGGCGCCAATTGAAGCCACTGAAAGACCCCCACCTGAAAATCATTGAAGGGAAAACACATCCCCGCCTCTTTGAACGCGAACTCGTACATAGGAAAATGTTTGCCCGTATATGTCGAGCAGATCCTCCAGTTGCGATAGGGAATTTGAAGAATCCATTTGGCAGGAGGCCCTAAGGCTCGAATCCAGTTTGCAAAACTCATTGTGACATTTTCACAAACACCTTACATGCAAAAACTACATGCCACACAAAACACAACATAATGCAACATTATCAACACTATCAACTAAACCAAATGCAACATTATATATCAACATTATCAAATATAATTAAAAATTATACCTAAAGGAGAAGAGAACCTTGATTGTGAATAGAAGAAAGAATGAAACGGTCTTGAATGGAAGAAGGATGAGAACCTTGAAGAAAGGATGCAACGATTTTGTCAAGAATCAAACAAAAATAGCTCGTGAAAAAGGGTTTAGTTCGTAACTGTGTTGTTGTGTGAAAATGGGTTTTGGCAAAATAATAACGTTACTGTAATAGAAATGTTGGGCGCATGTTTTATTTTTTTAATAACATGATTTACTTAGCGCTTTGAGAAAGCGCTGCTTAAGCCCACCTTTAGCCAGCGCTTGTAGTAGAAAGCGCTGCTTAATCCCCCCCTTTAGGCAGCGCTTTAACAAAGCGCTGCTTAATCCCCCCTTTAGGCAACGCTTCTCCAAAGCGCTACAGTACCTACCTCCTTTAGCAGCGCTTTATAAATTCACATTTACCCCCTTTAGGCAGCGCTTTCACAAAGCGCTGCTTAAGCCCACCCTTTAGGCAGCGCTTTGTATGTCCATCCTTTAGGCAGCGCTTCAGTACTACCTTCCTTTAGCAGCGCTTTATCAAACTATATTCACCCTTAAGCAGCATTTTTTTAGAAAACGATGTTTAAGGTATACGACAAAATTTCTGTGTTTTTAAAATATACTTTTAACAAAGTTTTTGATAAGAAGCGATACCTTAAGTGTGTTGTCTAAACTTATTTTCGGCGTAGTGTATACTAATAGCCACGTAACAGTAGTATGAAATATAAGGTTTGGTGGTTGTGAAACTTAACATAAGAGAAGGGTCTAATTAATCTAATAATGTGGACACATTCAAATATAGTCCCAAATTAATGTTCATTTTCTTTGTAATACAATATGTTTCGTACCGTGGGTAAAGTGAGAAAACGAAATAATTGAATTTCAATATTGTTGGTAATTTCAGATTCCGTATAATGCACAAAATAAACTCTATTAAATCATTATTGTAGATTAAAAAATTTAGAGTATATTAATATGAATATTTTTAAATTAGTTATATTTTAATTTAAAATATAATTTAATTATTTTAATATCTTTTAGTATTATTTGATTATTTAAAATAAAAACTTATATAAAGTAGTAAATGAATTTAATAGACCGTGTTGGAATAACCATATAACTTTTCTATTTATTTATTTTTTATATTTAATCTTTTTTTTTAAGAAGTTAAAAAAATATATTACACAATAAAAAGTCCTTTAAATACAAGGTGTACAAGAAGAAATAAAAAAATATTGTTACGACAACATCCCGAACTAAAACACAAATCCGAATCCAAAAACACAAAACTAAGCAACAATAGCTGCAATACAATGCATCAGATGCATCCTCCAATACTGGTAATTAAAGTTGAACAATGCAAAATAAGATTTCAAACACTAGAACAATTGCAATTTTACCTTTTCACAAATAGACATCAAAGATAAACTATTATTCCTAAAAACCTTAATATTTTGTCCGAGCTTTTCAAATGATCCACATAATAGTTACCCAAATTATGTGGAAAGCTTTTCGTCGTGATAGAGACATACCAGCCAGAGCGACGAAATTATCAAGATGATCACTACTGTTGCCCAGAAAAGCCGACGAGAATCCTAACCAACCAAACAAGATTGGCCAGAGTTTGCCATAATAATCGCAACGAACAAAAATATGATCCTTGTCCTCAACGTGATCACTGTTAGATGGACAATTTTGCTCAACGATTATAATAACATGTCTCCTAACCAAATTATCCTTTTTTGGTAGCCTATTCAGATATAACCTCCAAACAAAAAGGTTTACCTTTAATGACACCGCTTTTGACCACCATACATGAGAGTCACCAACAGGTTAAGTATCCGCCATTTCGTCAACACATGATATGCGCTACTAGCATTATAGTGTAAAGAGGAATGAAGTTTCCACGCCCAAGTATCTTCGGTCGCTTCTTATAAAACAAAAGAATCCAACACTTAATACACTCCCCCACCAACTCTTCCTCCCACGCAAATAACCTTCTACGCCACCTCCATGCCTCGCCATCCACCTCACACCCTAATGATAACATCTCTGCTATAGTAGTATCCTTATTCTCAGATAGGGGTGGAAATAGGCTAGGCCGAGTTAGGCTTTGCCAAGCCTGAGCCTGACCTGCTAAAAATTTCAAAGCTTAAGCCTGGTGTGTGGCCTATCAAAGGCTTTTTTTTAGGCCTGGGCCTGGCCTTTTCGAAAGCTTGATTGACGTATTAGCCTATATAAAAGTCTATTTTATTTGAACATTTTCAAATAAGCAATTCAACTAATGTTAAAATAGACTAATATAATTACCGGCAAAAAATATAGAGTCACCACCCTTAGTTTTTATCTTTAGGAAGGCAATATAAAGGATAACCCTAATTTGGTCAGAGATTAAGTTGTTGGACTCGTTCTTAGACGAAAGGAAGGTGTTAAGAACCCCTCATCTACCTTGTTCACAAGGATACTAGGGTTTAGAATTACGGTATAGGAAATAGGGTTTTAATTTTTTAATTAGGTGAACTCGTCACGATTTTAGTCGTATGCCTACGTATCCTCTTAGGAGGAATCAGAGTCTCAATTCGTAGTTCGTATGGATCTGTGTTTTTTATGGATTATGAAGATATATTAATTTCCCTCGCACTTAGCCCGGGTGTGTGAATAACGAAAATTTTAGACCAAATGCGCAGTTAATTAAAATATGCTTCATACTCTTTTTTTCGAAAATTCATTATTGAATTAATTTATTTATGAAAAATAATTTGGTGTTTGGTTGAGTATTTTTATGTGTTAATTGTGAAAAATATCTTATTTAATACATGATTTAAAATAATTTAATTCAATAAAATAAATAATATTTGAATGATGTTTTTTATAGATTATGAAGATATTTTAATTTCCCTCGCACTTAAACCAAGTGTGTGAATAATGGAAATTTTGAACCAAATGCACAGTTAATTAAAATATGATTCGTACTCTTATTTCGAAAATTAATTATTGAGTTAATATATTTATGGAAAATGATTTGGTGTTTGATTGAGTATTTTTTATGTGTTAATTACGAAAAATATCTTATTTAATGCATGATTTAAAATAATTTAATGCAATAAAATAAATAATATTTGAATGATGTTTAAAAAATATTATTTAATAATAGTAATAATTAATATAATATTATAATTATATATAAAAATAAAATAAAATAAGAAAGAAAATAAATTAAAAATATAGGGGGTGTGAATTTAATTGAAAAGTAAAACTAGGGGGTGCTAACAACATGAGCCTGAATTCAATAGAAGACAAACTATTGTGTGAAATTGGTTAGTATGAAAACAAAATTAAAAAAATTAGACAACAATCAGATAATATCAACGGTGGTCTCATATTTAATCATTGGCCAAAATTGTTGATAGAAAAATGATTTGTCGTTGTCTGTTAAAGATAATATCAGAGTTTGTGTTCAAGACGAAAACTCTAGAATAAACCAAAAAGAAAAAATGCGTAGAAAGAGATGAGAAATTATGAGTGAGTATGGATTGGAATTTTCAAGAATTGTTGATATTCTAATAGTGTGAAAGAGTGACCAATTTATAGTGATAATTAGGTCAACAAATTAGGAAATAAAATTGATTGGTCAATCAAAATTTTCTTGGTTAGTAAGTTAACCAATTAGAGATTGAGTATGACATAAAATGACACAATTTGACAAATAAGAACTAATTAATTAGAAAATGCAGTATTTTTTATATTTATTATAATTATTGCACTCAATTTTGGTTAAAAAAATGCATAAAATCAAATAAATGATTATTTTTAAAAATGCCTTAATGCGATACGGTGGCAGAACCGAGTGTTGTACTGGTTTTGTGTTTGTATTTGCAAATGTTGCGGTAAGTAAGAGTCTCCACTGACTTTTCTTTTATCCAAATTAAGGAAAGGGTGAAAAGAACAGAAAAAGACATTTTTCAGAGTTTTCTGAGTAAGGGGGTAGATTATGGAAAGGGAAGGTACTAGCACCCTTCTCATCCGTGGTTTTCTACGGGCTCTTAGATGCTTAGATCATTTTTAAAATATCTTGTGCTTTTCTTGTATTTTTGAAAAGTATTTTGAAATGCCTTAGTGCGGAAGTTTGCTTTATGATAACTCTTGTATCAGTCCTCAAGAGTGTTGATAAAGCATTTTTTAAAATATTTTTGAAAGTGTTTTGTGTATGTGAAAAAATTTGTTTTGAGCATAGCATATAGAAACTATCTACTTATACTCGAAAGGTTTATTCTTTTCCTCCTATCCTTTAGACAGTGTTATCCTACTATTAGTGAGCAGGTAGCCCTATCGTTGGATGTTTGAAGGACATTCGAAGGGACGTTTTTATAGTCACAAAGGAAACTGGGCAAGAGGTTTTAGTAACTAACATAGGGCTCTAATATCATATTTTTACCGAGGCAACACCGAAAGGGTCATCGAGGGACTTATGATCTTTTGAACTGGAGGGTAGCCACTAAAATCTCTCACGTTTTGAGATATGTTATTATTTCCGAAGGAAACTGAAGTGGGAGTACCCTAGAGGTGCGCATGTGCAATTGTGTTTTATATTCAGTTATTTTAGTGTTTTGTTAGGTTTGCTAACGTTTTGTTATTAGTTTTTTCACACCAGCCTAATTACTAACAGTTAATATTTTTGCAGAAATTTAAAGTGCGGGAATTTAAATCCTACGCTATTACAGGGCTTTGGGGATTAATTACATATCCAAGAATAAGAGGAATAAAGCAGAAAATAAAATCCTAATTACTCTATTACAATCCTTGAGCAGTTACAATAATATGAAAAATGCAAGAATAGATAAATGCGCGCGAGTTGACAAAAGATGTCTAAA
Organism: Vicia faba; assembly: GCA_948472305.1. NCBI lineage: Eukaryota > Viridiplantae > Streptophyta > Magnoliopsida > Fabales > Fabaceae > Vicia > Vicia faba. The sequence goes on along the minus strand of OX451741.1, from coordinate 1,340,374,685 downwards.
AATTCTAAAGAAAATGGATTCTTTTTGTTTATTTTTATTTATGAAGATGACTAAATTAAAATCCTAAAACTATTTAGAAAAATAAAATTTAATTCATAAATTAGTCTAAGTCCCTTTTTTATAGTTTTTTATTATGAAAAGAAAAGAAAATAATATAAATATAAAACTATTCCTAATTCTATTTTAATTTAATTTAAAAAGGAGTTAAAGTTTAATTAATTAATTTCTTAAAGAAATTAATTTAATTAAAATATCTAATCCTTATTTTTTTTGGTGATTTTTGGTTATTTATTTGCTGTAAAAAAAGTAAAAGAAATAAATAATAAAACAAAATGAAGAAAAATTAAATGAGCCACGATAGCAAAATTAAATGAGGGGGGTGTTGAAATTGAAGTTGGTTAGGCTCAGATGAAGGGAGCCCAAACATCGCCTGGATCATGTGAGGAGCAACTTTGAGGGTGCATGATGAGCTTGCGCGTTGGATGCTTTGACTTGGATCAGAGATGCTTCTGATGGCTTGGACCTGATGGTGTAAGATGAGCAAATGGCCTTGAGGAGCACTAGATCTGCATGAAATATGTTAGAAAATATAAAATGTTGGACTTGGGATTCGAACCCAGGTCATTTCCCTTCTACACGCGCGTCTTTACCAATTGAGCTGTTGAACCAATCATTTACATATATCAAGCAGTAATAATATATTTTTAAAAGACAACGCAAACATCTAGAAGAAAAATAAAACACACGCTTATTTGAATGACCCAATTGGAAGTTGCCACGCCTCATCTTCTTCCTCACTCCGTTGTTTTAGGTACAGAGACCTATAGTTTTGGTTTGACACTACAACACTTGTAACTCAATAAAGTCCAGAATACGCAATATAAATCAAATGTGAAGTCATGGATCGATTGGCATCGACCTCCCGAACATGATGGTATCATTGGTTTGGGATAATTTTGGCTATTTCAAAAAAAAACCAATTCGGAGGTATAAACCCTAGCCATGGAAAAACATCACACTTGCATCAAAACTCAAATCCAACTATACATAAAGTTTACACAATTTCATATGAACAATAATGCATGATAAAAATAAGTTTATATTACATGAATCGAAGAAAATGCATTTGAGAAAAAATGAAAACCAAGTGAGCTTGCTGAGACGTTTCGTGATGCTTCATTGCGTGGTGATGATTGGGAAAGGTTCAGGGGACCTCCGGGAATGTGTTTGAATCCTTTGTTTGGATTGGGAAGGGCTGAAAACTCGTTTTCAAATTTTGACAACTTTGCTTATTTTTTGCAAATTTCGTGTGAGTTCTTGAGGCTGTGTCTCCCTCTGTAAATCTTACAAGAATGTTGTATTTATATAGTACAAGGAGGGGACATGGTTTCATGGCAAGAATCAATGCCATAACTATGCATTTTAAGAGAAAAATCAAAAGTTGAATAATTGCCTTTTTATTGTTTTCATGCCATTTTCGAATTTGGATGAACCTAGACATTGCTTGCACGTGTTCATGGGCCTCATGTCAAGATAAAACAAAAGCCTAAGGGTCAAGGACCATTTCCAATTATTTTGTACTATTTATTTTATATTTATTTGAAATAAATCAAAATTAATATGTAAAAAATAGGTAAAAATGGTAAGGCCGTGCAAAATGAGATTAGGAGTCATCTATAGGCTTGGGAAGATAATTTAAGTCCAAGAAATTAATCCCTTGACCTAAAACTTCAAGTTTGCTCAGTGCATAATTCTTGAAATTTCCCAAATTGTCCCAACTTGGGCAAGCCATAACTTGCTCAATTTTTATCTCATAACGATGATATTGGACTTTTTGGAAATCCCAAGATGTCTACTTCCATCCCTATATTTATAAATTTTTCATTTGAAGTTTTATATTTATGTAAAAGGTCTTGGAAAAAAGTGTCTTTGTTGACCTTTTAAAAATGACGTGTAATGTATGAGCTTGTATCTTTCAAATGGTGCATCTCTTGATCTCGAGGACAAAAGAGAAGTTGTAGGTAAAGGGATTCTCTTAAAAATGAGCTTTGGTTAGGGATAAATGGATGAATCATGTCAAAGTTATGCCTGGTCAAAGTTCTGGTGACTTTTCTTATAGAAACCCTAATTTAGCAATTTTTGACTTTTGATAGATTAGGAGCATCTCTTGAGGAATCATGATCAAACCTTGATCAAATAATGGATATCACTTTAAAAGGTTTATGTTGAGCAAAAATCTTGAAGTTTGACTGTACATGGGCCACAATTGACTTTTGACCTAGCATAGTTGATATTCAAGCATTTGAGCAATTAACTGAGCAAACTTATAGTGTAGGGCATGAAAATTTGTCATGGACAATCTTGAACGCATATTAGGACAATGGAAAAAATTTAAGGCCTTTGGAGCTCACACATTTTGATGAAAGTGAAACCCTAATTAGAGGTTCTTTGCTTAGAAGGAGAATTTGTTTGGTCAATTCTTTGTCAACCTTGAGAAATTGAGGACCTCAATGAGAATGTCTTGAGTAAAAATGGGAGGGGAAATTTTTGGGTACAACAACTGCCCCTGTTCAATCTTCTTAAACCTGAGGATTTAGATTGGCTTGTCCGCCTTTCGTGATCTGAAGGTGGAAGATGATTGAACACTAGAGTGCCCAGAAATTTGCACTCGCATGAAGTAACATTGATGGTTGATGATGTCGGGAATGGGATTACAGATGCCATTTGGAGAACATGACTGAGAGTCGTTGGAGATGGGCTTAAAGATGTCATCCAAAGTAGATGATGATTTCATAAATGGTCCCTTTGTGGGGAATTCTTGCTCCTGCTGTCTGAGGAGGGCTCCACTAGGGAATATGGGTTTCTATTGTTCTCTCGCTTAAGGAAAACTTTGTGAGGAATAGAATCTAGGAACTTCAGTGTCCAAGGCTCTGCTAAAGAGTTATCTCTATACTGGAGAGATGAAAGTTTATTGTTTTCTGGTTGAAATTCAGGCTTCACAGTAACTTGCTAGGGATAATGGAATTAACCGTCGTTATCTAAAAACATATTAGAAAGAGCCTATGATGGGCTGTTTCAGGATGAGTCTGTGTTAGTCTGCATCCAGAGATACATGAGAATGAGCATGTGTGAGGCTGCTTCAGGATGATTCTATGTTAGACTGCATCTGGAAAGTTGAGAAGAAATCCATGTAAGATTGCTTCGTCCGGTTGTATAGATAGTTTTCTTGTCTGGTTTCAGGTCTTAATCTATAAATCATTTGTTCGTAGATAGTTGTCCTGTCTGGTTTCAGGTATTAATCTGGAACTAGAAAATTGTCGGTCGCTGAGATAGTTGTCCTGGCTGGTTTTAGGTATTAATCTCTGACCTGAGAAAGAAAGATAGTTTTCCTGGCTTGTTACAGGTATTACTCTTCAATCTCCTTATGTAGATAGTTTCCCTGGCCTGTTACAGGTATTAGCCTACAATCGATCGTCCACATATAGTTCTCCTGGCTTGTTACAGGTATTAATCTGGAACTTGAGAATTGTCGGTCGTTGAGATAGTTGTCTTGGCTGGTTTCAGGTATTAATCTCTGACCCGAGAAAGAAAGATAGTTTTTCGGGATTGTTACAAGTATTAACCTTCAATCTCTTCATGTAGATCATTTTTCTGGCTAGTTACAGGTATTAATATACAATTATTCATCCACAATTAGTTTTCCTGGCTTGTTACAGGTATTAATCTGGAACTTATTTTTGTCGGTTGTTGAGATAGTTGTCCTGGCTGGTTTTAGGTATTAATCTCTGACCCGAGAAAGAAAGATAGTTTTCCTGGCTTGTTACAGGTATTAATCTTCAATCTCTTCATGTAGATAGTTTTCCTGGCTTGTTACAGGTATTAATCTACAGTCGGTCATCCACAGATAGTTGTCATGGCTTGTTACATGTATTAATCTGGAACTTGTTTTTGTCGGTCGTTGAGATAGTTGTCCTGGCTGGTTTCAGGTATTAATTTATGAGCTGAGAAAGAAAGATAGTTTTCCTGGCTTGTTATAGGTATTAATCTTTAATCTCTTCATGTATATAGTTTTCCTGGCTAGTTATAGGTATTAATATACAATCGGTCGTCCATAAATAGTTTTCCTGGCTTGTTACAGGTATTAATCTGGAACTTATTTTTGTCGGTCGTTGAGATAGTTATTGTGGCTGGTTTCAGATACTAATCTCTGACCTGAGAAAGAAAGATAGTTTTCCTGGCTTGTTGCAGGTATTAATCTTCAATCTCCTCATGTAGATAGTTGTCCTGGCTAGTTACAGGTATTAATCTACAATCGATCGTCCACATACAGTTTTCTTGGCTTATTACAGGTATTAATCTGGAACTTATTTTTATCGGTCATTGAGATAGTTGTCCTGGCTGGTTTCAGGTATTAATCTCTTACCTGAGAAAGAAAGATAGTTTTCCTGGCTTGTTACGAGTATTAATCTTCAATCTCCTTATGTAGATAGTTTTCTTGGCCTGTTAGAGGTATTAACCTATAATCGGTCGTCCACAGATAGTTCTCCTGGCTTGTTACAAGTATTAATCTAGAACTTGAAAATTGTCGGTTATTGAGATATTTGTCCTGGCTTGTTACAGGTATTAATCTCTGACCTGAGTAAGAAAGATAGTTTTCCTGGCTTGTTACAGGTATTAATCTTCAATCTCCTCATGTAGATAGTTTTCCTGGCTTGTTACAGGTATTAATCTGGAACTTGAAAATGTTGGTCACATAGATAGTTCCCCGTCTGGTTTCGGGCATTAATCTGTGGCCTACTGTATTTGTTGGTAAACATGTCTTGCTTCGGGAGTTCATACCACTTGGTCGTGTAGATAGTTTCCCTGTCTGGTTTCATGCATTAATATTTGACCTGCTGTATAAGTTGATAGTGTTTGTCTGTCTGCTAATTTAACCTGAAATGGTAAAATCAGTTTCATGCGATGTCATGATGTATGAATTGCATGATGCTCCCAAAACAAATGAGATTGTGATATATGCATTTGTACTGCATATGCTATGATGTTTGTAGAAATGATGTATGAATGCAATGTATGAATGTATCAGTTGTTCTATTGCAGTGTTGCAAAATTAGGGAAAATAAATCCCTGATTGTACCTGGAGATGAAGAATGTAGGTCTTCAGATTTTGTTTGAAGTTGAAATGGTGGGAGGCAGATTTCCATTTTTAGAGAAATAAACTTTGTTGGGGAAGGAAACTCCGTGAACCGCTTGGGGATTATTGGAGTGAATCTATGTCATGATTGTATCTGGAGATGTATTGAATAAGTGTCAGAATGATATTCGTCTCTGGATCATATCTGAACTGTACTTGGAAGAATCTGGAATAATTATTAGAATGACATTCGTATCTGGGTCATATCTGAACCGTTTCTAGAGGAGAATATGGAATAAGTGTCAGGATTACATCCGTCTCTAGATCGTACCTAAATTGTTTCTAGAGGAGAATCTGGAATAAGTATCAGGATGACATCCGTCTCTGGATTGTACCTGAACCATTTCTAGAGGAAAATATGCTTTATTTAGAATGTTTCTGTTGGGGAAGGGAAACTCTGTAATCTGCTTGGGGATTTTGTGAAATCCTGAGAAGCTTGGCGACTTCACTGAGGAATTTTTCTTAGATGTCGTAGCAGTAGTTGGAGATTCTTGATCCGCCGGGGATATGAGAACACTTGACATTATTAGGCTGCATGCTGGGAATATGGCAGTGACCTTGCATTTGAATGCCCCTGCCTCGGTACCTACTGGAGAAAATATCTGCCGAGGATTTCGTAGATGGCTCTACTGTTATTCCAACTCTTGAAGTCGTTAGTGAATGCAGATCAGGGTAATAAACCTTCTACTGATAGATAAGTGACGAGATGAAGGGATGTAGTCGTACGCTTTAATCCATAACTTTTGCCTGGTTCATCCTTTCATATTTTTCAGTCCATCGGGATACCCTTTTTTGCCCAAGCCGCCTTTTCAGGTTTTCGACTTGCCAGGTGTACAGTTTTTTTCATATGTATATCCCTAATTTTTAATCGAACCCTTTTGATTCATAGGGATGCCCTTATTTTTTCCTAGGCCAGTCAACCTAGCGGGTCTTTGTTCATGCATAGTATTTTCCGACTATGTTTACATTCACCGGGTAGAGAGAATTATCATTGTCCATAGTAGTAAGTGTTGCCATACTGCCAGAAGATGTTTATTTAATCGTACATGATTCGTTGCTGGAATTCATGTCCAATGTCCCAACTGATTCAGATGGAGATCTGCCCCTGGCATTTTTGAGAGATTCCTTGAACCTTGCCTTGACTGTCCCAGATCAGCGAGACACCATGCTATGCCCCTTGATTATGAAAGGGCTGTTACTGGAATGTCCTTCCATCTAAGGCGATTTTGTCCATTGAGAGGGTTTTTGTTCATCGAATATCTGTCGTGAAAATTTCTCTGTTGCTGAAATAAATAGTCATATGCAAACAATGGTATTTAAAGAATGCAAAGCTTATGTCGGTCTTGAAGTTTGAAAATTCATTTTTAGTAAAACAAACAAATTTTGTAAAAGTGTGATATCAGCTCAGGATTTATAGCGAACCCTACAGGAGTCAGGATACCTTTTATAACAATATGCTTTCGAACTAACCCATGCTTCAGCTAGGACTTTTAAGGGTTATAACGTGGCTTGGTTCACGGTTTAAGAAACAAAAGATAAAGGCTCAAATTTTATTTGTACCCAAACCGTTCTTCATGATGTTCTTCGATCCTATGCTCAGCTAATTGTGTGTTCAGATCCTAATTGAGTCTGGAATCTTTGTTCTGATACTTGGTGATGGTTCAGAATTCGAACACTTGCTTGAGAAGGAATTGATTTTTGTAATCTTTTATTTTTTGTTGAGGATTCGTAGGACCTCTGTTTTGATTTTGTTATCCCTACTTTTGCCTGAACTATTTCTTTCAGATTTTCAGTCAGCGGGATGCCCCAGTTTTTCTTAAGTCTCCTTCATAGGTTTTTGACTTAATGGCCTTTTATTTTGAGAGATAATAATTGCCTGTCTTGACGATTATGTGGAAACATCACCATTTTTTGGAGTGCATCTTCTACACTATTTGTCGTGTATGAAGGTAGAGCTTGCGACTGAATGCACATCTGAATTAATTGAGAAAACTACCCTGCCCCAGGTTATGATTAAGGATTTCAATTTGTATGAAAATAAAAACTCCTACTTCTTAGGATCAAAGGGGTTGACTAGGTATTACCTTCCTTATAACTTCATTGTTTAGGATTTGAAACAACGCTTGTACATCGTTATTGGGGTCTGTTCAAAAGTATACTGTAGAGATTGTGGTATCGTTTTCGTCATCCTCCCTCTAAAGGCTTAGAGCTTTTAATCGAGAGTTGAATATCACAAAAAGGAAGTAAAAACTCAGTTTGAATATAGTGAATATGAATGAATTGATTCAAGACAAACATATGCAATACATTGATGAAATAACAAAGTTTGATATGAATGAAATGTTTGAATAATCAATAGAAATTACAAATTGAAAATTCTAAATCAACAAAAAGCCTCTTTGTCTTGGACTTGTCACTTCAGATGGTGTGCCTTGGAGGGATGACAGAAAAATTCCAGTTGACCATCTTCTGCTAATTTCAACGCTCCTTCATCGATCAGGTCTTGAAATTTATACTTCAACGTCCAACAGTTATTAGTATCATGCCCCGGGCTGTTGGAGTGATATGCACATATTGCATCAGGGTTGTAGTTAGGAGAAGACGTTTTGGGGTTTGGAGGAGGATCCTTCAATGTGATCAAATTCAACTTCAACATGTGTTGTAAGACTTGCAACATTGGTATGTTGAGTTTGGTGTATTGCCTAGTGAATACATCCCGCTTACGCCGATGACCCTGCCGTTGTTGGCAAGGTGGCAGCTGGGTTCGTGACGTAGCAGCAATTCAGAAAGGTCTACTCTCCATAAAGCCAACTCCTCGTCTCATCAGAGGCTGATCAATGACCTGATCCCCATTCTCGATTATTTGCTTCATACAGTTGTATCCGTCTTGATGAAGCTTGCCGATGAGAAACCTTAACTCTTCTTGTTCCCAAGCTAAACTTTGGATAAGAGCCCTTTGATTACTCATTTGGATTCTCATCCTTTCCATTTCAGCTTGTAATTGTTCCAATTGGTCATCCTTGTTGTTATCAGGATGTTTCTTGGTCAGATTCCTATCGAGGAGTGCTTTCAAATCTTTCTTCCCCTTGGATAGGTTGAGGAACATTTCCATGAACTGAACCTCTTAAGCTTGGAAATTTCTGTCATTTTGTTTGAGAGCCATTTTCTTTGCTGAAATAAACAGTGGGAAAATGAGAAAACTGTATTGGCAGACCTGTTATGTAATGATATGCATGATGTGTAAATGTTTTCAAGGATCTCGTGGGGTAAGCACAAGGAGATGTTAGGAGTCGATTGCAGCTTTGATGGAAGAACTTTGTATCGTTGAATATCCTTCTACGAGAATTGGGCTCACCATATCGAGTGGGTCATGGCCCCTAACTCAATTTATCATGTTTTGGTCTTTTGAACGCATTGGTTAGAGGAAAATAAGTCCCATTGCCCCTTGCTAGTCGTCTGCTTTATCATAACCTGCATCACAGGCCCTTGAGATCCATGAAATGGTTAAGGAAATTATATGGTATGATGCTATGATGTGCATGCTACGCATCAAGAAAAAATGCAGGGTGAAGAAGACAAGTATATCTTGCAAGGAAACCAGTTTATTGGATAATATGTACAAACAAGGTCCTGCAAGGAATATAAACAAAAGCCCTGCAATTAGTTCAAGTTGTTAGATAATGAAGGCAAACAAGTCACACAAGTAGTCTTAGGTTCAGGCTTGCATGGGATTTATAGGTAAGTACCCTCTTTAAGTATAGTTGGCTCAACCTGTCCTAGAAAAGTAACCGGTTTCTAGGGAATCTCAAATCACTGACCTTTCTTTTGGGCATTGTTCTAGCTCAAGCACCGAAGTATTGCGGCCAAAATATCCCAAAAGTCCAATCTCAATGAGTGTAGTATTGAGTATCAAACAATCTTCAGTCGGAACCAAAGCCGGCCATCTCACTACTTTCTAATGGCTTAGGATGAGTCAATTAAAGGTTCTAAAGGTCAGTTAGCGTTTAATGACACTATAAGGAAGCCTAATGTTATCCTTGACTGACTCAAGGAACATTATTACATGCCAGAGTATCACGCTAACATAGCCATCACTTTGTCCATATCGGTCTATGTTGTACAGCTTCCATGATTTATTGCTATTTACCTAAAAAAGGTGCCCCAAATCCGGGTATAAGATCTTTTAGTAACAATCCAAACAAGCCCTTTAAAGTAAAGCATACAAAACACACAATATAATGAAAAAGGAACTAAACTCTAAGGTAACCCAACTTTTTGTAATTCCCCAGAAGAGTCGCCAGCTCTGTGATACGGTGGCAGAACCCACTGTTGTATTGGTTTTACGTTTGTATTCGCAAATGTTGCAGTAAGCAAGAGTCGCCACTGACTTTCCTTTTATCCAAATTAAGGAAAGGGTGAAAAGAACAGAAAAAGACCTTTTCGAGAGTTTTCTGAGTAAGGGGGGTAGATTATGGAAAGGGAAGGTGTTAGCACCCTTTCCATCTGTAGTTTTCTACGGGCTCTTAGATGCCTAGCTCATTTTTAAAATACCTTGTGCTTTCGTTTATTTTTGAAAAGTATTTTGAAATGCCTTAGTGCGGAATTTTGCTTTATGATAACTCTTGTATCAGTCCTCAAGAGTATTGATAAAGCATTTTTGAAAATGTTTTTGAAAGTGTTTTGTGTATGTGAAAAAATTTGTTTTGAGCATAGCATTTAGGAACTATCTACTTATACTCGAAATGTTTTTTCTTTTCCTCTTATCCTTTAAACAGTGCTATCCTACTATTAGTGAGTAGGTAGCCCTATCTTTGGATGTTTGAGGGACATTCAAAGGGACGTTTTTATAGTCACAAGGGAAACTGGGCAAGAAGTTTTAGTAACTACCATAGGGCTCTAAGATCATATTTTTACCGAGGAAACATCGAAAGGGTCATCGAGGGACTTATGATCTTTTGAACCAGAGGGTAGCCACTAAAATCTCTCACGTTTCGAGAGTTGTGACTATTTCCGAAGGCAATGGAAGTGGGAGTACCCTAGAGGTGCACATGTGCAATTGTGTTTTATATTCAATTATTTTAGTCTTTTGTTAGGTTTGCTAACATTTTGTTATTAGTCTTTCCACACCAGCCTAATTACTAACAATTAATATTTTTGCAGAAATTTAAAATGCAGGAATTTAAATCCTACGCTATTACAGGGCTTTGGGATTAATTACATGTCCAAGAATAAGGGGAATAAAGCAGAAAATAAAATCCGAATTATTCTATTACAACCCTTGAGCAGTTACAATAATATGAAAAATGCAAGAATAGATAAATGCGCGTAAGTTGAGAAAAGATGCCTAAAAATCCTAAAGAAAAGAGATTCTTTTTGTTTTTTTTTTATTTATGAAGAAGACTAAATTAAATATGCTAAAATTATTTAGAAAAATAAAATTTAATTAAGAAACTAGTCTAAGTCCCTTTTTTATTGTTTTTTATTATGAAAAGAAAAGAAAATGATATAAATATAAAACTATTCCTAATTCTATTTAATTTTTAATTTAAAAAGGAGTTAAAGTTTAACTAATTGCTTAAAGAAATTAATTTAATTAAATTATCTAATCCTAATTTGTTTTGGTGATTTTTGCTGATAAAAAAAGATAAAAGAAATAAATAATAAAACAAAATGAAGGAAAATTAAATGGGCCAGGATAGCAAAATTAAATGGGGGGGGGGGGGGTGTTGAAATTGAAGTTGGTTATGCCCAGCTGAAGGGAGCCCAAACTTCGTCTGGATCCAGTGAGGAGCAGCTTTAAGGGTGCATGATGAGCTTGCGCGTTGGATGCTTTGATTTGGATCAGAGATGCTTCTGATGGCTTGGACCTGATGGTGTATGATGAGAAAATGGCCTTGAGGAGCACTAGATCTGCATGAAATATGTCAGAAAAGATAAAATGCTAGACCTGGGATTCGAACCCAGGTCATTTCCCTTCTATACGCGCGCCTTTACCAACTGAGTTGCTGAACTAATCATTTATATATATCAAGCAATAATAATATATTTTAAAAAAACAACGAAAACATCTGGAAAAAAATAAAACGCGCGCTTATTTGAATGACCCAATTGGAGACTGCCACGCCTAACCTTCTTCCTCACTCCGTCATTTTAGGTACAGATACATATAGTGACGGTTTTGGTCTGTCACTACAACACCTATAACTCAATAAAGTCTAGAATATGCAATATAAATCAAATGTGAAGCCATGGATTGATTGGCATCGACCTTCCGAACATGATGGTATCCTTGGTTTGGGCTAATTTTGGTTATTTAAAAAAAAAAACAATTCGGAGTTATAAACCCTAGCCATGGCAAAACACCACACCTGCATCAAAACTCAAATCCAGCTATACAGAAAGTTTACACACATTCATGTGAACAATAATGCATGATCAAAACAAGTGTATATTACATGAATCAAAGAAAATGAATTTGAGAAAAAATGCAAACCGTGTGAGCTTGTTGAGACGTTTCGTGATGCTTCAGTGCATGGTGATGATTGGGAAAGCTTCAGGGGACCTCTAGGAATGTGTTTGAATCCTTTGTTTGGACTGGGAAGGACTGAAAACTCGTTTTTGAATTTTGGCAACTTTGCTTATTTTTTGCAAATTTTGTGTGAGTTCTTGAGTTTGTGTCTTCCTCTGTAAAGCTTGCAAGAATGCTATATTTATAGAGTAGAAGGAGGGGACAGGGTTTCATGGCAAGAATCAATTCCATAACTATGCATTTTAAGAGCAAAATCAAAACTTGAATAATTGTCATTTTTCTGTTTTCATGCCATTTTTGAATTTGGATGAACCTAGACATTACTTGCACATGTTCATGGGCCTCATGTCAAGACAAAACAAAAGCATAAGGGTCAAGGCTCATTTCCAATTATTTTGTACCATTTATTTTATATTTATTTGAAGATAATTGAGATTACGGGTCCTCTATAGGATTAGGAAGATAATTGAAGTCCAAGAAATTAAGCCTTTGACCTAAAACTTCAAGTTTGCTCAGTGCATAATTCTTAAAATTTCCCAAATTGTCCCAACTTGGGCAAGCCATAACTTGCTCAATTTTTATCTCATGATGATGATCTTCGACTTTTTGGAAATCCCAAGATGTCTACTTCCATCCCTCTTTTGATTAATTTTGTATTTTAAGAATTTATATTTATGTAAAAGGTCTTGGCAAAAAGTGTCTTTGTTGACTTTTTGAAAAAGACCTGTAATGTATGAGCTTGTATCTTTCAAATGGTGCATCTCTTGATCTCGAGGACAAAAGAGAAGTTATAGGGACTGATATTCTCTTTAAAATAAGTTATGGTTAGGGAAAATGGATGAAGTATGTGAAAGTTATGCCTGGTCAAAGTTCTGTTGACTTTTCCTATAGAAACCCTAATTTAGCAATTTTTGACTTTTGATAGATTAGGAGAATTTCTTGAGGAATCATGATCAACCCTTGATCAAATGATGGATATCACTTCAAAAGGTTGATGTTGACCAAAAATATTGAAGATTCACTGTACATGGGCCACAATTGACTTTTGACCTAGCACAGTTGATTTTCAAGCATTTGAGCAATTGACTGAGCAAACTTGTAGTGTAGTGCATGAAATTTGTCATGGACAATCTTGAAGGAATATTAGGACAATGGAAAACATTTAAGGCCTTTCGAGCTCACACATCTTGATGAAAAGTGAAACCCTAATTAGAGGTTCATTGCTTAGGAGGAGAATTTGTCTGGTCAATTCTTGGTCAACCTTGAGCAATTGAGGACCTCAATGAGCATGTCTTGAGTAAAAATGGGAGGGTAAATTTTGGGGTACAACACTTAATTATAAAAATGAAAAAAATATTTAATTAATAAAAAAAAGACTTTTTATGGTTAAAAATATAAATAGTTAGTAATAAATAAACAAAATATCCAAATTGCACCAAGTGAGATTCAAACCCATGACTTCATACTTGCAAGCTTCATTCTTTACCAATTGCGCTATCTTATTTATTCGAAATAGAAATGAAATTAAAAGTATATGGATATGAGCAAGTGTTTGTTATATTTAAAAAAAATACAAATAGTTTGAAATAAATTATTATATTTTTAAATAGACTTTGAGAACGAATATTTATAAAACCCCGTAATATTAGTGTAATAAACCAAAATAATTTTAAAGCCAAGTTTGAAAATAATTTTTTGACCGTAGGAATAAAGGGCGGACAAATTTGGGGTATGACAGTTTCCCCTATTTAATTACCTTCCGATTGAATAGTACGAGAATACGCAGGTCTCACAGTTTGATCAGAAGTTTATTAAATATTGGAAGACCCCACAATTTATCCGACTGATTATGAGGATACGTAGTACACAATTCCCATGAGTACGAAGAGTAGGCGTAGATGATGATGTATCATCTTACCAGCGTTTAAACCAAAGTTTGTTTTAACTTAGACATGACGACGCGAATAACTCGCCGGTATCTAAAAGAGATTATAAATTTTGCATATTTACCGTAACATGGGAGGTAAATGATGCAAGTTTGAAAAGCTGACCTACAAATGTTTGGGGACTAATATAGTAAGTTTGTGACGCAAATTTTGTATATTCATCGCAACCCAGGGGATGAATAACATAGAGCTTGATCATACATTGCTGCTTAGAATAGAGACTAACACAATGAGCCAAAGATTTTTCGTACACCTACCATAGCCTAGAGGATAGATAATACGAGCTTGAAACCAGATATTTCGAACTTAGAAAGACGATGTCGATTGTGTCATCCCTTAACCAAGACTCGATAACCAAATGAAATATTCCATATTTGAAGCGATGGAACCCAAAATTCCCTGATGGTGTTGATTGTGTCATCCTCAACCATGACTATCAACAGGAAGAAAATAAATCCCAAAATTCATTGTTGATGCCGGTTGTGTCGTCCTCAACCATGACTATCAATATGAAGAAATAAACCCTAAATTTCAATGCTGAAGTCGGTTGTGTCGTCCTCAACCATGACTATTAACATGAAAGATAAACCCAAAAATTCATCACTGAAGTCGGTTGTGTCGTCCTCAACCAGGACTATCAACATAAAACATAAACTCCAAATCATCGCTGAAGTCGGTTGTGTCGTCCTCAACCATGACTATCAACATAAAAGGTAAACCCCAAAATTCATCATTGAAGTCGGTTGTGTCGTCCTCAACCATGATTATCAACATGAAAGTTAAACCCCAAAATCCATCGCTGATGTCGGTTGTGTCGTCCTCAACCACGACTATCAACATGAAGAAAAACCCCAAAATTCATTGCTGAAGTCGGTTGTGTCGTCCTCAACCATGACTATTAACATGAAAGATAAACCACAAAATTTAATGCTGAAGTCAGTTGTGTTGTCCTCAACCATGACTATCAACATGAAAGAAAAAAACCCCAAAATTCATCGCTGAAGTCGGTTGTGTTATCCTCAACCATGACTATCAACATGAAAGATAAACCCAAAAATTCACGATGATGTTGGTTGTGTCGTCCTCAACCATGACTATCATCATGAAGAAAATAATCCCCAAATTCACAATGATGTCGGTTGTGTCATCCTCAACCGTGACAATCAACATAAAGAAAATAAACCCCAAAATTCATTGATGGTGTCGGTTGTGTCATCCTCAACTGTGAATATCAACAAGAAGAAATAAACCACAAATCGCTTTAAATTTTGAACTATTTAGCCCGCACATATAAGCTTGCTAATAATGAACCCCAAGAAAATTTGCAATTTTAACCAAAGTAGCTCTGCCAGATGCCATGCATACTATCCTACATTGATGTGTTATCCAAGTGTGATGTATGCCTCATATGTACAAAATGTGAGTTTATGCCCCAAATGTTTGCATGTGTACGCCCCAAGTATTTACATATGCACCAAATTTATGTGTATACCCTACGTAAAATGTTCTTGATATTTCTCCTTTATTAAACAATCGGGTTCTCGTAGTCACCAACTCCCCAATGTTGGTTGTTGTCAATTATTGTATCTCCAAGTTGATTTGATTTTTCATTAAAGCGTGGTGAACAGTGACAACATGTCATAGATGATTGTATTGCAGGCGTAGGCGTGGACATGGACGTGAAGCTCTTTTTTTCTAACCAAAATAAACTTTGATGTTTTATCAAATGTGCTTTGGTGTTTCTATATGTTAGATGTACCAAATGTTGTGAATGTCCTTGATAATTTGATATGGTTATGTGTATGTCATTCTTGATGTGAGGCTCTTAAAGGGAAATCTACTTCCAAGGTTTCCAAGGAATCTACTACCGAGATTCAATTAAGGACTACCTAGTGTCGGGAGCTTTTGGAAAATCATCTGCCGAGATTAACCAAGAGAATCTATTCTCGAGATTCTGTTGCGAACTACCTTCTACCGAGGTCTTCTGGAAAATCATCTGTTGAGATTAACCAGGAGAATCTACTGTTGAGATTCTGCTGAGAAAATACCTTCTGCCGATTACCTCCAAAAAAAATGAGCTTACCCAATTACCTACTGATCTTTTGATATTATCGACCAACAATCGTCTTTCAATCATCTCAGCCCCATTGTCTGACCCTATTTATACACTTCCACCACAACGAGCCTCATACACTCACTAATCTTAATTGCCCCCATCCCCCCATACCGCTGAGCTAGGACTTTATACCAAAGTTTTCCCCATTCCTCCAACATCCGCCAACACCATTTCTCCAACAGAGCCTCATTAAACTCCGTCAACCTTCTCACCCCCAAATCTTCATTCTCCTTACTCAAACAAATAATATTTCAATCAATCGACAAAATTTTCTTCTTATCTTCCGTACTTTCCCAAAAAGTACATTAAATAAAGATTCAAGAGAAAAGATTATACCTGCAAGAGCCTTGAAGAAAGAAAGAAAAGAGACCGGGATAGACGACATAACAAATTTTATAATATATTCTTCTAAAATACTTTTATAAAATATTTTTTTTTAATATAAAATTGTAATCTTTCTATTTATATTAACTTTTTATTTTGAAAACTAAAATATAACAATATTCATTATTTATTAATATGATATACAAGTTTTGTTAGGATTTTTCATAACTAGTGGAAATATATACCACTATAATAATTGGTAAAATATTTTTTAATATAAAATTATAATTTTTCTATTTATATCAGCTATTACTAAATAATAAAATATAATAATATATTTTATTTACTAATATAATATTAAAGTCCTAGTTAGAATTTTCTATAAATAGTGAAAATATTCGCTACTATATTACAACAACTAGTATGAATATTTATCATTATACTATAATAGTTTGCGAAAATAATTATCATTATAAATGGACACAGTACGACCCAACTCAATTCGCTGGTGGCAAATCCTATTTGAAGGCCACTAGCCCTAACTAGTTCGACCGTGAGCAGCAAAGACAATGATTTCCACCAATTGACATTGGTTGTGGTGGAGGTTTCGACAATGGCAACGACAAGGATGGAGGTTGCGGTAACGGAACTGGAGGAGGCCGTGGCAATGGTAATGACGACAATGGTGGTGTTAAGAGTGAAAATAGCCTTGAGTTATAGGACAAGGGACCTCCTGAACACTGATAAAATTGTGGAATATTTTCTCCCCTATTTTCTCATTTTTCTGCTCTTTAAATAGCAGGTTTGATACAAGCAAAGATAGATTTCTACAATCAATCCAATGGCTAGCCTAGAATGTAGGGATTGAAGATAGATTCTAACAGGATTTCCTAACGGAATGCAAATAATAACAAGTTTATTTGCTGAGCTGTGCTGCTTCTAGAATCCTAGGAAAGTACAGCTGTAAAACTATTTTATTCATAGTTGCTGAGGTATTTTGGTCTTGTCCTTATGCGTATGGGCCTTTGTGTGTCATTGGGCTGGGCTGCAGCAGCTGGATTGGAGTCTCTTTCAGCAGTACTGTCATTGACAGTAATGGAGGGGGTGTTATCAGTGCTAACATCACCGCGGGCAGGGAAAACCACCTTGTCCTCAAGGTGATAAGTATCCGAAATGTGTGACCAAGTTTCCCAGCTAGTATCTTCTGGTGTAAGACCCTGCCACTGAACCAGAACCATGCGAACAGGGGGAGATGTGGATTCATCCCACTTGGAGTCAAGTATTGATAAAGGTGTGACAATTGGATGATTATTGATGGAAGTGGGAGGTAAGGCAGGTGTGTTCGGCTCGACCGGACCATGATGGGGCTTGAGTATGGAGCAATGAAATACAGGGTGAATTTTGGAATTGGGTGGAAGGTCTAGTCGATATGCAACAGATCCAATTCGTTCCAGGATTTTGAAGGGGCCGTAATAGCGCTGAGACAGTTTGGTGTATGATGAATTCTGAACTGATTTTTGGCGATATGGGCGGAGTTTGACATAAACCCAAGAATCAACCTGAAATGAGACATCACGACGTTTAGTGTCAGCATATTGTTTCATGCGGTTTTGTGCCTTGGACAGTGTTGTTTGGAGTTTTTGTATGAGATGTTGTCTAGAGGTGATGAGAGAGTCCACTGCTTCAATGGTAGAGGAGCCAATTAAGTACTGTGGAATGCTAGGAGGGGGTTTCCCAAAAGTTATTTCAAAAGGGGAGTAGCCAGTAGAGGAGTGGATTGAAGTGTTATAGGACCATTCAGCAAGGTTAAGATAGTTGTACCAGTGATTGGGTTGTTTGTGTACGAATGCTCTGAGGTATTGTTCTAGAATTCTGTTGAAACTTCAGTTTGTCCGTCGGTTTGGGGATGATAAGCGGTGCTCATTCGGAGTTTTGTTCCGCTCAATTTAAACAGTTCCCGCCAGAAACGACTGATGAAGATTGGATCACGATCTGATACAAGGCTTTTAGGAAAACCATGATGTTTGCAGACGATGTCCATGAATAATATGGCGACTTTGTAAGCTGTAAAATGAGAAGGTAAAGCGCCTAGATGGACTCCTTTGGAGAATCTGTCCACAACCACTAAGATAACTGAGAAACCATGAGAAGTAGGCAACCCGGTGATGAAATCAAGTGATAAATCTTCCCAGATGGCTGAAGGTATGGACAGAGGTTGGAGGAAACCTGCAGGTTTTTTGGTAGTATGTTTGGTCTGTTGGCATGTAGGACAGTGGGTTATGAATGTGTGCACGCTGTCTCTAAGTCCTTCCCAGAAAAAATTAGACTTGAGACGAGCAAGGGTTTTGGTAATGCCCATATGTCCTCCTAATGGTGTAGAGTGAAATTCTTCCAATAGTTGGGTGCAGAATGGGCTGTGTTTATCAATCCAAATGCGGTTTTTGTAGAGAATGAGACCTTGGTGTATTTTTTGGTGTGGGTAGGATGAAGGGTTGTTTTGGATGTTTTGTAGTAGTGTATGGAAAGGTTGGCTATTTTGTAGGGATTGGCGAAGGTGATCAAGAAAAAGAAAATGAGGGATAGAGAAAGAAAGGTGCGTACCTGGGCCTTCTGGAGCACGAGAGAGAGCATCAGCGACTACGTTACTTTTTCCAGATTTGTATTGGATTGAGTAATCGTAACCGAGGAGTTTAGCCAGATATTTGTGTTGTTCAGGAGTTTGAATGACTTGTGATAGGAGATCTTTGAGGCTCTTGTGATCGGTGAAGATGGTGAATCGATGTCCCAATAGATATTGGCGCCATTTCTTGACAGCAGATGTGATGGCATGAAGTTCTCTAACGTATGTGGAGGATCTTTGTAGTTTCTTGCAGAAGGGTTGACTAAAAAAAGCGATTGGGTGTGAGTTTTGCATCAGAACGGCGCCCATGGCTGTGCCGGAAGCATCTGTCTCGATATCAAAAGGGATAGAGAAGTTGGGTAAGGCCAGAGTAGGGGTTTGTGTCATTGCTAGCTTGAGTTGGTCAAATGAGGTTTGCGCTTCTGGTGACCAGAGAAAAGCATCCTTGCGCAACAGTGCGGTGAGTGGTGCAGCGATAAAAGCATAGCCCTTGACAAATTTTCTGTAGAAACCTGTGAGGCCAAGAAATCCACGAAGCGCCTTGATGGATTTTGGAGTTGGCCAATCAACCATAGCTTGAATTTTGGAAGGTTCAGGTTGAACTCCATTGACAGATATGATATGGCCTAAATACACCAGATGGCGATGAGCAAAAGAGCATTTTGAATGTTTGAGGAAAATTTTTCCCTCCAGTAGCTTAGTGAATACTTGTTCTAAATGACTGAGGTGAAGTTCAAGGGATACACTATAAACCAGAATATCGTCGAAGAAAACTGTGACGAAACGGCGAAGAAAAGGTTGGAGCAATTCATTCATTGCGGCCTGGAAGGTGGACGGAGCGTTACAGAGCCCAAAAGGCATCACGCGGTATTCGTAGTGACCCTGGTGAGTTCTGAAGGCTGTTTTCTCGATATCGTCCTCGTGCATTCTGATCTGGTGGAATCCTTGTCGTAAATCGAGTTTAGAGAACCATGAGGCACCACCTAGTTCGTCAAGCAATTCGTCTATGGTGGGCATTGGAAAACGGTCGCGGATGGTGATTGCGTTAAGAGCTCTGTAGTCGACGCAGAATCGCCATGTACCGTCTTTCTTCTTAACAAGAAGAACTGGAGAAGAGAAAGGGCTGCGGCTGGGTCGTATGAGGTGATGTTGTAGCATTTCTGTAACTTGTTTTTCGATTTCATTTTTTTGTGAAAAAGGATAGCGGTAGGGTTTCACGGATACTGGGGAAGAAGATGGTGGGAGAGTGATACAGTGGTCAGAGTTGCGCGATGGGGGAAGCGCAGGTTTAGGGTCAAAGATTAAAGAGTGTTGGGTAATGAGTTTGGTGATAGCAGGGATGCGGTGTGGATCGGGTACAGGATCGGGTTGGAGTATTTGAATATGAAAAAATTTAGAAGCTGAATTGGTCTGGACGCAGCGCTTAAGTTGTTGGGCCAAAATTGCTGTTGGGCCTGGGTTGGCATCTGCTTTGAGGGTGATTTGGTTGGTATTGTAAGTAAAAGAGAGGGTGAGGGCTGAATAATCCATAACAACTGGGCCCAAAGATTTAAGCCATGGGGCCCCAAGAACGATATCTGCCCCACTGAGGGGAAGGACATAGAAATCGACGGTAAAGGGATGGGATTGGAGATTCAACGCCACGTTAGCACAAAGTTTTTGACATTCCAAGAGGTGACCGTTGCCCACCATAACCTTAAGAGTATTCACAGGGGATGATGGTAAATTCAGAAATTTCGCAACACGACTCTGGATGAAGTTGTGAGTACTCCCTCCGTCAATGAGTACTGTAACTGCTTGATTCACGATTTGGCCAAGGATACGGATGGTGGCTGTAGCAGAGGAGCCGGAGAGCGCATGAAAACTAATTTGTCCATCCAAGTGGTTATCGGTGGTGGAATGGGGATCTGGCTCAATTGGTGGAGTTAGGGTTCGAATGGGGTCTGGTGGTTCAGTGTCGGATTCGTCTGAAACAAGGAGGAAGAAGCGGCCCTTACATTTGTGACCGGGAATAAAAGTTTCTTCGCAATTGTAACAGAGGCCTTTTTCACAGCGGAACGCCATCTCCTCTGAGGACAGCTTGCGGTATTGTAAACGTGGTGGGGTGGGGTTTGGTTGTGGTGTGGTGGTGGTAAGGGCGTTGGATGTTTGTGCGGTGGAAGCAGAAGGTTTGGGTTTGAAGCCGCGGCGGCGTTCCTCGATCTTATCTTCTTGTATCTTGGCTAAAGCGGTGGCTTGGGATAGATTGTGGGGTTGCAAGGCCTGAACTTCACGGCGGATCTCCGGTGAGAGGCCAGAGATAAAGCAGCTGAGAACGAAAGGAGGTGGTAAACCAACGATGCGATTAGCCAATCGTTCGAAATCTGTGAGGTACTGGTTGAGGGTTCCTCGTTGGGTGAGTTTGAAAAGAGATTGGATGGGATCTTCATAGTAGCTAGGAGCAAAACGAGTTTCAAGGGTCTGTAACAATTCAAACCAGGTGGTGACGAGGCCGTTGCAGAACATATATTGGTACCAGCTTAATGCCGGACCTTCCATGTAAAAGGATGCAACGGTGAGACGTTCCTCATCTGGTGTTCTGTGATAATCAAAAAATTGGTTGATTTTGAAGATCCAGCCCATAGCATCTGTGCCATTAAAGCGTGGAACCTCAAGCTTGATATAGGGTCGTGGATGTGGGGGAATGGGTGGCGGTGGTGGTGTGGGTGTCTGGTTTTGGGTCGCAAGTTGAGCTAGGATAAGGTCGACTTTCTCAGAGAGATCATCGAGCCTTTCTGCATTTGTGGGTCTGGCCATGGTTTGGATATTAGGGAGGATCGATGAAAGCACCAAGTTGTTAAGAGTGAAAATAGCCTTGAGTTATAGGACAAGGGACCTCCTGAACACTGATAAAACTGTGGAATATTTTCTCCCCTATTTTCTCATTTTTCTGCTCTTTAAATAGCAGGTTTGATACAAGCAAAGATAGATTTCTACAATCAATCCAATGGCTAGCCTAGAATGTAGGGATTGAAGATAGATTCTAACAGGATTTCCTAACGGAATGCAAATAATAACAAGTTTATTTGCTGAGCTGTGCTGCTTCTAGAATCCTAGGAAAGTACAGCTGTAAAACTATTTTATTCATAGTTGCTGAGGTATTTTGGTCTTGTCCTTATGCGTATGGGCCTTTGTGTGCCATTGGGCTGGGCTGCAGCAGCTGGATTGCAGTCTCTTTCAGCAGTACTGTCATTGACAGTAATGGAGGGGGTGTTATCAGTGCTAACAGGTGGCGCCGACGGTGATCTCAGTGATGGCAGTAAGATTGATGGTGATAGTGAATTTGACATGTTTCAATGACTTGTAGGGTTCTTAACCTTCTTAAAGCCAATGTCCCAAAGATAAATGGTAAAAATTACAATGAATGAGTTGGAATTGTCACTTTGATAACAGACGAAAAGGGAAGTTTGGTTTTTTAACATGTGGAGTAGCAGAACCAACCATATAAAGTCCTCTTCACAAAAAATGAAAGACAGGAAACTCAATGATTATTGCTTGGTTGATAGGTGTAATTGTTATACTTTAATTTTTATCTTTAAGATTTTTTTGTCATCACATAGTGTAACACCCCGTTTTCAATTAATTGATTTATTTAAATTTGGGAATTTATTTTATTAGAATTAATAAAATAAAAAGAATTATTTATTTTGGAGTATTTGAGGAAAATAAAAGAAATAAGGAATATTAGAATTTTTATGTTATTGGGCTTAGATGTTGTTAGTAAAGAGTGGGGGTGCAGAGAAATAAAGTTATGTTTGGGACTTAGGCCATTTTCTCATTTTTGGTTTTCACGTAAGAATAGAAGTTGGAATTTGGGAAAATAGAGCTCTGAAGAACGGAGAACGAAGAACATCGCCCAAGAACTCAAAGCTGCTAATTGATAAGGTAAGGGGGGTTTATACTCGATTTATATTTGTTTATGGGTTTATGTACGGTTGATTCGGGTAATTGTAGGAAAATCCCAATTGTTAGATGTTTCTAGGGATCGATAACTGTAGGACTGAACCTTGTTAGAAAAGGGTTAGGTTCCCAATTTTTTATGAATCGATTAAGAGTTTTAGGTCCCAAATGAGGAATTGAGAGTATATATCATGATCGTGAATTTACCGTGGAAGTTGTAGGGATAACCTCCGTGTCAGTAGATTTCCCCAAAAGGACGGTTAGTTTCCGATTAAGGTTATTATAATAATTGTTGGTAACTTGGATATTGTGGTGTGTTGTGAATTGTACAAACTCGATGCGTTAGGTGCTGAAATGCGCATTTTGGCGGACGTTTTCCCGCGTTTGGACTGCTGTTTTCTGAGCTGCTGCAGGTTCAGGAAAATCCTGTGCGCGCTCAGCAACACGGGCCGTGTTGCACAACACGGGTGCCCGTGTTGCTCCTCTGAGTTGGAAGGGGTGTGCTCCTGGTTGCACGACACGGGCCGTGTTGCACAACACGGGTACCCGTGTCAGAGCCCCTGTACTGATAAAATTAAAATGCGCATTTTTCTGGACGTTCTGCACAACACGGGCCGTGTTGCACAACACGGGTGCCCGTGTTGCTCTGCTGTGATGAGTTTCTGAATTTTTGATTCCAGTGTTTTGACGTTGGATTTTTATTGCCATGCTTTTAGTTATGTTATCGAGCATGAGATATGATATAATTGATGTGATTGGTTGATGTTTGAATAGTATGCTGAGTGATTACATGCTATCCGTAACTTGATATGATTGATGTTTAAATGGTATGCTGAGTGGTTACATGCTATTTCATATCATGTTATGTTTGATATTGTTGATGTGCATGATATGTTGATCGATGTTCATAGTATGCTGAGTGTTACATACTTACATATCATGTTGCATTTGTTAATTCCCATTGTGTGGAATTAACATGGTGGCCAATATACGTGTCCGCGATTTAATGGAACGTTGAGGTGGTAGCCGTGTCCGCGATATAATGGAACGGTGAGTTATCCGTGACCCGCGATTTAATGGGGCGGTGTAGTGGTACCACATGCATGGGTGTGTTGCATTACTCGAATATAACATGAATGGATGATTTTTCCAATGTTATATTTGATTGTTTGTATGCACGTATGATTTGATAAATGGTTGATGATGTTTGATGAATAATTGCAAATATGAAAGGCAATATGTCATGGATGTATGAATTGTAAAGGTTTTGTAAACTATGAAATATGCTATTGATTGGGTGATGCTTATGATTTCGTGAATTGATTGTTATGAATGTATAACCAAATGTATATTTGAGAAGCTCACCCTTACTGTTGAATATTTCAGATTGAGGAGTCTCGCTCAGGTGCTTGGCGAAGGCTTATCGTGTCTAGTTTAGTTTCGTTTTAGTATGTCCGGGTCATGCTCTGATAGTTGTAACTCCGGGAACGTTTGGTTGTCGAGCTGCTTTAGTCAGACTCGTTTATTCTTTTTTTTATTATTGTTATGATATGATGTTGACTTTCCAGGTGTTATTCCCTGATGATTTGGAAATTATTATAACATTGATTTTATTAAATAAATTATTCCGCTGTGTAGACATGTATGAGTTACCACTAGAATTATGCATGACAGGGATTTATTTTATTAAAAGAGAATTGTAGCATTCCTCGATTATTACATGTACTCTGAGTTTATAATTTTTAATATTTGCGAAAATTATATGCGGGTTTTAGAGGGTGTTACAATAGTGGTATCAGAGCATAGTCGGTCGTTGTGACCAGAGTCTTGAGTCAGCCATTCCTTTTCGTATGCGACTAGTGCAAGGTAACACTGTCGATACTGTATTCTGATGTGGAGTATGTTTTAATTCTCAGGAATATGGCTGGAAGAGGTAATGGACGAAATGATGCTGCACTCGCTGAGGCTTTGGGGATGTTAGCTGGTGTACTTGCTGGAAACCCAACTGGAGGCGTGATTGGTGCTGATAGGCAATTGGGAAATTTCCAAAGGAACAATCCTCCGTTGTTCAAAGGTACACATGACCCTGAAGGTGCTCAGAAGTGGCTGAAGGAAATCGAAAGGATTTTCCGTGTGATTGATTGTGCTGAAGATCTGAAAGTCAGATATGGTACGCATATGTTGGCAGAAGAGGCCGACGACTGGTGGGTTGCCACAAGGACTGAAATGATTCAGGATGGAGAGGCACTGACTTGGGCTAACTTCAGAAGGGCTTTTCTGAGGAGGTACTTTCCTGAAGATGTTCGGGGAAGAAAGGAAATTGAGTTTTTGGAGCTTAAGCAGGGCAATCTGACTGTTAGTGAGTATGCTACTAAGTTCACTGAGCTGGCAAAGTATTATGCGCACTACAACAATGATGAGGCTGGAGAATTCTCTAAATGTATCAAATTTGAGAATGGTCTCCGAGATGAGATTAAGCAGGGAATCAGGTACCAGCGTATTCGTAGATTTTCTGATCTGGTGGATTGTAGCAGAATCTTGGAAGAAGATATTACCAAGAATCGGTCGTCTCACTCTCGTGGGGCTGTTGACAAAAGAGGAAAGCAACATATGGACCGTGGCAAGCCATATGGTAGAGATAACCAGAGATCAGGCGGTTGGAAAAGGCCTAGTGGGGGAGATTCTAAGGCTCCTATCAGATGCTACAGGTGTGGTGAGTCTGGTCATCACATTCGAGATTGCAAGAGTGATGAGAAGAAGTGCTATAAATGTGGGAAGGCTGGTCATTTGTCTATTGATTGCAAAGGGAAGTCTGTTACTTGTTACAATTGTGGCGAGGAAGGTCACATTCGTCCGCAGTGTCCTAAGCCTAGGAAGGATCAGTCAGGTGGAAAAGTGTTCGCTTTGTCTGGATCTGAGACTACTCCAAAGGATCGATTGATTAAAGGTACGTGTTTTATTCATGGCACACCTTTAGTTGCAATTATTGATACTGGTGCAACTCATTCTTTCATTTCTTTGGATTGTGCTGAGAGGTTGAAACTGGACATATCTGGTATGCGAAGTAGCATGGTTGTTGATACTCCTGCATCGGGTTCAGTGACAACTTCACTCGTATGTAGGAATTGTCCTATTGAGATTTTTGGTAGAGGTTTCGGTATGGATTTAGTGTGCCTACCGCTTGAACAAATTGATATTATCCTTGGGATGAACTGGTTGGAATTTAACCGGGTTCATCTGAACTGCTTTGCTAAGACGGTGATTTTCCCAGAAGCAGTTGGTGTCGAGAATTTGACTATGACTGCTAGGCAGGTGCAAGAAGCAATGGAAGATGGTGCTAATGTGTTTATGTTACTTGCTTCATTAGATGCAACAGGAAAGGTCAGGAGTAGTGAATTGCCAGTGGTGTGTGATTTTCCAGAAGTCTTTCCGGATGATGTTGGTGAGTTACCTCCAGAGAGAGAAGTGGAATTTTCTATAGATTTGATTCCTGGTACGAGACCGGTGTCGATGGCGCCATATCGTATGTCTGCGTCTGAATTGGCTGAATTGAAGAGTCAGTTGGAAGATTTACTGGAGAAGAAGTTTATTCGTCCAAGTGTTTCGCCTTGGGGTGCTCCGGTATTGTTGGTTAAGAAGAAAGAAGGTTCTATGAGATTGTGTGTTGATTACAGGCAATTGAACAAGGTAACCATTAAGAATCGGTATCCGTTACCGAGGATTGATGATTTAATGGATCAGCTAATTGGGGCCAGTGTATTCAGTAAGATTGACTTGAGATCTGGATATCATCAGATTCGTGTGAAAGCGGAAGATATTCAGAAGACTGCTTTTCGAACGAGGTATGGGCATTATGAATATTCTGTTATGCCGTTCGGAGTTACTAATGCACCTGGTGTTTTCATGGAATATATGAATAGGATTTTTCATCCGTATCTGGATAAGTTTGTTGTGGTTTTTATTGATGACATTCTGATTTATTCCAAGAATGACAAAGAGCATGCGGAACATCTCAGAATTGTGTTAGGGTTGTTGAAAGATAGGAAGTTGTATGCAAAGTTGTCCAAATGTGAGTTCTGGCTAAATGAAGTTAGTTTTCTTGGACATGTGATTTCTAAGAATGGTATTGCAGTGGATCCTACAAAAGTAGAAGCGGTATCTCAGTGGGAAGCGCCAAAGACTGTTTCTGAAATCAGAAGTTTTCTTGGTCTTGCAGGTTATTACAGAAAGTTTATTGAAGGATTCTCAAAGTTAGCATTGCCGTTGACGAAGTTGACTCGTAAAGGACAAGCGTTTATTTGGGATTCTGATTGTGAGAAAGGTTTCCAAGAATTGAAGCGGAGATTGACAAGTGCTCCTATTCTGATTTTGCCGAATCCGGTGGAATCTTTTGTGGTCTATTGTGATGCATCTCTGTTGGGTCTAGGTGGTGTTTTAATGCAGAATCAGCAGGTAGTTGCGTATGCTTCGAGACAGTTGAAGGTTCATGAAAGGAACTATCCTACTCATGATTTAGAGTTGGCAGCAGTTGTGTTTGTCTTGAAATTGTGGAGACATTATCTGTATGGCTCGAGATTTGAAGTGTATAGTGATCATAAGAGTTTGAAGTATCTTTTCGATCAGAAAGAGCTCAATATGAGGCAAAGGAGGTGGTTGGAATTTCTCAAAGATTATGATTTTGGTTTGAATTACCATCCTGGTAAGGCAAATGTGGTTGCAGATGCTTTGAGCAGGAAATCCTTGCATATGTCTATGATGATGGTTCGTGAATTGGATTTAATTGAGCAATTCCGGGATTTGAGTTTAGTTTGTGAAAGTACTCCGAAGTGTGTTCGTTTGGGTATGTTGAAACTTACTAGTGGTATTCTAGAAGAGATCAGGATCGGGCAGAAATCTGATGTTAATTTAGTTGATAAATTGACATTGATCAACCAAGATCAAGGTGGTGAGTTTAGAATTGATGAAAATGATGTTATGAGATTTGGCGATAGAGTTTGTGTTCCTGATGTCGCAGAAATCAAGAAAAGTATATTAGAGGAAGGACATCGCAGTGGGATGAGTATTCATCCGGGTGCCACGAAAATGTATCATGATTTGAAGAAATTGTTTTGGTGGCCGGGAATGAAAAAGGAAATAGCTGAATTTGTGTATGCATGTTTAATCTGTCAGAAATCGAAGATTGAGCATCAGAAGCCGTCTGGATTTATGCAACCAATGTTTATTCCAGAATGGAAGTGGGATAGTATTTCTATGGATTTTGTATCTGGGTTGCCGAGGACTCCTACGAATTGTGAAGCAATATGGGTCGTTGTGGATAGGTTGACTAAGTCTGCTCATTTTATACCGGTGCGAATGGATTACTCAATGGAGAGATTGGCACAGTTATATATTGAGAAAATAGTGAGTTTGCATGGAGTTCCTTCTAGTATTGTGCCGGATAGAGATCCGAGGTTCACTTCGAAATTTTGGGAAGGATTGCAGAAGGCTTTGGGTACTAGATTGAGGTTGAGTTCAGCTTACCATCCTCAGACTGATGGACAGACGGAGAGGACGATTCAATCACTAGAAGATTTATTGCGTGCTTGTGTTTTAGAGCAGAGTGGAGCTTGGGATGGCTATTTGCCATTGATTGAGTTTACTTATAACAATAGTTACCATTCGAGTATTGGTATGGCTCCGTTCGAGGCATTATATGGTAGACGGTGTAGAACACCTTTGTGTTGGTATGAATCTGGAGAGAGTTCGGTAGTTGGGCCAGAGATTGTTCAGCAGACTACCGAAAAGATCAAATTGATTCAAGAGAAGATGAGAGCTTCTCAGAGTCGTCAGAAAAGTTATCATGATAAGAGGAGAAAGAATTTAGAATTCAGTGCTGGAGATCATGTGTTTATGAGAGTTACTCCGATGACGGGTATTGGTCGGGCGTTGAAGTCTAAGAAGTTGACTCCGCGTTTTATTGGTCCGTTTCAGATTACGGAAAGAGTTGGAGAAGTTGCTTATCGCATTGCTTTACCTCCGAGACTTGCGAATTTGCACGATGTTTTTCATGTTTCTCAGTTGAGGAGATACATTCCAGACCCATCTCATGTAATCCAAATAGATGATGTACAGGTGAGAGATAACCTGACAGTAGAAACATTGCCTATGAGGATAGAAGATCGGGAAGTGAAACAGTTAAGAGGTAAAGAGATAGCATTAGTGAAGGTTGCTTGGGGAGGTCCAGCAGATGGAAATATCACTTGGGAGCTGGAGAGCCAGATGAAAGAGGCTTATCCGGAACTGTTCGTCTAAGGTATGTTTTCGAGGACGAAAACTCTTTTAGTGGGGGAGAGTTGTAACACCCCGTTTTCAATTAATTGATTTATTTAAATTTGGGAATTTATTTTATTAGAATTAATAAAATAAAAAGAATTATTTATTTTGGAGTATTTGAGGAAAATAAAAGAAATAAGGAATATTAGAATTTTTATGTTATTGGGCTTAGATGTTGTTAGTAAAGAGTGGGGGTGCAGAGAAATAAAGTTATGTTTGGGACTTAGGCCATTTTCTCATTTTTGGTTTTCACGTAAGAACAGAAGTTGGAATTTGGGAAAATAGAGCTCTGAAGAACGGAGAACGAAGAACATCGCCCAAGAACTCAAAGCTGCTAATTGATAAGGTAAGGGGGGTTTATACTCGATTTATATTTGTTTATGGGTTTATGTACGGTTGATTCGGGTAATTGTAGGAAAATCCCAATTGTTAGATGTTTCTAGGGATCGATAACTGTAGGACTGAACCTTGTTAGAAAAGGGTTAGGTTCCCAATTTTTTATGAATCGATTAAGAGTTTTAGGTCCCAAATGAGGAATTGAGAGTATATATCATGATCGTGAATTTACCGTGGAAGTTGTAGGGATAACCTCCGTGTCAGTAGATTTCCCCAAAAGGACGGTTAGTTTCCGATTAAGGTTATTATAATAATTGTTGGTAACTTGGATATTGTGGTGTGTTGTGAATTGTACAAACTCGATGCGTTAGGTGCTGAAATGCGCGTTTTGGCGGACGTTTTCCCGCGTTTGGACTGCTGTTTTCTGAGCTGCTGCAGGTTCAGGAAAATCCTGTGCGCGCTCAGCAACACGGGCCGTGTTGCACAACACGGGTGCCCGTGTTGCTCCTCTGAGTTGGAAGGGGTGTGCTCCTGGTTGCACGACACGGGCCGTGTTGCACAACACGGGTACCCGTGTCAGAGCCCCTGTACTGATAAAATTAAAATGCGCATTTTTCTGGACGTTCTGCACAACACGGGCCGTGTTTGCACAACACGGGTGCCCGTGTTGCTCTGCTGTGATGAGTTTCTGAATTTTTGATTCCAGTGTTTTGACGTTGGATTTTTATTGCCATGCTTTTAGTTATGTTATCGAGCATGAGATATGATATAATTGATGTGATTGGTTGATGTTTGAATAGTATGCTGAGTGATTACATGCTATCCGTAACTTGATATGATTGATGTTTAAATGGTATGCTGAGTGGTTACATGCTATTTCATATCATGTTATGTTTGATATTGTTGATGTGCATGATATGTTGATCGATGTTCATAGTATGCTGAGTGTTACATACTTACATATCATGTTGCATTTGTTAATTCCCATTGTGTGGAATTAACATGGTGGCCAATATACGTGTCCGCGATTTAATGGAACGTTGAGGTGGTAGCCGTGTCCGCGATTATAATGGAACGGTGAGTTATCCGTGACCCGCGATTTAATGGGGCGGTGTAGTGGTACCACATGCATGGGGTGTGTTGCATTACTCGAATATAACATGAATGGATGATTTTTCCAATGTTATATTTGATTGTTTGTATGCACGTATGATTTGATAAATGGTTGATGATGTTTGATGAATAATTGCAAATATGAAAGGCAATATGTCATGGATGTATGAATTGTAAAGGTTTTGTAAACTATGAAATATGCTATTGATTGGGTGATGCTTATGATTTCGTGAATTGATTGTTATGAATGTATAACCAAATGTATATTTGAGAAGCTCACCCTTACTGTTGAATATTTCAGATTGAGGAGTCTCGCTCAGGTGCTTGGCGAAGGCTTATCGTGTCTAGTTTAGTTTCGTTTTAGTATGTCCGGGTCATGCTCTGATAGTTGTAACTCCGGGAACGTTTGGTTGTCGAGCTGCTTTAGTCAGACTCGTTTTATTCTTTTTTTTATTATTGTTATGATATGATGTTGACTTTCCAGGTGTTATTCCCTGATGATTTGGAAATTATTATAACATTGATTTTATTAAATAAATTATTCCGCTGTGTAGACATGTATGAGTTACCACTAGAATTATGCATGACAGGGATTTATTTTATTAAAAGAGAATTGTAGCATTCCTCGATTATTACATGTTACTCTGAGTTTATAATTTTAATATTTGCGAAAATTATATGCGGGTTTTAGAGGGTGTTACACATAGCATTATTGCATTGAGATCGCGCTGTCTTCAAGCTTCGTTTCACACGGTTAAGGCGAGTTCGGTTGTTTGATTTTCAAGACTCTTTGAAATAGGTTCATGTGTTTATTTTCATGTCTTCTTCAGCAAGTAAATCTTAAATTTTGGCAAGTGTGAAGAGTGCGAATCAGAACTTCTCCATCTCAACCTCTCGTATGTGTTCCATCATGCTTCGAATTGCAAAGAAAATCAAGCGTTTCAGTTGATTCAGACAGTTTGAACAGAAAATCAGTGTTTCACGGTGAGACTTCAAAATTTACAACTGAGATCAGAAAATGGTTTGGGATTGATCCTTCAGTCATTGGAACCATCTTGAGGTCTTCTTCAATTTATCTGTTCATGCCGAAGGCTAATTCTGTAAGAAAGATTTTCTAAAGTGCCAAATACTTGAAATATGTTATACAGTGGATTTATCGTTTCTCTTGTTTTCGGATGCTTAAAAAGTTGTAACTTCTGACCGGTGAATCACCTTTGAGTGCCTCTTGGAGCATTTGAATCACCTTTGAGTGCCTCTTGGAGCATTTGAATCGTCTTATTATTTCCTCTAATTTTCATGTTCGGCTCAGAGGCCAATTCTTTGAGGAAGATCTCCGAATGCGGAGTACTTTGAAGCTAAGAAGTGAAAAAACGATGAAAATACTATGCTGAACCGTTATTTTACGGATATTCAAAAATTCATAACTCTCACCGTGATTGAGGTTTTTGAGCCGTTCATTAGGCGAAAAAAATCCTTCTTGATGCGATCTTCATTTCGTATGTTCGGGTCGAGGATTAATTCATTGAGGAAATTCCCCGGAATTATTAGACTACCAGAGAAATTTATTATGCTGAACCGAAATATTAATTCATTATTTTCTAATATTGTAAAAATCACAACTTCTTCGATTTTTATCATATCGAGATGGTTCTTTCGGCATAATTTTACAAATTCCATTAGCTCCGACTTTACTTCAGACTTCAAGTTCAAATGGTACTCTGAAGCCTTCCGTTTATAGTCCAAATCACAAGTGAGACGTCAAACATTATGAAGTTGAAAAGAAATGTGTTTGAGACAGTGTCAACGCATCTTTAAAAATTCATAACTTTCTCGTCGTTTATCTGATTGAGCCTATTCTTTTGACATTGCATTATATATTTTGTAATCTTCGATTTTCGTGTTGAGCTCGAGCCAAGATTTTGCATCTATGATGACGTGGCATTTTATGGTCGCATTATGCTTACATTGTCAAATTGAGGCTCAATCCAATTATACATCCAAGGCCCAATTCTCCAACACTATATATTTTCAAAATCAAAGATTTTACCTAAGAATTCACTAATTCTCACAAACAAAAACCCCCTCTCTCTCTCTCTCTATCTCTCTCTCTCTCTCTCATCTCTCTCTCTCTCTCTCTCACTCTCTTATTTACTCAAGATTAAATCAAGGGTTTCTATCCTTTTCATCATCAAGAACAACAACTTCATCAACCAAAATTCAAAATCAATATTCCTTCAAAGCTCTCTCTCTCCCTCTCTCTCTCTCTCATCTCTCTCTCTCTCTCTCTCTCTCTCTCTCTCTCTCTCTCTCTCTCTCTCTCTCTCTCTCTCTCTCTCTCTCTTCTCTCTCTCTCTCTCTCTCTCTCTCTCTCTCTCCTCTGCGCCAACTCTCTCTCTCTCCCCCCTCTCTCTCCCCCTCCGACAATCGGCCATCACCAGCCACAATCCCGGCTCCAAAGAACCGTTCGTCAGTACTCCTCTCGTTGTCTCTGCACGGAAACCACTACCTTCTCTCTCCATAATCGGGCAATCGTGCTTTTCCTCCGGCGCCGCTCTTCTCCAATTTCTCCAATTCTTCTTCTCCGATCATCTCCTCTTCGATTCTTCGGTAAGAATTATTGATTTAAGCATTTTTTTACATAATTGTTTCTTGAATAAGCACTTTTATATAATTCTTGAATGATTATTGAATTGTGGTGTTGTTTGAGGCATTGGATTATGAATTGAACTCAACTATGGACTTGTGAATTGGATTGGAATTATGTTGACGAAATCCAGAATTGGATAGTAGAATAAGCACTTATGTGGTTACGAGATTTTCATGATATGGCTTATTTGAAAATT